>OX104064.1:85854917-86454917 GCA_944474145.2 Dicrocoelium dendriticum
ACAGATAAGAAGCCAATACTTGACAAGTACCTTGGGATGGTTTGTGTATGTGTCTGAGTGTGTGGATGTGGGTGTGCACAAAAAAGAAGTGAAACGCACGTCTGTGGGCTCACCATATTATCCACGTTGACACAAAAGTATATCTGTCTACCCCGAGTTGGTGGGAGTTGGTGAGCACAATCTTTATCTCCCTTTTATCGTCACGTAAGGAACAAAACTCAAAGCAAGTAATGCAGGTTTGTAATTATCACGGCTGGACTCTAACCGCAAGTACGTATTTCAACTAGTAGCGAATAAGCAAGAAGACGCGTCAGTCTGGCACACAGTATACTGAACACTTAACGGTTTACATGTGAACACGGAAACTTAGGGTGTGTCCTTGAGTGCGTGTGTGCGTGCTTATCTACGTGTGTGTGTAGGGCCAATCAGGTCCACGGACATAGTGAGCGATCATTGGTTGAACACGTAACAGTCCTCCCTGTTTTGGCTGACGTTACAGTCATGGCTGAAAACGTTCGATCGGTTTGCGAATCCGAGTCGATCGGCGTAATTGCGTTTCCCCTGTTGTTCTGTGTTCGTCGTGCTCTGCAGCTTGCTCTGCGATCTCCGAGTGTGACTGACTCACGGCAGGTGTGTCAGTGCTCCTGGGACGTACATGATCTGAGTGCCGGCGAACAACCCGGCCGTCCGGAAGCTGCAAATCGTTTTGACTTCCTGAAGAATCGAGCACAGTCGCCGGCTGCCAACATTGTTCATGCGGTAACCTGGTGTAAACAGGTTGATGGTCCTGAAATGTAACTTCCGGCTTTGATTCCTCTGAAGACACAAACTTTTTCTGACGCTCCTGTACTTCAACACGCGGGTTCGGGAACAACAAATGAAGCCTCGTTCTCAGATTTCTGCCGAACATCAATTCCGCCGGGGATTTCCCGGTAGCCTCAGTGGGTGTAGAACGGTAGGAGAATAGGAACCGATCCAGTTTTGTTCGCAATGTTCCCGTTTGCTGCTTTAGTAAGCCTTGTTTCACAGTTTGTACTGCACGCTCCGCTAATCCGTTTGATGCTGGGTGATACGGGGCTGATTTAACGTGTTGGATTCCGTTGTTGGCGACAAATTTACCAAATTCGGCACTGGTAAAAGGCGAACCATTGTCTGTACAAATGGTTTCCGGAATGCCAAACGTAGCGAAGGACGAGCGTATTTTAGTGATGGTGGATTCGGCTGTCGCCTGAGTAACGGGATGTACGTCAATTCACTTAGAATGTGCATCAATAAGTAGAAGAAACATGGTCCCGTCGATCGGTCCGAAGTAGTCGGCGTGGATACGCTGCCAGGGCTTGTCGGGCCAACGCCAAGGGTGTATTGGACCTGTCGCCTTGCTCCGCTGATACGCCTGACAAATATCGCAATTCTTCAGTAAGTTCTCTATGTCTGAGTCGATGTTGGGCCACCAGCAGTACCCTCTCGCTAGTGCCTTCATTCTCGCCACATATGGATGAGCATCATGGAGCTCTTTAAGTATCTGTGAACGCGCCTTGGTGAGAGGGACTAGACGAGAGCCCCAAAAAACGCAGCCGTCGAATAGACTCAGTTCGTTCTTCCGAATCATAAACGGTTGTAATTCAACTGTCCCTTCAGGAGGCCAACCCATGTTCAAAAAGCGTTTCACCATTGATAGCACGGGGTCTCGATCCGTCCATTGACGGATTGTTGAACTCCGTATCGGTGTTGTGTCTAGATGTTGCATTAGATTAACCAGTTCAAACGGAGGGTCGTGTTCATGTGCAGTTTCCGTGATCGGCAGACGGCTGAGTGCATCAGCTGTGCAGTTGCTGACGCCGGTAATATAAACAATCTTGTAACTGTAAGCACTCAAGGTTATAGCCCATCTTTGCATCCTCGGTGATGCCATTTGTTGTATACCTTTGGTTTCCCCAAACAAGGATATCAATGCTTTGTGATCTGTATGAAGCTCGAAAACGTTTCCCCATAAATACTGGTGAAACCTCTTAACTCCGTAGATAACGGCTAGCGCTTCCCTGTCCAGTTGTGAGTAGTTCTTCTCCGCTGTCTGTAAGGTGCGCGATGCATATGCTATGGAACGTAAAGAACCATCGTCCATGCGGTGGCACAGCACAGCCCCGACCCCCCAAGGGGACGCGTCGCACTGAAGTATGAGTGGCTTGTTAGAGTCATAATGGACTAACGTTGGTGGCGAAGCAAGAGCTTGTTTTGCTTTATTGAAGGCATTTTTTTGACGGGAACCCCAACACCACGATGTAACAGCTCATTTAATGGCGATAGAACCGTCGATGCATTAGGCAGGAAACGGCGATAGTGAGATAGCATTCCTAAGAACGAACGGAGTTCATCACAACTCTTTGGCTCTGGGCTTTCTAAAATAGGTTTAACCTTGTCATTTAAAACATGTAAACCGTGTTTATCAAGCCGGTATCCAAGGTAACAAACGGAAGGTGAAAGGAACTCACATTTAGTCCTTTTCAATGTGAATCCACTTCGCTCCAAACGCTCGAGCACGACCGCGAGTGTTCGGAGCTGCTCTGTATCCGAGCGTCCAGAGATAAGAATATCATCCAGATAAGCACACGCAAAAGGAATGTCCTTCACTAGGTCGTCAATACTTCTCTGAAATATTCCGGGGGCGGAATTAATGCCAAAAGGTAAACGAGTATATTGAAATCGTCCCATGTGCGTGGTGATGGTAGTAAGTTTCCTCGAAGGTTCATCGAGCTCTATCTGCGAGTATGCATGACTCAGACCGAGTTTGGTAAACTTTTCACCACCAGCTAGTGTCGCATACAAGTCATCAATACGTGGCAAGGGGTACCTGACCAGCATGGATGCTTGATTTATGGTTATCTCGTAGTCACCACAAATCCGTACGGAGCCGTCCGATTTGGTTACTGGCACAATTGGAGTTCCCCAGTCGGAAAAGTGTACAGGAGTAATAATACCTTGAGTCTGTAGGCGGTTTAGTTCCTCTTCAACTTTAGGCCTCATAGCGTATGGTAGTGTGCGCGACTTAATGAATTTTGGTCGAGCGTCTTCCTTTAGTTTTATCGCAGCCTGAAATTCTTCAATTTCCCAAGCTCCTCGGAAAAAACAGCTGAATGTTGTTTAAGTAATGTTTCAAGTCCGGAGATCTCGGTGACTAATTTTACCACATTCATTGTATCCGGGAAAGCACGTATCCAGTCTCTTCCAAGCAGATTTGGACGATCCCCGGGGATCACATATACAGGAAGTGTGCGTATTTTGTCGCCAAACTGTGCCTTCACGAAGCATTTACCAAGGACACGTATAGGTTCACCGGTGTATGTACGAAGAACAGAGTTGCAAGCGGATAAGTTCGGGAGCGTTTTTACAGCGTTTTCCCGGATTATCGTCACGGATGCTCCTGTATCGATTTCCATCTGTACCTTTTGTCCTTCAATGTAAAGCTCTAGAGTGTATGGCGCCGGCTGCATGCTAGAAACGGAATTAAGCCAAATGGAATGTAATTCAGGGTCGCTACCATCAGACTCGTCCACAGTTTTGATGGGGTTTGCTCCTCGATAAGCCCCACCTGAACGTCGCTTGACCGATCTACACACTCGCGCCAGGTGGCCCACCTTCCCGCAGCTTCGACATACTGTCTTCTGATGCCGGCAATCGGATGGACAACTGTGCTGCTCACCACAGCGATAGCACACAAACAAATTGACGCCAGTGGGTGGCTTTGGTTTTGGTGTAGTGTTAATCAATCGCAGCTCATTTGACGAGTCCTTCAGCGTAAATGTTGCGAGTTGTTGTGTAAGGTGTTCCCTCTGCCGGGCAATCGAGCAGGCCGTCTCCCAGGTCAGTGAACAATCATCTTGTGAAAGGAGCTTCTCCCGCGTGCTCTGGTCTGAGATTCCGGCTATCAAACATTGGAGTAACATGGTCTCTTCAAATCTCGTTGGATCGACTTCATTGTATTTACAATCAGGTGCTGCTTGTAGTACACGAGCGATGAACTCGTTCACACTCTCATCTGGTTTCTGGCAGAGTTTCGAGAAGTAGTATCTAGCCGTAAAACATTCTGGCGAGCACCCCAAAGAGCACTGAAGGTCTCCAAAGCGCCGGTTATCGTAGAAGAGATTTGATCAATGCGAAGTGCATCGAAATACCTTTGACCCTCATCTCCAAGAAACTGTCTCAAGAGCTTCACTTTGTTTTTCTCTGTAAGAGATACTGCTGGATTCGAGATTGGAAGCAATTACAAGTAATCCGTAAAGGTTTTCCGCCATCTATGCCACGAGTCCAGGGAAGGTTTGTCGGTAGAGCACGACCAGAAGACCGGTGGAGTATTTGTCATGGACATGTTGACCTCGTCGCCAGATATCACGGCTGGACTCTAACCGCAAGTACGTATTTCAACTAGTAGCGAATAAGCAAGAAGACGCGTCAGTCTGGCACACAGTATACTGAACACTTAACGGTTTACATGTGAACACGGAAACTTAGGGTGTGTCCTTGAGTGCGTGTGTGCGTGCTTATCTACGTGTGTGTGTAGGGCCAATCAGGTCCACGGACATAGTGAGCGATCATTGGTTGAACACGTAACAGTAATGCATCATGGAGTCGTCTTTTTAAACGGATAGCGTGTGCGCAGAAATGCTAAAAGCCAAAAGAGCATTCTATGGTTGACAAATTCGAAGAGGAAACTAATTCTAGCGGCATTCTAGTCGACTATATTGAGTGGCCAGTTTCAGCCACCGACCCCTTAATTTTGTGTTGCGGCTACGTTTCGATAGGTGGCGGTAAGTGCGACCTGGGTTTTTAAAGACCTGAAACGCCAGAATAAGGTCACCTCGTAGATGACGATAACTTCCGATGTACACTCCCAGGGCTTTCGGTCACAGATGGCATGGCATCTGGTAAAGTCCCTACATAAGTTCGGTTACCTTTCCCTGTGTGGTATCCAGTGCAACCAGATCGCGTTTTAACCAGGGTTGTCAGGCTTGGATCCCCTACTCTATGTGGGGCCTCATGCATCTAACATTCTGGGGAAAGATGAAGGGCTCGAACCTCCCAAACACACTCCTTAAGAAACCAGCTAGTTAGTTCATGGTTTTGGACGCCTTCAAGGATTGTGTCGAACAGCCGAGGTCGTCTTGCATCGCCACCCCAAGGTCGCGCTTCTGGGAGGCGGTTTTCAATAGGTGATCTCCAAGCTCATATGCGTAAGTTGGCTTGTGGTTTACGTATACAGTTTCGCACTAGTCCGCATTAAACGGAACTAGGTTTGCCTTTGACCAATCAAAAAGTCCCTCTAAGTCTCGTTGCAGCATATTGTGATCTTCCTGACTACCGATCGTTTGCCATATCTTGATGCCATTGTCAAAAAGCAGCAAAATCCCAACTCGATGACAAGTGCCAGTACATTAATGAAAACCAAGGATAAGAGCAACCCCAACACTGAACTTTGTGGAACGCCTCATTCCACATCAATCAGTTTGGAAAATGTGACCCGAGCTCGAACCTGACGCAGCCAGTGAAGAAGGACATTTCTGATCCATCTAAGGACAGGGTTACCAATTCCGTACGTTAGCAGTTTTTGTGAATGAGGTGGTGACCTAAGCTGTCGAAGTCTTCAGAAAATTAGATATATGACATCAGTGCCTGACTCACCATAGGCTGTGTCGGTCCAGCTGCCACGCGCAATCAGTAAGTTGGTAGTACATGACCAATGTTGACGGAATCCGTGTTGCTACGGTGCAGTGATGTTAGACCTTTCTAGATGGTCAGTTAGTGCCTCAACTATGATCGACTCCTTCATATTTGAGAGCACTGGGAAGAAAAGCACTGGGCTATAGTTGACGGGCTCTGAACGGCTACCACCCCTAAAAAATATGGGGTACTGGTGTTCTGCTTCCACATGTAGAGGACCTGCTCTTCATCCAGGCCCATTTGAACAAATTTGGTTAAAGGCTCAGATATCCACGTAGCTGCCACATTCAGTGCTTTCGCGGGAATGTTATCAACACAGGGATACTATGAGTGCGCAACGATGGCAGCTTCTTCAAAACGGTTGCTGAACTAAAACTGATGTAGGTAAATGCTGGCGTCAAGGGGAATGGACCAGGTATGTGACACATGCTAGTGGTGCGTCAGAATGGAGCACATTGGAGCCGTACAACATTGGGTACATCCTCGGCGGATGCAGCACATATATGGTGCTGAGATGGGTGGAGGAACACCACAGTTCACATCCCGGAGGCTGTTCAAATGTTTGTAGAGAAGCGTGTTATCAGCACAAAACCTTTCTTCTAGGATCTGCAGGTGCACTGAGTTGTCTTCACGGACAAATGTGATACAGGGATTACCATGCACTAACTAGTTGCTCCAGTCGTCAGGGCTAAGGTTCGCTCTGTTCACAAGCTACTTTGCGTCTCCGAACGCCATGGGTTTTCAGGCTCTACTCCAAATGAATGCTGGTGCTTTTGTAGAACAAGAGGGTTTGTTTATTGATGCGGATTGAAGCAGATCGCTGAACCTTCCAGCAAACTCCGTCCAGGCGGTATCAATGGGACACTCGCCCGAAAATTTGCAGATAGCATCTTCAGCAAGTTCTGTTAACATGTCGTAGTTTGTGCTTGTTGGAAACAAGACAATATGTTCTCATGACTATTCCGCATACCACACATTCGTAAAGTATTGTTACGTGAGTACTCATCTCCAGAGGGGTCTCCGTCTTTGGTCTCTCAATCGTGAGCTCTTCGTTCGAGAACACCAAATCAAGCACAGACGCTTTACTCCCCGCTCTCACTGGGTTGAACGAACAGATATGTTTTAAGAGTGGAATGCCTGCAATAAGCTCTTGCAGTTAGGCCTTGAAGTGCTAGTTGGGATTTACCGGAACTTGCAGATTTTGAGAATTAAAGTCACCTGAGATGAGACCATGACTGCACCGTGGTTGTAGGACCCTCCCCCAAAGTAAGTGTCGGGGGGATTCCATCTCTAGGGTGGTTATTGGGGGACGATAAACAACTGCCATAATGCAAGCGTCGTTGCGTCCGAGTCGTAGACTGCATCAGAGTGCATCAATGGTCAACATTTCGGATCATCCACCGGTTCACATTGCATGTCACTACGGTAGTCAAAAATTACCCTACTGCTCTTACTAGGGCGATCGGTTCGGAGAAGGGACATATTATGTAGCAAGACTTCGACGGCGGTAAGTTCAGAGTGCAAACAAGTTGCCGTTACGAATATGTGGGATCCCAGGCATATGATGCTTGACGTAGCCGCAGTTCGGCAAGCTTGTTCAGATGAGCATGTGCTTCGGCGTACATACAGGAAAATAGTTTATTATGTTCTTGACAGTGAGTAGGGGATGTATGTTTCGGGTGTGCTGTTGTGCCGACTTGTGGAAGATTGACCACTAATCGTTTTTCCGGTGGGATGATGACGAATCCATTTGTGTCAGATCTAGGGACCCCTATTACCTCTTTGATCCCATCTTACTATTTAATATATGGTGTGTATCAGCCAGTTTTGTTGGCTAGCTGAATGAGTTTATCCGTACTGTTGTCGTGAAGTGGTCTAACTAAATGCCTGTTTTCGTGTGTATGCTTAGAGGTCACTGCTTTGATACCGAGCTCGGAAGGAAGGCTGCTTCGGTCCGCATACCGGCACTCCGACACCCTCGTTGACATTTGTCCAGGTTAACGCACCACTAGCACAATCCTCATGCTACACCGCTTGTAATTTTGCGATGTGTGCAACCTCGAGATTGACTGCGCTATGATGTTTTCCAAGTACAGGTCCTTTCGCATGTAGCACCAATGTTCCTGGTCTTGAGTGATCACTTCGCACATAAAGACCTCCAATCTCGGGAGTTCCATGTACAGGGATGGTATTGACTAGGGATCCATTACAGTATTCTTCCAAGTCATGCTCCCCTTTTGGGTCCGCCCCACGGAACTTGCGAGAAGATGCGCATAGAGCACGACCCATTCCAGAGGCGCGCTGGCGATAAGGGGACAGCTTTTGTTTCATCCGTGGAAGTCAATACAACTACGAGAAGATGTTGGGTGCCGGATAAAGCGTGTCAACTTGACGGTCCTAACTACAATTCCTACGGTGTCACGCATGTAGTTCCACTGGTTTACATCATCGTCGTTTACTTTTGAAGAACTCGACATTGACTCGGGGACTATGTTGCAGATTAATTATGGTACATAGTGTGCAGCTCGGATTGAGGTCAACCGCCCAGCTGGTCTGCATACAACCGTGGATGCCGTGGAAGAGCAGCTTTGTCTTCTTCACTTAATTTGGGCCCAGTGCTAGTACCACAGGGCCTACGTTTCCAGTTTCTTTGGCAGCAACCATGTTCCAAGCACCACTAGTGTCGACATCCTTCTGAAATTTCGGAGCAGTTTGAAGAGTGGACAAGTCCCTGGTCCTATTTATTCCAATCGGAACGACTGTGGTTGTCTTAGGCGTATTCGGACAACTGGTGGTATTAGTGTCTGTAGCCACATGTGACGCATTTTTAACGCGTTCTTCGCCAGTCTTGAACCGGAGCCTAATGTGAAGGAATAGAGTTTGCTCCCTGGCACATTTGCTTCAAAGGTAGCAATTTTGGGGTTTCACATTTGCTCAGTCATTGCCACCGGTCTTTCGTGCTCTTTCCATAGTTCATGTACAATCTTTACCAGTGGGAAGGCCATACACACCACACAGAACCACGGAGAATCTGGTCTACTACAGTATACCTTCAACTGGTTCACTATGAGCTTAGAAGACGTAGAATGAAACTTGCCGAGGTCATCGGGACACTGGGACATTTTCTGAATGTAATAAAGCAGCACACTACTGGCAACCGAGGCGTGATAACATGGGCATCTTTTACTTGGTCATTACAAATCGTTGCCTCGATCGATGCCTATCCGGTCAACGACCGAGCGTTTATGGTTGCCTGTGTGTCGCTTGCTGGCTTGATTGGCTGCATTTTCAAGGTCGACACTTACTATACGTTCATGGCTGGCCGGGTAGGTCTAAGCGACTGGATCAGTTGCTCGGTAAAAGAGGCGACTGAGCAATAAGGACACATATTGTGCGGTGGCCACTCTGCTTAGCGGTAGACTGTTGTGGTTGGTGGCTCATTGTAAAGGTCTCAGAGTTGGCTTTTGTTTGAGACCATGGTTGTTGTTATGTGGCTCAGTAATCGGAAAACACCGCACTTGTGTTCCTGGGAACGGTGCAAAAGCTGCGATGTGGAGTTAAAAAGCGAGCAACCCAAGCTTAATCCAACAGCTGAAATGCACGATATACCGCTGAAAAAGCTGCACCGAATAAGTTTAGGCACATGTATGTGTGATGAGAAATGTGGCAGTAAATCAGCTTTTAGTACGAAGCCGGAGAGTTTACGTCCGCTCGAGTTGGTTTGATCAGCTTTTGACGTCCTGTGGCTTGCAGTAATCATTCTTCTAATGTTCCAAATAACGGATTTCATCTGATACACAGGGAACCAGCAAAAACTATCCCTTTATCTTATACGCCTTCGAATGTTTAAATTTCCTTCCCCTGTACTCCATCGTATCGTAATCCGTTCTCACCTTATGACCTTTGCTCGTTGAGTTTAGGAAAATTATAAACAGAATTCTCGAGCGGTTGTCGAAGTGGTAGTTGGGTATATGTTTTCGTTTTTCTTTTCGTTCATATACCCTTTCATTCATATTAGCTTCTGTTACATCCCCGACTTTTATGAAGCCGACTCGTCCTGCTGTAGGAGCTAACCGCAGTAATGCATTGTAATTCAGTACATCCACAGGGGTGGTAAAATGGTTGAAAATGAACCCATCTGGGTTTATAAAGATTATTTTGACTTGATTCGACTTGCTTCATATATATGTAAGGCACTAACAAACCGTGACACGCGAGATGGTTTGCGTCGATCTGTCCAAAGAAGTCGTAAATACTATCGTCCGAAAGGAGACTGTGCTGTAATTTTGGGCTAAATTGATCACAGAAGGGAAATGCCATGTTCAAATTTCCAGTTACATCCTAAGCATGCTAAGCTCCATTCAAGCAACCTGAAACTGTACAAGCAGTACTATGTACCGATTTCTCACTGGTCACTATCGTAATTGAACTATCTAAAAAATTCTGGTGGTAAGGTGTGAACAAGTGAGGAATGCCGAAATCACTTCGTTACGAGAAGGTGTAACGGGGAGTGAGTTCTAGTCCTCTAAAGCAACTTCTGCTCTAAGCCAGGCGAAGAAGGCTAGGCAGCCCGATAAAATGCATCGCTTGCAGCTTTGAACATCAGTCAGTTTGTCAATACTAATAGTGGCCCAGATACATCTGAAGACGCTTGATTCTAATAATTATTTCCATGGCATCGTACGTCTTCCAAACTGTTCCGAATTATTAGCGAAAGTTTGGTAGGCGTGGTGCGTTGAAAGTGTTTTCTTCCAAAGGAACCAGAAGATTTAAAACTTCAGTCGCTACCATCGAATCTAGAGAAAACAAGGGAGGCGAAATTCGTCTTACACAGGCACCATCGGTTTCCTGCAGGCGATCGTGTCCATCAACCAGACCAATTTTACACTAATGGACATTAAATGACTACGCAATGTGCCGCCATTATTCTGTATCACTGTTCCTGAATGGACGTTGAATCTCTTAAAAGAAAACGACGACGCATGACAATGACGATGCACCAGAGAATTCTTATCAGAACGGTTTTGCATATCGATTCTTCGTGCAGCTATCCGTTTTGGACACTTCACTTGTTCCAATTGATTGAGCGGTCTTGCTTGTTCAAAAGCAAAACATGCTATTTCTTTATAATATATCATTAAAATACTAAACTTCTACCTCCACATATTGTATATTCTATTTTACCTCATTTTTGGTCACGATTGGGTCCATCTCTTGAAGTGACGGATTGAAGCTTCCAACACAAATAATTGTACCGATGCAAGGCGCGTTGCCTTTGCATCCCTGACACAAAAAATGCTTGACGCAAAGAACTGATTGATGGTACGGTCTAGATGGCTTGACTGCCCACCCTATACACACATAAAAACGGCACTAAAGATGAGGTACATAGGTGATGGCTTACTCGCTTTAAAAGCCACGCCGGCGCACGGCCAGATGTAGTATGGAATTGCGGGTGAAACTCATCGATAGAATAATCCGCATGGAAGCCGTGTAAAGGAGACAGATTCATGGATGGTCGTATTACCGCACCTATATATTTGGATCTATTTAAACTTACTATTGTTTGACAACCCGTCAGTCTTCCCAAAAGATTTAACCGTTTAGGTAGCCATGTCCACCAAAAAAAAACAATTAGAGAACTGCTGTGGAATTTTGAAATACAAAACACCTGATCCTTGCGGTTCTGCCCTATATCAAAAAAATCGTAACATCCCATTAGATTGAACCTCTCACCGACAAGGGATATACCGTTGTTTTGTATTAGCCACAACCTAATATTAGCCATACAAAGACATGGTATTACCTGCACATATATGATCTGTGCCAAGTGTGGACGCAGCTTTTCACTTAAAGAGAAATATAACTATTGTTATTATTATAGTACTCATAAGTAGCAGGGTTTTAGTTGTAAATTTGATAAGGCTTTCATCCCAACAGTTCACAAGCTACATAGCAGAGCCTAGTCCGGAAAAACGCCAGACGCGTTTCGCCCTATTGGGGCTCGTCAGTGGCGCGCATTCCCTCGGTCCTCTAATGAGGATCGAGCCCATGACCGCTAGAGGCAGATGCCAACTAGCCAGCAGCTTAAGCCACTGAGCCATGGGGGACGTCGGCTGGGCTACATAATTTGCAAACTAGCTGGGATATAGCACCACCTATCTACCACTGTCACGGACAGTGGTTAGCCTGCAAGGTGATGACGTCCTCTCACTAGACGCTATACCTATAGCATTTTGAAACTAGGAGAGGCATTTGATTTTATAATACTCATAAGTAGCAGGATTTTAGTTGTAAATTTGATAAGGCTTTCATCCCAACAGTTCACATGCTACATAGCAGAGCCAAGTCCGGCAAAACTGACGAGCCCCAATAGGGCGAAACGCGTCTGGCGCTTTTCCGGACTAGGCTCTGCTATGTAGCTTGTGAACTGTTGGGATGAAAGCCTTATCAAATTTGCAACTAAAATCCTGCTACTTATGAGTACTATAAAATCAAATGCCTCTCCTAGTTTCAAAATGCTATATTGTTATTATTGTTATTGCTATTATTATTATTGCAACTATAACGTGAGTCCGTGGAAATTCATAGGTGACATACTAGGTATTGTAAGTAAGTTCATCAGCATGATGCGTGTCCCCTGTCACCTGAACTCAAGGCACTACTGTGAGTTGAGAATTTTCCGAGTTGTTCTGTATTCCGCTGCTGAAACAAAAGCAGTTATTGTATCGACAGCTCGTCTCCGGAACCGGTCCTGTTCGGTCCGCAGCTTCCTGATTATTCCGTGGAACAAGCGCAACCAAGTAAAGTGTGGCTTGACTCTCTACCAGAAGGAACTCATAGCAAAGACCACAGATACTCACAGTATGCCCAAGGATGGAGGTCATGGTGAACACGAACCAGTAACCTACGACGAAAAGAAGTGGCGCTGTATTCGAAGAACCCGCCCTTGGAAAATGTCGTTGGGTAATTGATCTTGAGGCTGCCTAGATCGCGGAATTAAGAAGAATTGTAACGTCGTGATTTACTTCAGATGGGTGTTAACAAGGGTATTGAGGTGCAGTTATGCGCAGCATAGCAGACTAAATCCTGAGCTCCGGCTCACGGCGGACAAGCGCACCTCATGAACTAATTAATCGAACCACGTCCTGACAACCTTTTGAATGTCACTTTTCAGCAAGTTGATGAAACTAAATGTCACACTCCACACGGTACACACAGAGATAAAAAAGGAGAAAACGGCAAAATCGCTGGATCTGACAAAATTGCTTCTTCACTGCCGCACCCAAAAAAAACAATTAGTGTCCTATTTTCCACCAGTCAGCGAAACAACCCACCCGGAACACACGTCCCGTGATTTACTACTAAGACTGGAGTAACATTCTTGCGTGCACAATACTGCACAAACCATCTGGAACATGCTTGGAGAATTGAAGTTACCTCATGCATCATATGCATTGGACCTCATATTCATAACAGAAACTGCGTTGCACTCAGAAATTACCGATGCCGAAGTCGCGATACAGGGTATGTTACTTGTGCGAAGCGACCGCACCAGGAGGGGAGGTGTGGTACTTTTGTACCACCACAGCGGCCTGAAGTGCGGGTCATTGCATGATACAGAAACACTTGCCTCAGGCACACTTTGGCACCGCCTTAGATTCACGCACGTCACATATCTTGGGGTAATTGTTTATTGGTCCCAGTGTCCACTCCAGAGATGAGGTCCCCTTTGACATCCCCTTTGCAAATAGTCTTGCGACGAAGATGACCTCATGTTATCAACTCAGTTGACTTCCGTGTTTCAGTATCCTCCGTCGAGCAGTTTCAGGGACGACCTGCAATAGTTTATTGCAAGCAATTTTCTTTTCAACCATGTTAGTGCACTCGCCAGAAGTAGATCTGGAAAGTTGCCATGATTGTTTGCTTTGATGCTGGGAACTAAAGAGATCATGATTGAAAAGCCAACAATAGTGAGTCCTGTCGGACTCAGTGATCACGTCACCATACCTTATGACTATGTGAGCTATGTCGAGTAACTGTAGAAACCAACTGACAGGATACGTACAATCACTGTTTACGGGATACTAACAAGATTTGTTAGGGCGGGCACCTATAGGCTTGAAGATGATGGTTCCATTGATAATATTTGGATGAAATTCGTTAGAAAGTTCAGAGTTCTGGTAACCTTCGCGTCCGGAACCAGTACGCCGTACTAAAAGTACACTTCCCTTTATTCGGAACATAATTCGAACATGCCCGGTAGCAACACGAAGTTTGTAATGTATACAGATCTAACCCTGGTTCAGGCAACTGGAGCAAATATTTGGTGCAGCTTAAACAATGTACTACTTTTTTCCGTGAGGACAAAATAATACAACAGCTGTGCCTAGCGGAAAGGTTTCATGTCAGTAACAGCTACTGTACAATGGACCAATGGTATATTACGGGTAAAAAGCGGATGCTTAACAAGTCGCGCAGGATGGCAAGAATGAGGAGCATAACAAAGCGAAAAGAAAACCGTGATAAAACGAAAAGCATTGTGGTAGACTGACCTAAGTATTCACAGAGAGGCACGTAGAACGGAGCCAACATCAATTGCGTAGGTTAGTGCAGGTTGTGCAACATTCGTCACTGTATATTCTCTGTCGATGTACACCGATTATTTCTGAAGGTGTAGGTAGGTTAGGGTAGCGTCAAAGCATATTTTAAATACGGATAAAGTAGGGGCGGAAACAATGTAATTTGGCAGGGCAATCAATGACCGTCGCACACGAAGAGAGCCAAAGTTTCGCCAACATGCTAACCGAATGTGTTGCGTGGCCCCTCGAATTCGTGTTGTGACTGAGTTACAGTAGTTGGCGCAAGACGTGGTTTGGGTTCCTCAAAATCTGGTAACCTGTTCTTAGGACGCCACGTAGGCGCAAATACTCACCGCTGTACAATCTTAGGGTTGGTATGGAGGTCGGAACAAACCTTTGACGTACTTTGTGGCTCCTCACTGTGGAGTCTCGATGGCTGCGAGATCTTGCTTATGTCAGGGCTGGAAAAACTGATTTGTGTTTTGCACATGTGACATCACGTTTGTGTTAAGGGACTGTCAAAAGACAGAGGGATCAAACAGCCCGATTGCCTTCCGCAGCATGCCAACGTGTCGGTTTCCGTGTCTTGGGCGCTTTCTCGGATTCTTCTGAGCATCTTAAACCAGCTGGATTGATACCACAAAGTCCCGCTCCTAGGTGGCTGCTTGTAGGAGTTGGTCTCCAAGCTTGTATATTATATTCTACCGGTGACGAACGTGCACCATCTTAGACTTACCCGAATTAAACTGGAGCGGATTGTGGGGCGACCACTCAAGCATTCTGTCCAGGTCTCGCTGAAGTGCGAAATGGTAGCGTTCGTCGGCGATCGCCCACCACATCTTACCTCATCAGCGAACAACAAGAACTCCGGGCGACCAACCACGTAAGTTGGTTAATGAACACAAGAAATAGACGGGGTCCCAGAACTGAACCTTGTGGAACGCCACTTTCGCCATTAATCGGATCGGACGGCACACTTCTATTTTTAATCGGCAGTTGCCGATTCTGCAGGAAATTCCTGATCCATCCAAGGACAGGATCCCCAACGCCATAGCGTTCGAGCCTGTGTAACCTAATGCGGTGGTCCAGCCTGTCGAAGGCGTTGGGGAAATAGTGGGAAATGACGTCGGTCCTTCTGCCTTCATCGGCTGCTTCCGTCCAGCTATTGCGTGCAATCAGTAGGTTGGTAGTGCATGAAAGGTTTTGGCAAAGCAGTGCTGGTCAGGTTCTATGAATTTGTAGCGTTCTAGATGGTTGACTGATGCCTCAGCCGTGATTGCCTCTATCTTCCTTAAGAGTACAGGTAGAAGGACCACTGGGAGATAGTTTGCGGGTTCCGAGCGATTTCTACTTTTGGGAATTGGAGTGATTATGTCATGTTTCCACATGGTAGTCACAGTCTGTTCATCTAAGCATGTTGGGAAGGAATATGCTAATGACTCGACCATTATTGCTCTCTCTAAGTCCAGTGTTCTCGTGTGAATGCCATTGATTTTGAGAGAACTGTAGATGCGCAGTGAGCGAAGATGTGGCAGTAAATGCGATATTGGTAAGTGTTGAACTTGGAGCTATGGATAGAGGCGTGAAATAGCGGCGGATCCCTCATTGGAAGGTAGGCGCATACTGCATCCGTAGAACGTTGGCTGCTACTTCAGTGCTCTGGGTCACTCCGAATGTCTTGTTAGGTGGGGGATGCCGTGCTTCACATTTTAATGGTGTTGACACGTTTATATAAGGGTTTTAGTTATCAGCAAATATGCAATCCAAATGTCGTTGGGGAGCCTGTTTGTCCTCCCGGAC
This sequence comes from Dicrocoelium dendriticum, assembly GCA_944474145.2. Lineage (NCBI taxonomy): Eukaryota > Metazoa > Platyhelminthes > Trematoda > Plagiorchiida > Dicrocoeliidae > Dicrocoelium > Dicrocoelium dendriticum. The sequence goes on from OX104064.1 coordinate 85,871,012, forward strand.
AAGCATATTGCAATGGTTGCATTGGGTCACATAGTCACATGCATTTTTGTGTTCTACTTCTGATGAAGGACGATGGATTGTTGGAACGAGCCATCTTCGCATCTGAAGCAGTTGTGATCAGACTGCTGAAACCTTGAACAAACTAAAGCTAGGAACTGTCAATGAAGCCATCTTTCGAAACTTTCCAATCAATCTTTCCAACTAGATCATTCAGAGTGTTGCAGCATGTTAGTGCACGTGTTAGTACAACATAGTCTTTCTGATATTCAGCGTTACACATATAGTAATAAAGTAATATTGACGTGATCACTTAACCCTAGTGGGGTGTCTATAAATGGCCTTTAGACCGTGAGTTCCTCATTTGTAGATACGAAGTCAAGTACTGATTGTTTACTATCAGGTCTGTACTTAGTAGATGAGGTGATGTGATTGTAAAGTGGAATGCTTGTCATAAGGTTTGCAATTATGCCATGCATTTTTCGCTGGGGGATTCCGAGGAGTCTAAGTCGTGAACCTTGAAATCATTGAGACAAGAACGGGGCTGTATGTTAAGAGTAAGCTATTGGTCACTGCTGATATTAGACGACAGTCCATTACTTGACTGGACGATGCGGACGATAAACAACTGCGAGGAAGCCCTTGGTGTTGTTTATGAGAAGCGAAAGGCACCAAAACGAATCGGATCATCCAGTGATGCGCAACGTAGTTTGTTGCGATAGTAGATGATTACATCACCTCATCGACTGGAACGGTAGTGTCGGAACAATGATATTAATCGGAAGCATGGTACCTGCATCTGTAACCTATGAGTGCAATCATGTTAATGTCAACGGTATGTTGACATGTCCCGCAGGCTGATCGGTTCCGGGTGAGCAAAATGAAAGCAAAAATAGCAATAGAACACAGTGAACAACCGCAAATTGCGAACTGACCTATTACAGCGTTCCTGTCTGAGCAGTTCACACTTAGCTTATGTATTATCCAAGGTTATCTTCCGCGGTTTCTGGGCAAAAATGGAAGTGGGTTGGTTTTTGTTCTTCTGCTGTTTGTGTGGGTCGTTTGGCTTGCGTGATGTAGTATGGTCAGTACACTGCGACACGTGCTTTGAACAAGACAAAATTGAGGGCTAGAATAACAGCTTCTGAGATGGTATTCCAAGTGTGGCCAACACGCGGCGAGAAGAAGTGTCTTCGACACTCCAACCGACTGCGTTGTTCGGCCAGTTCGAGCTTATGACCTCAAAGTAAGTTGTTGTGACTCATATTCAACGGGTGATGACAGGGGTGGTTAGCGTTGTTTAAGATTTGCTAAGTCATGATTAGGTCACCACTTGAACGCCGATAACGTCCACTACAAATGTCTAGCATTCTGAGACGCTGTTCGTATAACGAATGAGACAGCCCCTTGAAATTCTCGGTCACATGACGTTGTGGAATCTCAAAGACCGTGAGATCCGCTTTAGCCATGGGTGCATTCTTGACAGCTAGGCTAGACAGACACGTGCACACCACCCAGACATACGCACAAAGCGCCTAATTCTCGGCTTCCTTATTAGTTCATCCTTCTCTTTCCAACACCTTAATGTACTCACCCAGTTAGACATTTATCAGATTACAGCACTTCGTTTGCCAGAGTGACCTTCTTACTATTGCTCGTGCATTTGACGTTTCGTACACAACAGGTGCCTTGCTTGAATTGCATATTCTCTATGAGGGCTTATGCAAAAGGGAAGTATTTGGCGACAAATAGTCGGTTCAAATTGCCCGAAAGCTTTCCGTAGAAGCTCGTGATTTGGATCCCCTGCGTCGATGATTTTTGAAACTGCTCCGAGCAGCCGAGATCTTCCTGGACCAACGCAGCGAGATCTTGTTCTTGAGAACAGTGTTGCCGATCCTGGTCCCCTTGCTCATATGTGTGAACCGTTGGCTGTCGTCAGTGGAGCATTGGACATTTAGCCACATCGAAGAAAATGTCATTTTGGACTGACCATCCATAAATTTCGTCAATCGTTTTGAAGGTTATACAGTATTCTGGAACATTGATCACTCGCCAAACTTTGATGTCATCGATGTAGAGTAAACAATTTGACTCAAATTGGCTAGCTAGATCGTTGATGAAAACCAAGAATACAGGGAGCCACAGTGCAGAACCGTGTGACACACCGCATTCGACGTGAATTCGGTCTCACATGGATTCACGTACTCCCGCCGTCAGATGCGTGTGTAAAATAGAGTTGCAACTACACCTGAAGAGAGGATCCTCAATGCCACAGCCTTGAAGTTTGGCGAGAAGGATACGATAGTACAACCGGCCCAATGCCTTAGCGAGCTCAAAATAAGACACATCGATTTCTGCATCAGCGTCCACCGTTTCAGTCCAGCCGTCTTGTGCTAACGGTAGGTTGGTTGTGCATGACTGATTCTGGCGGGAGCTGTGTTGCAGCTGAGCAATGTGACCAAAGCTGTCCACATAAGACACGAGTGCGTCAGCAATGATGGCCTCCACAACTATTGAAAGAACCAGCAAAGCAGTCACTGGTCGATAAATAGCTGGGTCGTAACGATTCCCGCCTATTTAAATCAGAGTTATTATCCCGTGTTGCCACATTGCAGGAATATGCCGCTCGTCAAGGCAGTGCTGGAACAGCCGTGCTAAGAATTCAGACAAAACACTAGCCACAGCAACAAGCGTCGCTGAGCGGATGTCGTCAATTCCTGGACAGGCGTGTAGACGCATGGATAGCAGTTTTCACATCACGGTGTCTGTCCTGAGTGATTACTGGTGGAAGTACCATGGTTTCCAATGGTTCAGGAGACTACGGGATGCAATTAGACGTAGGTGTATTTAGTTGTTGCAGTACATTCGACGCTTCTTTAACAGTCCGAGTTAGACCATCTGCTGTTTGAATAGTGGGAAATACACGTTTTAACTCACGGAGGCTGTTCACGTGCTCGTACAGTAGCTTCTGTGATGGCCTCGGTTGGAGTGTCACGGCTCCCTGGTTGGGGTCCAAAAGACGGTGAACACGTTTGGCTGGATACACTTGCTGATATGTCAAGGAGCCGACCTCAGTAGCGTTCCTGCTGTGAGTTTCTTTGTCCCTCCCCATCCCTTTTAGCCTCCCCCACCTACGATCTCATTTCTTAGCGTAAAACATAATAGTTTTTTCCTTTTGCCTAGTAGCCTGTTGCTAGCTTACCGGAACGATGCCTAATCGTTGCTGGTAGCTCAGCTGGCATGCAGCTTTTGTATTTATTTTCCTTTTCATTTATGTATTGCGGCACAGTAGCTGAGGTGTTTCCCACCCCTAGCTGACGTGCATAATGATGACAGTAGCTTAGGATTTATAGTTAATGGCTCGGCAAAAGCATGTTGATAAGCTACATAGTCGTCGCTCACCTTTTGGGTACAGTGGTTATCGTGGACAACATAGACCTTCCATGGACTCGGACTCGGATTGGTTTTGTGGGTATAGCACTCCACGTTGCGCATCACCATGTAGTTGTGTGTCCTACTCCGTATGTTGGACGCCATGTTTCTTGAACTGATAATCTTGGTTTCCGGTGCTGCACTAACTAAGGTGTTAACTGACTAACTAACTAACTAACCAAGTAACTAACTAATGTGTTAAACGTACTGAAGTAACGTTCCCGGGTAGTATCCGGTGCATTCTCGGTTAGAAAACTCCAGTCTGTCGCTTCAAAGAGTCGGGTTAAGATGTTGTAACTGGTTATTATTCGTGTAGTGTGAGTTCTGTCCTCGGGGTACGCGGCATATCAGATGTATATGAAATGCAAAGTCGCATGATCACTGCGGCTTAGGAGCGTATCGATTATCACTCTCGTAATAATCAGTTGTTCATTAGTGAATATCTCCTCCAATATGGATGGCCTGTTATTTCCCCCGAATCTGGTGGGTGAAGTGAAGTGACCAAAAAGCGGAAGGTCCGAGACGAGATCTTGCAGATCTGCTTTGTATTGTTTTGCTGGTGTGGCCCTGGATTCTAGAACATGTAAGCTGAAATTGGCGGCGATTAGAACTTGACTGTCCTTCCTGTTTATCACCTGTCTCAACGCAGCCGCCATCCATCTCATGTCAGTTATGGTGATGATATCTTAAACGTTTGTTGCCTGGCTTAACAGAAGCACGGCGATTTTGCTGAGGAAACCTTGGACATTGGTGTGCATGCAGTAAAGATTTTCGGTTTTCAGCAGCGACCCGAAAGGCATGTGGCTGGGATAGGAGGTTGTACCAACAGTTGTATCGTCGGTCGCTAGCCATTTATTGGTGATATTATAAGTAAGTTGCTACGAGTTGGGTTCGGTGGCATCGTAATGATCCACTCTGGCAACTCAGTTTCCACCATACTTGCAGTTTGGATACAATATGGCAATAGGAAGATCATCACTTCCTTGAGACCTGTTACCAGTGCGATTTTCGGATGGAATCCCCACTTCGTCTGCCTGCTGAGGTGGTTCTCAAAGTCGGATGACAGTTTCGCTCAATGCTTCGAACCGGATCTTGGTTGGAAGCGTGTTTCAAAGTGACTACCATCGTTTCAGTAGCCTAAGTGGCATTTGCGTAATTTGTTGTACAAACTTCTTTCGCTTGGGACGAGCTTTTTGTAGCTTGCGGATTTTGGCACCCTTGAGAGAGAAGTGGCAACAACGTCATCCAAGACTAGGGTGCCGCAGATATAGTGCCACTGCTCCTTGTCGAGAGTCTCTGCTTTGTATGCATCACGCTCATGAGACTGGGAGACGCCTTGGACAAAAACGGTTCTGGCTGTAGTGTTTAGGCGGAATTCTTCTAAGCTCAGCTTCACTCGCTTTATGGAACGTTTTGAAAGTTGGGGACTAAACAGCATCCATGCTGAGGACGAGCTGTCAAAAACAAAACTGCTCCCACCTCATCGGCATAGTTTAGTACAACCCGAAGAAGCCTGGCTTTACCATAGTACTTTGAATTCGGGTGGCGGACAATCCTTGTCAAGTGGGAGGGCCTAGTCGGGCTATCGAGCAGGTGTTTCACCGGCTCAGGTCATCCACCAGTTTTCCGTTCAAAGAATTCCTTATTGACTCCGGGACGTTGGTGCATATAGTAGATAAGGCATACAATTGTTTCTGAACCCTTTTCATGGGAGTATAGATCATAGTTGAAAGACTGGACGGTTAGCCGCACACCAGTGCAGTGTCACCTTTCACATTAGTCTTGGGTGTGTTAGTAGAAGCAGCTGCCGCTAATTTTGGAGTGCACTTGGATGCAACTACTGCCCATCTGCCACTGATATTGGCTTGTTTCCGGGATCTCGGCGAAGCCTGAGGAGAGAAAGTACGGTTGGGAGAGATTGTTATCAACGGGCTGGAGGGGGAATGTTCTGGAACTCTTGGGTGATTAGGAGTAGTGGTGATGTTTCCAAGAGTTACTTTGTTAGTGTAACATCAGGCGTTGTTGAATTGGCTTGCAGTGAATTTCCGTGGATAGGCCAGTGTCAGATATTCTTCTTTGCTTATTCCCACTGAGGTTATTTTAGTGCTTAAAATTGGTTCCGCCACTTCTACCAACCTATCATACTTCTGGGACAGTGCAATTACGGTCTTAACTAGTAGGATGGTATTACACCTCGCGCAAAAGCAAAATGAGTCTGGCTTGCTGTTTAGCAGTCCAAACTCAGGATTGATGTGAATGCACGCGTAGAACTCGACAAAAAATGTGTGAAAAAGGAGAACTGGAAGAAGAGCATGATTCACACAGGTTAGATTCAATAGGTGGGAAGCATTGAGTAGAACCTGTTGAACTGATTCGAACGGGCGCACGTACAAGATTGTGTGCAGAAAATTAGAATGGCCACAGAGGGCGAAGCGAGAGCCGAGTTAGAGTGCGACCGTACGGCGTGACGTTCTCTCAATTAGCTCTGTAAATGGATGTGGGCACAGCATTGGGGATGCGACTAACATATTGCGGGTCCGATATGCTCCATTGTTCTGACGAAGTACCAGCATGTGTCACTTACTTGTTTCAATCCCCCACACTTCAGGATTTACCCACATCACTTTTAATTCAGCAAATATAATAAGTGAGCAGCCATTATAGCTTGCTACCAATGAACTGGAATTCTGTGTTATCAGCACAGTTTCATCATTTATCTGGCGTTAGTTTGACGTACATGAACTTCCCAGTTCTCCAGTGACGTATCCCTTTGCACGCTTTCATTACAATATTCATTCCTTTGGTAACCTAATTTCTGCTTTTCCCTGGTCCGGAAAATGCTCTACACAATGAATCTAAGTATTTTCCAGAAAGTTCGTAAACTTAGTTGTACAAGCAGCTTATGGAGCTCCATCTATTTTGCTCCGGAGCGTGATAACAACCTGTCAGCAATTTGCGTAATTCTAGTGTTAGCTCTTCCAGGTTTCATTGCTATTTTGAATTACACATAACTCTCCGCGAGACTTCTAACCCAGCCGAAGAAAAATTCACATTCCAACGACCTTAAGCGAGAAGGTGTTAACCGAAAGCCGCCAAAACGCTGTGAAATTGTCCCAGACCATCGTCAAATTCATAAGTCGTGTAATGGCCTTCGGCGTCTAGAAAAACGATGGTCAAGTGTTAAAATTAGTGACTTCATTGCCAACCCACCGCATGTTGGCGATCACATGAAGCAGTGGTTCCGGAATCTTCGAAAACAATGCACAATCGAAGTTAATCAAGTAATTGCTGGAATAATGAGTTTTCCATGATGCCGTAACCTTCTTTCGACTACCTTTCTTCCAGAGACTGTCGCCGCAATGTATGATGATAGCTTGGGGTTGACTTGAATCCTTCTGGACGGTAGTCAAGTCCTGTCGGTCCATCGTTTTGGCTAAAGTGCTTTGGAATCGAGTTTCGTGCTTTGCGGTCTGGCATCATGCTTTGGCTGACAAGGTTCTTCCACGCGCTCCTTGGGCAAGTTGAAACTGTCTGCTAACAGGTCAGATGAGAGCACGACAGATTCTGTTGCTGCTGTTTGACACAGCGTTGATCGCAGCTGGTTTGCGTGGTGTATCCAACCTGGGTTGCAACCAGCGCGCCGTAAATGACGTTCCTGCGCCCAGCGTCTGTGTTGCCTGTCCTTCCGGGCAACCACATGCAAGTACTGATTGCCCCGGTTTAAGCGACCTTTGATTTGCATCATACCGCCGATTGAAAGCACGCTGCAACCTGAGGTTCATTTCAGCAGCTGTGTGATCCGAGGACCGTAGAACGGCTTCAAAGGGCATGCAGAGCCTTTTGTTCCTCATGGTCTCTGCTGATGATACCGCATTCAGCGTTTCTGGATGCTGGGTGGATCGGTACAGAAGGAGGAACCAGTCAATCACCTCCTATATATCCCCTACTTCATTTGAAGAGCGCGCGTTTAAATTTACCCACAAATATCACTGCTTGACCTTCGTTTGTGGATGGAATGGTAGAGACCACAAGTGCTTGTTGGCACAGCGTTTGCAGAACTCAGTGAATGTGGCAAAAGTAAACTTTGTTCCGTTGTCCATTAGCAATGTTTCATGGAAGCCTAAACTGCTGAAGAATTGTCGCAACCTTGAGACCGTTGCGCTGGTTGCCATGCTGCACATGAGGAACACTTCGGACTATTTTCTGTAAGTGCCGACGACAATCAGAACTTTCTGGCTGTTGATGGTGTCTACAAAGTAGACATAAACACGGCTGCAAGAATTTATTGGTTTTGATCATGAGTGGAGTTCGGACTTCGGTGGTGCACTTTATGTGGTGGTGCGGTTTATGCAAGTTCTGGATAGCTGTCCCAACGGTCGATCCAAAAACGGCCAATATACGTTAGTTCAGGCAAGCCCATTCATTCGGTTGAGCGCTGAATGTCCTGCATAGAAGCGATCGTTTATTTTCATTGTGTCACTGTTAATTTTAGTTATATGCATGCGTAGAGAATTTTGATGTAATTACTTGAGGGTTTCTTGCAGTAGTTCTCTAATATGAGAGTCTAGCCCTTGCCCATAAAAGGACTAGACGGCTGTTTCGAGTTGTTGGGTCATTTCAGTTGAGCGCATTCTTCGGCTCCATCAGGATCCGAACCCGTGTCCATCGCTGTACTCCACTGATCAGTAGAAAAAGCTTCTGGCTGGCGGTTCATGCCGGTAGGCTCTATTGGATTCGTAATATGCTGGAGCTAATGGATGCGCACTACTGACGTGACTCAACAGGTCAACATGGAGATAGAGTGTCATCTGCTATGGAAACTACTGCGATGAACTCCCAGTTAATTTTGGTTGTGTTGAATTAAGTCAAGATGACTGAATTGACTCTGCTTAGGCATGTGGATAGTAGCTGTTTAACTGAAGTCAACTTGGTGCTAATAAACTGATGCACAAGCACATCTTTACCAACACCGTATTTTGCTGTCGATACAGAGAGAAGTCAAGGACTCACGAGCCAGGCTGGAAGAGGTTCAAATCAAATTGATGAGAAACACGTACAGTGTAAACCAAAATTATGTCAGCGGAGAAAATCTTCCTACGCCAATTCGAACATCTGATTGCGTCGACCTACCCGATCCCCAATTGATCTCCTTCTGTTTTTACGAGAAGACCGTCTTTCTACCAATGCGTTGTTCTTTTTCAATCAAGGACACAATGGAGCTCATGAGTTTCAACTTAGTATTGGCTCTCATCAGGTATGGAAGTCACTATATCAGTACGAAGAATCGGTACCGAATGTTCGATTAGGCTTTTCTCTTTGGATTGCACTACACTGTTTTAAAAGGGGCCCGAAAGTGGTAGTATTTGTCATGGATGAAATAGTGTAACAGCCGCCAAAATCAGATGCAAGAATAATGAAGAAGTGATCCCTAACAATATTTTTATCGGGCTATGGACAGTTATTCTATATAGGTAACATTTAGCATGTTTTAATACAGCAGTTAAAACGGCCCGCGATGTGAGCGCATTCACAGTCGATTTGTCGATAGCTAATAGCTTAGCACACGACAGGAACCGCATCCTTGTACAATATTTGAACCAAATCCAGTCAATCCGCAGTCAACTTTGCGTTTCGTGCAGATCAGTCCAGATGTTAGATTTATCGGGAGATGGATCGGTCGAACTAAGTGTGCACCAAAACCATCAAATGTATTCATCTTCATTAGGTATCAATTGGAGTAGATCAACACATTCGCAAATTGCAGTATTATAAAGTTCAAATCGGTGCTCAGCTCAGTAACTGATTTGCTGTTCCGATGGTAGTGGACGTTCGGCCACTAATGATCCAAGTTTCCCCTTCACATGATAGCAAGATCGACAAGACGGCTCACTTTATTTGTATGTCTCAGGATAGACAGTGCAAGAAAAGAACCACAAACGGGATTTATTTTGTACCAGGACTTAATAACTAGTCTGCTTGGCCGTATCGCCTGCGAGCTCAGTAGAGCGTCGTTCCCTATGATGGTCTTCGCTTACTTCAGCATGTCACACTGCCTGTCTCACTCTATATGGACGTACCATAAGTACGGCAGATACAGCAGCATCACTTTTCGACAAGTTCCAATAGTGTATCAAGTACTTACGGACATGACCCCTCTGGAGGTTCAGTCTACGATTTCCACGTGGCTTTCCCTTCACCAGGGCGTGGTGGAGTGTACCAAAACACTACTAGTTAGTTCCCATCACCCACATGTTGGCAGATACTGAACGCAGCAACGTAAAACTGGATACGCATATGCTGGAAGCAAGGCACGCGGAAAGAAGAAGCCGATAGCAGGTACTTGATCGAGAGATGACGATGCAGCACGAAATAACGAGTCCTTGCACTCTCCATGCATGCTACATTTATCTACTTATTACTCTGGGAGAAAGATGCTAGTTTGTGGGATATACTGAGTTTGATCCTGCCTCATACGATTGCTGTGTGTCAGTAATGGTGGGATCTTCCTTCGCTTCATTACATTACACGGTATTTCCACTTTTATCTATACACTTGCACATTTTTCCGTGGTCGCCAGTTAGCAGCGGAGCTGTCTTTGAGAAGATTCGTCGCAATTAAAATCAGTCCGACCTACAAACACGTCCTGAAATGCGCTACCTGGCCATTTCTTCCGATTGGGACTTGTCAATAACGCAAACACCCATGATTCTGCTGGGTCCAAACCTATGACCTTACTCCTACGAGTCAGCGACTTGAGTCACTGAACCATGGGTGACAGCCGTGGAACTCCGTGGCTGATTGTTAACACTGTGCTAGCCAGTGGTCGGTCGCACGATTGTGGCTCTCTTGCTTTTTTGACGTTGCTCCGCAACTATCTGATGTGGACCTACCAGCTCCATTCAGTGCATACAGTGGTAAGCATTTATCCTCTCTACATCGCAATGGTTCCTGCAACTGCTGTTCTCACAATAAACTTACGAAAACCTTAGCGTGCAAACATCTCATTCTCCGAGTCCATGCCCAAACGCTTGGATTCATTAGACAGCTCTGTTAGTCCATTTCAACTGGCCCAATTAAAGCGTTTAACGAGCTTCTACTTGAAAACTGCAAACTTTTTGTAGTCATCAGTTTCAAGCCACTCCTTCTGCGCTGATTTCATGTTTCGCCACTGGAATTTCTCGCCCCATAATTTTGACTACATTCCTGGATCTATAGACATGCACGTAGAAGGGGTTGACGCGCATACAGTGCCAACAGCTATCGTGTGAAGTGGCCAGACGAGTGACTTTGCTGCATTCACCCAGACGACATGCGAAATTTCAGTGTCAAGACGCCTCACTTGTCCACAAACAGAAAATGAATGGACGTGGCCGCAAACGTATATACCAACCACCGGGTCATGGGACGAGGCAGCTTGTCAACCGGAACACGAATGCATGACAAACCGAAGGTTAAGTCATAGATCGCACATGCAGGTGACAGAAGACACGAAAAACTTAGATGTTCACTCTGTGCCAAGGGCTTTGAAGGACAAAGTACGGATCCACAAAGCGGCGGCAAATACAATGCACCCACAAATATTGTGTGGTTATTTGATGTTTATTTAGAGAGTCATATGGTTAAGATAACTCAGGCATTTATGCAGTGATGCGAAAAGTCATCCCTAATGACAGCAGAGTAAAAGGAAAGGGTTGCAGACGTGGTAGGAAAAGTTGCTAACCCGAGCTGCATGTTAGGATACTACGTAGCTCGAATCTTGGAGCAGGCAAAAGACCAAAACAATCCATCAAAATGCCACCATGTCCGACGAATAGCGTACCCAATTAGTGAAAAACATCAGTAAAGTCACTTTGTTTGAGCAGTCTTCCATATCTCAGATCGTGACGCAAGATATGAAGCATTCTGCAGTTATTACTCGATCACGGCCAGAGTGTTTGTTGTTGGCATGGCAACTAAAATTTGCCCATGCAATCAACTCGATTAACGTCGTATTACATGAAAAGTTTTGCTGTTTGGTTATGTTATCGCGCAGACAAGACAGGACAAAGTACTTCATAAGGCACATCTACGCGCTGCAGAGTAAGCTGGTAATGCGCACTCAAACGGCGTTGGTCGTCATATCTTTGAGCGTCCCAGAACCCGGTAGCCGGTCGTTCAAATTTGGACAAGTCGATTAGCAAAACCGTCGGGGTGGGATAAGCCGCTCGCTTGGACTAAACGTTCTCCCCAGTAATCAAAAGCGAGCTTCACGAAACCTATCATATCCGCACGCAGGGAACTTACATTAGAGCGGATCACATCTGCTAAAGCGCGGGAGCTAGAAGACATGCTTTTATCAAGTCACAATTCAATATATATATATATATATATATATATATATATATATATAATGGTTGGCGGCATCCAGTTTCGGATTTGCATGTCACTGTAGTCAGCCACAGGATGCCTGCGCTTACAGAGGGACCATGGGTGGCTTGCGCTGCACCATCCACAGCGCCAACCACACACCCCATATCCAGTGTAAACCCGAAGGAATAAGACCGGGAGGCATGTGGATTGGGAGCCACGTTTCATCAACGGAGCCGGCCCACACTCCTTCACAGGCAAACGCAAGCACGCTGTATTTGGGAATCAAGCGCACACAAGGCGGTGGCTGGACCGTAGTCCGCTCCACACTGAGTGCATGGAACCGCTCTTCGAGCCTAGCACGGCCACAAGGACCGTGCACCCCGTCCCCTCCAGCAACGACCAACTGTCTCCTAGAGCCAGTATGAACGAGGTGGTGGGTAATAGACAGGTAGGCACCTTGTCAACATGCACATCAAGCGCAGCCACACCGGGGATATGAAGCAACAGCCATCCACTTGAAACGACAAGATGAAATAAAATAAATCCAGTAATGCATACAGATACGGTGGCATAACTCTTCGCTAAATTATCATATGAAGTAAGTTGGTTAGCAACGTATCCGCGATAAGTAAGAAATGTTCACGAGTTACTAACGAATGCTACAAACGCAACAAAGTTACCGAAGATAAGCGCGATTAGCGTAAGCAACGTGGTCAGTTAATAGAAGATTATTCAAGTAGGCAGAACAAACCAAATAAAGGGGAATGAAATGTATGCAGCTTAAAAGACCTAGTTTAAGTGTAAGTTGGTTTAGCCCAACTGCGGTGAAGAAGCATCAAGAATGAAACATCAGCCTCAGCATATATATATATATATATATATATATATATATATGTACGCAGATTCTGATTATATATATATATATAATCACAATCTGCGTACAGATATTGTGCCACTGGAACCATAGGGGAATAGGAAAAGGAGATTAGAGTAAAAGAAGAAAGAAAAACAAACCTTTTTTGTCCTTTTCCCCCACGTACAGTTTTTTGATATTCTTTATTAAGAGAGGGAAGGGGAATCACAGCGGCAAGCAGAGAACACGCCCGCCACTGAGTTCGGTTTTGAGTTATGATTTCCAGGCTTTCTAACAAGCGGCACTCAGCATTCTTGGGACTCCAACCAGGGATTCGAGTAGAACCAACCGAAGTCAGTTGTTTTGTCAATTTTTTCATCTTTCTTCTCCAGGTTGTAGGCTGTCCACCACACTGCCCCTTCCAGCCCTGCCCAGCGACCGCGAACAAGGCACGACGCGGAAGACCCTGAACGCGCATACGCCATCGCAGTTGACGCAGCGAGACAAGCGCCTCGAGAGATTGGTTGCCTCCACCCAAGACACACTGTTTAACTTTAGGGTTGGTTACGTGGTGCAGCCACCACACACGGTCTATGGGACCGGAATCAATGGTTCTCGAAGACAGACAGTCGGCGTAGGTCCTCGGTACGAGCAGGCCAAGTCTCGCAACCGTACAACAGTACAGCGCGGACGGTAGCACTATAAACCCGCCTTTTGATGAATAGACCCGATGTCAAGGCTGCGCCATAAATGCCTCAGCTTAGAGAAAGCGAGGCGAGATCTTTAGGTGCGCATGGAAATTTCGTCTCCAACAGCCCCACTAGCAGTTATGCAATTTCGCGGGTAGACAAAATTCTATACAAAATAGCGTCTCACCATGGATGGTGAGTGCAGATAAGGGCGTATGCCAGTCTTGAAAAAAGCGCTTTGCACTTGGATGGAGAGAAGTGTATGACATACTTCGAAGCTTCAATCGCCAAGCGGTTGATTGAGTGCAAGTTGGACGGTCTTCGGACTGTCCTCCAACAAGACGATATCATCAGTGTAATTTAAATCACCTACCCGACGACCTGGGAGAAGCTCAACATCAACGTTTAACTTCTAGAGCATCTATGAGGAAATCCACGATGGTAAAGTTGTAGAGGAATGAAGAGATAGGGCGTCCTTGTCGAATCCCACTGGCAACAACAAAGTAAGGCGAAAGCTTGCAGTAAGCCCCAACATAAGCCCTATACAGAGCACGCAGAATGGAAACGAACCTCGCGATAATGCCACTTCTCAACAGACAGTGCCACAATGCCGCTCTGTCGACAGAACCGAAGGCAGCACGGATATCCAGGAACACAAACTTTGGCTTTTGATACACATGGCGGAGTTCGAGAATCTGGCGGAGTGTGAAAATCTGATCGATGCAGCCACGACCAGGGTGGAACCCAGCCTGTTCTTCTCGCTGTAGTGATTCACGCGTGGATGACAGGCTGTCAAGAATGACGGACATCAGAATCTTGCAAAGGACAGGAACCAAGCTCATGCCCCTGTAATTGGAGCAATTTGTGTGCTGGTCCTTTTTGAAGACGGGGGCGACTATCGGCTCACTACAGGATGATGGAACCCTCACTTCTGCCAGGCTTCTGAGAACAAAGCAGTGAGTTCTCGAACCAGCGAAAAGCGCGTCCTTAAATAGAGCAGGAGGTAGACCATCAGGGCCGGATGCCTTAAAAGGCTTTAGGCAACCGCCAGATTTACCGGTGAGAGGAGGATCAGCGGGGATAGTCCTCTCAACACCAGTGCGCGCCCCATGGGAAACAGATGAAGCTGGCGGCCAAGAAAACTGCGAGCAAAAATGTTCGGCCGGTCGTTCCAATCATCGTTGAAGATTGGTGATTAGGGAGCCATCCACTCCGCAAATGGTTTCGCCTACATTAGATCTGAAACCTTCGGTGACTCAGAGGAGATGGAACAGTTTTCTGGGATGACCAGAGATTAGCAAGTTCCAGCACTCTAGTACGTTTACACCACCAGGTCTCACGGTTCTTCTGTAAGCTCTTACGCAACGTTCGATCCAGCGATCGACGTTCCTCACTACAACTGGTCTCGGCTGGGATCAAGCGGCGTCTATCAGTGACAAAGAGGCAGTGGCGATCCAGCTTTTCGGCTGGTGACAAACAACCACAAATGACAGTACTGGAGGAAATTAAGGTGTCTTTGATGTACATCCATTACGAATTCAGACTATCATCAAAAGAGGAAACAAGTAGTTTTGACAGAGAAGCCTAGTACTTGGTTAACGTCGTTGAATGTTACAGCTTTTCGACGTTCGGTCGGTAGTGCATAGGTCTGGGTGATCCTCCGAAACACATGTAAACCTTGGCGCGAACCAGTGCGTGCTCGGAGTCCAGACAGGTCGACCAGTACGATCGGCGGTCAAGAGGTATGTCGCACCGACGCAATACGTGGCGAAGGTTAGCAAAAGTGCCTCGAGCTTGATGCAGCCCCGACCTCGACGAAACCTGGCTTGCTCCCCAGGAAGCAGCCCTACATGAGTGCTAGTCAACATATATATATATATATGTATATATATATATATATATATATATTGACTAACACTCATGTGGGGCTGATTCGTGGGGAGCAAGCCAGGTTTCGTTGAGGTCGGGGCTGCATCAAGCTCGAGGCACTTTTGCTAACCTTCGCCACGTATTGCGTCCGTGCGACATAACTCTCGACCGCCGATCGTACTGATCGACCTGTCTGGACTCCGAGCACGCACTGGTTCGCGCCAAGGTTTACATGTGTTTCGGAGGATCACCCAGACCTATGCACTACCGACCGAACGTCGAAAAGCTGTAACATTCAACGACGTTAACCAAGTACTAGGCTTCTCTGTCAAAACTACTTGTTTCCTCTTTTGATGATAGTCTGAATTCGTAATGGATGCACATCAAAGACACCTTAATTTCCTCCAGTACTGTCATTAGTGGTTGTTTGTCACCAGCCGATACCACCACCCATACCTTCATCCACACATCCCATATCCAATGTAAACCCGAAGGAATAAGACCGGGCGGCATGTGGATGGGAGCGACGTTTCATCACCGGAGTCGGCTCACGCTCCTTCACAGGCAAAACACAAGCACGCCGTATTTGACGAATCAATCACGAACGAGGCGGTGGCTGGACCGTAGTCCGCTTCACACTGGGTGCATGAAAGCATTATTCGAGCCTAGCACGACCACAAGGACCGTGCACCCCGTCCCCTCCAACAACCACCAACTGTCTCCTGGAGCCAGTATAGACAGTGTAGTTAGAAACAGACAGGTAGGCACCTTGTCAAAATGCACATCATGCGCAGCCGCAGCGGGGATATCAAGCAACAGCCAGTCATCTGAAACGTCGATATCAAACAAAGTGAATAATGTATACAGCTACGGGGACACAACTCCTCAATAAATGAGCATAATAAAATAAATTGGGTATCAATAAATACGCGATCAATGCAAGATGTCAGAAAATACATTTCGAAAAATGCCACACACGCGAAAATGTTATCAGACTTAACCACAATTAGCTTAAGCAACATGTGTAAGTTCAGGTAAAAGTTGATAGGTAAAAAAATATGAACAATGAACAATGAATTATAACGGGTAAAAAAGCAGGCGCTTGACATGTCCCGTCGGGTGTTTAGCGTGACAAAAAAAAATGATAGCAAAGAGATAATGGAATCGTCAGTTCGGGCGCATACAGATATAACTGCACTGTCGTATAATGGGAGTATGAAATGAGAATGTACGCACACAAAGCAACTGTGGAGTGGTTATTGTCCACATCATAGGCGAGAAAAATAAAAAAGATAACAAGGACAACACTTACTCGTGTGCAACTATCTTGGGTCCACAGGATACCGAAATCCAGCTTCTGTAGTAGTAGCGTTTATCAAATTACTTGCAAGGCGTTTGGAGCGATTCTTCCTCGAGTAGGGTTTATGGCACAATCCCCTGTCTGTTTTGCATTAGTGCCAACATTGAGACAAGATAGCAAACCCATCACTTGAAATAAAGACACTCAGCATGCACGCACATCGTTAGTAAATCGAACGCAGCGTACCTACAAAAGCTGCGCCGGTTCTGCCTACGTTCCCTGCAGGACCCGTCGTCGTTTCGATGCTGGTGGCGGGTGGCCTCCCTAGTGGCTCATTAGGAATGCCTGACTCACGCACTAGTGACCGCATGTGCTACAGCGCCATGCGCTCGTCGATGGAGTACAGCCCATCGGCGCCTGTCGCTTCCGCACTTGCCGCTTCTTCTCCGCATGTATGAGGTCTTTCTCCTGAACCTCGGAAACTGCCTTCATTATCAGATCGCGCCATACACGCCGATCAACGGCTTTCGATTCATATGACCTGCAATCAAGATTAGAACGTGAGAAGCCCACTTTGATCGTGTCTTGGTAACGAAGCTTCGGTTTCCCCACATGCCGCTTCCCGATACTCAACTAACCATATAGTAGTTGCATCGCTATCCGCGTCGAATTCATACGCCACAAATGACCGAGTCACCTCGGGTGTCTCAGCAAAAGTATGCAGTCCACTGCATACATTCCGCTTCGGCACAACACTTCCGTGCCTGCATCTTTGTTCCACCAACCGATGCGCAGCACCCGTCGCAGATACTGTTGTTGAAATCGCTTGAAATATCTAACGTTCCGCCGGTATATCGTCCACGTTTCGCTGCTGTATAGAACAAGGAACAATGAAACATGAATTTATACTCCCTAAGAAGCGTTGCTTTTCAAGTCCCGTTGGATAGTTGGTAGGGATATCGAAATAATAATAATAATATTATTAATAATAATAATCAAACAGTTAGTATTTTAAATATGAAAATACGGGCTTATCGTTTGCTCCGATGTAGCCCTGTAGTCCGCTTAAATTCACAGCACTCATAGTTAAAATCAAATAAATTCATGGTAAACTCCAGGTGTAGGATGGAGCCTTATTGCTAAGTGACAAAGTGTAACTAGATGAGTGCATCATCCAACCGTTCTTTAAATACTGTTAGTCTCGGTGCACAGACAACCGCCTCTGGGAGAGCATTCCACGGGTGACAGACATGAACGGAAAAAAATTTCTGCGGCACTCGAGACGGCTATACTGCTCTGTGAGTTTTAATCAGTGCCCCCCCCAGGGTTGTACTGGTGCTGAGTCGCAGTAAAGAGCCGCGTACATGATGTGGCTCTGGCAGAAGCAAGTATGCCATAATAAGGTCGCCTCGTAGTTTGTGATAGCTGCCACAGAATATCCCCAATTGTTGCAGTCTCTTGGTATGAAAGATCGCGCATTCCAATTACGTTCTTAAATGCCCGAGGTTGCGGCTGCTCCAGTGCATTAAGGTCGTGTTTCAGCCATGGATCCCAGGCTTGAATTGCGTATTCGACATGGGGGGAACATACGCACTGAGCATTTGTCGAAATATGGAGCTGCTTATTTGTCCAAATGCTCATCGTAACAGCCAGGAGTGTTGGTTCCCAGTCTTCGAGGCTTTTTCAGATTGCCTAGAACAACCCAAGTCATCTTGAATCGGAACACCCAAATCGCCTTCGACAGTTGATTGTTGTATATATTCTTTCCGAGCCGGTATAAGTAGTTGTTCTGATGTCGGATGGAAAGCACCCTGCGTTTACTGACGTTTAAATGCAGTAAGTTTGGGTTGACAATTGATACGCTGTATCCAGGTCACTCTGAAGGAGACGTTGGTGGGCGTTCGACTAGATCCTGCGCCAAATCTTGATATCGTCGGCAAACATTAGGAAGTTGGAAGCGAGTTCCTATGCAACGTCATTAATAAACACCAAAAACAAACGTGGACCTAGAACTGAGCCTGGTAGCACACCACACTCAATTTGTATGGGATCTGATGAAGAGCTCCGAACTCTGACCACTAATTGCCGTTGAAGAAGAAAGTTGGCAATCCAGCGTAATAGAGGGTTGCTGATCTAGTACTATTAGAGAGTAGTATCCGATGGTCTAGATGATCGAAAGCCTTCGAAAAATCCAGGTAGATATCATCAACGCCTTCTCCAGCGTCAGCTGATTCGGTCCAACTACTGCGTGCGATTAGTAAATTTGTTGTACATGACCGTTTTCGACGGAAACCGTGCTGCTCAGGTGAGATGAGGTTACGCTTTTCCAGATAACACACCAGTGCATCGGCAACTATGAAGTTCATGAACTTGGAGATTATAGGAAGAAGGGATACTGGGCGGTATTTAGAGGGATCAGTTCTGCTTCTACCTTTGTGAATCGAGGTTATTATTCCAAGCTTCCACATAGCGGGAACTTGAATCTGGTCTAAGCAGCGCTGGAAAAACTGAGCTAAAAGCCCTGCCAGTTGGCTTGCTGCTGCTCCCAGTGCCTCTAGACGAATGGGGTTGACACTCGGTGAGCTGTGTTTGCGTAGAGACGTCAGCTTTGACAATACAGCCGTCGTGGTAAAAGTGATGTGGGTTAGTCCTGGCGGAGAGGTGACAAAGCTTGGAAGGTGGCTTGGTGACATGACCCTCTAAAACCTGGGGGCATATTGTATCTGTAGCGCGTTTGCTGCCTGCACAGCCGTTCTTGTTGTGCCACCGGCCGTCCTTAGTGGAGGAAATCCTTGCCTCAACTTTCGTAGGCTATTAACGTGCTTGTACAGCAGTTTGTGGTTAGAACTGAAGGCTCTCGCTTGGTTCTGCTAAACATACGGCTGTCTTCTCTTAGCAGTTGAGTGCAGTGGTTACATTGGACTACATAGTTGTCACAGGTTTCTGGTGCTAGAGCTTCCCTGTACACGCGCCATGCTGCCTTGCGTACTGTCATTAATATTCGAGTCCTGCTCTTAACTAAAGAAACTGGTTAATACTTATTGCAAACTCTTATCTCTGAAGCCGCTGCACTCAGCTGACTGAATTTGTTGACGAACTCGAGCCAGGCGACTTCCGGAGGTTCTTCGGCAAGGAACGACCAAGTTGTAGCGCTGATGAGCTGGGTTAATCGATCGTGGCTTGTGATGGTTTGTACAGCCTCATCGTTCTGCTTCCGGTATTCTGCATGACAGACAACGTTGCAACTGATGACTGCGTGATCACTGTGACCTAAAGGGCAGTCTACAACCAACACATCAGTCATATGCTCCTCAATGGTAAACACAAGGTCCATCACAGATGGCCTGTTACCCGTTCTGAACCGATAGGCAAATTGATGTGATTGTAAAGAGGAGCAGTAGTTACTAGATCCTGTTGATACGAATCTGTGTTTTTGAATTTATCTCCGATCGTGGCAGGGTCTTCTAAACAGATGTACGTTGTAATCACCGATGATGAGAATGTGAGTGTATTGTTGTTGTGAAACTACGTACCTTGAAAGCAGTCCAGTTCTGAGGTGGAAGTCGGTTTCGGGTGTAGAGTTAGGGGACCGATACACCAAGACACGAAGGGAAGCTTCCCTGCCTTTTAACGGCAAGCGACACCAAAGGGAGTGGGGGAACTGCGAGTCTGAATCCTCTACGGCTTCGCACTGTAAGTCGTTTCGGTAATACAGGATTACCCCTCCTCCTTTTGTGAGCCTGTCGTTCCGGATCAGCGACATGCCGAGTAGCAACACTTCAGCGTCCGTCATTTCCGTGTGCAACCATGTCTCGGTGATACCAATGACATCACACGAGCCGGAAGCTTGGCGATCTTTCAGTTCAGCCAGTTTGTTAGAAAGTCCCTGAGCATTTGTATACAAGTAGGCCAGTTTCTCGGTCTCTAGGAGCCCGCAGAGGGGTGAATCTGTCAAGTGTGGGAGAATGCCGACCGATGGGAGGTTGGCAGTTACTCGTATTTTTGATGGGATAATGATACCTCGTTTGCAACTTGATCCGGCCAACGTGCGTTCCAGCCTACGTTTAGAAATACGTCAGAGTCAACTAAAGCAGCAGTCAAGTTACACTTCTGTACATTCGTCAGTATGCTTGCTGCTCCAGTTGCTTTAATCTTTGAGCTGTGCAATGTGTTTGCGACCTTTAACCGAATTTCGGAAGGAAGATGTTTCCGATTTCTCCGCCATCGATCCAAAACATCCTCTGCTTGTTGCTCTGACTGAACCACAAGTTTTAGGATTCTAGGGCCTCATCCTCTATAATTTGTGAGAGAGGTATCCTGGTGAGCGATAGTGCCACAACATTATCCAAAGAGTGTTTCACGAATGAACCGCCACTGTTCTAAATCGTGCTTTCCGTTCTCTTGAACATCGTTAGAAGGATGTTCTGGCACGCCATGTATGAAGATTGTGTTTAGGCGGTCTTGCTTGCTGCGCCCCTCTTCGGTGTTTCGTTTTGGTTGTCGCGCGCTCCAAGGGACATCAGGATAGATACGTATCCCACAGGATTCGTGTTTTAGCGCGCTTGCGGAGAGCAAAACGTTTTCTACGTCGGTGGAGGATTCTAGAGTTACTCGAATAAGTCTGGGTTCACCATAGTGTGGCGAGTTCGGATGACGAGTAATTCGTAACAATTTATGGGCTTGGCTTTGATACTCATCTGCATACACAATGAGTTCCATTGATTTTGGTCGTCTGATAACTTATCCCGCAATGTGATGACGGTAGATTCAGGAACATTTGAGCATACAACAGTCCGGGTACTGTTGTTGGATCCCTTTTTAATCGATCTACAATGTGTGGTACTCATTTGTCTTGACTTGTTGACAAGTGATTGTTTGCTCTTTTTCTCTCTATTTGCGTTAACGGTGTTTACAATGAAAGAGGACGCAACGGCGGCCTCTCGGTGGACCCTTGCAGCAATCTCTGCATATGTAACCGATGTTCGGGGAGGCTTAGTCTCGACAAGAGATATTTGAGCTACAGGTACCAAGGGTTGGTGTTTGGCTGCTTCATCTTTGTTAATGCTAGATGTCAGGTCTAATGGAATTTGCTTAACCAGACGTTTTGAATGGTGCCTGATTTTCGTTGCTGTGAGTACTGTTTGATTCACGAAGGTACAGTCTATTTTCGCCCGGCGTTCTACCAAAGTTGGAGAAGACAACGGAGATGGACACGTGACTGATTGCGGCGCAGGGGAAGCGGATTGTTCAGCTTTAAGTTGCTTAGCAGCCGCTGCGCTTCTGTGTTCCATACTCGCTTCCGTTGAAGTAAGCTTATTGTTGATCCTCTGCTCTGCTTCTGCGACTAACCGGTCGCATTTCTCAGTTAGGATAAGCAAGCACTTAACGAGTGGGATGGTGGAACACGCAGTACAGAACCAAAATGCATTTTGGGAGCTATTTCGCTCCCGTAACTGTTGTTGGGACACATTTGCACATTTCGTATGGTACCATTCCAAACAGTGCGAACAATCCAGACCGATTTTTACTACCCGATGACATTCTCCTAACCCGCAAATGCCTTTCGATGGGAGTCTCTTTGGTTTCGCCTTTCTGTCATTCAATTTGGTGTCGTTACCTGACCCAGTGGGTTGGTTAGCGTTCTGTACTTTTACAGCTTTGAGAGCGGCGCACATATAATATACAAGCTCGGGAGAACTCCGGAGATTGGAACAGGAGATTTATTAAGCAACACGTAGCAAACTACAATAGAGGAATTAATGTTATAAAAAAGGAAGATAAACGTTACAGTCAATCTTCTTCTGCTTGCACTTCTTCCGTTAAAGCACACGACCAGGTTCCTGTAAGGCAAATGAGAGCGCAGCGTGAGCACCAGTTCAAAGTCAAGCAGCGCGCCACGACGGTTTCCGTTCCACACTACACACGTCGGTCAGGCGAGCGTGGTGGTTGCAAGGTCAAATGAGCGGTCGGCGTGGTCGCGCGGTCCGTGTGATGGGTTATGCAGCCGCACTGGCTGACAAGGTCACAAGGAATGTCGAGTGACTGCAACCTGAACAGAGCGCTGAACACAGATTCTTTCACAGCTGTGTTGAGAAACACTGGATCGGAGTAAGCTTAGGCTTTTCGGCCTGCCTCGAGAATTCTGTATCGAATGGTGGTCATCACTGTTCCATTGTGCTTCTAGTTATTTGTTAAAGTGAGCATAGTTATAAATCCCGTTCGTTCTCTCATCGCGGGCTTTAACTTTGCTGAGCTTATGAATAGCAATAAACTTAATTGAACTATTTCCCTGCAAACTTAAAAACGTGCTTACTTAATCACCATTATTTTCCTTGGTTTCTTCCTTATTCTATATCGCGCAGGTAAGTCGCGCTTTGGTAAAGTTTCATTCTAGCATGATTAACTACTGACTTGGTGCAATGTAATCTCTTTATTGCACCTGCCTAGTACGGATGAGCCACATCTAATAATGGTCCAGTATATCCATGAGCTCATTCGTATTGGACGTGCGCGCGGAGTTTCCGAACGAATTTTGTGGTTGATACGGTTCAATGCTTGGGTGGCAAATTATTGAGAACGTCTCCAGTTGATGGTTATGCTTGAATCAAAAAGTTACCAGCGTTTGGCCGCTTACAGTACGTATATAAAGTTTGACATTTTGAACACAATGCTCAACGATTGTTCTTCTTGTGACCATGTTAGGCTATGCATTCGAAGAGAAATTTCCCTGGAAATTCTGTGGCAAGTGAACAATCCCGACAATTAATCGACTATCGATTATCACGATATCGACAGTTCATGTGCCGCTCCACAGTTTAGTGATTATAGTGAGCATAGGTATATTTCCAGTTGTTCATCAGCCATACTGAATTTACCGGGGCTTATGAAAACGCATATACTAAGCGGATAGAATGCGGAAGAGCAGAGACGCCTACCGGAAGTTTGCATTGCACATGGCCAACCTGTTCGGTAGACGAAGTAAACTGTTAAACCCAACGGAAATGGAACGTCAGTGTCCTAGTATATTATATCAAGGAAAGAATCGGCGCATAGCGACAATCGTTTTATGAGCAACAAATGGCTCCACCTCGAGAGATACGATGCAGATCTTTAGCAAATAGCTTATGGTCAGAGCAGAGTACACATCAGTATGTAAAAACGGTTGAATACTTGGACATTTGCAAAACAACTCAAACACTATTTGGAAAGTCACGTGTTTGACAGTGGGCAGCGGGACTTAGTTGATGTCACCTGTCAATCTCAAAGGTTGCGTATCAGTCGTTCTTTGAGAATGTGCACGTACTTCGGGCACCAGTGACCGGACCGATGGGCGACACGGAGAGCCAGAAGTGGACACTGCATCGCATTCGCATGCCGTGTGATCTCCCCCATCAGTTACGCAAAATAGACTGTACATGTAGACGGCAACACCTAAGTGCACACTATTTCACTGTACCAGTAGTTTATTTATCCTTCTACCTAGCAGTTGCTTCACTATCGCTATATCGGGTTCCTTCAAAGCTGGATGCCAAGATGTAAGGCTGTCACGTCAAAATGTTGAAGAAAACAAAAACAGTTCGTATTGGGTACTTATTCTCATGCCTGCGAAAGTGGTTGTTAGCCTGACCTCCAAACGAAACCCATACACGTTTGTCGTACCATTGATCATGAGGTCTAAGTTGTCTCTATCCAGTTTGGGACAGCTCACACTTAAATTGGCATAAACGCATGTGCCAATTTTGTATTCGAACTGCCATTGGACACGGATGACACCAATCCATGAATATATGTATACCGAATGAATTCGTCGAGGATACTCATACTGCTTCGGTACGGCCATCTTAGTGCAGGAAAACGGCACTCGGGCAAACCGAAAATAACATTATCAGAACATGAAGAAGGTGAGTTTATGACAAACTCATGTTGATTACAGGTATTGTGAATCCAAGGCAAATTTTGATCGATGGGGATTCCATGAACTTTTATAAAGGGCGGTTCCACAGGTGCATGAGAAGGCACTACTGGACGCGGAATAGAAGCACCATGATTACGCCCCCATTCGATTTACTAATCCTGGCTAATAAGGCGGCGTATGTGGTATGTTTATCTGCGTGATGATTAAACTTGCATTTCAGAAGTGGATGGTATTTTAGCTCCCCGGTGTGGCTGCACCTGATGTGAATGCTGACAACGTGCCTATCTGTCTATTACCCACTACCTCGTCCATACTGGCTCCAGGAGACAGTTGGTCGTTGCTGGTGGGGACGGGATACACTGTCCTCATGACGGTGCTAGGCGCAAAGTGGTTTCATCCGGTGTGGAACGGGCTACGGTCCAGCCACCGCCATGTACACGTGTGGTGTGCATGATTTCTCAATTAAGCCGGAATGATTCTGTTCTGCTTGTTGAAGGTGTGTGGGCCGGCTCCGTTGATGAAACCTGGCTCCCATCCACATGCCTCCCGGTCTTATTCCTTCGGTTTTACACCGGACATGGGGTGTGAGGGCGGAAATGTGGGTGGTGTAGCGCAAGCCACGCATGGCCCTCTGTAGTCGCAGGCGTCCTGTGACTCTCCCCATGGAGGTCGCAGTGACAGGCAAATCCGGAAACGGACACCGACAAATGAGAAATATATATATATATAACCCTTTAAGAGTAAATAATGTGCCGAGTGCCACAACACGGATAATAAAAAAGAGGGAAGGAAAAGAAGTCAGGATAGAGCGTATACCTATACGTTTGCCATTGGGTATGAAGCCGGTTCAGTTTTTATCGTCTTTCAAGCCAAGTGCAGTAAGTGCTTTTAGCCTCCAAGCAGGGAGTCTGGGACGCCGCACAGTGGCCAACTGCAATGTCAGTGTCATGACACCCCGAACCCTGATTATGTACTGGTCACCTTTTCGTCGCTTCCAGTCGATGCCGGCTCATGCAAACAAAGCTCGGCGGGGCGACTGTTTAAAGGAGAAACTGCCTGAGCTACCGGAGCGCATGCATGGAAATTATGCGGCTCGCTGGTCGGCTGAGTTTTTCTGAATTGCAAATCCGACGTCATAAGTAGTCATTATTAATACGCTGTTCCGGAGGTAGCGGTGACCAAACACAGGCAGTATGTGGACATCGATCGATCAAACGGACCAAGTTTTCAGCCATATAGGAGCATAGTATATTCAACACGGTCAATGGTACAGTTGGCGTAGTGTAACAACGTATGTGAAATTAAATAGACAAGCAAAGAGAGAGAAAAATAAGATAAAACAGTGTTCATGGGAACAGAGGGTCACAACACCTCCGCGATTGTGTACGGTTTCTTGCTATATCAGAGAGGGCTTCCAGCCATGCGTGTTTGTGATCCTTGCGCCCCAGCCGAGGAGTCGAGAACGTCTAAACGCGGCCAAATTTGGGATCAGCTTCTTCATTCTGCTGGCCCAAGTCATCCGTTGGCCACCTTGCTTTTGTTTCTAGCCGAGTTCTGCGCGCGCGAAGTGGGCAAGGTGTGGTACACGATGGTAGGTAGGCGAGGCAATGTCCAAGCCACTGTAGTCGGTAGTCTGATCAGAAGTCGGCAAAAGTTGCATCTGACAATCCTCCGTCCGACATCCCTATTAATGTTGTGAAGTTGCCATCCTACACCAACATTGCTCCGAAGGCAGTAATGATCAAAGACAGACAGCCTTACGACATCCTCTGCGCGAATAGGCCGAGTCGCATCCATAGAGAAGGACGGCTCTCACCGTGACATTGTAAAACCGGCCTTTCAGTGATGGACTTAGATCCCCTAGACACCAGAGTTGGTGAAGGTTAGTAAAAGCAACCAGAGCCTTGGAGATGCGCAAAGAGACCTCATTCGTTAAACCATTAGCACTAAGGCAGAATCCTAGGTAACTGAACTTGTTTAGTAATTCAACGAATGACTTGAAAAGGTAAGGATAGGAGCAGCTCCCAGCCAGACCTGCAGGAAGAGCTTGCACATCCACGGTGCAAAAGTCAGGCAAACCTAGGGGACGGACACCTCCCAACTCCACTCGAGGTTTTGGGCGGCCCGTGAGAAATCGCAGATTACGTTGATGTCGTCTGCATAAACCAAATCCCGAAGTACGTCCTCCGGAAGCAGGTCGACGCCCCTGGGTTTGCACGTCTCCACAGCACTCTCCAGAAGTTCGTCCATAGCGAAACTGGAAAAAAGTTTGATGCTGGACAACCCTGTCTCACTCCTCTGATAAAACTAAAGGGGAGAGAATGTCCGCCGTACGCCCGCACTCGGTCAGAGGTTTGAGAGTACATGGCTTAAAGAAGGGTGACATGTTTCTCGGTCACTCCTCTGCATAGTAGACAACTCCAGAGAGCAGTTCGGTCAATTAAACAAACGCGGCTCGGATGTCTAAGAAGGCAATAATAGTTTGCGGCCAAATGTTTGACGACCCTCGAGTATTGGTGGAGTGTAAAGATAATATTGATGTAACTCTCACTTGAGCAGAGTCCAGCTTGTTCTTCAGGCACACTCTGTTCGCGTACCAGGCCGAGCCTCCTTAAAAACCGAGCTGCAGGCTCTTTCGAAGCATTAAGGATGGGACTAACCCCACTGTGGTTGGCGCAGTCAGTTCGGGTACGATATCGGCTAGCCTCCCATCGGACAGACTAAATACAGCTACCCAAATCTCTTGGAGAAGGGAAGTTAACTCCTAAAAAATGATGGCTCTCCATCTTTGAAAAGAACAGGACAGAGTTTATCTAGGCCACGGATCTTGTAACATTTTAAGAGACGACACTCATGAGAAACCTCAGCCTCAGATGGTGGTAAAACCACAAAAACACCAGGGAGCACTCTGAATTGAAAAGTAATGACGCATCGGTGCTGCTGGCCAATAAAACTGCCGTTCAAAATGCTCGGCCCAACCCACGATTCGATGTTGACTGTAGATTGGCTCGCTATTGGTTTTGCATGAACGCTTACAGGGGGCCTTTTGTCTCTAGTGGATCGAATCCGCAGGAAAAGCTTACGGAAATTCCCCGAGGTGGCCGTTTGTTACATTACAATGGCTCGTTGCGTCTACCATGCTTCTTGCTGTTCCCAGAGAAGCTGTTTGAGCTCGGCTTTAATAGTCCTGAGCAAGGAATGGTGTTTGCGCTAGCAGGAATCTCTCGACGGGGTTCGAGAAGTTGGAGGGATCGCGCAGAGAACCAGTGGTTTACAGGACTACTAGTGAAGTCACATACCAGGGTTGCAGAGTTGTATACGACGCCGCGGATGTGTCCAGTATGCTTCAGTTTCTGCGCATGAGGAAGTCTTCAATTTGGAGGCCCAAGTATCCTGAAATGCGCCGAGAAGGTCTGCTGGCCCCGCGCTTGAACAGTCGCACTAAGGTTTCCATTCGGATCGCGCAGAGTCGACTGTTGATAGGGTCTCAATCTAGTAGCGCGGCCTCAGCACGTGCGTTTAGCTAAATCCCCACTCCAGCATGACCAGCGACTGCGGCGCTTGCCTCCAGATAGGCAAAATGTGAAAATGCCAGTAGAAATCACAAACAGTGAAACCAGATATAGCGTCTTGCTAGCGTCCTGTAAACGGTGCCCACTGAAGCAGCAGACATCAACGGCCGTAGTCTTTAGAGTGCTCGCAAGAGTTGTCAGTAATCCGATCTGTATAAGCGTAAGAACACTGAAGGCTGCCAGCTTGAATTTGGAAGGGGTGCTAGGAATGGCCTGCAAACACGAATATATATATATATATATATATATATATATATATATATATATATATATATATGCCCTAGGTACATCGCTCGCACGTGTTCACCTGTGGCCACGGCACGCCATGCTACGTAAGGACAGGCTCTCAGGGCTTGTAGCAAGTGTCCATTCAGTTGCACACGTGGCCATGAACTCTTTTCGCTATTTTGCCCCTGCTTCGGTCGAGTGGTGGACCAGGTGTCTGTCGCTACTGTGACAGCGCAGTCAACCATTACTGACCCCGCACGTACTTCCGGTCTGTGGCTGCGGTGTACGAGGCTTGCATGCATGACCTGCCGGCTGGTTAGATCAACCCGGAAATCAAGGACAACGAGTTGGCTGACCAAGATAGAAACGTGTGTAGGCTTGTATCAGCGGACAAACGTTTCGATTAGATCTGTAAAAAACATAGGTTAATGTACTGTAGGTAGAAGCTTTTTCCCATTTCCAGACCAACTCGGTCCCATAGGAGTTCTCCCTGGGACTAATGCACTTACTGGACGAAGCATCTCATAAATGATCCCTGTATGACCAATGGAACAACGGTACTATACGGGTAAATAAAAGCTAATGCTTAACAGGTTCCGTAGGATGAAAGATATACTTATGGTGAAACGCAATTCTGAAGACCAGAGTGCCGTGTATCCTTGCTAACGATTTCACGACATGCTGATGCAGCGCTCAGATCTACTACGAAAAATACATTCATCTAGCTAGGCGAACAACCGCTTCGTGATTTCAGCTGGTTGGTTTGGGTTTATTCACTTCCAGCAAATAGTTCGGCGGCAGTGTTTCAGGACACGGTGGGTTTTCGCCTGGCAACGGTTTTTTCTATAAAACGCCACAAATATCCGTTTAACAACACTGTGACGTGTCGGATGTGACTCGCTGCTCACTAAACTCACTGCTTCTTACATATCTGAATGATTTAACCCAATCCACGGATGTGAGTCATCTAATACGCAGAGTTCATTTCTCTTCTTCCTACGCCTGACCGAAAACAATCACAAATACGACGTCATGTTCACAAATTCAAGCAACGCAACAAATTCATGCACACTTAACACATGTAACCATATGTTACTTATAAACTGGTGTCGTTTTAACATTAACCAGTCCTTGTTGTGTCTCCATGATCATGACTAAGCAGGCATGTCTCGCACTGTCGAGAATAAAACATTTCGTTCTTTCTTTATTTAAGTATCGCTCGATAACTGTTGTTCCAGATAACATTATGTCAAGCAGTACATCAACTTTTAATCGGAAACGCTTGTACCGACATTTTACTTTGGCTCCTGTGCTCATGAAACCATGGATTACAACATGGCGAAATCATGCCGACCGTTGGCTATTGCCACCATAGTAATAACCTTGATTTTTTCGCAAACCAGCGCCATAATGTTCCTGGATCCCACTATTAACCCACGAACTTCTCAAGTGTGTAAACTACGAAAATTTTGGTTGTACTTTATTTTAACAACACCTTTTACTGTTCCAAAGCAGCTATGTTTGTAGGTATATTTAGTCGTGCCTTCACTTGTATGCCTCCTTCTACCGGGAATATACCATTTATTTATTTATTTAAAACTTCAGTAGCGTAGCCATTGTACTGACTAATAACGCAAGTACTTTTTATTATTGCATTGAAGCAATAAATGTAGATATTTATCTTTTCAATGTGTTGTACGGTCAGCATATGCAGAAACAAACGGGGTAGGTTAAGTGTCTCGGTTTGCCGTGCAAGAAATCTGGAAGCGTCTCGGTTTGGCTCACCAATAATCTGGCCACCTTACATGCACCGTACCTAACACGTGCGTCGCCACCGCTGAATCTCACAGTAGAGCATTATACTTATACGTCGCCGTGACATGCGCCTCAGGTGTTCCAGCAGCGTTGTGTGCAGTTCGCTCGCGGTATCTCCTATACACACATATTCACAGTTATTGTGAATACATTTGTGAACACAGTTAGTCATCTTATCTACGAAAAGTGTGTCTTTCAGATACACCATTGTTGAACAGATCCCGAGTTTTATTCCTTGGTTAGTGCCGTCGGAAAGGAAAAGGAAGTTCCTTCTACCTATAATATTCTTATCGTCCCAATCCATTCCGCTGTATATTTTCAATGTGGTTTTAGCATATTGTGAAACGTGTCTTTCAATACCGGTTTCGGGTGTCCACTATTCAGCAATTACCTTACTGCCTACTTGCAAGCGGCGTTCCCAACTTCCTTCTCTGTGCACATGGCCTTATCTGTGAAACACAGAGATCGGAATTGTAGTGCTGTGTCCCATCTGTGTCCGTCGGTTGACGAAATATCGGTTCGGAAGCTAATCATTCTTGCAAACAGAGCAGTCAAGGAATGGCGATGTGCCACTCTATGGTGAGCGATTTCAGATTCCTCACAAACTAGCTTTTCTTATCCACTTTTATGTTCAAAATGTGCCATCCACTTGATACCAACAACTTTTGGCCATTTACTGAAGTTTGCCAGTACTATGTACAACATAGTGGACATTGGCGATCTAATGATAACACCATGTTCTTGAGTGCCTACTTCCGACTGGAACCCGAGCTAGAACAACATACCGCGCAATGTCTTACTCTCGGTTGTTTCAACCAACTTAATTTTCGGTCACTCTCTAGGTTAATCTTTTCAGTCAAACAGCGTTTCACCATACCCAGTGCGTCGCATTTCGGCATCTTGGTGAGGAGTGCGCTAACGTTAACATAGATCATCGTTTCATCTTCGTTTCACACGAACTCATGACGGTTATTTACAAACGTATTCCTTCACCCTGTCAACGGCTACATTATACTAACGATTGCATATAGACCAGTAAATGCGAAGTTTTGCCAACCCGGTAACCTAATCACAATTAACGCGGTACTCTTCCGCAAAGCTCGGTGCAGTACATCATGCATTGCTGTGCAGATGCTGATGCTAACCTCATCATTAAGGCCGATCAACTGCAGTTAACAGGTAATTCGGCCACACCCACCGATACCTAACGCAGTGTTCCATGATAGCGCGTAGTGAAGCACCGCACGCCTTAATTATTTCACCTAGCCACTATTAACCACACCCCATCCCACATAGACACCACTACGTCTAGGTCACACCACATAAAGTTAACGTACCTGCCTGGTAGCATGCATGCAGCTACTTTCAGTGGAGGCAATCGATACTGTCTCATTGTAGAGTACATTTCATGTCCGGTCGTGGTGTGCCAGTGTTGGGAAGAGCAACATCCAAATAGTTCCAAACTAACTCGACCTTTTTCCTCTGAGATTATTGTACGGAAGATTGTGTGCTACCAATGCAGGGATCAAAACACTTCCACCAACCAGTGCCCTCACTTGCGTACCAAGTGCGGTAAAGTTGGCCATTCGGCTGGTGTCTGCCGTTCCCTACCACCAAAAGTTTTGGTAAATCGTTGAACGAAAAACGCGGTGAGTCCTGTGATTCACAGTTAACCTTTATAAACCCTGTAATTTTTTCAAGGTATTCATCCCAGTAGTTCACAATCAACGTAGCGCAGCCTAGTCCGGAATGCGCACCACCGATGAGCCCAATGAAGCGAAACGAGTCTGGTGCGTTTCCGGACTAGGCTGTGCTATGTCTCTTGTGAACTACTGGGATTTATGGACCATGTATTTGCGAAACGTTCAAACATGACCAAAGTGCCTCCGTAGGTGATCACGCATGTTGTTAATGGTCAGTCTGTTTGATCTGAATTAGACACCAGCTTAGCAGTGACATTAATATCCCAGCATGCACTTTCACCATTACCTAATTTGAAATCGAGTGCTACAATTTTCAAAACTCATACGGGGGAGGTCATAGACCTACTGGGAAAATGTCATATGCTAGTTCAACTAAGGCGAGAGCGCACAACTATGCTTCATGTTGTTCCTCGTACATCGATCAATCTACTGGGGCGTGACTGGATGAAACAGTTACCGCAGGTGCTGAATGCAATCAGCTCCATGGGGGTGGAAACCGTAGACTCGGTCCTAAAGCGATATCCAGAGGTATTTAATGAACACCACTTGGGGAAGCTCAACAATTTTAAAGCCAAAATCTATATAAATAAATAAATAAATAAATAAACAGTTTATTCTCGAATTCGTTAAGACACACCAAGCAAGGCATGATCAACAATGGTAGTAGGCCAAAATTCTTCAAGGCTAGAACACTACCTTATTCTCTACGACCAAAGGTTGAGGAAGAATTGAAACGGCTCCAGCACGAAGACACAATCGTACCGGTTCAAAAATCCGAATGGGCAGCACCGATAGTCCCTGTGCTCAAGCCAGACCGCAGTGTGAGGATTTGCGGTGATTACAAACCAACAGTGCATCGCGGCTCCATCATGGACCGTTATCCCTAAACAAAAAGTGAAGATTTATATGCCACTTTATCTGGTGAGGTCAAGTTCACTAAGCCTGATTTAAGTCACGCTTATTCGCAGGTTGAACTGGACGACAATTCTCGCCCGGTTACTACGATTAACACACATTTGAGTTTATTTGTATACACTAGACTCCTATTTGGAAGTAGCTCTGTCTCGAGGATTTCCCGAAGGATAATCCCATACGTCGTATGTAATGTACCGAGTACCTGTGCATAACTTGACGAACTGCTAATAGCGGGCAAGACAGATGTAGATCCTCTGCGCACCCCGGTTAAGATCCTACACAGAATGTCCGATAACGGGTTGCGTTTGAAGCATTTCAAATGTGCTTTCGTAGTTGATGCCGTTGATTATCTGGGGTATCGACCAGCTAAAATTGGATTAGATGCACGAATGGACAAGTTGGAACCCATCATTATTGCACCCAGTCCACATAACGAAGCACAGTTACGTTCGTTCATTGGGATGGTTTCACACTACCGTCGTTTCTTGCCTAACCTGACCTTTGTGATCGCACCTCTTCGTGATTGGTTTAAGAAAGATGCCACGTGGCCATGGAAAAGGAAAGAGGAACAAGCATGTTTGAAGGCGAAGAATCTACTTGTTTCTTCACCTGTACTAGTGCATTATGATCCAAACAAACCTCTTGTCTTACAATATGATGCCTCACCGTTTGGAGTGGGAGCAGCCCTAGGACATGAGATTCACGACGGAACCATGCGTCCTATTTCTTTCACATCTCGAACATTACAGACCGCTGAGAAGAATTACGCACAGCTGGACAAAGAGGCAATGGCCGGGATATTTGGAGTTAAGCGCTTTCAACAATACTTGTGCGGCAATCGGTTGAGATACAGACAAATCATAAACCACTGCTTTCGCTGCTTGGTGAGGGACGAGGTATAGAACAAATGAATGCACCCCATATTGTACATTGGGCACTCATACTTTCTGCTCACAACCATCGAATTCGATACATTTCTGGTTCCCACACTAATGTAGCCGATGCCCACAGTAGATTGCCACAGGAAGGGCAAAGTAACGAGCAAGGTGCAGCGCCTTCGTCCAGTTATTACATCACTTAGACACCACACCAATATCCAGCGACATGGGTAGGAGTGCCATAGACGGAGACCCGGTCCTGTCGACTTTGAAACGGAGGGTCTTGTGGTTCCCGATCCACTGAGGTCCTACGTCCGTTCTTCCTTTGCCAATTTTAGCTCAGTCTGCATGAAGGATGTATCATGCGTGGATCTCGTATCGCTATTCCGTCTGCTCTCAGATCAGCAGTATTGAGAGAATTACATGATGCTCATCCAGGAGTCATCCGCATGAAAGCTTTGGCCAGAACCTACTGTTGGTGGCCGGAAATTGATCGAAATATCGAAGCTCTGTTGAACACCTGTGCTATATGCCAACACTAACAGAAAGACAATCCATCCGATCCGATTCATCCCTGAGAGCTACCTGACGGTCCGTGGAAGCGTGTTCACGAAGACTATTTCGGTCCAGTTGAAGGACAAATGTTACTATTCCTGGTGGATGCTTACTCAAAATGTATAGACGTACACACTGTCCCTAACGCTACTTCGGTGACTACAATTGATAAAGTACGCACTAGACTATTCATATATGGTATGCGAAAAACTGTGGTTACAGATAACGGTCCACAGGATACGAGTGCAGCGTTTGAACAGTATCCACAGATTAACGGCATCTACCAAATGACTTCTAAACCATATCACCCAGCGTCCAATGGTTTGGAAGAGAGAGCGGTACACACCGTGAAGACCGGTCTCCTGAAGCAAAGCCAAGGATCTCTGTGACCAGACTAGATCGACTCTTGTTAGCTTGTCTTGTCACACCCTTGGAGTCCATCGGCAAAAGTCCTGGGAGGGCGGCAATGTTTGGGCGTCGCCTACGCACAAGGCTAAATGTATTATTTCCAGACACCCGTCAAGCCAGGCGTCTTCAACAACAGCGAATGCACCAGAGTGGACATCTACGCGATAAAGCCGAGTCTGTTACCAAAACAGGATGTGTATATGAAACTCCCACATTGGCCGATATGGCAGCCCGGAACCATACTGGCCAGTTCAAGAACGGAAGCCGATATAGAGCTGGAAACCGAAAAACCGTACGACGGCAAAACGACTTTATTCGGCCTCGTGCATCCGCGGTATCAGACTCCGAGGATGAAACCGTGGATACAGAACAAACTGAGACGACTGACAAACTCAAATGGATGAAGCTGATCTACCGATCGCCGTTCGAAGGCCACAACGTTCACCGAGACTAATAGAACGTCACAGTTTACAACCCTGATTCTATCTGCCATGTGAAGGGATGTTACGGACATCTACAACCGATGCGTCATGCTACACCCACCAGTTACGTGCGCCCAAGCACACGACTATAGTGCATTCGCTACTTGGTTCCTGTTTCCCATGGGTTCGTTTGGCTGTATATGTTTTCACTTGGTTCGGCTTAGGAGTGGAGTACTGTTTCACACGTACCATCCGGTGTTGATGTTTTTCCTAAGCCTAAACGTTCTACAGGTCTATACAAGGATTAGGAATGCACGATCGGTACGTAATACCCCAACACTCTAGAACTCTACCCCAGATTGTCCGTGACTGCTTATTCATCTCGCCTGCAAACAGCTGAGACTTATTCATATTTATCTTCGCAATGAAAGCATTCCCCGATCCGCAACCTGGGGACGGGGCGGTAGCGTACAGCTCCACCGAACTAACCAGGGGTCGGTTAAGTTCAGAGTCCGTAGCGTTAAGGAGCACAGACCTACATTGTAATCTGTGGACGCGGTTTGAATGTGCGTAGAAACCGGGGGACCCTCGCAGTATCCTTAGCCTACGTGCGACCGGTGGTGGTCACTCGGCAGTGGAGCGTCGGGACTGGGTACCGGCGTACTGCTGATACAGGAGCGTTGTTCGTACTGTAATGTAGACTCGACCTTTTAGTGGATGACTAAGGTCACGCCGGCGCCAGAGATGTCGGAGGTTGACAAAGACTACTTTGGCTTTGGAGGTGGAGAAATTGCTCTCATCCGTCAATCTGCTCACGCTTATGTAAATCCCAAGGTGAACGAACATGTCAACCAGTTCCGAAGAGCAGCCGGAGAGGGTGGTTGGGAGCAGTTTCTAACCTGTCCTGGCGAGTAACCGCGCAATGGGATGGGAAAACGTCATTCCGAATTGTGACAAACGTCTCTAAGCTGCGCACCATGTGTTGGGTAGCCTGCGAGAAGTGACAGCTTAGGGTGATTACGCCAGCACACTCCAATTCCCGGAGTCGATCACCCGGGAGTAACTCGATTCCTTTAGGCCCACAGTTCTCCAGGACACACCCTGGGGTGTCATCCATAGCGAAGTTGAACAAGAAGTTATGCTGGGTAACCCCGTCTAACCCAACAACCTTTTGCCAGTTCGTTTTGTCGTTCCCCCAAGTGTATGCATCGGCCACGCTCGAAGCTGCCTCACGTGTGTCATGTGAACGTTGCACATGTGCACTCGTATGAGCCATATGGTGGTAAGGCGATCACTTGATCTTACGTCTCGAACACAATCCATGAGTGTGGCTAATACGAGTGCTCACGTGCAACATGTCACATGACGCATGCGATGCAGCTTCAAGCGTGACCGATGCAGATTTGAGTAAAGTGAGACTAAGGTGGGGCGAAAGTCTGCCGAACGTCCGCACTTGAAGTGAGGTTCGACGGTAAGTGGTTTGAAAAAGGTTACCATACTTCTCGAGCGCTCCCCTCAACAGATAACTTCAGGGAGCAGCACTGTCAACCGCGTCAAAAGTAGCCAGAATGTCCAAGAAAAGCACCTTGATGAGCCGGCTGAAGGAACCCACGATCGAGCATCCGATGGATCGTGAAAAAGTGATCAATACAGTTCCGACCTAGGTGAAACCTAGCCTGCTCTTCACGTATGTGCTGTTCGCACACTCGGATGGGTCTCCGTGAGAGCAGGAAGGCTCGCAATTTGGCGCAATTCGTTTGGTTACCTCCTTTGAAGGTGGGCATGAAATCCACTTAGCTCCAATCAGATAACGTGATTTTAGTGGTCAACACCACTTGAATGAGGAAAGATGATTTGGATTAGGGGTCTTTATTCTTGAAAACAACCGAAGGCAGTTCATCGGAACCGGGAGAGTTGTGAGAATTCAGAAGAAGCCACTAGGCAGCCTTAGCCTGAGATACTGCGGGCATGCTTACATACTAGTGAACATAGTGAATTCAAGAATGGCAACTCTAGGACAATGGTGGCCAGATGAACTGCTATTCGGATTGCTCTGCCCGAGGTATTAAACGGCCTCGGTGATCATGAATTGGTTTACCGATGGTTGCACGTGTCTCTGCGCTTACAGTTCGTTTCTTACTATTGGTTGTCCGGATAAGACAAAAGAACCTGCGGAACATTCCGGAAAAGACACTTTGGTCCATATTGATGAGGCGCTGCGTCCATCAGGCTTCCCAAGCTTCACTGAGGAGCAGTTTGAGCTTGGTGTCGGTAGCTCTGAGTAGTGAGTTATACTCAGCCCCATCAGGAATTGCCTAACGGTCTTCCATTAATTGTACAGATCGTACGGAAAGCTACCGGTTAATGATGTATGTAGGGAAACCGCAGCTGACTTGTACACCACAGATCGGATGAGTTTCAAATGCACCTCAACATCATAAGTGTGAAGCTTTTTGCTGAAGGTGAAAGAAACATACAGGTAATTGGTTTGCGAGACCGCGAATCAGGGCTGACTAGCCGCACTGAAGATGTTGCCTAGTTTGGTAACGAAAAGTCTGCAACCGAAATGCCCGGCTCGAAGAACAGGACAATCCTCACATACAGGTAAGCTTCTGTAACTGTTCATGACTGCAGACTTTCGTTCTGCTATGGAGGTTCACTGATGTTTGTCTTATTGCATCATTTCACCATCCCTATTGGCTATTTGGAGTCGTTGGTTTTGCCTTCAGATGGCAGGCATACTTTGACGATACCACTCACACCTTAAGTCCTTTGCGTGTACTTGATTGGTTTCTCATTTATTTCGTTCTTATTGACTTTACTTGTCCGCATGCTTTCCGCACTCTGGTTGGCTTCCACGTTTGTGCGTTATGCTCTATAACGAGCTGGTTTCCCTACGTAAAAGAACTCTTGAATCTCTGTACCTGGTTGTTCGTGTTCCCACTATCGTTAGTGGGTGGAAGCAGTCGCAGGGCCACGACACAACACTTTTCTAAGTAGAAGTTAAAGATTTCTGAAGGGCACAGTGAACACTTTGGAACGGCATTTTCGGCTATGTCAAGCCATTCCCGACGACGCTGCCGCGCTGCATTAATTCTGCGAATAGAGCCGTCCTGTCGCGCTTCCGCTGTTGTTTTCAATGTTCTTTTTCGGATATCTTAATGTGGTGGGTTTATAGCGGATATCCTAAACGGTTGGTTTCTATCGTTTAACTACTTTTTGAACAATTTTACAAGTCTAAATGCATAGAACTAGTGTATTCATACGACACTTCAACCCTGGTACTCCAGTTTCCCTTTTTACCTTATTCCGCCGCACGTATCCCTTTTCAGCTGCCCAACCCATTAAGGCCTTACCCATTTCCCCCTTGCTAACGTTTGCTATATCGAGTCCAATTGCTTATTGACTACATTTATCTCCCACTGTATCGATGATTGCTAAAACACTAGCCGCAAAGAATAAGGGTTCAGCCACCAACTTAGTGTCACCAACCCCTGAACTTTAAGGAGTTCTAGTAAAGTTGTGGAGGTAGATCAACTTCCTTCCTCTTCCCTGGTATCGCCAACCTCCAGGATGAACAACTCAGACACAAATGCGCTGCTACCAAATAACCAAGTTTCAAAGGTTTAAGGTTGCTAAAACCAACAATGCTTCCTTTTCTACTGATTGCTTGAAGCACGTATACAATTTATCCTCTGCTCAGTTCACGCGCCCTCGGAAGTTCTCTCGCTTGGAATGAAATACCGACTGACACCAAAAGCGCTGGACAAGGTCACCACGCAGGCGCATGTTGAGTATCTGAATGAACTGCTCGGTGATCTCTCGCCAAGATCGACCGAACCAGTTCCTGTGTATACCGGTAAGTCAGAGGTGCTGTCTACAAGCTTAACACTAAACTGCGATCAAGGAGTTGAAACAAATGGAGCAAGTAATGTTCCTGGAGCCGGATAAAGGATCGGGCATTGTAGTACTGAACAAGCTTGACTACGTTTCGAAGATGGAGTCCATTCTGGGAGACTCGCGGAAGTTCTAGCTAGAAAATACACCGGAAAACCACATCCTGGTGGAGAAGCATGTAGCAAGGAAGCTCCAGATCCTCCTGCTACATGGTTACATTAATGAGTCGCAGTACAGGCACTTATAACCGACTGGGACACCGACACCTAGAATGCGAGGCGCTCCCAAGTTACACAAATCAGGTGTCCCGCTACGTCCGATTATGTGCAAGAACAATTCACCTTTCCCCAATGTCGCGCGGTGGCTAACTAAACAATTAGATCCGGTACATAAATGTCTCGCTAAATATTACCTGAAAGACTCCTTCGAACAGGCTGAGACGCTGGAACAATTGCCTTTATTACACAGCTTATGTACTCAATAGATGTGGACTCCTTATTCACAACCCTGCCTTTACGTGAGACCATTGATATTTTACGTTATTCTATCCTAAGTCGGAATATGTGTGTAGGATTGCCAGTAGAGTATTTAAAGGATATGATTCTATTGTGCACCGAGAACATAAGGTTTGAATTTGAGGCAACCGCATACAAACAGGTCGACGGGGTCACTATGGGCAAACTTCTGGGACAAGTTCCAGCGGACATCTTCCTCGGCCTGATAGAAAGGCAAGTTGTTGCCAGCAACGGTGAAAGGAAATTGTGCAGACGATATGTGGATGACATTTTAGTCTTCACCAGCGGAGAACATTTTACCCGGCTGCTGACCATCCTGAATTCGATTCACCCTAATCTGTCGGTATCCCATGAAGTGGAACAACACAGTTGCCTGGCGTTTTGGATATACTCATTAGGAGACGGGCTGAAGGTACGTTGCAGCGCACTGTTCACCGCAAATCGATTTGGAGTG
Source organism: Dicrocoelium dendriticum (assembly GCA_944474145.2). Classification (NCBI taxonomy): domain Eukaryota; kingdom Metazoa; phylum Platyhelminthes; class Trematoda; order Plagiorchiida; family Dicrocoeliidae; genus Dicrocoelium; species Dicrocoelium dendriticum. The sequence continues at coordinate 85,910,778 of OX104064.1, forward strand.
GACAGTACCTTCATTTTTCAAGCTTCGCCCCGATCGCATACAAACGCGGCTTAGTGAAAACTCTCTTCTACCGGGCTAGACGTATTTGCAGCCCCGAAACGTTAAAAGCCGAAGAAGAAATTCTACGCAAGATTTTAATTTCTAATGGATATCCTGAGAAGTTTATTCAAGTACACAGCAGACCTCCCAGCGTGAAAACACCGGTGCTGACGGCTGAGAAAAAGGATGTTTATTTGTTCTTGCCGTTCAAGGGGACCATGTGGCAAATGATATCGGACGCAAGCTCCGGTCCGCCCTAACGCGCACCTACACGACAGCCCAGTTGCGACTCAGGCATACCACGCGAGGACTTGTTCTTCATAACCGTCAGAGCATCTCGTCCGGTAGCTCAGCCTCTCACATTGTTTATCAGTTCACCTGCGGTTGCAGTGACAGGCAGAACAAACCGTCAGTTAGCTCAGAGGGTAGCTGAACATTTGCCAAAGTGGTTGGGACAAATGATTACGCAACAGAATGGGAAGAATCTGAGAATTAATCGGTGCCCGGCATCGTCTAGCATCAAGCACCTCATGACAACCCGTCATCACGTGAACCCCAAGGCAGCGTTCAAAGGGTTATTACGTAACAAAAACCCGATAATGCTGGCAATTAGTGAGGCGTTGCTAATTAAGGCCTGTCAACCGGTGCTATGTGCACAGAAACTCTTGAAGCAATCAATTCGGTTGCCATGGTCTTGACTGTGACATTTTGATCAGTATTGCATGTTTTTTCTAAGTAAATAATCCTTTTTGTGTTTCTGCTCGTACTGTGTTTGTGACTGAAGAGAACAATGGAAATGTTGACAGATCGCAACCTCTGTCTTCTCTCTGTCTTAACGAAAAGGTTTCTAAAAGGTTAGCGAAAGTACATCGAGCTAAGGAAATTTAAAATTTACCAATATCGTTTAGCTTCTACTATCAACAGTCCTACAGAAGTACACAACAGAGTAGATTGGATTGAGAAGGACGTCAAATCCATCAATGAAAAGCTCTCGGCAATGGACGACTTCTGTAACCTGCTGGTCCCTTCTCCTATTTGTGTAGTATGCCAGATAAACCCAGACTAGAGTACATGCACAAGGCTTCATACTTCATCTCCGTAGTTGCATCAGAAGTGTGTGAACGTATACGTCGTCAGAAAAATGTAGTCGCGTTCAATGTGCCTGATAAGATCAAAATCGAAACCGTAGAAAATGTCCTGCTTGAAGCCAGTAACTTACAGTCTATACGTTGTACGTCCATTCGATTAAAGAGATCGACGAAGTATTGCTGGCCGGTCGTGCTCAAGCTCATTGACGAAGCGAATGCCGAAATGATCATCCGCTGTCAGGCTCTTATAGCCACAAGACCCGGATTCGAAAGGATAATTCTTAAACACGATAAGACACCACTCCAGCGGGAAGTGCTTCAAAGTAGACGATCTCTGGTAGGCCAGAAAGAACAAACTCCTGTAAATATGCACCGCCACGTAAGCCTAGATGCCGAAGTGGACCTTGACAATAGCCACTCCAATGTACCGCCCAATGTGGGTGTTATACACATAAAATCGGCACCATTTAGTCCATCCAAAACAGCTTCCCCAGGAACAGGCGGTATTTTCGACAATGACCCAGTTCAGCCTTTGGGTAACATTTCTCCTAATAGTCCTCGGAAGCATCTTAAATTTGTCCCCACTAACAGTGACAGTTCAGGCACCACGAAGTTTGCCCAGTCACTGGGTGGACAGTACAGAGACAAAGTGCCGGTAGATACCATAGCTATAAAAGCTAAAATCACAGTCGGACATAAATTAGTGTAAAATGGACCACAAGCGCCACAATACAACACGCCGCTCGCTTCCCAGCTGGGTAGTATAACTAACGGTCAACCACGCGGTAAGCCTTACCTGACCAAGGCTGCGGCAAAGGTTGCTGAATCAGAACCAAAATCTCAGGGGATGCATGTAAAAACTGGTTGTAGTCAATCAAGGAAAATGGTCTTCAACAACCATCTGAAAGACACCAGACGTAAACCAAGGAGCAACTCACTTACAAATGATTCGACCGCGTTTCCCAAGTGTAGGGCTATCCCAATTCCTACAGGGGTTCTCGATCCCCCAACTCGTTGTGTGCCCATTCCTGCTCTTACCCTTCTCTTCTCTATGGGCACAGATGCTCATCTTTAGCATGATAGTAAGTACAAGAGCAAGCTTGCACCCTCCCATGGAATCTCTCTCCCACAACCCGAACCACACTTTGAGTATCCACTCAGTCATTTAGTCGACCATCGCAATATGTTTCTACCCTGAGAGAACCACTACAAACAAGCGGCTGACATGCATTTGTCTTGTTTGGGAACCCGCGGCCCTTCCAACCTCCCCTCCTCCCGACGCATAGCAACCAGTTATTGGGGATGCAGAATGCACTACATGGTTCTTCAAGTCCTGTACACTGCCACAAACCTCCTCACTCATGTATAATAAGCCCAGTTCCCACTCCCGCTAAGCAGCAGCAGGCTATGCTTTATAATCCGTGGCCTGCACCAAGGTCACTGTAAATCACACCCCTTACAGTGGCTCAAGGTGCATGGCTGGAGGCATCCTTTTTCGGGTTTGCCTGTCAGTGTGGCCAGTCACATGACGCATGGGCCTGCAGAGCAACCATGGATGGCTTGCGCTGCACCACCCACACTCCGAACCCACACCCCATATCCAGTGTAAAGCCGAAGGAATAAAACCGGGAGGCAGATAGATGGGAGCCAAGTTTCATCAACGGAGCCGGCACACCCTACTTCACAGGCAAACAAAAGCACGCTGTAGTTGCGAATTAGTGGCATAAAAGGCGGTAGCTGGACCGTAGTCACCTTCACATTGAGTGAGCCTAACATGTCCACAAGGACCGTGCACCCCGTCCCCTCTAGCAACCAACAACCGTCACCTGGAGCCAGTATGGACGAGGTAGTTATAAATAGACAGGTAAGCATCTTCGCAACATGCACATCATGCGCAGCCACACCTGGGATGTCAAGCAACAGCCAATCACTTGTAAGGACAATATCAAATAAATCAAGTCGTATGATATACACAGATATGCCGACATAGCTCTTCAATAAATGAGTATGTGAAATTACTCGGTTGCCAAAAAATCCGCTATAGATCCAAGACGTCAGAAAATAGTTTAAGAAAATGCCACAAACGCGAAAATGTTATCAAAATTTACTACCATTAACTTAAGCGACGTGTGCAAGTTAATAGAAGATAGTTCACGCAGACATTAATGAGGTAATATAGCAAACCCAACATCTGAAATAACTAGACCCAAAATGCAGGCAAGTAGTTAGTACATCGAATGCAGCGTACCTACCAACGCTTCGCCGGTTCTGCTTAAGTTCTCTGCAGGACCCGTCGTCGTTTCCATGTCGGCCCCCAGTGGCTTCGCACATGGCTCACTAGGCCTGTCTGACTCGCGTTCGCGACCGCATTTGCTACAGCACCATGCGCTCGATGTCGATGGAGTACAACCCATTGGCGCCTGTTGCTTCTGCACTTTAGCAACTGTCTTCGTGATCAGATCGCACCATGCACGCCGATCAACCGCCTTCGATTCCCATGACCTGCAATCAAGATTAGAACGTTAGACTCACTTTGATCATGTCCTGGTAACGTAACTTTGGTTTCCCCACATGTCGCCTCCCGATATTCAGGTGACCATATAATAGATGCACCGGTATCCGCGTCGAATCCATACGCCACACATGACCGAGTCACCTCAGGTGTCTCAGCAGAAGTATGAAGTCCACTGCGTACATTACACTTGGCGCAACCATTCCGTGCCTGCAACTCTGTCGCGTCAACCGAGGCGTAAAATCCGTCGCTGTTGTTGGAACCGCTCAAGATCTCGCACATCCCGCCAGTATATCTTCCACATTTCACTGCCGTATAGAAGAAGCGACAGCACCACGGATTTGTACAACATCAGCTTCGTGCCAATGGTAAGCTGATGGTTGTTCCACACTCCGTACTACAGCTTCCCGAATGCCGCCGTTGCCTTCGACACGCGGATACGCAGCCCACCGTCTAGCAGCTGGTCAGTCGACATCACAAACCCAAGGTAGGAGAAGCGGGAGGTGGTTTACAATACTTCAGCACCAATACTGATTCGCGGCAATATTGAGGAAAGCACCTCCGGTGAAGGCTGAATGAGACAGACAGTTTCGCTTGTGTTGATGGTGAGCCCGAATTTGGCCGCTGTCGATGCCAGAGTGCTAGTCATGTGCTGCAACTCATCCGCGCTGTGTGCAAAAAACGCACAGTCGTCAGCAAACAGCAACATTAGGATAATTGTTTAACAGACTAGAGTTATCGCACCGAAACGACGGATGTTCAGCAAAATACCAACAATACGATGTTCCCCGAACACCGTAAACACAATCCACATCAAAAGCTAAAGACATCATTGCATGAAGATACACATTAAACAGGGCAAGAGCTAAGACACAGCCTCGCTTTACAACGGAGACAACGGCAAAGTCATCCGAGGTCTCTCCATTCAGCTGCACCCTCGCTCGCATACAATTGGTCGTCGGTGAAATTGTACACAAAGGACGATAATTAGCCTTTGGGCGCTACAGAACTCCCTACATAGAAGCCTGAACAAAAAGGCCTTCGATGTCGAAAATGGCGGGTGAATCAAAGTTGGTTGGGTAAAATCGTGCCGAATGAGTGAGTGGGCGTTAGGGCCACTTGGGGGTTCGCCTGAAGTTGGTCTGCTGGGTCGTTTATGATTTAGTATTTATTGGTTGCAGGGCAGGGTGCATTTCGGTGAGCCGTTGGAACGAATTTGACGGACTTCAAAAACTGACTAACCCAGAAAACAGGCCGACATTACTTCAGCCTCCGCTGCTGCCAAACGTTTCGTTTGGGGTGGTCTCACACCGCCGCACCTCGCCCCGCGCCAAAACGACCATCGTCCAAGAAGAAACGACCTACATCCCGCGGAGAAACGACCCCCGTTTGCAAGTGGATCTTCGTTAACTGTGGCGATTCTTGAATACATCGCTCGTGAGGGCCAGTCGATTAAAGGGGATGTTTGGGGCATGTAGAGACGAGAAAGCAGAAAACACAGGCAGAGCACGCCTAAAGAACTAACAAATGACATGCGTGAAAATGGTTAGTGTTTTGAGATATTCCTAAAACAATTTTTTTGCAAGCCGTTGGTCTGTTGTACTTTTAAAAATTTAATCGAGCATATAACGGGGCAAATATTTACAATATCTACAAACCTAAATGTATTTACACGTGACATAGTTGCAAAAGCAGACGGTCTTACGAATCTCCCGACCACGGCGGCTGGTCGTCGGCGGCGACGGGTTAGATGCAGAAGATGTCGGGGCGGCCGATGCTTGTAGACCGGGATCGTGGACTGGTTCGATTACACTAAGATGCTGAAAGCTGGTGAGGTGAATTTTGATGAAGTATTACTGGATGAAGTAGGCGAGGTGGTTTCTTCCATAAAGGCAGGCTACAGACGATCGATGATGACGACTTCGCGTCGGCCACGGCTGTCGATCCTGGACGTCTTAATCGCGCGGAGTAGCAGTTTAAAAGGTACGGCGACTGAATTGGCTGTCGGACACGGTCTGCGCGTAGGTGTGAACACGTAGACAGCTTCTTGGGCACGTGCATTGGTGCTTTCCGCGATCGAGGGGCGGGTGGAATTAGCTCACGCATCTGGCGTTCTAATTGATCGGTGTAACTTCCATAGTAAAAGGAGGAAGTAGACGGGGCTGGTACCACCAGTTGTCCAGGCAGCAGCGTGCAGCCGTAGAATAGCTGCGCTGGCGTTGCTTTGGTCGGTTTTAACAGTTTCTTAGGCTTAGCAGGACGAGAGGAAGCATTTCAGACCATGAAGAATCTAGGTGCGCACGTAGCGCGCCCATCAACTGGCGGTGAAAATGCTCCAGCATGTCGATACTGGTCGGATGATACGCCGTCAACTGGACGTGGCGACAGCCTGAAGCTTTAAGCAAAGTAGCAAAAGTCGATGAGAAAGGTAACCCACGATTAAATAAATATAAAATCTTTTATTCTCAACAAAGTGAGGCAAGCCTTTACAGACATGATCATTTTGACATTACGATGCATGCTCAAGAATGTGCAAAAATCGGTTATGTTTGCCATTGCAGTTTGTGTTTGTGATGGGGGTATGTATGTATGTCATGGTGTGTGTATATGTATGTAGCTGTGTATATTGTGCTTGTAGTTGTGCTGCTCCAATCTTCAATGTTTACTGTCGTCATCAACATGCGAGTAGGAGATTGGTGTCCGTGGGTTGGATAGAATTATCCGGATATCCACGGGGCAGTGACTTTATTTTGTAGTTAGTCACGACCGCCACGTCACAGTGTTGTTAAGCAGACATTTGTGGCTTTTTATAGGGAGAACGCTCGCCGGGCAAAACCCACCACGTCTGGAACACTGCCGATGAACTATTTGCTGGAACGGGTTAAACACGAACCACCCACCTGACACCAAGAGGAGGTTGTTCCGCTAGCCAGCCAGGATCGGTTAATACGCTCTACCATGCCGCTTTCTGATTAAGACGTCCAGGATCGACAGCCGTGGCCGACGCGAAGTCGTCATCATCGATCGTCTGTAGCCTGCCTTTATGGAAGAAACCACCTCGCCTACTTCATCCAGTAATACTTCATCAAAACTCACCTCACCAGCTTTCAGCATCTTAGTGTAATCGAACCAGTCCACGATCCAGGTCTACAAGCATCGGCCGCCCCGACATCTTCTGAATCTAACCCGTCGCCGCCGACGACCAGCCGCCGTGGTCGGGAGATTCGTAAGACCGTCTGCTTTTGCAACTATGTCACGTGTAAATACATTTAGGTTTGTAGATATTGTAAATATTTGCCCCGTTATATGCTCGATTAAATTTTTAAAAGTACAACAGACCAACGGCTTGCAAAAAAATTGTTTTAAGAATATCTCAAAACATTAACCATTTTCACGCATGTCATTTGTTAGTTCTTTAGGCGTGCTCTGCCGGTGGTTTCTGCTTTCTCGTCTCTACATGCCGCAAACCTCCCCTTTAATCGACTGGCCCTCACGAGCGATGTATTCAAGAATCGCCACAGTCAACGAAGATCCAGCCGCAAACGTGGGTCGTTTCTCCGCGGGAGGAAGGCCGTTTCTTTTTGGATGATGGTCGTTTTGGCGCGGGGCGAGGTGCGGCGGTGTGAGACCACCCCAAGCGAAACGTTTGGCAGCAGCAGAGTTTGAAGTCCTGTCGGCCTGTTTTTCTGGGTCAGTCTGTTTTTGAAGTCCGTCAACTTCGTTCCAACGGCTCACCGAAATGCACTCTGCCCCGCAACCAATGGATACTAACTCATAAACGACCCAGCAGACCAACATCAAGCGAACCCCCAACTGGCCCTAACGCCCACTCACTCATTCGGCACGATTTTACCCAGCCAACTTTGATTCACCCGCCATTTTCGACATCGAAGACCTTTTTGTTCAGGCTTCTATGTAGGGAGTTCTGTAGCGCCCAAAGGCTAATTACCGTCCTTTGTGTACAATTTCACCGACGACCAATGGTACACCATGCCTTCTTGTTTTAATCTCCCTTAACTTGCGTCCATGTTGATCTACATCCGGCTCGACGCTTGCCCGTTTCGTAAATTACCGTGCTAACGTGTTCTTCCTGTCTTGCTTCATCCTTCCGCGCCTTCTTGTAGCCTACCGAATAGAGTCCGCTATTTCAGATTCTAATTGCCTTCTTATATCTGCGCTTAATTTCGCGCACCGTCTGGGACTACTATTTACTAGTCCTGCAGACCACCATACTCCGGTATATTGGGGCGTATATTAAAGGTTGTGTGCCTCACCAGCCATCATCTCTGTGGTTATTCTGAACGACGTCAGCTTTTTTTATACCAGGATATATTATGAATAATAGTATAGGCGTGGATGAACAGGTCTGTGAAAAAATACATGGGTGTCCACCCATAACTGAGCCTGAGATTTACCAGGCGCTTGTGGGAAATGAAGCCAGGTGAAAGAGAATTTCATGAAGATAGCTAAGGTAGGGTGTAGTGGCGGTCGAAAATTCTAGAAGTCAGGCTGAGCTAGATGACAGGGGCACTTTGACGCTGTTAACTTTCGGACCATGTAAAATGAATATGAAATATTGAAGAGCAAATTTATAATAATGTACGGCAAATGATCTGGCCTCTCATTCTGCCACTTGGCCAGGGTTGACATTAACAGGGGGCGTGAACGCAATGCTGATAAAACCTAAGAGATGGTGAAGGCCAAGATGAGGTGAAGTGGAGTGACCAAAACATGGGTCACATTTGTTGTTTCATTAGAGGAATAGTTAACCAACAATCTGGAATTTTCTGATATGGAGTATCTAGGTGAACGTTTTCTCAAACCAAAACAAGACGAAAAAGAAATAAGATGATCACTGACCAGTGAAGGACCATTAGGAGAGCCAGTGAACCGAAACCTTCCAATGTTAGGCAACCCGGTAGCCCAAGTTGGGCAAATAAATCATTGAACATAGAAAAAAGGAAAATGAGAAATAAACTGGTTTAAAAGTTAACGTACGAGGTGTGTTCTAAGCCGAGCTGAATTTGGAATGCGGTAGCTGGGGGCTCGGCCTTCTATGGGGCCTCTAGCATGAATATCCTCTAGAGATGTAGCTTCGTCCAGTATACATAATACCTCCTCTACGGTGAGGTGGTTGAATACTTGAGCTCGAAATATATGATTAGTGTATTCGCATCTAACGGATTCGGACCGTTTATTCCATAACTTTGTATACCTTATGAGAAAGAACTTGGCGCTCAGCCTTGGACGCAATCTATAGACGGAAAAGCTGGATGATGTATTTTTAATTGGATATTGATGAAAAGTGCCAAACTGAACAGTATCTGGTTCTCCAGAACTGGTATGGGCCCAATCCTTCTTAACCCCAATGGTTCTAGCTGTAGTAATTTATACCGCTGTTGATAAGTCAAGGACCCAAACCTTAGTGACCGTTTGGTAAAGGGCCGTTATAATTTTTTAAACTTGATTTTGTCGTACATTTTTAAATTTTTAAATACTAATGGGAAATATTCTAAGACGGTGCGCATATGCTAGCCTAGTCTTTCAAGCGTAACGTATTGAAAATACGTGCCATGCTAAATCACTCGTTGGCAATTACATTATATCCCTGTTCGGATAAATTAAAAGAGCTTGCGCAGCGAACTCCGAGGTCACGCACGGTTGTGCAGCAGGTAATTGCTTTTTCATCTAACGTCAGTCTGTCGTTACTAAGGTTGCATCTGAAAAATAGGGTTTTACGTTTGCCAACAGCAAATCTCGTTTTCCACTATCGGCACCACAATAATAAGCGGTAGGCATTCAAGCATCCCTTCTAACATTGTATTATTAAACTATTGTTAAGCTGTGATGAGAAACAAAAACACGTTTCGTTGCAATACACTATGTCGGATTGGTGTAAATAAGTACGGCACCACCTCGGTTGCGGTACTGCGTTTTCGGCCAGCCCGATAGCCAATAAATTCCCCAACGGATAGGAGTATTGACCACCTCTTCATGGAGCAAGGTTGCTTGCAACTGAATGATTCCAAGCTGCGAAAAGCTTATTTAGAATCCAAGGTTTCCTAGTTCATTTAATTTCCCCATGTGAGAGCGTATGTTGGTGCTAATCAATAATGGGACGCTCAGATCACTCAATTTTTCCTTCTGAAAGAAACTCCCTATCCTAAAATGTTGTTTTCTAACAGAATTGTTACCCTTCTAATGAATGTGTTTCCGTTTGATTCTGGTAACACAATCATTCTTAGATGCATGCGTTATGAGCTTAGAAAAACGTAGCTATTTAAACTATCGCGAGAGTATAGTTACATCGCGGGAGGAGCAATGCGCTGAAACCAGAACCGATACAACAATACGTAAGATGTAAGAACATGTGTGCAGGTGACCCCAAAAGGACGGAATAGTAGTTCACAGCCAAATCTGAAAGTCGCGCTGAAGCATTAGGGGAATTACAAGATTGCTATTAAAATTATAGGTACTTCTTGCTAAAAAATGATGTTTCCTTTTTCATTGCACGTTGCTTTGTATTTCAGCTTTATATATTGTAACGTAATCCTTTTACAGCCGTTTCTTACCTCCCTTTATTCTATTTTTGGCTAATTTCTTCCAGTGAACCAGTGTAGCAACCCAAAAGATATTTCTTGTTTTTTGTACACTTTTATTACTCAGTCATAAAATATTGCTTTTTGTTTTAATGCCGACTCTACGGCCATTATGAACTGCATCCGGCTCACGACATTCCTCCACGGTGAGTTCCGGCGCTGACGTACGCTGTCGTCGCTTCATTAGTTTTCGTTCGATTGTAGCCTTCCGCGAATACAATCCGTTGTGTCCGTCTTTCTGGTTTTCTGGCATCCCTACCAGCGCGAGAACACTCTCGGACTAGTATAGACTAGTCCTATAAATTGGTGACGCCGATTCGCACGCGCGAATCTTCAAATTTTTTGATCGGCTCGTTTTTCGGTGAGTTCGTCCCGAGTTGTTTTTTTCATAATCCCGGGTGGATTGTTTTCCGCCCATTTCGTTTTTAAAACCATTCGTGTTATTTATATGCTATGTCTGACGCTGATGTAAAACCCGGATCGGGCGGCAGCATGAATTTGCTCACCTTGGCTGTTCCGGATTTTATGGCACACAAGCCCAACGTCTGGTTCGCCATTTTTGAGATAGAGTTAGAAAACAGAGGGATCTCTTCCGACCAAGCTAAATACAACCAACTCGTCCCACGCCTTCCGCAACAGGTGGTGACATTAGTCAAAGACGTACTGCTTCATCCACCTAAAAACGGTAAATACGAAGCAATGAAGCAGTTGATTCTAAAGGAGTCGCAACCCAGCGCTCGTGCTCGATTGGAGCAACGCTTTCATAGCACTAAGCTAGGCGATCGCAAGCCTTCGGTTTTTATCCGCGATATTCAACAGATTGCTGGCCCTTCGTACATGAGTGAAGAGGCATTGAAAGAATTGTGGCTCTCACGTTTACCTGATTCTCTTCCTTTAATGCTCGTAGCAAATCCAAATAGATCACTCAAAGGGTTGGCCATAACCGCGGACGCAGCCTTTGAGAGAATCCCTCAAAACATGAAGGCATCCAGCAGCATTTTCGTCACGTTAGCGGATAAAGACTTGAATGCAAAAGCGCCCGCGCAAGCAGACCCCAGAGACAAAGAGACGACCGCACTTCGCCGTGAATTAGCAACCGTGCAGTTAGAAAGCCAAGGCTGGCTAAGACCGCACGCTGACCACGAAATGGCCGCCGTTCGTCACGGTGCCTATCAGCCCCGACCCCCACGGTACAGATCCAAGTCACCGCGCAGACGCAGTCCATCACCCCCTCGCAGCCGAACCCGAAGTGCCAATTTAATCGATGATTTGTGTTGGTATCATCGACAGTATGGTGATAACGCTGGACGTTGCCGTTCACCCTGCGCCAAGCGTGGTGTAGTGGCACAGGGAAACTAGTTTGCCGGCACGTGAATGCGGCCCACGCGTCCGGCAGCGACAAAACAGGCCGTCTGTTTTACGTCAAGGATAGGCGCTCTCGCCTCACTTTCCTTATCGACACAGGAGCCGAAGTGAGCGTTATCCCTGCCAGCGCGCATGACAAGCATACAAAGCCCACGTACAATCTACGGGCAGCCAACGGCTCGCCGATAGCTTCATACGGTCAGCGCACGATGAACCTAGCTTTAAATCTCCGCAGAGACTTTCACTGGGTTTTCACGGTTGCGTCAGTACCTTTCGCAATTATCGGCATCGATTTTCTTCGCCATTTCGGATGGCTTGTCGACGCGGGTCGCAACAGAATTTTAGATGATCATATGAAACTAAGAGTTGGTGGCGTCCTTTCAGATGCCCCGGTAATCAGCCCTGTATTTCGGATCGCAGACGCACCGTCCGACTACTTGAGCCTCCTCTCCGAACACCCGCGACTGGTTCGACCGGCTGCAGAGCTTCCACCAGTCACGACAGAGGTCGCTCACCACATAGTTACGCGCGGTCAACCAGTTAGCGCACGGCCAAGACGGCTTGCTCCAGACGAACTACGGGCAGCACGAGCCGCATTTGACCACATGTTTCAACTTGGTATCGTCAGACCGTCCAACAGCCCATGGGCGTCGCCTCTGCACATGGTGCCGAAGAAGGTTGTGGGGGACTGGCGTCCTTGCGGCGACTATCGATCCTTGATTACGGTAACCACGCCTGATCGCTATCCGATCCCACACATAGTGGATCTCACCGCCAGTCTGTCGGGTAAAAATATCTTCAGCAAAATCGACTTGGTACGCGCATACAACCAAATTCCGGTAGCCGAGGCGGACATCGCTAAAACTGCCGTGACGACTCCATTTGGTTTGTTCGAGTTTCTGCGCATGCCATTCGGTCTAAAGAATGCCGCGCAAACTTTTCAGCGTTTCATCGACCAAGTTTGTCGCGGCCTAGACTTCGCTTACGCGTACCTTGACGACATTTTAATCGCAAGCATTTCACGAGAAGAGCACATACGCCACGTACGAACGTTTTTTGATCGTTTATCTCAACACGGGGTGACGATCAACGCAGAAAAGCGTTCGTTTGGTGTCGATTCAGTTAATTTCCTGGGCCATCGTATCTCTTCCGCAGGCGTCGTGCCACTGCAAGATAAAATTCAAGCCATTATCGACTACCCCGAGCCTCATTCTTTCAAACAGCTCAGGCGTTTTGCTGGCCTCGTCAACTTTTACCGTCGATTTATACCCAACTGCGCCTCTCTGATGCAACCCCTCACGGACCTTCTCCGAGGGAAACTCAAGAAGTTCGAATTTCCTACCGCAGCACGCGCTGCTTTTAAGTCGCTGAAAGAGGCTATCGCCAATATAGCTTCCATAGCGCATCGCGATCCGACCGCTCCACTGTGCTTTAGTATTGACGCCTCGGACGTCGCGGTCGGCGCTGTTTTGCAGCAACGCGTAGCGGACACGTGGCAGCCCTTAGCGTTTTTCTCCAAACGCCTACAACCTACCGAATCTCGCTACAGCACGTTCGGTAGAGAACTACTTGCCGTATATCTAGAGATACGTCACTTTCGACACGTTCTAGAAGTCCGCTCCTTTGTTGTCTTCGCCGACCACAAACCCCTAACTTACGTGCTCGGCTCGACTACCGACCGATACTCTCCTAGAGAGTCGCGCCACCTTGACTATATCGCTAAGTTTACGACCGACATTCGGCATGTCTCAGGTGTGCACAACACCGTCGCCGATGCACTTTCACGCATCCAAGCTATTTCCGCTGACGCCGGCACTGCTATCGACTTGGCAGCCATGGCCACAGCACAACTCAACGATCCTGAGGTTGAACTACTACGCAGGTCTCCCTCATTGGATATACGACCCGTTCCGCTACCATCATCAGACGGAACGATACTCTGCTATTTATCTCTGGGCACGCCGCGCCCAGTCGTCCCACGTGAGTTTCGGCAGACCGTGTTCGACGCGTTGCACGGCTTGTCTCATCCAGGCGTTCGTGCATCGGTTAAACTCGTAACCGCACGATTCGTTTGGCGCAATGTTAATCAGGACGTCCGTACCTGGGCAGCTGCTTGCCTTCCGTGTCAACGCGCGAAGGTGCACAAGCACACAAAAAGCCCATTCGGCACGTTTCCTACGCCAGACGCACGTTTTCAGCACGTGTACGTCGACCTCGTAGGTCCTCTACCGCCTTCCAAAGGCTCTGTATATCTACTGACCTGCATTGATCGATTTACTAGATGGCCTGAGACCGTCCCCATCCCAAATTGCTCCTCGGAAACGGTAGCGAAAGCTTTTATGGAGCGCCGGGTAGCTCAATACGGCTGTCCCGCCATCGTGACCACTGATCGAGGGTCACATTTCTCGTCGACATTTGCCATGTTGCATAAGGATTTAGGCTGTCGCCACGTCCAGACGACGGCGTATCATCCGGCCGCTAACGGCATGGTGGAGCGTTTTCACCGCCAGTTGAAGGCAGCGCTACGTGCGCACGCAGATCCTTCATGGTCTGAAACGCTTCCCGTCGTTCTCCTAGGCTTAAGAAACACGGTTAAGACTGACTTTGACGCCACACCAGCGTAGCTAGTCTACGGCTGCACGCTGCGGTTGCCCGGACAGCTGGTATCACCAGCCCCATGTACCTCCACTTTTGACTACGGAAGTTACTCTGATCGATTGGCTCACCAGATGCGTGAGTTACGTCCACCCGCTCCTCGATCGCAGAAGACCCCAGTGTACGCGCCCGAGAAGCTGTCTACCTGTTCACACGTCCTTCTTTGCGCAGACGGTGTTTGACAGCCTCTTCAGTCGCCGTACATAGGACCCTTCAAGGTGCTACATCGTGCGAGTAAGGCGTACACTATTCACCGCGGTGGTCGACACGAAGTCGTCACCATCGACCGTCTGAAACCCGCCTTTATGGAAGAGACTACCTCGCCTACTTCGTCTAGTAGTGCCTCGTGCGACGTCACAACTCACCGTACCAGTTTTCCGCACGCTAATGAAGTCCAACGAGACCACGATCACGGTCTGCAAGCTTCAGCGGTCCCGACATCACCCGAACCTAGTCCGCCGCCTCCCACGACCAATCGCCGTGGTCGGGAGGTATGTAAGCCCGTTCGCTTCTCCGACTATGTACAGTGTAAATACTTTTAACTTTGTAGATATTGTATATATTTGCCTCATTTTTGGTCGATTAACGTTTTGAAAACAAACAAAAATATCAAAAACCCCCGAAAAACCTTTTCAAAAAATATTCAAAAACCAAAAGATATTTAAACACGCAGCTAATTCGTTTGTTCTTTTTGGCGTTTTCTGCGCGTGTTTTTCTACTTTCTCGTCTTTACATGCCCCAACCCTCCCCTTCGATCGACTGGCCCACACGGGGAAGGTTTTCGAGGACCCTGACGTGAACACTGGTCGCTTCTCCACGGGACGAGGATCGCTTCTTCGCGGGACGAGGATTGCTTCTCCGCGGGACGAGGATCGCCTCTTCGCAAGACGAGGATCGCTTCTCCGCGAGACGAGGGTCGCTTCTCCGTGGGAACATGGTCGTTATCTTCGTAGGACGAGGGTCGTTTTGGCGCGGGGCGGGGTGCGGCGGGGGGAGAGACCACACTT
Organism: Dicrocoelium dendriticum; assembly: GCA_944474145.2. NCBI lineage: Eukaryota > Metazoa > Platyhelminthes > Trematoda > Plagiorchiida > Dicrocoeliidae > Dicrocoelium > Dicrocoelium dendriticum. The sequence goes on from OX104064.1 coordinate 85,926,043, forward strand.
AAGTGCACCGTTTGGCAGCAGCGGAGGTTGAGGTCCTGTCGGCCTTTTACTGGACTAGCCAGTTTTTTTGTAGTCCGACAAGCCCGCTCCAACGGCTGGCCGAAATGCACCCTGCCCTGCAATCAATAAATAATAAAGACCGGACGGCACAGCGGATACAAAGATTCGGCTACATTTTTTTCGATCCCGAGCAGACTCTTCTTTGTATACCAGAACCTTTTGCAAACTTTGGATCCACAACCAGTTGATTTCGAAGGCTTCTTCGTTCAGCCTTCTAGGAGGGGAGCTCTGTAGCAACCCAAAAGATATTTCTTGTTTTTTGTACACTTTTATTACTCAGTCATAAAATATTGCTTTTTGTTTTAATGCCGACTCTACGGCCATTATGAACTGCATCCGGCTCACGACATTCCTCCACGGTGAGTTCCGGCGCTGACGTACGCTGTCGTCGCTTCATTAGTTTTCGTTCGATTGTAGCCTTCCGCGAATACAATCCGTTGTGTCCGTCTTTCTGGTTTTCTGGCATCCCTACCAGCGCGAGAACACTCTCGGACTAGTATAGACTAGTCCTATACCAGCAACTAGAACTTCCAAACGTGTTTTAATCGATTTGTAAATTTGTGTTGCACGTCAGCGGGAGTAAAAATGAAAGGTTCTGTCACGCGGTAGTCGGGCTGTAACCAATAACGAAAAGTTTGTTACAGGCCAAGTTGAAATGTAACAACCCGCAGCAAGTGGGCAATCACGGTACGCAGAACATAAGCATTACGATCTCAATAATAGAAAATGGCACTGCAATGTTTTTAAAGTAGTTCGATTATGTAACGTTTGTAGTGAAGTAAATAAATAAATACTTTATTCTCGACCATGCGAGGCACGCCCATGGAGGCATGATCAGATATGTACAACTGTACAAACATTTTATGGCAACTGTGACTGTAACAGTAGAAAATTGGGCGTATGTCCATGATAATATAAATAAATAGATAGCTTATTCTTAGTTTCATGGAAACGCACCAACTTAGGCATGATCAAGGTTTAAAAACTGTTGTGTATCACGATGATACATCGGGTTCAATCGTGTGTAGTTGAAACGGTGTCGGGAAGAGTTGCTATGTGAATCTAGTCGACTTGCCAGTATGTAGTTGTGGGCTGTGAGTTTATTCAGTGGCGAGTCACATCCGCCACGTCGCAGTGTTGTTAAACAGCCATTTGTGGCTTTTTTAGGGAGAACGCTTGCCAGGCGAAAACACACCATGTCCTGCAACACTGCGGTAAAGCATTTTGAACATTAATTTTGAACTGGCAAAGCCGTTTGACGACTGGTTTCACCTTCGGTTTTTCGCGGGGTAATGGCTTCTAATTTCCTCTGTTAGTTCGACGGGTATTTCGATCTGGGGCGCCATTATTTTTGAGATCGGTGGAGGACAGGGACATCTCGATTTTTCTTCTTGTTGTATGTCCAGGTGAGCAAAAGGTTCAATTTTTCCACAGTCCAGATTTTTCAGATGTATAGGAGTATGAGGATATATCCAGTTCTCCATACTGGACAAGGGTTATGGTGATTGTAGGTCGGTCCTTGCGGAGTTTTACCATCCACCATGTCAGTCCTTGTGGGTTGTTAAGTCCGTCTTGGGCCAAAACTGTTCCTCAGTCCAATCCCAGATCTCCAAGAAGTCCCGGACTTCAGAGATAAGGGAAAGTAAGGGACAACCGAGAGAAGACCGCAAGAACAGGCATGGAGTTGAACATTATTAATGTCTTGTGTTATAACATTTGGGCTTGAGACAAAAGCATGTACACTGTGCAACAATAATTATGCTGAAAATGTCTTTTGAGTATCCTATAGAATTATTAGCCGTATAGGTGGATTGCTATCGCCTGCGTAGAGACAAGAGCGTTGCACCAGTAAGTAAAGTACGAGTATCCGTTTGATATGAGTCGATAGTTGCGTGGGGATAGAGCAAAGAGAGTTAGAATGTTGGCAGTGATTGTCAGGTGCATGAACAGCACGTCGTTAGTGTAATCCGAGAGGGGGGCATAATAAGCGGAAATAGATAGGTTACTGCGAGAGAGTCTTAAAGATCAATTGGTGGCAGGGCGGCGGAGGGACTGGATGCAGGTATTCTAAAGGAGTAAAGGTTATTGAGATACGGGGTGGCTACTAACAAGCACTGGATTATCGCATATGCATGGGGCCAATGGTTATTAGCTACTTCTGAAGAGAGATGCCGACTTTATGACGACCGACAGATGGTGGCGCTAGGAGTGACTCAGTCGCCAGATGCAGCAATTCTAACCAGACGCTTTGTCCCTGGTGTATGCCTATAGGGTCGATGAGTGTACCCATAGGCCAGTGAAGGTAAGTGAAAGGTCAATAGATCAGCTAAGCTGTGACGCAATCAATCCAAGTGAATGAACGTTGTAAGAGGGAGCGATCTCCGGATATCCGCAAAGTTAGATGTGAGCTATGGCGATTTGCTGCCGTTAAGCAGAGATAGTGGCTCTACAGTGGCTCATAATGGGTCAACAAACCATCTGAGCTGTGATGCAAGCAATCCAAGAGAATGAACATTGTAAGAAAGGAGCGACTCCTACGGAGCTCCGGATTTCCGCAGAGTTAAATGGAGGCTATGGCGACTAACTGCTGCTAAGCAGAGATAATGGCTCTGGAAAAGAGTGAAACAGTGGCTGCTGTAGCCATGTCATTAAGACGTTTGCCCAATACTGGATACCTACAGCTTCGACGGAGGAATCAACATGCGAGCGAAGGTTAAGAGAGGCAGGCGGCAAAAGAAAGTGAAGGTTGGAGAGTCAGGGAGTGGCTATTTGTAAGCTACATGGAGCCAACAATGACTAGCTGTTGCCAAGAAGAGTTGACCAGAGTAGGATAACGGCGCGCTAGGAGAGAGATGAATGGCCAGCATTGGAGTTCGGATTAAGCCTTTGGTTACTAGTGGATCCTACGGTGGCACATAATAGGTCAACAAACCAACTGAGCTGAAATGCAAACAATCCAAGTGAATGAATATTGTAAGAAGGGAGCGGCTCCTACAGAGCTCCGGATATCCGCAGAGATAAATGGAAGCTATGGCAGCTAGCTGCTGCTAAGCAGAGATAGTGGCTCTAGAAAAGAATGAGTCAGTGGCTGGTGTAGCCATAACATTAAGACGTTTGTCCACTATTGGATACCTAGAGTTTCGATGAAGAAATCAACATGCGAGCGAAGCTTAAAAGAGACAGACGGCAAAAGTGAATGAAGGTTGGAGAGTCAGGAAATGGCTACTAGTATGCTACATGGAGTCAACAGTGACCAGCTGCTGTCAAGAGGAGTTGATGCGAGTAGGACGAACGACGCAAACGGCCCGCTAGGAGAGAGAAGAGTTACCAGCAATAGAGATTTGACTAAGCCTTCAGTTACTAGTGGATCCTACGGTGGCACTTAATAGGTCAACAAACAATCTGAGCTGTGACGCAAGCAATCTAAGAGAATGAACATTGTAAGAAAGGAGCGATTCCTACGGAGCTCTGGATATCCGCAGAGTTAAATAGAAGCTGTGGCGACTAGCTGCTGCTAAGCAGAGGTGGTGGCTCTAGAAAAGAAGGTATTAGTGGCTGGTGCAACCATAGCATTAAGGCGTTTATCCACTATTGAATACCTACAGTTTCGATGAAGAAGTCAACATGCGAGCGATGATTAAGAGAGACATACGGCAGAAAATTGAAGGCTGGAGTGTAAAGAAGTGGCGCCTTGCAAGCTACTTGGAGCCAACAATGCTTAGCTATTGCCAAGAAGAGTTGACCAGAGTAGGATAACGGCGCGCTAGGAGAGAGATGAATGGCCAGCATTGGAGTTACTAGTGGATCCTACGGTGGCACTTAATAGGTCAGCAAACCATCTGAGCTGTTACGCAAGCAATCCAAGAGAATGAATATTGTAAGAAAGGAGCGACTCCTACAGAGCTCCGGATATCCGCAGAGATAAATGGAAGCTATGGCAGCTAGCTGCTGCTAAGCAGAGATAGTGGCTCCAGAAAAGAATGAGTCAGTGGCTGGTGCAGCCATGTCGTTAAGACGTTTGTCCAATATTGGACACCTACAGTTTCGATGAAGAAATCAACATGCGAGCGAAGCTTAAAAGAGACAGACGGCAAAAGTGAATGAATGTTGGAGAGTCAGGGAGTGGCTACTTGTAAACTACATGGAGTCAACAATGACTAGCTGTTGTCAAGAGGAGTTGATGCGAGTGGGACGTACGACACATAACGGCGTGCTAGGAGAGAGAAGAGTGACCAGCAATACAGTAACCAATACAGTTACCATGTTCACATGTCTCTGAAAATTCCAAACAGGTTAATTATAGCGAGGCAGTGATATATCATTGGATTGTGAAAGGTGAAATATCTTCCTTATATGATATATGTAACCCATTTCAGGTATCCTAAAAATGAAAATGTACTGAAATCTTATGAGAAATATATATTTAGGCTTACCTCGCACTGCTTGCTGTATTTGTTCGTAGGTGATGAATTCTTATAAAATAATATTCACTGCAACGGAGAAATCAGTAAACAGAAACGTTGAATAAAATATATTATACAGAAAGATGCAAGTAAAGTGGTTGGATTTCGAAAGTTAACCGGTGAAGGCGATTGCGCAACAATATTATTTTGAAATATGCAATTAAATGGAGGAACTTATACACTCCATTTGAGTGGTAAGCAGAGAAAAATAAAAATAAAAATTTTTTTCTCGAATTCATGGAGGATAAATACCAACTCAGGAATGCTCAGCATAAATTAGCGTCTGCAATAGTGACGAGCGTTATGTAAAAGCATGGAAAGTATACATTTTTGCACCGTGGTATACTATCTGCAAGTTGTAATGCTGCAAGCATTTCGTAGTACTACTAGGCCGGCCATTCAATAGGCAAATTGTGCAAACGCACCGCAAACGGAATGACCAATAGCAATATGAGTTTATTTAAGGATATGCATCTGCATGAGAAAAATAAATAGCATGTACCCATGCAGTATGCATATATGTACAGAGTTCGAGGTAGAAAGACCTATATTTATATGTACTTGGTAGTAGAAGTGAGCAAGGTTGGGACAGTATATATATATATATATATATATATATATATATATATATACATATGGCAAACAATGCCAACATCTATGCATATAAATAGACGTAGTATTTATTAATGGAATGCATATGGATGTTTGTAAGTGTGACATATTTGGACATGTAATAACCCATTAGTCGATCGGTAAATGCGGGTATTTCTAATGTAGGGCGGCATTTTCTTCTGTTTAATGTCAGCAATGTTATCCATCATGACGCATAATAACAGGCCATACGCCTGAGTGTTACCACATACACTTCTTAACTGCAACGTAGTTATGCAGACTGACTCCGCCTGGGTAAAATGCACGAAACCTTTTCCAAAAGGTAATGAGTAGGTAAGTAAACATTTGTAGTATATAATGGGAAATCTGCAAACTGTGTCACAATGGCAGAACACTGAATAACGTGATGCGTAATTTTTAGCATACTGTACGCTCATGGTTTAACAGAAATTATGATCTACCTACAATTGCTTGACGGAGTAAAGAACGCAGGAAATCCGTGTGGTGAACTAGGACTGGGTGAAATTGAAGCGCATGCAACACAACGGGTAAGTTGTCAAAGATACCAGGCGCGCACTTGTTAAGTTCGCAGTCCGATGTCGAATAGAATGCGAAACGCTGGGTAAGACCAACAATGTCCACAACAAAGGGAGAGGTATATATTCTTGGGACTGTTTTCCTTGGATGTGAGAAAAATCGTTTGAACTATAAGCAAATACAGTCGGCTTGCCGGCCGAGCAATCGCGCCGCGGTGACAGCTAGGCGGTTCGGGTTAATCTCAGTGCAGCTAATAGTTCGGCGGCAGGGTTCACGGACGTGGCGGGTATTAGCTTTGCTAGCTTTTCCCTAGAAAAGCCACAAATGTCTGCGTATAAACCTCGTGACGTGGTGAATAAGACCTGCCACTAAATAAGGTCCTTGCGTTGCCACACCGAAGAAACTTACACGTTCTGCGAACGTCAAGCACTTCGATGATTTCATTTGCTCCCATCCTAGGTTGCCGCATTCACAAAAAAGAACACAACTTACAGTTTTACCAACCAATTCACGAAGCACGATTACTTACACACGCATCCAAATAAATACTACACATACCTATCCACATAGATCCGGTAGGTACTGGTTAAATCCTAACATTTCTGTATCATTACTAATGTTCCACATTTGTATCACCATGACCTTACCTTTCAAGACGTGTCTCGCACCGCCTGGCATAAATGCTTTATTTATTTCTTCAGTTAAGCGCCCATAAACCGAAAAGCGACAATACTGAAAAGTGATTGGTTTGCAGTCCTGACAGAGAAGGGATATGCATAAGACGTTGCAGTGCACTAGCGCGGTGGAGAATGTGGTCGACTATTATGTACCCATTCGCTGAAGCAACGGCCAAGTGGCGCGGCACGTGCAAGCCTGTGTGTGGCCACTAGTGGCTTGTAGGATGCAACGCAAGATTATGGGACTGAGAGTGGCCCTGCAAAGGTCCGCGGGGTCGTCCCCGAAGTAATATGAAAGCGAACGCAGTTAATAGTGAGGACTAACCAGGGGTAAAAGAACATCGTAGCGGATAGCTATGATACCTTAGTGTCGGTTATACTATATGCGGTGCGGGTTGTAAAGCATAGCAGCATGGGCAAGATTCGCCAATCTGAAAAGTAGTTGATTGGAGCAGAATCACTCACCGTAACCATGGGTGGCACTGCGATGCGGCAGACGGATAACAGCTTGCTACCTACGGGCAAGAAAGTGGACAAGAGACACAATAGACAAGGTACTGCAAAATAAACGTGAATCAGTCACTGGCATATCTACATGTTGCAATATGGTCATTTATTGGAGCCTTCAGGAATAAGGTACATAGAGGCGGTATATTGCAAGTAGCGGGCGACACGCGGGCAAACTGGTAGGCAAGAGGCGCGAGAGACATGGTGCGTTCTAGTTGTAGAGTAATGCTAACGTGACGGGTGATTGGTAAGTCCGTATAGTAGCCACCAGTGTGGCACTATAGTCTGCACTGAAGGAGATTCTATTGGTTGCCTCACGTGCCCGCATGACCAGTGCACAGATAATCATTATAGGACCCATAACAGGGGCAGCATGCTCACAAAGTTACATGTAGCCATTTTGTCTTCACCATCGTAAGCCCATGTAGGTCCAACAGAGGACCAGTATGGTTGCCGGTAAGAAAACCTACATGAACGGTGAAGACTTAGCCCACGTACGTTTAATGACAAGCAACAGTATTGCCACGAACTTAGCCTTAACTATTAGTTCCACTTTCCTTCAAGAAGTGTTCTTAATTATCCTATAACGGTCCCATAGTATTTGTTTCATTATGAAGACTAGTGTAGCGGTAGTTTTTTGCTTTACAGACGTTTACGACCGACGTTTATTTGGCCCATATTGGCAACACAGCGGTGTCATCAGTACCGCGGCTAACAAAACAGTACATTGGGCTTCACAAGCTTCCATGAACTTTGGTTGCTTTGCCTTATAAATCCCTTAGCAGCTGCAGCAGTATCGTTACTATGAAAGTGGCAGCTGTTGCCGTCACACGCTGTCCTGACGGGATTATTAAGCATAGCTAAGCCCCACAACAAATAGTTCAAAATGAGCACTGCCAAAGTAGCTACTATGGGCAAGGCGCGCTCCAATAGGAGTATTGCTTAAAGGCATATAAGTCCCATAGCGTACGTCATCGTCGCTACGAGCGAAGCCACTAACGGTAGCTAATGTGGTGCCTCAGAAAGCATGCATAGAATGGGTTTTATTAATAATAACAACGCTAGTTATATGCGGCTCACACAAAATTTCATTTTTCGTGCTATTGCATGCAAATGCTTAACATCCCTTTCGCTGCATAATCCCTAAACTATGGTGATAAGTACAATACATGACAGCAAATGCAACGCGGATGTACGTACCGAGTTCAAATATTCACGTCATCAGGGAGCTTCTTCTGCGCTTCTGCTCCACATCGCGCAAGCACTGAGGAATGGTTTACTGTAAATTGTGCCACAAACACACATGAAAACAATATGGGTAAATCTAACGTAAGGTTGACTTAAAGATTCTAGAGGTACCGATGTTGTGTAGATCCAGGTAGTCATACTGGACATTTCACAACATAAATGTCCAGGAGCTGATTATGTGAGAATAAAAAAGCGGGTGGGTTTGTTGGGAAGCACACGATCACGTATCACGGCCGCGCCACCTCGCCACATGTGACGCGGGTGAATATGGATGTGCAACATAGAAGAGGCCAAGACCACAAGTGTGGCCATCATAATCAGACAATCGCACTTGAGGTCACTATCCGAAATGGGGTGGTGTCCACTGCTGCCACACCTGACTGCTGCTGTCCGTTGGTTTGTGGACAAGCGGAAGTTGTAGTTCACATCAATGGCCGTAAGCTACGTAAAGTTGCTTGCTGGATGTGAGACAAGACCACTGCAATGGTGCATGCGAGACCATAGTGGTCACCCATGTAAGTCAAGCACAGATGTATCAACCAGACATGGGAAAGGGTTACATGATAACGGCATTGGGTAAGCGAATTATAGGAGCATGATGCATTAATGGTTTCTGACGTTCAAAGCATTCACAAATATTCTCCACGTTGCGGGTGAGGGTGTAAGTCGCTAGTAAACCACAAAGCTGTGGCTGATGTCGCATTCATGATGCTTCTTCACCGCAGTCGGGCTAAACCAACTTACGCTTAAATTAGGTCTTTTTATTGTGGATAAAATTCATCACATTTTATTTAGTTTGTTTTGCGTACTTGATAATCTTCTCCAAACTTACACATGTCGCTCATGCAAGTTGTGGCCAAATTATAATTGTATGGCGTAGTACTTTTTAATAACTTTCGGACATTTTGTACTTATGGCGTATCCACATTTTACTACTATCTTCCAAATGCTAATTTAGCGAATATTTATGTCGTCATATGCGTTTACTTGGTTCGATATCGGCATTTCAAATGATTGGCTGTTGGTTGACATCCCAGGTGTGACTACGCTTGATGTGCATGTTGACATGGTGCCTACCTGTCTATTACCCACCACCTAGCCCATCTGGCTTCAGGAGACAGTTAGTTGTTTCTGGAGAGGGCGGGGTGCATGGCCCTTGTGGTCGTGCTAGGCTCTAAGAGTGGTTCCATACACTCAGTGTTGAGCGGACTACGGTCCAGCCACCGACTTGTGTACGGTTGAGTACCCAACTACAACATGCTTGTGTTTGCTGGCGAAGAAGTGAGGGCCGGCTCCGTCGATGAAACGTGGCTCCCATCCACATGACTCCTTGTCTTATTCCTTCGGCTTTACACTGGATATGGAGTGTGTGGATGGAGCTTTGAGTGGTGCAGTGCAAGCCATCCATGTTCCCTCTGTAGGCACAAGCATCCTGTGGCTGGACACAGTGACAGGCAACTCCGAAGCCGAATGCTGCCAAGCATGTAAGTTTGCATGTAGGCGTGTTCAGCTCTGTTTATGTGATTGGTAAATGTGTTCCGCCGTTTTGCTTGATTGTGTCTGAAGTTGTCGCCTGTACTAAATGGGTGCTTGTTACCTGTGGACTTGAAGCGATTGTCCGGATAAGCAATGGGTTAGTGGCGAGTCACAACCACCACGTCACAGTGTTGTTAAACGGACCTTTGTGGCTTTTTATAAGAAGAAAGCTTGCCAGGCGAAAACCCAGCACATCCTGGAACACTGCAGCTGAACTATTTGCTGGAAGGAGGTAAACCAGAACCACGCAGCTGGCACCTCGAGGAGAGTGTTTGGGTAGCCAGCTCGTGAGACCTTGAAGCGGTATGGCACAGCGAAAGCTTGGACCGGGGCTAGACAAAAGTAGCGTAGGTCTAACTATATGGAGTGGGCAATTACCGTAGGTAAACCTGACAAGAAAACCAATGGCATATGACTGGTGGAGGCGGTGTGGCACCACCGAACAAGGAATATGAGCGGCGCACGTCTAATGGCAAGCTAAAAGCCAAGTAAATATATAGAGCACACTGACCTGCAGGGATGCAGACAACCTATGTAATGGAACGCTGTACGTGTATACACTTTGGCATCCAGATGTGTGGCCAATTGTACTCAAAGGCTCGTGGTCTTGACACAACATGTGTCAGGGCGGGGCATGGCTACTGGAGTGTAGAAGGCTCATGTGTTGGGCCCGGGAGATTATCGCAGCCGAACCAGCTGACCTGAGTCGGAGTTGATAACCAACCCTGTGAGGAACAAGCAGGCTTATTGACAAAAATTTACCGGCAGACCTCAGCAGTGCTCACCGAAAGTTCCAGCCAGAGTGAACAATTTCCAGCCAAACCCAGGTGAGCAAACGCGGCAAACCATTTAATGTCCTCACAGCGAAGTGCCATGGTCTCTTATCCATACGAGTAAAACCGCAGCATTATGCCCGCAATATTTCACCGACAAGTGAATATCACGCTGCCTTCCAGCAATCGTGGTGTATCCGGAAATGTGCACCTGTCTTTCTGGTAAACGCAGAAACCTGCTCAGCTACTTGGCTAATACAGCTGACACAAAAAAGAGCACGGTCAACTGCATACTGCATTCAGGGAATTCGCACTTGCTGCTTGCAGGTAGTTAGAGCTTCGCGGTAGCGCTTGTTGGTGCATAGTAATGGAGAAATGAGGCTGCAGTTTAAAGTGGTGCAATGGTTTACTTGCCTCAGCGATGCATTGAGCTGTACTGGTTACACGTTTAAAGCCATTCATACAAGTTAGGTCAATGGTTAGAGGTCAGACAAATTCTGCGCCTTGCTCTCTAGACTGGGGGTTGGAATGGAGGTTGCACCTTATACATTTAAACAGGCTTCTTGTAGTCCATTGCCGAACCCGCTGTTTTGTGGTCAGGTATTGCAACCAAAGAGTTTGTTTGGGAATCCCAATAGTCCTCCTGTCTAGGCCTGGGCGACCTGACGGTATCCTTCCTAGGAAATACAATGATTCTGTCCTTAAGCTTAGGATGTTTTGGCAACCGCAAAAATAAGCACCGGTGTCCAACCAGTTCCATCGAGCAGGGTGGATAGGAGTTAACTGCTACTGCTCGAGCCTCCCAGGCTTATAACAGGCCTTTATCTTCCAGTTTCAACTTACATGCAAACCCGGAGCACCAATCTTTTCCTACGGACAGGTCCATGTCTAACCAAATGAGCAAACTCCATTCATCACTTTCTAGTCAAAGCCACGCACCCTCCCACAGGTTGGCATGCCTCAACTTACGAATATTTGTTAAGGCTGCGTCCACAGGCAGCACTTGTCGGCAACTTGTCTACATTGCCCGAGCTCTGTCCTCACACTCCGATCCCCTTCAGGTGACACAAGTAGTGCATTCCCACTGCTGCTACCGGAGAAGATGCAGCTCTGAGTAGCAGCCAAGCCCGAGTTAGTAGTGCCCAGAGTACCCGGAATGCAACTGCCATGGCTGCTTGCGTCCCAATCAGTAGCCGGACGTGTGCAGTCCGACTGGCCACTTTGTTCAAAAGTTTGAAGTTGCGTAGGGCTATTATGTGTCGGTTTTTCATCGCTGCCTACACACCACAAACTGTAGGAATGAAGGCCCTTAATTCGAAGTTGGCCTCGGATGGAGCATCTCAGCTCTCTGCTTATGGAGTCATATAGTTGGACCCCGTGGAGACCAGTATTCGTCATACGACTAACAAACGTTGTCGCTAGCACCGAGAGGTCAGCCAAGGTTCCAAGGACGATCCAAACTTCGGCCTAATGAGCGTAGTTGCTTGCACAGTTAGGTGACAAATGACCCTAGTACTTCGACATCTGAGTTGTATACGATGTCCATGACAACGTCAGTGAATTAAGCAAAGCTCCAAAGTGGACGGGTTTTTCCCCACATGAATCTAGTAGGCCGACCAACGCACTACTGCAGTGGAGCATGCAAGGCTACATCGAGAAGCTCAGTAACAAAACAATTTGAAGCAGCTTCGCGGGAGAAATTCTAAAGCTCCGAAGATTAGAGTTCCTCAGCACTAAACAACTATTCGTCGACTGTTCACGGATAACATCAACAAGATTACTTTCAAAGCGCTCCGGACTTCTAGCGATCGGCACAACTTCAAGTTACACGGAAGCATTATAAAATGTAACTGCGAACACGGAAAGTATAGTGCTAAAAACAGTAAGGGTTGAGTTGACGTACAAAGCTACGCTACTTCCGTGAGGATAAAAGTAGCGGTCACACCACAGTAGTGCGTAGCCTGAAAGCGCACTTTACTCTCCGTGATGTCGGTGGACAACCACGTATCAGTGAATGTGAGAACCTCTGGACGACAGTTGCCAACAACGGCGCCGACTTCCTACAGCTTGTTTTGCAAGTTAGCAAATTATTGTAAATCATTTGTAGGTCTTTAGCTTCGTGAGCCTGGGATTGTGCGCCACCGGAACTGGTTATGGCAGGGAAGAGTGCACCGCCGACACACTACCGGAAATCCACCAAGAGATCTTTTACCCTGCTTCACGACTGGCCTCCATATTGCAAAATCCGCAATTTCGGCGTGCCCCTCAAAGCAAGTGCTGGGTGCAACCTGACACCAGTATCTCTGACCTTAAAGGCCAAACGTAGAAAAGCTTGGCGCACATCTGGAGCTGGCACAGTAATACGTAACGTACGAGGGTTAGATACAGCCTTCTCAGCCGATAAGTTGCCGAGTCTGGTGAGTTTTCTCAGTGACACCAGGAAAGCCTATCAGTAAAGTTTGGTAACGCTTAGGTTAAATAAATATAGGTCACGTAGCTACTTTGTTTTTGAAAGAACAGCAGATGACTCAGTGGAAATTCTGAAACCAACACTGCAACCAGTGAAGAGTCTTGGCAACGCGGAGTACTTACCAAGCGCTCCCTGTACGTTGGCGGTTTCAGACTACGGTCCAGCTTTTTAGACTCCAAAGTCATAAAGGAACACATTTAGGACGGGACGGCTGCAGTAGAAATGGAGAAGCATGGGGATAGGGCACCAGACGAATCTCCTTACGTATTGCCTTTTTAACCCTCTTCCACTTTTCTCGGAAAGGGGCTGTAGTTCACTTGTCTCCCTGGCCAAAAGAAGAAGCAAACAGGCTAAGAGAGGGTTCGTTGCTAACGTAGTCATTCCTTACTCATGTACTGAAGGTAGACTGTGAACCAACAGACGCCGGGTTTGGCAAGTTGCAAGTATCTTTCACTGCCGCCTGACAAACACCTGAGCAGTCCAGACACTTCACAAACCAAGCAACGTTCCTGTCCAACGAAAGTATAAGAGACAATGGGTTCTCCTGTCAAACCGGACTACCAGTTACAGACATGTAGCGCTCAGTCCTACGCACACAGTTGTCAACATAACGGTGCGGCATGTTCTCGTTACTAGTCAGAAGGGCATACTGCATCCGATGCAAGCCAGTACAGAACATGTGGAACCAAGGGCAACACAAACCGCATTGCATGCTTACGGACCAGTCTGCGACCGTGTTGAGACACTCGGCTTTGTCATATGTAGCCAGCAATTCAAGGAAAGAAGGACTAGAAGAACTTGGACGGCACTCGACAACTACATTGTCTGCAATCCTATGAAGATCGGGTGGTGAGCGAGCTGACACGGGACCATCTTTCCGCTCTCCACCACTCCAGGAAATCAATGAAGGGCATCGGAAAATCCAATAAGAGAAAAGCAACTGAGTCGTGAACCGGTTTACCGTGACCAGCTATGCATTAGACGAGAGGACCAGACGAAAAACCACGTGTGATCCATAGGTATCAAGTAGACTTACCAAATCTTAACGGTAAGAACAAAACCGACGTGAACTCCATGCATGTAATGACAGGTTCTTTGTGAAAGAGCAGAGGCACGAATACCAGGCAAACAAAGGTACGCAGAGAAGTTACGCCGAAATAAGCAAACCACAGGAAACCAAAATAAATGCGCCTTTTTCAAACGGTTACTGGCGCGCAACTGCATGAAGTAACTGTTTAGCCTTCAGTTGTCAAAAGCCTAGTACGTTCAAGTTGAAATTCAGGTGAGACTGGAACAGTAGAAAATACACCTTTAATGTTCCTTCCTTGGTGTTTCGTTGCTCCAGGGTATTATTCGTCCTCAACAACTGGAGCACAGCAGAGGCAGATCAGCGTGCGGTAATCACACCACGGTCAACCAATTAATACGCACGCGACCTGCATTAAAGGCCTTGCCACACCCGTCAGGTGAAATAATATATTGATGTACGAAAGTAATAAATGCGTCAAGAAGCAAAAAGTAATAGGTTTCTTACCTCATTAAGGCGAATAAACTAGGATGTAAAGGGAATGTTAAGAATGGAAGGCCAAGAGCGTCAACGCGGTCTACGAACTCTCACCGCTGGTGCCAATACCAGGTTCTTGGGCGGTGCATTTCAGGAATCCACCACTGCGTGATAAACGAAAATCCACCCGGACTCTATCCGAACGAGGTTTGTGCAGCTTTATCAAGTGACCTCGGAGAAGTGGAAGCCGAACCGACTGGAAAAGTTTAGGTAACTCTGGTCCGATTTTACCGGTACGTATAGGATAGGTCAAGATCGGATCGCCTTGCTGACGACGGTAAGGCATTGAGAACATTCCCAGCTCAAGTAGTCTTTCTGGGTATGAAAGGTTCCGTAGTCCATGGACCATTTTGGTTCCAACGCCCAACACTCTTTCCACTGACATCCGGTCCCTGACTAAGCAAGGTGGACAAGCCTGGATGCAGTATTCCAAGTTTAGCCTGACAAAGACTGAGAATAACCTAACCAACATAGCGTCCGTGATGGTCCCGAATGCCCTGCGGATCATCCACAACATTCCGAACCCCTTGCACGTAGCTTTCCTCCAGTTCTCCCTGGATTTAGGTTCTTAAGACAACGTGACCCCTAAGCAAACCAATTTGGAAAAATGGTGTAGTTCATTATCGCCATGCAGGTAACGCGTTTGGGGGACATTCAGCTCTAATCGTAAGATGAAAAGCTTTGCATAATTTTTGAGCAACTGCCACAGAGCAGTCTGATCACAAAGTTTATCGAGGGCCCGTTGCAGAGTCTGGGGTCCATCGAGGTCGGACGCTATGTGCCAAAACGTTTGTTCATCTGCAAACGTGAGAGCTGGTACCTCCAGCAGTTCGGGCAGCTCATTGACATACAGAGAAACTAACAATGGGCCAAGCAATGAACCCTGGGGGACCCCACTGAGTACTGACTGACAGAAAACCGACTAGCCCCCACAAAAATACACATCCCTCTCCCTTCCAGCAACGTAGTGATTCCTCCTAGTGCACTACTTGATATCCCATAGGACCGAAGATGCAAGGAGAGGTGAGCATGGGATCCAGTGCCGAACGCCTTGGTGAAGTCAAAAAACACTACATCTACTGCATGACCCCGGTCCAGGATATCCGACCACCCAAGGCTTTAGAAACCACAAGGGATCAGTACAGGACAGGACTCAGGGACGGAATAAGCTTTCGCTTAACAAGCGCCTTGCTTCTTAATACAATAAACGAGCAGAGCTCCGAGCAATTCGACGTGGGAGATACTCGCATTTATACTAGAAAAAGAAAGTATGAAGTAGGAGCAAACGTCACTGCAATTTCATGTATTTGCAAACGCCACTAGCATATGATTAGAGGCTAAATTGAGTACTGACAAGAGATCGGGTCCCAAGGCCAACAAATTTTGGTTCAGGCCTCGTTGAAGTCCTCTACTGTTTGCGGAAAAATTCACCAAAACATGTTTCCAACAACGCTTTCTTCCACTTGACCAAATTACGGGAGATTTAAAGTGTTTGCTTGCAGGTCGAAGTAAACGCTCATCCATATGACAGCGATCCTACAACTGCTGGAAAAGAGCAAATTTTTCACACTGCACGTAAGGAATATTCTTTTAAGTCAATTTCGAGGGCAGAAGAGTCATCGCTTGCGGATTGTAACAAAATGTAATAACACGTTTGACAGTTAAAGTTTCCTCACATCCTCTCCCATGTCCGCAGCCTTACGGGAAAGCAAACGTACCAAGCGATTATGCATAGCCATACCTTCCGTCATGATGACAGCTTTTAACTTTGCGCCACAGTGTTTTAATACTACTGTTATCCACTTAAATAAAAACAGGGAAGTTAAACGTACCATCAATTTATGGTACCACATAAGTGTGTTCACGATGTACGTCTTCCATTTATACGTTTTCACCTTCCCCATCAACATAGCAAACTTTTAGCGTAGCGTACCAAATAATCCTCACCAGATTGTAGGCCTAACGAGTTGGTTAGTATCCCGATCAGCTGTAACGCAACCGAAACCGCACTGGTTCGTTTAAACTATACGTTATTTTTAGTGTCTTTTTATTCCCTTTCATACCTTTATGTATATGGTGTACATGACGAACCAAACGGTGAAACCGTCACTACGACTACCTTTAGCGAAGCTACTTGTTTTATGTACACTTGATCCGGATAACACTTGCTCCTGTCATGTCGCCGAATACACGGATTCCTGCTCCGTTCCTATGTTCTGGTATTCGGCTATTCGGAGCATCGTCGTCGTATAGGCATTGACAATTCGGGTGTTGAGCTTTGCTTACTATCCGCATACAGTCCGGAATCCTTGTCGGTACAACGAACCCGCTCTACGGAACATAGTACAGCTCATCCCCGCAGGTGACCGTTAAATAACGGACTGGCGGAAATCATTCTATACTGCGCGTTCTCAGAATCAGCTTAACGTGCTAGGATGGAGATATCGCAAGTATGGTACCAATGGAATAAAAATAGTTTATCTTATAAAATATAAGAGCTAAAATAATGTTATGAACCGTTTAAATAAAGTTAAAAATACCATGTACTGGTAGTCTTTGTCTAACTAGCTACGCAAGTCTAGGTGCAAACATTTATCCAATGTTATATAAATACATAGAGTAATTTACATATATAAATAAAAAAGATAACTAAGATATAATACACGTATTACTGTAGTGCTGCATTGGTTCATTGGTGTGTAGAGAGCAAGAGGGAGACCCTTTGTCAGCTCCGTCGATTCCTGTTCAGTGCAGATTTGCCTTAACCGGCTGCAAAGCGGTAACATGCTGGGGATCGTCACCGTTGTAGTAGGAGCAGCGGCGCCCTGCCGTGCTCATCAGATGGCGGTCCAGCAGCCGTTTGAAACTTTCCTCTGGCGGTGCCTCAGAAAGGATCCCTGGCAGGCTGTTCCAAGCACCCACTACCTGAATTGATAGGACAGCCCCTGGACGGACGTGAAACCTTCGGCTGCAGTACAACATCCACTTGTGGCCTCGTGTCGTGCCGTCCACGTTGAGCCGAAAGCGCTTTTGTACCTCACTCCCAATTCTCGTAGGATTCGTCTGGTGTAGCTAAGATCCCCACGGCACCGACGATAACCCACGGGGCATCCGTTTAGCTTTCTGAGTTGAAGAGGGCAAGCAAGACTCCGATGCTCCATGACGGAGTTTGAGCCACGCCTCTAAACTCTTTCTTGCAAGTAGCATGCAGTTTGTAAGAGAGTATAGGTAGCCGTAAGCCCATACTCCAATATCTGACGGACATGTGATGTGAACAGAGTTCTGAAAATTGCCGGAGTGATACGGAAAAAAGACCCCTGTAAAGCACCCAGCATTCTGTTTGCGGCCGCGACATTTCTCAGGGTGTCTTGGGACGTTCTGAGGTAAGGTAACAAGATCCTTCTCGTGCAGAACATCCATGAGATATTCGCCAATGTGGTATACACCGAATGCATTCGGGTTATTATTTGGAAAAACAGCACACTTGTCGTAGTTAACGAGTAGTTGCCACTTGACTGGCTAAGTGTGCAGCTTGTCCGGCGCCATTTACAGTCTGTGCGCGTCCTCAAGACTAGCTACTTCGGACCATACATTGAGATCATCAGCATAGACTATGCAGTCAGCTTGGCGAGCCGCTGCTTTTTATTGACTTAATCCTTGACACTGTAGGAATTCAATAGTAACTAGAAGGATTCATCCAAATGCCACTGCTGGCCACTGCTACCCATGCTCCTGAAGCCACTATCTGTCATTCGGCTTACTTTCGGTACTTCTATTCAGCAGCCATCCATCGTCGGTTACATGTATTGCATGTCCGCAACTTAATAGGAGCGAATTCTTATCCCCCAATCTTTATTTTCTTGGATTGTTTGCATCATGTACCTTCGTTCATTAGTTGACTTATTCTGTGTCACTGTAGGTATTCACTAGTAACTAGCAAACTTAATCCGAATGCCGTTGCTGACCACCGACCCACTTTCTCCTAACGCCATTATCTCGTGCCTCTTCTCTTCTTTTTCTCTTTTTTGCAGCGATTCAGTGTAGGCTCCATACATCTATGCGCAAATCCGGAGCGCGCTAAGAGACACCTTGTCTTTCCATCCTACATTCTTTTGGAATATCTGTAACACCTTCGCTGGTTTTTTGAGTTATTCTGTGACACTGTAGGTATCCACTAGTGACCAACCGTCTGAATGGAATAGCTACAACTGGCCAATGATATTCTTTCCTACCACCATCATCTGTCAATCGTCTTAACTTCGGCACCTTTGTCTAGAAGCAGTTAGCAGTAGTAGGCTCTATGTATCTCTGCGCATCGCCGGAGCTTGCTAGCAGCTATTCTTTTATCTCTCTAATCTGTATTCTCTAGGGATGTCTGCTTCACATGTATTTGCTTTTTTGACTTATTCTATGACACTTAGGTATCCACTCGTAACTGGAAGGCTTTATCCAAATGCCTTTGCTTACCACTGATTCCCTTAATTTTAGCGCCATTATCTGTCATTCGTCTTGCCGTCGGCAATTCTATTCAGCTGCAGCCATTCGTCCTAGGTTGTAAGTGCATATCCGGAGCTTGCTTGGAGCAACTTCTTATCTCCCCAACATTTATTCCCTTTAAGTGTCTGACTCACTTACTACCGCTTGCTTTTTGTTTACTTCTGTGATACCGTAGGTACCTCCTAGTAACCAAACGTCTTAATGGAATGGATATATCTAGCCACTGATACAAGTTCCTAGCGCCAAATCCTTCGATCGCCTTACCTTTAGCAGCAGCTATATAACGTAGGCTCCATGCTTCTCTGAGCATAACCAGAGAATGCTGGGAGTTACTCATTTATCTCTCCAACCTTTGTTCTCTGTGACTGTGCGTCACAAAATTCTGCCGTTTTTTGACGTATTCTAGGACACTGTTGGCATCTAATATTAAACAGGAAGATCAATGCAAATGGCATTGCTGGCCACTGAGGCTCTCTCTCAAAGAACCGTTATCTGTGGTACTTCTTATCTTCTTCATCTCTATTTTTGCAGCAATTCGCAGTAGGCTCCACTCGTCTCTGCGCAAATCCAGGGCTAAATTGGAGCCACTCTTTTATCACTTCAACCCCAATTACTTGGGACCGTCTGCGTCGAAACTGTGCTTCTGCCACCGAGAAGGAATGTACCAGGATCATACCCCAGATACTTGTGGGACGGCGCCGCGTACCACCACCGCTAGCAATTCAACTACGGCAAGCACTACATTTGGTAATCTACATAGCTCCGCTCAACTTCATGCGCATCCAGGTTGCTATGCACCTGCTACATCCCTCAGACTTATGCCGCCGGTCCAGATATAAGGCCAATTAGTCCACTACTTCCTACCCCGCAACCTGGGCATTTTTCGACCAGGTGGGGGTGAGCCGCGACAGTTTCATCCCGGCACCAAACACCTCGTCGCCCAACTACCAACTGCAATGTCTTCTCACTCACTTCCTACAACTAATGCCGATAGCGTGGTAACCACCAACGGCTTCATCTCGTCATCCGTAAAGCTAGTAGACCCCAAGTGTTCTTTCTCACTCTTACAATATTGCAAGATGCTGTTCCTGCCCGAAAGGCGTGTCTCGCTTTGTCGAGAATAAATATTTATTTATTAATGCTAGGTCTCTTAACGATAACATGCATATTCTGCGTCCCTTATCTGTCCTCGCCGTCCCTGCTGCAATATTTGCCACGGTGACATGGTTTCCCCCTACGCTTCAAAGGAGGATTACGCACTTCCTGACCGTCAGCTGTTTGTGCAACCTCGTGTGCATAAACGAGGGGGCTGGTGCGCCATTTAAGTCAGAAATACTTACCCAGCTAAAATATCCGAAATCGTGAACGCTGCTGAGGCGATGGGTTTGGTACGGATAACGGTTGAGATCCTGGGATCGACGGTATTAGTTGGGTGTGTTTATAGACGACCCGATACCCCAGTTAAAGGTGACAACGCACTTACGGTTACATTCGCGTAGGCATGAAATATTTAGTGCGAATTAAAACGCTTTGCAGGAGAGTTCAATCTGCCTGAGTTGAACCGGTTTCCACCGGCTGCAGCAACGAAGTATGCAGGCCTACTAGCATAGCAAGTTAGGCGAAACTGGACGCAACGTGCATCTGCTCTAACCAGGGAGAAACATTCTTGACCAGATATTTACTCTAGGCATCCCCTCAGCGCGAGTGGCAATCGGCCGGGAGCTTCCGGGTAGTGATTACAGAGTAGTGCATTGCTCGGTTTACTTAAAGCAACGTAATGCCTACCCAGCAGAAACAGACGCAATCGTAGTATACCGCCCGATGCACCTCGTTAACTGGACAATCTTTGCTATACTCGTCCGATCAAGAAATTGGAATGAATTCTTTATTTCTGATTTTGTGGATCGCTTGGCTGAGCTGTTTTGTGAGGAAATGCTTCACTGTTTCGACTCGCTAGCTGCTATGTCCTATTTAATAAGGCACGCAGCTAAAAGTGTGAGCCGAACCAGAATGCATAACAGAATGCGTCAGCTTAGACCATTGCATAACAAAACCTAAAATTTTGTTCACATCATGAGAGCGAACGAGATTTCACATCAGCTTTCTTCCAGATCTAAGCGTCAGAAAACCACTCAAGTAAAAGCCGCACTAAATGGTGCTAACAAAGCTAAGATTCTCAGCTGGCGGCTGCGCTGTCGGACCGCTAACTGTGGAAGACAAACCAATACCCTAAAGATTAGCCGTAACGACGCGTTTAGTGACGCAATAATTTTGTGTGAAGTCTTCAGCTCACATTTTAAAAAAGCGCAGTGTTTAGGAATAGGTTCAAAATTTTATGCCCAGAAAGTGCCCGGTCGGCAGTCCCTGCGCTCTGTACAATTTGACATAAATGGTGTCCGTTCTGCGATTTCAACAAACAAATCATCTTGGAACCCTGGTCCAGAAGGAATACCGCCCAGTCTACTTAAGAATGGGGATGAAGATATCCCTATGCTTCTTTTATAACTACTTTATCAATGCAGATTAGTCAATGCCTGACCACATGGAAACATTCCATCCTTATACCATGGCAGAAGGGCGGCAGCCTACAGGAAGTTGATAAATATCCCCCTATTAACCACACTTCTATTATCTCGCGCGTGGTGCAGAAGTTGATTAAAAAGCCCTCATGACTCAACGTTATGCAGGCGAGCACATAAATGAATCAAAGCACGGATTTCTAAGTGCTCGGTCTTGTGTAACCTATCAGCTGGACTTCCTTAATTTAGTCACCGAAGCCATTGACCACTCTTTCAGATATCATTATTTAGCTTGATATGCAAAAGGCGTTTGACAGGGCATCACACATGCAAATGATGCATAAGGTAAAGGCTTACGGGGTAGGCAGTCCTCTATTAGACTGGCTGGGTTCCTATCTAATAGGACGTACGCAGTCTGTTAAGCAAAATGTATCCACCCCGACCACTGTCCCAAGTGGCGTGGTGCAGAGGGCGTCCTTGCTCCTACCCTATTTTTGATTTATATCAATGACCTCTGCAAGTGTTTTCAGCAAAATCGCTCCTTTACCTTCGCTGACAACGTCAAAGTTTTCTACGCCTTTCCCCTGGTACTGAATTATCCACAACTGATACTATTTGTGAGGATCTCAAAGCACTTGAAACGTGGTGCGAACACTGGCAAATGACATTCTCCGCTCAAAAAGCTAATGTCATGACGCACAAATGTTCTATACCTGCTGGGTCCCTAACAATAAACAGAATCACTATTCAACAGAATGCTACGACAACAGGTCTCGGCTTGCCATACTCCATGAGCATATATTTTGCAGAGCAAGTGCAGTATCAAGTGGCAAGATTAAGGGGATTATCGTTCCACATACGCCGTTACATAAAATCCGCAGATGCGAAGCTAGAACTATGGAAGAGACACGACCGACCACCTCTGGAATATTGCTCTTTTATATGCAGCAACCAACGGAAGTCGGACGGTGTGCTGCTTGCAACATCTCAGTGGCGCTTTACGAAGATGTTGCCTCCATCATAGCAACCGCTGGGTTGCCGACAAAGGCGCAAACACCTTAATTTTCAGTCCCTATGGCAAACGCGCATTATCCTTAACCTGTGGTTCTTACATGAGCTAATTCATGGAAAGCTGCCCAGTAATATCACTTGTCTTAAACTAAGGAGCGCACTTGAATCAAAACTCCGAAACAAGGGTCATTCCATTACCCCGCTAGGGGCAAAGAAGTGCCTGTGATCTCGTTTTTTCTTAGTTTGTACTTGAACATATGGAACAGGCTGCCTTCCAGAATAAGCGAAATCCAAATTTCCGAGGCATTCAGGGATGAGATATTAAGATTCCTCTGTGTTGACAATTTATAAGGCATCTTTCATATCTGCGATTCGCAAGACCACTTCTTCGAAGCTGTTCCTAAGGTGGCTTGAGGATTCTTACGATGTGGTGCACAACCTCTAAGCAGCTTGAGCTCACAACGCATCCACATGCATTGCCGTTACCCTCTTACCACGTAAGCGACTTTAGTGGTATTCCACGCACTCATTCTCTAGATTTTGAGAATGGCAATTAGAGTGCAAAACGCCTTTGGTCTTTAATAATCTCTTCGTGCTCTGCTTGAGTGCTCCTACGGACCATTCCGCCTTAATACCGCGCTACTCGAAGAAAGTACGTCACCACATAAGCACTCTCTAAGGTATAATCATTAGCCAAACCCCCATGAATTGTCTCCATCAATGACCCCATGTTTTCAACTTCTCCTTTACCACTAACACACGACCCAGTAGGTCTCAGTCGGATCAGTCCCACGCACAGTACAGGTGCTAACATTAGAATTCTGAATGCAAGAGGTACCTAGCCCCTACTGCTTAGTTCCTGAGGTGCTTCGATTACCTAACTGACACGTTGATCCAAAGGTTGCATGACCAATTGGTATTCACAACTTCCCGGCTTCTCTTTTTCAGTGGTCACTTCATCAATGTTTAAAAATTTCAACAAACAGTACAGCCTAGAATACTGACTGGCAGGTTCGCAAACCCGTGGGTATTCCTTTAGCGGGCAGTCGGTAGTGGGTGATAGGAGAGCAATTCGAAGAGAGAGATCGTGTTGCAGGGAAGCTTTTATTTGTACAGCAAAAGCTTTCCTGTTACCTAAATATAAAAACCGACACGGTCAACGCTCCAGCTAAGGGATAGGCGGATGCACAGCACACAGGGCAGTCGCGCGTTGCAAACGAAACGAGCGCCATGCAAAAATAGCGAGGAGCAAGTCATGCTTTCGTACCCAGCTATCAGTTTGACAAATTACACCGGTTGCCTATGTGTTCAATAAAATAATTCTAGTTAGAATATTACACAGGCAAACTAGGGAAGCACCAGACTGATAAATTGCCCACCCCCAGCATGGACTGTGTAAGCAGTGCTTTGATCTCCGTATGGACTATTCGTCTCGGGCCAGCCATCTGCGAGACCAGGTTGTGAAAACTGATGCGGCTGCTGGGTGTGAAACATCCAATCTGACCCTAGCGGGCTCCCATCCGTGTCCTCCTTGGGGTGTCGAAACAGTAAAAGTAACTGTTTGTGGGAGGCCAGTTAGTAAAGTTCATGTTGGTGCTTGAGCAGAAAGTTCGTTCCTCTTCTAGTTGACGTGCGTAGATCCAGCGAAAAGGGAAACAGAGGTGCAACCAACCGACGGTGTACATGGATAGCAAATAAAAGTGCAGCGTAAATGCACAGCAATAAAAAAAGAGTTCAAAGCGAAAGACTTGCAAAGCTGTTTTTGGGTTTTCCAAATGTTTTGCTCTTTTTGCTAGTTTCAAAACGTTTCGGTCATTCTTCGTGGATTTTAGAGAACATATGATAAGAGCAAACAAAATCTCAGAGGCACGTTCTATGTAAAATAGTAAGAGCCAACAAAGTTCGAAAAGCGAACTGGAAGTTTGAGCTTCCTACCGCGTCGCTTGATAGTAGGACAAGTAGGAGTGCTGTCGGCTGTGGTTGTCGGTTCTGCTGAAGCGAATTGACTCGTCTGGGGTAGCGGTGCGAGCTGTGATGGCGCAGGCTGTGAAGGTGCTTGTTGCACCGAAGTATCAGACATGTCGAGGAATGCTGGCTTAAGTCGATCGACGTTAATGGTCTTAGTCTTAGTATTGTAGTAAATGGTAAATATCTCGTCGTTTCTACTTACGACACGGTAGGGACCAGAATAAGGAGGTTCGCGTGGCCGACGTACAATCTTAGTGCCAACGAATGCGTGCGTACAAGTTGTTTAACTTTCGTCCGCGTTGGTACGCAAGCTCTGTGCTCTGGGTTGCTCAGACTAAAGCTGTTGCATATGATGAGATAGGTGAGATGCGTAGTCACCATAGTCGAAAGTTGGCGCTTTTGGTGAAACGAGTTCACCAGGTAAGCGTTACGTGAACCCAAAGACTAGCCACCATGAAGTGGTTTCAAATCCGCTTTAAGCGTGTTTCTTATGCTTAAGAGCACGAGAGGAAGTGCTTCTTGCAGGGATGTGCTAGATTGTGCACAGAGGGATGCTTTGAGTTGCCGGTAGAACATTTCTACTATCCCATTAGCTACAGGATGGAATGCGGTGCTTCGGTTGTGTTGGCATCCAAAAACGTTGAGCAGTTTGCTGAAGGATCCGTCAAACCGTGATCCTCTGTCAGTGCTAAGTACGCTTGGGCAACCGAATGGAGCTACCCAGCTTTTAAGGAAAGCTTGCGCAACTGTCGCAAGTGAACAGTTGACTATGAGAATTGCTTCTGGGCAACGGGTGAATCAGTCGACACATTTGAGGAGATACACGTAGTTTTGCATTGGGGCAAGGATCCGACCAGGTCGCCATGAACGTGTGCAAAACGGGAGTTAGGCGGGGGAAGACGCCAAGTAGGCTTCTGGTGTGTCTGTATACCTTGGCGCGCTGACACGGTAAGCATGCGCTTGCCCAAATGCGCACATCGCGATTGGCGTTGGGCCATACGAAGCGTTCGACTATGAGCTTCTGCGAAGCACGGATATCACTTCGGGCCTGGCTCTATCTACCCTCGGCTGACTACTCTCCTGTTTCTGACTGCTCCCAGACAACCAATACGTTATCACCCTAGGCTTTACATTCCAAACACTCTGTTCCTCTCACCCCGAGACCTTTTATTGGCATGCTAACTGGCTTTTCATATAGCCACTTTCGTCCCGAAAGCTTCTTTTCTTATGACACTCATTACTGTTATTCATACCTTATGTTGGCGGCCTTATTTCTGTGTTCCCTTTCTTCCTGTACATGCCTATTGTGCCGATGCTCTCCTTTATTACCTAGAACTAAACTCTACGGATTTCACGCTTTGAGCTGATATTCTAACCTCGTCTCAGTGGTCTCTTCACTTCCGACTGCTATGACCCTAATGATCAGAGATGGGCAGACTTAACGGTCTGCTCACATCACCTCGAGAATATGCTTGGCTTTTCTACTTCTCCTCAATAAAACATTTTCCTTTCGCACTCCGTTTGCATTACGTTTTCAAATGGACGGACATCCCTTCGGACCTGGATCTAATGTACACTCGGTTGACCAGTCCCCCGTTTCTGACTGCTCCCCGACATCCGAGACGTCATTACTCTAGGGTCTACATTCCAAATACTCTGTTCCCTGCATCCCGAGACCTTTCGTTGACATGCTATCTGGCTTTTTATATAGCCGCTGCCGTCCCGAAAGCTTTTCTTATGACACTCATTACTGTTACTCACACCTTAAGTTGGCGGCCTAGCTTCACCGTGCTGGCTTATCCGGACTCGTCTGAACGGTCTACTGCTTGCTGACTCACCTCTGACTTCTGAGATCTAAATTACCTAGGGTCTGCCGACGTAACGTCCTGTAACCCTCAACTGAAATTCATTGTTGACCAAATTCATCCCCATTACTGTCCCCATTTTTCCTGCCCATTCCTATTGTGCCCATGCTCTCATTTAGCAATTAGACCAAAATTCTACGGATTTCACTCTTTGAGCTGATATTCTAATCTCGTCTCAGTGGTCTCTGTGCTTCCGACTACTGTGACCCTGATGATCAGGTATGGGCATATTTATCGGTCTGCTCACGTCTTCCTGAGAACATTGTTGACTTTCCCATTTCCCCTTAATAGGGCGTTTTCCTGTTCGCACTCCGTTTACATTACTCTTTCAATTGGACGGATATCTCTTCGGGCGTGGCTCTATCTACCCTCGGCTGACTAGTCTCCTGTTTCTGAGTGCTCCCAGACAACCCTCACCCCAAGACTAATAATTGGCATGCTAACTGGCTTTTCATATGGTCAGTTTCGTCCCGAAGGCTTCTTTTCTTATGACACTTATTAATGTTATTCACACCTTAGTTTAGCAGCCTAGCTTCACCGTGCTGGCTTATCCGGACTCGTCTGAACGGTCTCCTGTTTTCTGACCCACCTCTGACTTCTGAGAGCTAAATGACCTAGGGTCTGCCGACGGAACGTCCTGTAACCCTCAACTGAAATGCATTGTTGGCCAAGGTTCATCCTTATTACTATGTTCCCTTTCTTCCTGTACCAACCTATTGTGCCGATGCTCTCCTTTAGTATTTAGACCAAAATTCTACGGATTTCACTCTTTGAGCTGATATTCTAATCTCGTCCCAGTGGTCTCTTTGCTTCCGACTACTGTGATCCTAATGATCACAGATGGGCAGACTTAACGGTCTGCTCACATCGCCCCAAAAATATGGCTGGCTTTTTCACTTCCACTCAATAGAGCGTTTTCTTTTTCGCGCTCTGTTTGCATTACTTTTACAATTGGACGGATATCTTTTCGGGCATGGCTCTATCTACCCGCGGCTAACCATTCCCCTGTTTCTCACTGTACTTCGACATCGGGGACGCTAATACTATAGGGTCTACATGCCAAGCACTCTGTTCCCCTCATTCCGAGATCTTTCCTTGTCATGTTAACTGGCTTTCCATATAGCCGCTGCCGTCCCGAAAGCTAATTTTCTTATGACACTCATTAGTGTTATGCAGACTTAAGCTGGCAGCCTAGCCTCATCTTGCTTGCTTATCCGTACGCGTCTGAATGGCCTACTACTTTCTGACCCACCTCGGACTTATGAGTTCTAAGTGACCTAGGCTCTGCCGATGTACCGCCTTATAACCTTCACTCAAAAAGCATTGTTGGTCATGGTTCATCATTATTATTATATCCCTTTTCATGCTTAACAATTCTCTAAATGCCGATGCTATCTCTCTGCATTTAGATCTACATAATACGGCTTACTATCTATGCGCTTGCACTCTATTCTCGTCTTAATGGTCTCCTTTCTTTGGAGTACTATGTATGTAACGTCCACCGTGAACGTTGAATAACGCGTAGCCAAATATCCCGAAATCAAAACAAGTCGGATCACAAATACTACGGTACTATTAAAATATATACAGTTGATAAATGGGACATACTTCAATTGTTCAGTATCCCGGTGTATGCAAGTTGACAACAAGGTGTCAGTAAACAATAGGAGGGACGAATTGTGTACGCAGGACAATCAAGGGAACCAGTCACCACACCTGAATGCTACGAGTGTTAAGACTAATGGCGCTGACCAATCAAGGGATACTCCAATCACAGGGTGAGCGTTTAATGGCACGCATAAACATGGTGTGTGGACAAGCGACCAGTGAATGGGGGAGGGGTGCGACACATGCTCCGGACTGAACGTGTCCTGTTCGGCGAGGAGTAGGGTTGGAGATCCAAGGTCGTCGGTAGACGCACACACACGGAACCAGTGTCGGGATTAGCAGGCACACACAGACCAACCAACAACGCTAACAATGGGAATGTAAGGAGGCGCACATGAACGCTGGTCGATATCCATCAACGATCGGCCAAGATCTGCAGACTAGACCACGAAGCGAAGAGTAGAAGAAGTTCATGGGTAAATAAGCGTGTTACAATATCCCTTTGAGTAGGTTTTAACAGACCTATCGGCCTGTTTGCACCACTCCAAGGCTAATTGCCCTTTCGTTTGGCCGCTTTCATCCTAAACTGCTTCGTTTATGGTGACACTCATTACCTTATACTTACCTATATTTGGCGGCCTCGCTTCATTTTGCTGACGTACCTGGTTTTGTCTGAACGGTCTCTTGTTTTCTGATCTCCTTCGGAATTCTGAGATATAACTGATCTAGTTAGAGCTGACGCAACGCTCTGTTACCCTCACCTTAATTACATCACCAGGCATCATTCATGTTTATTTTGATTAACAAGAATGAACCTTCACCTGAAGGTCGGGGGCTTTTCCACTTCTCCTCAATGGAAGCTGTTTTACCGACCTTTTCTTTCCTTCTTTTGCTTTCTGTTGCATTCCTTCTTCATTTGACGCTAACTTACATGCGTCTATCCTCTGACTTCTTACATTCCTACCGATTCTAGACTGAGGCAACTCGTCCTTGCCGCCCTTTCTGAGTGATATCCCTTCACCTAATCTGCACACCTCGTCCTCCTCTCCCTGGTTCCAACCGATTAAGCATATGCACATTAGGAACCCTCAAACACTTTTCTTCATCTTCATTCCTATTTTAGAACAATCTTACATTCTCTACTGATCCGTGTTCTGGTTGCTTTCCGTCGTATTTCGCCACTTAGGATACAAATGTTTATGCGATAGGTAAATGACAATCACATGTATAGAGGTACAATAGGTCAGTCATGGCCGCAATTGATCGACTGCATTCCAGAAGCATCCCTTTCTTCTGTCCGCGTGGCTGTTTCTGTTCGTTTCCTTTTCTCCTGAGTTTGTCAAAGGTACGGCGACACGCACCCAAGGAATTGTCCATCGATGCGACAACAATACAAGCCACACAGTCCCTTTATCTGGACATGGGCGGAAGATCACCAATCCTTTTACAACTTGCTAACCGGACAAATCATTCGTTATCATGCACGGATACAAATTTTCCGAGGCTTGAACCGTTGGGTTCAGTTTGCCTAACGCTATCACTTCCAAATTACTCTTGCCTGGAAAACTACTTTTGACTTCGAAAGGTACATTCTTCTGCGGTACGAAGCCAGAACAATTGGTCCTTATGAGCACTTCAATCCGCATTGACCGCTCAATTGGCCGTGGTTTCCTATATTTCCAATCAATTTTACTACCTACGTCGGGGGATTTGCGATTCTTTCTTCGGAACCATATTCTATCCTCCAAGACTTCAAAAACAATTCAACATATTTCAATGTATATCCCTCGGAGACTTCCCGTGGTTCTGCAGAGGATCAACACGTCATATACAAAAAGACAGGACTCATGAACGCAAAAGGCATCCGGCTAACGCATCAGCCAGCAGAAAAATGGGACGCAACCTGACTGCGAATAACCGAGCAAACAAACGTTCAACCAGAAACATAGCCAATAACAACTTGCCATTCAATGGATTGACGGCGGTGCTTCAGGACGTGGTGGGTTTTCGCCTGGCAAGTGTTCTCCCCATAAAAAGCCACAAATGTCCGTTTAACAACACTGCAACGTAGCGAATGTGACTCGCCACCGAATAAAGTCACAGCCTATAACTTCACACTGGCAAGTCAACAAGCGTCACCATTCTAGGTAGGTTCGTTACACTGGAACTTCTACATCTGCATATACTGTCGTCTTTTTGCTTTATACGATATCACCGTTGACCCTTGCTTTACTTGTGCATGAACTCACTGTATTGTCATATCTCTCTTGTGTGTGCTCATCAATTGTCCTCCATTGCATCATTCAGGATTTTCAATCTATTATTAGCCGAGGTCCCGGTTTCACGACAGCCAAATTATTATTTCGCATTTTCACCATTGTACAGTTCCAATCATGGACATATGAACAATTCTCTACTGTCACTGTTACCGTTGCCATAAAATGTCTGTACAGTTGTACATTTCTGATCATGCCTCCATGGGCGTGCCTTGCACAGTCGAGAATAAAATATGTATGTGTTTATTTATTTATGCTCGGACGAGGCCGGTTGTGTAAAGCATTGAAAACTAGTCAAGGCATCGAAGTAGGAACTACCGGTCGAGGAGAAATTTGTAAGGCCGCACAAAGAATAGTTCCCTCAGGTGAAAGTAGTGGAACCTCGCGTAGTTTCAACGATGCATTGTGTCATAGCTTGCATATGTTGGGATCAGCTTGTTGGGCAGCAGTCATAGCGGGTAGGGCACTGTTGGTGCCAGGCGATAAGCAGATCTGATGAATGCGTGAAAGCGCATGCGTGACGGGATTGACAGCACTTGAGACATGCCTTACGTCTGTCGGAAACTGAGATCTGTAGTCTAGGTGTCCAGCTTCCCGCGGAGGATACTTGTCTGTTGCGCCATTGATTGCGTAGGTCAAAGGCTAGTGGTCAGTGAAGACGGTAAAATGTCGACCTTCGTGATAGTGAGGGAAAGGTCTGTTACCTAGGTAGATAGCTAACAGTTCCCTACCGGGGGTACTGTAACGCCATTCGGTATGTTGTAAACGTTTCGAGAAGAAACCTAGAGGTATCCATCGATGGTCGATGAGTTGCTGGAGAACTGCACCGACGGCAGTGTCGGATGCATCAGTTGTCAGGGCGAGTGGTGCAGATGTGTCTGGGTGGGCGAGAAGCGCTATGTTGGAGGTAGCATTCTTGAGCTTCTCGAAAGACCATCTAGCGTCGTCTGCAAAATAAACAGAGCGTTGGTTACCGCGGAGAAAGTCAGTCCTTGGTTGAACAATGCTCGTGCAGTTGGGAATAAAGCGTCGATAATAGTTGACAAGGCCAAGGAATCGGCGCAACTGCTTGAAAGAATTGGAAGCAGGATAGTCCTTCAGTGCCTGGATTTTGTGTGACAGAGCTTGTTATAATTGAGGGAACGCCTCTGCTATGATTGCGTAACGCCTGATTGGATTGTCACTGGCATGGTTGGAGCACGCCTACGGTAAAGACCTGGATCCCTGACCAGATGGCGTTAGCTTGGCCCGGGTACGCGCTGGTGAGACGGAAATCGAGCGAGCGTGAGAACGATCCTAGCCGCACGTATTCCGGTGGACGCTGAGTCCTCGGCACGAACGCGCCCGAGAGGGGGTTACGGTAGACGCGCGCTAGTGACATAGATGCGAACGCTGCCCGGCTAACGACGCATACAAAAGCCCGTGACCGACCGACTCTCAACTAAGGCGAAGAGGCTTCAAGACAGATGGTCTACTGAAGGCTCTTTTACGACCAACAAAGGGCAAACCACAGCCAATGCTATGGGTCATTAAGTTAGGGAAAGTAGTGACCACGACGCAGTGGTAGTTAGTAAAAGATCATTGTTAGCAGGTGCGCAGTTGGATCGCGTCTCGGAGTGGTTGAACGCTGCTGCTTAGTGGGGAGGAATCGTACCCCGCTTTCCACGGCCACTATGCCGGAGTTTCTGGTGCGCTTTTGTAGGGATATTTGACGGGCCCACAACACCTCTCTTTGAAGAGAAAGCGTACCGCTTCTGACGCGGATGGACCTGGATGGATTTCCTTGACCTCCGGATTTTTCCTGTTCGTCGGCAAGGCGGGTTCTCCAGACGCGGCGGCGAATGAGCGGCTTTAACCTTGATCTTTCTTTATGTAGCCAATCCAATGGTATTTAACAGGATGTGCAGCGGCAGACGCACAGGAAGGCTCGCTGGCTTGGAGGGTCCCACGTGGCGCGGTCAAAGTTGCTTGTGATGGCGAACACACGTAGACATCATGTAGCATGTCACCTCGCCTGTCCGGCACTGCTGCTTTGATTTAGCGTGGATGACCTGCTCGATAATCGCGAGCGTAGACGGGGTCTCCAACGACGAATTCTTTATGCTTAGTGCAGGCACTGGAGTGACCAGGTGGCTTCTCGGTTGGAATGAATGCTTCACTGATGGTGCGTAGCTTACGGCCCATCAATGATTCATCTGGTGACTGGCATCCTGGCGTAGCTGAATTCGGTTCGGACCAGTACGAGAGCAGGATGGCTTAAAGATCCTCATGCACGGTCTTTTCCACGCGAGCTTTCGAAAGCGCCCTCTTGGAGGTGTCGACAAATCGCTTCTCTTGACCATTAAACTGAGGATGGTAAGGCGGTGAGCGGAGGTGTTAGATGCAGTGTCGGAGACGAAAGCCTTCGAAGATAGAAGATTTAGACTAGGTACGATTGTCGGACACCAAAACCTCGGGAAAGCCATGTTGACTGAAGATTCGTTGGAGAAAACCCAGAGGGGCGGATGCGGTTGGTGGGTTGACGGCGACAACTTCTGGCCAGTTGGAATAGGCGTCGACCAAGACCAGATAGGAAATGCCATTGATGGGACCAGCGTAGTCAATGTGCACTCGGGACCACGGCTTTGCTGGCGGATGCCAAGGAACCGGTGCTTGGCGTGGTGGCATCCTTGAGGCTTGTTGACAATCCTGGGACACGGGGCGGACTGACTGACTTTGTCGTCAATTCTGTTGTTTTGTACTGCCGCAGGACGTACCGCGTTGCAGATGGCACGAAGAGGAAGATCGGCCAAGCCAAGGGTTTCGAGCCAGGCGAGACCAAGTATATCGAGCTTCGCCTTCGTGATGTAGCAGATCGCGTTGAACGTGCCGCCCCGGAAGTAGACGAATCAGTGCAGCTGCCCAGTTACCTGCACGCAACCACCACTGACGCTGGTGGCAGATTGGCAGGTCGTTTCGAACAGTGGCTTACCAAGGGATTGTCAGAGATAATCGGAGATGATCGTGATATCAGACGCAGTGTCCAACTGCAATCGGACCGACTGACCATTGCTCAAGACGTGGAGGAATTTTCTCCGATCCGCAGCGTTCCTTTGGAACGTGGCCAGCAGACTCGGGGAGCTGCCAACTGAACCAGGTTTGGGTGTGTGTCTGGGTCGGCGCCTCATCCTTGGATCGCGGGTGGGGGCCAGCGCAATTTTGGCCCCCTTGGGAGAGGTGGGATGGCAGTAACCATCCC
This sequence comes from Dicrocoelium dendriticum, assembly GCA_944474145.2. Classification (NCBI taxonomy): domain Eukaryota; kingdom Metazoa; phylum Platyhelminthes; class Trematoda; order Plagiorchiida; family Dicrocoeliidae; genus Dicrocoelium; species Dicrocoelium dendriticum. The sequence continues at coordinate 85,959,472 of OX104064.1, forward strand.
GGTGCCCCTGTTATAATCTTCTCACTAGACGCACTTCCAAAAACAACAATTTACTGTTCCACAAAACTTCTAGCCCAACCGAAGGAAAAAGCAAAACGTCAATGACCATGCTCGAATAACGTATTAATCGCCGCCAACGAACACTGTACAACTACTGCGGACCTTGGCTGTATTTATAATTCTCTTACTGACCTTCGACTTCTAGAATGGGAAGGTCAGCTACCAAGGTTAGTGGTTCCCCATATCTTTTGCCGAGGTGTCAGGTGGTTTTTACTCACGTGCAGAACTAGAACATTCCGGAACGTTCGAAATGGATGCGGTATTTTCTAATAATCGATTATCCGCTAAAATAGTTGATCTCCAAAGCAATTCTTACTTCCTCCCCGACTCCTCGCTTCCTGAGATCATCCGAGGTATGAGACGAAAGCCTAGGGTTAACGTGCAGTCTTGGGAACGATGCTCTCTGCCTGTCGTTCCATCTGCTTGGCAGAAGTGCCCGAGAACTTTGTTCCTATGTTTGTGTTCTGGATTCTTTGCTTGACTGAGTGCAATCGTCCACTGCTACCTTCGGCAGGTTGAAGATTTCCACCAGTAAAACGAACGGGAGGTCAGTATGACTTGCGTGTTCTGGTTGGCACAAGGTGGACCGTAATTGGTTTGTCTGCCGTGCCCTGATCTGTGCGCCCACCACCACGTCCTACATGACGTTTCCGCGCTTGCGTTTGACCCTCCCTGGCGTCCATGTTGCATGGCCCTCCCGATAGTCTCGTACTCGCACCTTCTGTCCAAGCGTAAAAGATTGCTTCTTTGCTCCATGCCGCCGGATAAACTCCTGTTCCATTCTGCGGTTTCTTTCACCAACAGAGGACTCCGAGCGCTGCCTGATGGCGTCGAAAGGCATGCGGAGCTTCCGGTTCATCGTGGCCTGTGCTGCAAAAACTCCATCTGGCGTTTGTGGATTCGGTGTTGATCGGTAGAGGAAAAGGAACCGGTCAACCACCTCCTCTATGCGTCCCTCCCCTTTTGCTTTGTGGAGAGCTCGCTTGAATGTATCGACAAACATTTCTGCATTGTCATTCGATTGTGGGTGTTACGGAGGCGATCGAACGTGCTGGACGGCGCACTGCTTGCCAAACTCCGCAAACGTTGATGAAGTTAGTTGTGAGCCATTGTCAGTGACAATTGTCTCAGGACAGCCGACTCTGTTAAAGGTTTGGCGCAGTTTTGAAATGGTGACATTGGTGGTTGTGTTATGCATAGTTAATACTTCAGGCCACTTGTTGTATGAATCGACCACAATGAGGAAACGTCTGCCGTTGACCGGTCCCGCAAAGTTGACATGGATGCGGCACAATGGATTAATAACTATTGGCTATGAATAGAGTTCTGAGTTTTGTGGCACTTTCAATATATTGGACCACTTTTGGCAGCGGTTAAATATTTCTTCCAGCTGCTTTCCATGAAGAGCCAGTATAAATAAATAAATAAGTGTATTTCGAGATTGGATAGAGGCTGCACCCTTAAGGGTTCAGATTAAGCTTTACATTACTCCCATGCTCTTGCAGGAAAGTAGGTAAATACGAGTATATGATCCTAGTTGGCAAGTACAAATGCATTGGCATTGTTTGATGTACAGCTGATGGGGTCTCAAGCGCCCACCTTGAAATTTGTCTGGCTCCTTCGGGCGAGGCTGATCTCCTTGTTCTTTTGTTGTGTCGTTATTATTTAGAACAGGATCCAATTCGCCCCCACTTCATTTAAATTCACTGCACTTTTTTGGCCCGCTTAGTCGCCACAATGGTTGGTGCGCACAAGGAAGAAATGAGAGTGGCGGAAGTAAAAGGGATACCAAAAGCTAAAAGATATTTTCGAAAAACGCAGATGAAAATAAAAAGGATTTGTTAAGAGACATACGAAGGCGGCGTACTACATTAGAAAAATACAAATTAACAAAAAATTATAGGCAAAGTTATCTTGCGCTGATATTGTTTTCTGGCGCGAAATTTCAACCTCAGTAACTCTCAGAAAAAAGAAAAACCTTTTCTAAGGCTATAATACTGTGTAAAGTAGCACAAAACTAGGCCGCTCCGGACCAGTTTGAACAGCTGATTATGTTGAAAGTAAAAAGGTGCAGTACGTGAAGTAGTTTACGAGTTATTTGCGAGTTAATGGTGGTCTACGAATAAGGCCGTTATTCTTTTTTGATAAAAATGTCTTTCTGCGTTGCAAGCAGATAGCGGAAAAAAGAAAAGAAAATGTAAACACTAGTGAAACGGTATATGTTCCAAATAGACATAGCTATCCAGAAATACTCTACCTAGAGCGTAATACCCTACAAACACTAGGGACTTCGTATGTGGCCGAAACGTACACTTTGCAGGTATACCTAGCAAATATGCACAAATAAGTGATAACTTTGCGCGCAAACGCTAGAAATGCTATAAGGAATATTATGTCTGCATGGGAATTCAGGAGAGCCTATAATTAATCCACGGTTAGAAGGCCTCAGCGTGTCATTTGCAGTGGATACTGAGCCACATAAACAACTAGGAATATAGAGTTTAGTATTTTTTAAGCCTCTAGGTGGTTGTGAAGTTTATATCAAGGCCGCATGAGCCAGCTCTACCTGAGTAACACAGGAGACTTTTCGGATCAGTTGACACATTTTGGCCTGGAAAATACACATTTCTTAGCTAAATATCGAAGTTTTATCTCTTAGAGCCGATCTTCTATATTCATGAGGCTGTCTCCAAGATCAGTGAGCTAAAGCAGCCTGTCACTAATAATTAAAAAAATGAGTATGAGAAAATTTAGTAAAATTTGGCAAATTGCTTTGGGGCGTGAAATCCATTTTGGTCTGCGTTGGTGGGGCATTAACAACTCTACTGCTGGGGATGGAGCTTGCTCGAACATGAGGGATTGTTATGCCTCATGGGTGATGCACACTATTGTGCCGTACTTCGCTTAATTTGGAGCTATTTCTCTCCAATTTTAAGTTCCGAAGCAAGTTCCAGCGGTGTTCATCCAGGTGGCAATGTTAACTAGTACTATACTGTCGCACCGGCTATATCCTTGGTGGTTTGCCTGGCAAGAGCTGTTCTGGCACCCTAAGCAAAGAGTGATAAGGTACATCAGGGGTAAAATAGTAACAAAAACCTGTGGGAACTGGTCGTTCACCCGCCATTACGCATAACGCATGGTAGGCTTTGGAGCCAGCTGAAAGATAAACAACACACGGGCGGCCGAGGTAAGAAAAGTGGTGATGGAAAGTTTCTGGTGGTCCAGCCAGCCAGTGTGACAGGGCCCGCTCTGTCGTTGATTAGTTTTCGTGCCAGTGAAGTGGAATCTAGAAATGGGAGTGCTTTATTAGTAAAAGCTGTTAGAAGCGGATCTGGTTTGCATCGTGCCTGTCTGCTATTGTTGCCAATAGTGAAAGGTAAATGTATGCCAGATAACGCTATGTATATTAGGCCAAGGGAGGATAAGTGGAGAGTAAACTGTCTGATGCTTGGACCTAGAACTTTTAATCTGCTCTCTCTGTCAACAATATGAAAGATATATATATTATTTTGCCAGTTTACATGCCGATAGTAGTTGGAAACGGCGGAGTAGAGTAATGAGTGCTCAGGCTTAATGAATAATGAACAATGAACAATGAATTTATACGGGTTAAGAAGCATTGCTTTACAAGTCCCGTTGGATAGTTGGTGGGGACATCAACATAACAATAATGATGATAAGGATAGTAAAATAGTTAATACTTTAAATTTGAAAATAAGGACTTATCGTTTGCTTCGCTGCAGTCCTGCGATCCTCTTAGATTCACAGCACCCACAGTTAACAACAAATAATTCCATGGTAAACTCCAAGTGTAGGATGGAGACGTAGTGTTAAGTAACAAAGTGTAAGTGGATGAGTGCATCGTCCAACCGTCTTTTAAATACTGTTAGTGTCGGTGCAGAGACGACCGATTCTGGGAGAGCATTCCACGGGTGACAGACACGGATGGAAAAGAAATTTCTGCGGCACTCCAGACGACTGTATTGTTCTGCGAGTTTTAATGAGTGGCCCCTCAGGTTTGTATTGCTGCTGAGTTGCAGTAAAGGGCGGCACACATGATGTGGGTCTCGCAGAATCAAGTATGCCATAATCAGGTCGCCTCGTAGTCTGCGATAGCTTCCACTGAACAATCTCAGTCGTCGCAGCCTCTCCTGGTAGGAAAGATTGTGCATTCCAATTACGTTCTTAGATGCCCGGCGTTGTGGCTGCTCCAGTGCATTAAGGTCGTGTTTCAGCCATGGATGCCAGGCTTGAATTGCGTATTCGACATGGGGGCGAACATACGCACTGAGCATTTGTCGAAATATGGAGCCGTTTATTTGTCCAAACGCCCGCCTCAACAGCCCGACGTGTTGGTTCCCGGTCTTCGAGGCCTTTTCGGATTGCCTGGAGCAACCCAAGTCATCTTGAACAAGGACACCCAAGTCACGTTCGAGAGTTGATTGTTGCAGTACATCCGTTCCGAGTCGGTATGAGTAGCTGCTCTGATGTCGGATGGAAAGCACCTTGCATTTACTGACGTTGAAATGCAATAAGTTTTGGGCCGACCATTGATACACTGTATCTAAGTCACTCTGAAGCACATGTTGGTCGGCGTTCGCCTGGATCCTGCGCCAGATCTTGATATCGTCGGCAAACATTAGGAAGTTTGAAGCGATTCCCTGTGCAAGGTCATTAATAAACACCAAAAACAAACGTGGACCTAGAACCGAGCCTTGCGGCACACCAAACTCGACTTGTATGGGGTCCGATAAAGAGCTCCGAACTCTGACCACTAATTGCCGTTGAAATAGAAAGTTGGCGATCCAGCTTAAAAGAGGGTCTCCGATCCCGTAATGCTGCAGCTTGGATAGTAGTATCCGATGGTCTAGACGATCGAAAGCCTTGGAAAAATCCAGGTAGATCACATCAACACCTTCTCCAGCGTCGGCTGCCTCGGTCCAACTACTGCGTGCAATTAGTAAATTAGTTGTACATGATCGCTGTCGACGGAAACCGTGCTGTTCAGGAGTGATGAGGTTGCAGTTTTCCAGATAGCACACCAGTGCATCGGCAACTATGGATTCCATGACCTTGGAGAGTATAGGAAGAAGGGTTACTGGGCGGTAGTTGGAGGGATCAGTTCTACTTCCACCTTTGTGAATCGGGCTTATTATTCCAAGCTTCCACATGGCGGGAACTTGGTTCTGGTCTAAGCAGTGCTGGAAAAACTGAGCTAAAGGTCCTGCCAGTTGGTTTGCTGCTGCTCCCAATGCCTCTGGACGAATGGTGTCGATACCCGGCGAGCTGTGTTTGCGTAGAGAAGTCAGCTTTTGCAATACAGCCTCTGCGGTAAAATTGATGTGGGTTAGTCCTGGTGAGCAGAATACAAAGCTTGGTAGATTGCTTGGTGGCAAGACTCTTTGAAACGTGGGGGCGTATTGCATCTGCAGTGCGTTTGCAGCTTCCATAGACGTTCTTGTTGGGCCATCAGCCGTCTTGAGTGGAGGAAATCCTTGCCTCACCTTTCGTAGGCTATTAACGTGCTTGTACAGCAGTTTGTGGTTAGAACTGAAGGTTTTTGCGATGTTCTGCTGATAGGCAGCTTTGTCTTCTCTTAACAGTTGAGTGCAGTGGTTACGTTGGGCTACGTAGTTGTCCCAAGTTTCTGGTGCTGGAGCTTCTCTGTACACTCGCCATGCTGCGTTGCGTACTGTCATCCATTTTCGGGTTCTGCTCCTAACGAAAGAAACGGATTTGCACTTATTGCAAGCTTTTATCTCTGAAGCCTGTGCAATCAGCTGACTGAATGTGTTGACGAACTCGAGCCAGGCGACTTCCGGGGGTTCTTCTTCGAGGAAAGACCATGTTGTGGCGCTGACTAGCTGGGCGAGTCGGTCGTACCTTGTGATGGTTCGCACAGTCTCATCGTTATCATTCAGATATTCTGCATAGCAGACGAAGTTGAAACTGATGACTGCGTGATCACTGCGACCCAATGGGCAGTCTAAAACCAACGCATCAATCATATGCTCCTCGTTGGTAAGCACAAGATCCAGCACAGATGGCCTGTTACCTGTTCTGAACCGAGTGGGCAAAGTGATGTGGTTGTAAAGAGGAGCAGTAGTTACTAGATCTTGTAGATCGGTTTTGAATTGTTCTCCGATCGTGGCAGGGGCTTCTAAACAATGTACGTTGAAATCACCCATGATAAGAATGTGAGTGTACTTTGGTTGTAAACTGCACCTTAAAGCAGCCATTAGGTGGTAGTCGGTTTCGGGTGTTGAGTTAGGGGCGCGGTACACCAAGACAATAAGGCAAGCGTCCCTGCCTTTTAACTGCAACCGGCACCAAAGAGAGTCGGGGAACTGCGAGTCTGAATCCTCCACGGCTTCGCACTGTAAGTCGTTGCGGTAGTACAGGATTACCCCTCCTCCTTTTGTGAGCCTGTCGTTCCGGATCAGCGACATGCCCGGTAGCGAAACTTCAGCGTCCGTCATTCCCGTGTGCAACCATGTCTCGGTGATACCAATGACATCATACGAGCCGGAAGCTTGGCGATCTTTCAGTTCAGCCAGTTTGTTAGAAAGTCCCTGAGCATTCGTATACAAGCAGGCCAGTTTCTCGGTCTCTAGGAGCCCGCAGAGAGATGAAGCTGTCAAGTGTGGGAGAATGCCGACCGATGGGAGGTCGGCAGTTATTCGTTTTTTTGATGGGTCAATGATACCTCGTTTGCAACTTGATTCGGCCAAGGTGCGTCCCAGCCTTCGTTTAGATCTACGTCAGAGTCAATTAAAGCAGCAGTCAAGTTACACTTCTGTACATTCGTCAGTATGCTTGCTGCTTCAGTTGCTTTAATAGTTGAGCTGTGCAAAGTGTTTGCGACCTTTAACCGAATTTCGGAAGGAAGATGTTTCCGATTTCTCCGCCATCGATCCAAAACATCCTTTGCTTGTTGCTCTGACTGAACCACAAGTTTTAGGATTCTAGGGCCGCATCCTCTATAATTCGATGAGAGAGGTATCCTGGTGAGCGATAGTGCCACAACATCATCCAAAGAAAGTGTTTCACGAATGAACCGCCACTGTTCTAAATCGTGCTTTCCGGTCTCTTGAACATCGTTAGAAGGATGTTCTGGCACGCCATGTATGAAGACTGTGTTTAGGCGGTCTTGCTTGCTGTACCCCTCTTCGGTGTTTCGTTTTGGTTGTCGCGCGCTCCAAGGGACATCAGGATAGATACGTATCACACAGGATTCGTGTTTTAGCGCGCTTGCGGAGAGCAAAACGTTTTCTACGTCGGTGGAGGATTCTAGAGTTACTCGAATAAGTCTGGGTTCACCATAGTGTGGCGAGTTCGGATGACGAGTAATTCGTAACAAGTTTACGGGCTTGGCTTTGATACTCATCTGCATACACAATGAGTTCCATTGGTCTTGGTCGTCTGATAACTTATCCCGCAATGTGATGGCGGTAGATTCAGGGACATTTGAGCATACAACAGTCCGGGCACTGTTGTTGGATCCCTTTTTAATCGATCTACAAGGTATGGTACTCATTTGTCTTGACTTGTTGACAAGTGATTGTTTGCTGTTTTTCTCTCCATTTGCGTTAACGGTGTTTACAATGGAAGAGGACGCAACGGCGGCCTCTCGGTGGACCCTTGCAGCAATCTCTGCATATGTAACCGATGTTCTGGGAGGCTTAGTCTCGACAAGAGATATTTGAGCTACAGGTACCAAGGGTTGGTGTTTGGCTGCTCCATCCTTGTTAATACTAGATGTCAGGTCTAGTGGAATTTGCTTAACCAGGCGTTTTGAATGGTGCCTGATTTTCGTGGCTGTGAGTACTGCTTGATTCACGTAGGTACAGTCTGTTTTCGCCCGGCGTTCTACCAAAGTTGGAGAAGACAACGGAGATGGAGACATGGCTGATTGCGGTTCAGGGGAAGCGGGTTGTTCAGCATTCCGTTGCTTAGCAGCCGCTACGCTTCTGTGGTCCATACTCGCTCCCATTGAAGTAATCTTATTGTTTATCCTCTGCTCTGCTTCTGCGATTAACCGGTCGCATTTCTCAGCTAGGATAAGCAAGCACTTAACGAGGGGGATGGTGGAACACGCAGTACAGAACCAAAACGCATCTTGGGAGCTATTTCGCTCCCGTAACTGTTGTTGGGACACATTTGCACATTTCGTATGGTACCAAACCAAACAGTGCGAACAAGCCAGACCGATTTTTACTACCCGATGACATTCTCCTAACCCGCAAATGCCTTTCGTTGGGAGTCTCTTCGGTTTCGCCTTTTTGCCATTCAATTTGGTGTCGTTACCTGACCCAGTGGGTTGGTTAGCGTTCTGTACTTTTACAGCTTTGAGAGCGGCGCACATCGGTCAGGCGAGCGTGGTGGTTGTAAGGTCAAATGAGCGGTCAGCGTGGTCGCGCGGTCCGTGTGATGGGTAATGCAGCCGCACTGGCTGACAAGGTCACAAGGGCCACAAGGGTCATAAGGGCCAGCTAGCAACCGACATCTACGAAGGCACATAATGGTTCATCTAAAACCGGCATTTAGACGGTTTTGGACAATTCTAATGCGAATCTTAGGTGGAGCAGCAACAACGAACGCCGTCAACATCTTATGCAAGGCTTAGGTCTGGTTGGATGGCTTTACTAGGAGTACCTCATAGGTCATAAGCCTAATATTTTTTCCACGGACCCAGTGGTCAGGAGGTTGGAAAGTGATAAATGTAAGGCTGAAGACAAGGAATGAAGATAGGTATAAGCTGTAAGGATTGAAATTCGCTTGCACGGATGGCTTCGTCATTGCCCTGCAATGCCCTATATTAGGAATAACTACGGGTTTGCGAATCTGCCAGTCAGTATTCTAGGCTGTACTGTTTGTTGAAATTTTAGGCATTGACGAAGTGACCAATGACAAAGAGAAGCCGGAGGGTTGTGGATACCAATTGGTCCATTCAGCCTTTGGATCAACGTGTCAGTGAGAGGGCCGAAGCACGTCAGGAACTAATCAGTAATGGCTAAGTACCTCTTGCATTCAGAATTCTAATGTTGGCACCTGTACCATGCGTGCGACTGATCCTACTGAGACCTTATGGGTCTTGTGGTTGCGGTAATGGATAAGTTAAAAGAACAAGTGTCACTGATGGAGACAATGCATGAGGGTTATCCCTTATTATCTCTCACAGGATGGTTTTGTGGTGGCGTATATTCTTTCCATAGTGCAGTCATAAGGTGGGTTTGTCCGTAGCAGAACTCGAGTAGGTCAGGAAGAGATCCTTGAAGAGTAAAATCAGCTTGTACTCGGTGTGCTATTCCTAAACCCTAGAAAATGTGTGCTACGGATACTGTTAATGTCTCTTAGGTGATACGACGGTAACAGCAATGAATATAGATGAGTTGTGAGCCCAAGATGCTTAGATGTCATGCACCATCTCGTGGGAGTCCTCAAGCTACATCAGGGCTAGTTTCGAAGAAGTGGTCTTGCGAATCGCAGATATCGAAGACGCGTTGTATATTGCCAAAACATAGGAATCTTTGTATCTCCTTATTGAATACCTGCAAGTTTTGAATTTCGCTTATTCTGGAAGGCAGCCTGTTCTATATGTTCAAGTACACAACTAAGAAGAAACGAGATCACAGGCACTTCTTTGCCCCTAGCGGGGTAATGGAATGACCCTTGTTTCGGAGTTTAGATTCAAGTGCGCTCCTTAGTTTAAGACAAGTGATATTACTGGGCAGCTTTCCATGAATTAGCTCATGTAAGAACCACAGGTTAAGGATAATGCGCGTTTGCCATAGGGGCTGAAAATTAAGGTGTTTGCGCCTTTGTCGGCAACCCAGCGGTTGCTGTGATGGAGGCAGCATCTTTGTAAGGCGCCACTGAGATTTTGCAAGCAGCACACGGTCCGACTTCCGTTGGTTGCTGCATATAAAAGAGCAATATTCCAGAGGTGGCCGGCCGTGTCTCTTCTATAGTTCTAACCTCGCATCTGCGAATTTTATGTAACGGCGTATGTGGAACGATAATCCCCTTAATCTTGCCACTTGATACTGCACTTGCTCTGCAAAATATATGCTCATGGAGTATGGCAAGCCGAGACCTGTTGTCATAGCATTCTGTTGGATAGTGATTCTGTTTATTGTTAGGGACCCAGCAGGTATAGAACATTTGTGAGTCAGGACATCAGGTTTTTGAGCAAGCAAGAGTTTTCATCCGGTTGGTCTCGAGATGTGCGGCGTGGAACTTTGGAATAAGACGCTCTTAAATTGCCTTGGGGACGGCCACTCTTTCCGAAAACAGTAAACAGTCTTTTGCAATAGATAGCGAATAGCTCCTCTATAAGTAGTTTTAACTCGGCAGATGGACATGAACATGGCCAGCTTGTTTTATGAATTTGTGTAATCTTCTTGCGTATTGGGCCCCGAAGTGTTTCGATTCGTAAAGCAACTGCGGTACCTGGTATACTGCGCAATGCATACGTTAGCAGAAATTTGATGTCAGGTTCAACCTTGACCGAGGCAATGATGGTGTCCTCATGTTCTTGCTGATGGGAATCAATTAGGTGTGACAGTGCGTCCGCTTGCCAGTGGCAACTGTCGACTGGTATTTGACCTGGAAATCATATCCATTAAGGTAAGAGCCCCACGTTGTAGCCGGTTGGCTGTGTAGGCCGGGATGCCCTATTTCGAAGCAAAGAGAGCCAGAAAGGGCTTGTGATATGTCAGAAGCTTGAAGCCGCTGCCGTGTTGTATTTTGTGGAATTCCTTGACCGCGTACACTATGGCCAATATTTCTTTCTCAACCTGGCTCTAATTCTTCTCGGCCTTCGTAAGTGTTCTGGCGGCATTGTCGATTGCTTTCTGAGATCCACCGGTGTACGTGTGTGATATTACTGCACTAATCCCATGGCTTGATGCATCTGTGATTAGAACAATCTCTTTGAAGGGATCAAAATGAGGCAAAAGCAAGCTTCAGGACAGCAGTGACTTGACCCGTTCGATGGTATTCTGGCATCCTGATGTCAAGTTCCAAATTTGGCCTTTGGCTAGTAGCTTGTTTAACGGGGCACGCAGACGGTGCGTCCAAGGCAAGAATGCGCTGTAGCGGCTGATAAGCCCACAAAATAAACGCAAGGATTGTGGATCTTTTGGTGGAGGAATTTTTCTAATGGCTTCTATGTTTTTCGGATCTGGTCGACGTCCATCCTTTTCGAGGATAAAACCGAGATATTTGATGAGCGGCGTGCAAATTGTGCATTTATCTTCACGGATCCGAAAACCATGCGACTATATACAAACAATCACTTCATCCAAGCGATTAAATAGTTCTTCTGGTGTTCGACCTATTACTATAATATTATCTAGATATGCAGCGTTTCCAGAAAACCCCGCTAGCATGTTATCCATCAACTGTTGGAAGATGGCTGGTGCCGTTTTCACACCAAATGGCAGGCAATTTTTATTGGAATAGCCCACGATGAGTGTTGAACGTCAACAGTTCCCTCGAGATTTCGTCAACATCTATTTGAAGCTACGCATCGGATAGATCAAGCTTAGCCGTACTTACCGCCATTCAGCTTTGCAAAGCTAGATTCCGGTACAAGTAATAGGCACTAGTGGTCATCCAGCGCGGCGTTGAGGCCAGTTGAGAACTCAGTGCAGACGCGTACCTTGCCATTTGCTTTCTTCACTGCGACAATAGGTGCGGTCCAGGATGGGTAGTTGACGGCTGTGAGGGCTCCGGCACGTTCCAGTCGATCGATCTTTTGATCAAGGGTTGACATGACTGCATATGGTACCAGCCTATTAGCCTTGAACACTGGTTTAGCACCTGGTCGCAAGTTCAGTGTTGCCTTGAATTTCGTACAGTGGCTCAAGCCATCCTAGAAGACAGAAGCAGCATTTCGCTTCAGGGTAGTGTCATGTCTTCGACGGACTTTGATGATGGGTCTGGATATTCCCGAACTCGGTTGCAGGTTTGGTTCAAGGTCACAGCGAAGAGTTGCAACTTTTCAATCCCGTCGAGGCCAAGACCATCCAAATTCGGCCGCTCTGAGATGTAACATGTTCCCGACTTTTCCACACCTTAGAAAGCAACCTTGCAATCGAGTTCACTCACTAAGTTTAACACACCGCCGGATGCATTACGTGCAACTTGCTGAGACTCCACCATCTTCGGCCTCTTTATGTGATTCCATGTGCTCCTGGAAATAAGCGTGATGTCCGAGGCCGTGTCAAATTGCAGTTTCGTTGGGATCTCATTAATTAACACATTGATAAATGGTCGTCTCGGTTTACACTCGCGTTGGAATGCGGCAACTGTAAACAGAGACCCGGCGCCATCCTTTCTAGAATTTCTTCGATAAGGCGTCACTTTCTTCGACCGCAACTGACTGCAGAATTCCTCGTTACGCCCACGCCTATGACACGTTTAATAAATATGACTTTTGAAGGGACAAAAGCGCGCGAAATGCCATTCGCCTCATGACCAGCATGATGCTTACAAATACTGCTGTGAGCGGTTTGTTCGTAGGCTTCTTGGAGGGCTTGTTTCAGTTGACGATCCTGGCCATTTCACGAGCTACACGGTATCTGGTGGTGCGAGGCCAATTCTTTTGATCCTGGAAGTGCCGTGTTGTAGAGTGAGCAGCGGTGTGTATTCGCGTACGAGGGCCTTCAGTGTCATATCAGGGTCCTGCTCCAGCTTAGCTAGAAGTCGCGCGCGGAACTCAGCATCACTGGACGATTGTAGAGCCCTGACAAAGTTGAGACACTTAAACTGCTCGTCCGTTAAACAGCGTAGTTTGAAACGTTCATGCTCACGATTAGTTATGTCTGTTATGGCCCCAAAGTCATCCAATTCCTGTCCTACAATTTTTAAGCGCTGATAGCGAATACTAAACAAGGATATTGACTCACCAAAAATTTCCTTCAGCTGCAACACTAGTTCGTTCAAAATCAGATACTTCGGCGGTTTTGGCAAATTTTGTCCTATGAACCTTGAATGTTCACTTACTCTGAGCTTGCGGAGTAGCAATCGCAACTTCCATGAGTCGTCCTAACGAATGGAGTCCGTCCGGAACATGTCCTCTCAGCGTTTGAACCACGCTACGAAGGTGCATCCAGAATTCGCGTCCTAATTGAGTTCAGTGATTGCATTCTCGTGAGGATCAACAGAACTCGCCTTCGTGTCCCGCGTCGCTGCTCCTGTTGTCTGCAGACTCAAACGCTGTCAGATGTTCGATCATTTAAGTTTGTGTCTCCATTTGAGCTTGCTGTTGGAAAAGCAGCTTCTGAAAATGTTCAGCATAAAAATTCATCACGTTTCCAATTTTCTCCGTCGCCAGTTGTTATAAGCTTCTCACTAGACGCACTTCCAAAACAACAAGTTACTGTTCCACAAAACTTCTAGCCCAACCGAAGGAAAATGCAGAACACCAATGACTTTGACAAGCTAACGTATCAATCATCGCCAACGAAAACTTTACAACTACTGCGGACCTTGGCTGTATTTATAATTCTCTTACTGACCTTCGACTTCTAGAATGGGAAGGTCAGCTACCAAGGTTAGTGGTTCCCCATATCTTTTGCCGAGGTGTCAGGTGGTTGTTACTCACGTGCAGAACCAGCACATTCCGGAACGTTCGAAAATGATGCGATATTCTCTAATAATCGATTATCCGCTAAAATAGTTGATCTGCAAGGCAATGCTTACTTTCTCCCGGACAGACACAACCTGCCACGAACATAACAACGATGCTTGCGGAAACTGCAGCAACGGTGGAAATGGCAGGTACCACAGAATCGGCACGCGTATGGTGGGGACTTCGCTCGGTCGGATTGATTGGGGCGCGCGGACGATTGTGCCCTTGGTTTTATGACTGCCTGGACCATACCAAGTGCGACGACGTTCTGGATCTTGGCAGAATCGTGCTGCAGGTTGAGCAGTGTTTGACACTCCTCGGCCAGGCTTTGGAGTGTGACTGAGCTATCCTGTTGTAGCTTGGACAGAAGGCGTGTACGGAAATCGTCATTGTGTGGAGATTGGAGGCCAGAGACGAAAATTGGGCATTTGAATTTGTCCTGGGTAAGCAAGCCAAATTGAAAACGTTGGCATTCACGGTTGATCACGCCCGCGTAAGTAATGAATTCGTCGGTATCACGTCTGGCTGGCTGCAAACACTAATAACGAGCACTGAACAGGGAGGACTGCTCGCCAAAAATCTGGGACAAAGTTCGAACCATCTCGTCAATCGTAACGTTGCGTGGCTTCTTCGGCAAGATAAAATTGGTGTAACGTTGGTATTCGGGCATACCATGTTTGCGCAGAAGTAGCCCGGAGTTTCCACGCCTTATCCTGGCCAGCCAAATTTACGGTGAACAGGTCATGGTACCGCTGATACAGAGACTGGAACGTTACGCCGTCTTTGGCATCGTAAGGGAATTCCCTGATGCCGCCACCAACATGGTCCACTGACTGAGCATTAGCGCTTGAACCTGCAAGAAGAGAAGAACTGGAGAGCTTTTCGGTTAAGGCGGACATCAATTTAAGTTGTCACTGCAGCATCAGTTTTAGATCGGTGTATTCGTCGGTCATGGTTTGGAACCCATGTCGCCACTGCTATGATTGAGGGAACGCCTCTGATATGATTTCGTAACGCCTGATTGGATTGTCGCTGGCATGGTTGGAGCACGCCTACAGTAACGGCCTGGAAGGTTGACCAGATGGCGTTAGCTTAGCTCGGGAACGCGCTGGTGAGACGGAAATTGAGCGAGCGTGAGAACGATCCTAGCCGCACGTATTCCGGTGGACGCTGAGCCCTCGGCACGAACGCGCCCGAGAGGGGTTACGGTAGACGCGCGCTAGTGACTTAGATGCGAACGCTGCCCGGCTGACGACGCACACAAAAGCACGTGACCGACCGACTCTCAACTAAGGCGAAGAGGATTCAAGACAGGTGGTCCACTGAAGGCTCTTTTACGACCAACAAAGGGCAAACCACAGCCAATGCTATGGGTCATTAAGTTAGGGAAAGTAGTTACCACGACGCAGTGGTGGTTAGTAAAAGATCATTGTTAGCAGGTGCGCAGTTGGATCGCGTCCCGGAGTGGTTGAACGCTGCTGCTTAGTGGGGAGGAATCGGACCCCGCTTTCCACGGCCACTATGCCGGAGGTTCTGGTGCGCTTTTGTGGGGATATTTAACGGGCACGCAACAGAGCTATAATACCAGAGTCGGATATTCGGTGGCCAAGAGTCGATGGAGGTTTGGCTGAGCTTGCTTTTATGGGGGTTGACTATAACCCCATGTTGCATTAAGCTTTGAAAGAGAGCGGCGAGATGATGATGTTCCGCGTCAGAAGAGCTAGCAACGAGGATTTCATATAGATAAAGATAAACGTCTTCGCTTCCTCGCGTTACCTCATGAACGAAACGCTGAAAGTTTAAGTAGCGTTACTGAGGCCGAAAGGCATTCTGTGGTACTCGAATGGGCCGGATGGCTTGATGACTGCTGTTTTAGCGATGTCATCTGCCGCCACATGTATCGGATGGTAGGCGCGAACGAGGTCGACTTTACTAAAGATAGACTTACCAGCTAGAGCATAGGTTAAGTCGTGCATGTGCGGAATGGTGTATTTATCCAGGATGATGACGTTGTTAAGCGCCCTGTAGTCACCACAGGGGCACCAGCCACCGGATTTCTTCGGCACCATGTGTAATGGTGATGCCAATGGACTTTTGGACGGGCGGATTATTTCCAGTGTGAAAATTTTGAATTCCGCCTTAGCAGCTTTGTGCTTGTCCGCGGCTAGTCTACGAGGGCGGGCCTAAACAGGTGGAAATTTAGGACAAATATGATGCATGCCGTCTGAGGTCACAGGAAGCAAGTCGTTCAGAACGCAAACGAGCTTAGTTTGCTTGTTGAAAATGTCTATAAAAGGCTGTGAAGCTTAAGGTAGCCGTGTTAACGCTAGTCCCGATAACACTATGCTGTGTCCTAGGGCCAATTAGTTTCTTCTTCTTAGCTTCGACGATAAGACCAAAGCGGTGAAGGGAGTCTATGTCTATGATGGCACAAGGTATGGCAGCTACTATGAAAGGCCAGCGAATGGTTCGCCAAAAACCTAAATTAAGCGATAGCGGTCTTTCGTTGAATGTTGCGATTGGTGTGCCATTGGCGGCACGCAGTTTGGGCGGGGAGGATGTGACGAGCTCTTCTGGGCTACGGGGTATAACGCTTACTTCGGCTCCTGTGTCGACTAGATAATCGGTGCCGGAAGTTAAATAATTAACGCGGATGAGGCGGGTTTGGTGTTGGCTGGTCGCGTCCGTCACCGTTACGGACGGGCCGAGAAGTTTCCCTGCTTCTCGGCGAAGTTTTAGGGCTCGACACTTGTTCTAGCTGCGGTATCAAAACGTTGATGGCACAAACAATTCTGCCTGTTACTGGGCTTGGAACGTTTGAAGGGCGACTTTGGTCGGCTATGACAACGACGGTTAGTGGTAAGCTGTTAAACCTGGCGACCAAGTGTCGCAACTTCTGTTTGCAGGGCCACCATAGTGGACTGTAAGCCAGTGATAGAAGTGCCCTGGGACGCGACGGCATTGCTCTTGCTGGCGTCGGCTTGCGGCCGTGATCGCTTAATAACTCGATCCGCTAAACCTACTGGTTAAATAAGCGAAACGAAGCTTATGATAGCAAGAGTCACTTGCGTGTTTTCTCGTAGCCGCCGTAGCCGTAGTTTGTGAAGAAAGTCGCGTTCATAGTTGAGAAACCAAGGAGTTGTTGCATCTCTCGTAGCAGGGGTGAGGGCAGTTTGTCGCCCAGCTGCAGATCCCCGAAACGTTGCTGCAGGCGAACTTTCTCAGAGGGCATAACACGCTTAATCGTGGCCTCCATGAAAGCCTCATAGCGGTTTTCGGTCTGAGAAATGATAAGGTTTCCTTGGGGAGATAGGACATGAGCTTTCTATACTATTCGTAGTCGGAAGTGTTTCCGTGGTTATAAAACTCAGCCTCGGGATGAACGAACCACAAAAAAGGATTTACATCGCAAAAGGTGGCGTAGAGAGAGATTCAATGCTAAAGAGACTCCAACTTAGGATCTAATAATTCCATGGTTTTTGAAGCGCGACGCGAAATTTTACCTACAGTATGCAAAAATACACCGGAAAAGCTGAAAAATAAATGGAACGAGCTCACCAGAGAACAGCTTGAACTATCTGGCGCTGAGGTTCTTCCGGAGTCGGGGTCACCGATTTAGCGAGTAGCCTGTAGCGGGAGCCCCAATGATCGACTCGAATAAGCAAATCGGATTGCAGGGAAACATTTATTGGTACGGCAAAAGAGTCCCTGTAAACTAGGTATAAAAAACGACACCGATGACGCTCTAGCTAGGGGAACGGCGGATGCACAGCACACAGGGCAGTCGCGCGTCGCAGCCGAAATGAGCGCCAGGCAAAAATGGTAGTAAGCAGGACAAGCATTCGAACTAAGAAATCAGTTCAATAAACCACATCGGTCGCCTAGGTGTGCATTGAAATAACTTTAGTCAGAACTCTACACAGGCAAACCGGGGAATCTCCAGTGTTACATTTCTCATATAGAATATTGTGGGGAAATGACGAAGTCATCCGAGCAGGCAAACTCAAAACCTTAGATCTTATCTTCATCTTCATTCCTTGTCTTCAGTTTTAATTTTATCACTTTGCAACTTCTAAGACCACTAGGTCAGGGAAAAGAATATTAGGCTTATGACCTTTAAGGTACGACTAGTAAAGGAATCCTACCAGACCTAAGCGTTTCATAAGGTGTTGAAAGCCATTGTTAATGCCGATACACGTAATATTTGCATTAGAACTGTCCAAAACTGTCCAAATACAGGCTTTAGATGTACCTTCATGTGCCTTGGTTGATGTCAGATGCTAGCTGGCCTAAATTGATGCGCCTTCATTAAGCCTGAGAACTAACTACTCTACTCCGCCGTTTCCAACTGCTATCGGTATTTATACAACAAAACCATATGTGCATCTTTCATCTTGTCGACAAAGGGAGCAATTTTAAAGTTATAGGCCAAACAAACAGACATTTTGCGCTCCACTTAACCTCTCTTGGTCCCATATACTTAGTTTTAGCTGGTATGCATTTGCCTTTCAATATTGGCAACAATAGCAGACAGGCACGATGCAAACCAGATCCGCTTCTAACAGCTTTTACTAATAAGCACTCCCATTTCTAGATTCCACTTCACTGGCACGAAAACGAATCAATGACAGAGCGGGCCCTGTCACACTGGCTGGCTGGACCACCAGAAACTTTCCATCACCACTTTTCTTACCTCGGCCGCCGGTGTGTTGTTTCAGCTGGCTCCAAAGCCTACCGTGCGTTATGCGTAATGGCGGGTGAACGACCAGTTCCCACAGGTTTTTGTTACTATTTTACCCCTGATGTACCTTATCACTCTTTGCTTAGGGTGCCAGAACAGCTCTTGCCAGGCAAACCACCAAGGATATAGCCGGTGCGACAGTATAGTACTAGTTAACATTGCCACCTGGATGAACACCGCGGGAACTTGCTTCGGAACTTAACATTGGAGAGAAATAGCTCCAAATTAAGCGAAGTACGGCACAATAGTGTGCATTACCCATGAGGCATAACAATCCCTCATGTTCGAGCAAGCTCCATCCCCAGCAGTAGAGTTGTTAATGCCCCACCAACGCAGACCAAAACGGATTTCACGCCCCAAAGCAATTTGCCAAATTTTACTAAATTTTCTCATACTCATTTTTTTAATTATTAGTGACAGGCTGCTCTAGCTCACTGACCTTGGAGACAGCCTCATGAATATAGAAGATCGGCTCTAAGAGATAAAACTTCGATATTTAGCTAAGAAATGTGTATTTTCCAGGCCAAAATGTGTCAGCTGATCCGAAAAGTCTCCTGTGTTACTCAGGTAGAGCTGGCTCATGCAGCTTTGATATAAATTTCGGTACCGTTTAGATGATTAAAAATACTAGGCTCTATATTCCTGGTGGTTTAAGTGGCTCAGTATCCTTTGAAAATGGCACATAAAGGCCATCTGACCGTGGGTTAATTAAGCGGTGTTCTGAATTTCCTTGCATACGTACTATCCCTTAATGGATTTATAGTGATTTCGAGACATTATCTCTTATTTGCGTACACTTGCTATGTAGGTCGGAAAACTTTGCTTTTTGGCCAACTACGACGTACCTAGTTGTTGCGGGGTATTACGGGCTATATAGAGCACTTCTAGATGGCTATGCCTATTTAGAAAGTAAAACGCTACGATACATTTTAAAATTCCTTTTTTTTCTGATATCTGCTTACAAAGCAAAACACATTATTAGAGAAAAAGAGTAAAAGCGTTATTCGTAGACAACCATTAAATTGCGAATAAAACATGAACTGCTGTACGTATTGTATTGTCTTACTTTTAACGTAATCAGTGGTTAAAACTTGTCCGGAGCAGTTTGTTATTGTGCTACCTAACGCAATTTTCTATCCTTAGAAAAGGATTACTTTGAGTTTTATTGTAATATATTCCGAATGGCAGGTTCTAGATTCTGACGAGAAGTCGGTTGGGCGGAACCTGGGATACTAGTCGGTAAGCAATGACACGTAAGACGTGTCAAATACGACAGTATAGAAGTCGGAGGCAACTGAACCCAACGTATATTGTGCAGGCTACAAAAATAGGAAGCGAATCAGACAGAGCGAGAAACGTGCAGCGAGGAACTCACCAAAACGGTTTGTGTCAATGGACGTGCAGTCAGTAAAACAAATGGACGTTTCGAAGGTTAAAACAACCATAAAATCCAATGTTACAAGATACTGAAAGAGCATGTTTTCCGGTGCACTACAAGGGCCTCCCCCTAGAAGGCTGAAGGATGGAAGCCTTTGATAGAGCTGTTAGTGGGGGGAAACTGGAAGGTGAGGGTGGATGCGAATGTTTGCAGGGGCTGGAGAACGGCTTCCAAATTGGGGTGTGTAGCAGGTTTCGCTGGGTCCAGGCTTTTGTTAGTTTTATTTATGACGATCGTGTGGACCAGAGTGCATCATCGGTGGGCCGTCGGGGCGGGCTGGTCGGACTGCAAACAAAAACTGGCTAGTCCATAAAAGAGGCCGACAGGACCTTCCCATTGCTGCAGACCCGACGGTGCGCTTGAGAGGTGTCACTCCCCCCACCGCACTTTAGTCCACGGACCTCGTCCCTCGAAGAAATCCAGGCGTCATCGTCCCACGAAGAAATCCGGCGTCCTCGTCGGCAATGCCTAAGCGGCGTTTGGGGATCAATTCGTTCGTGAGTGTCTGCGATCGAGGGCGACTGTCTGTTCCTTGGGTGAGGACGGCTGGCGCGTTACTCCAGGGTTGCGTTGAGCCAGTTGGCGAGTCACCCGAGGGTTGCCTGGGCAGTTCCGGCGGTTGAGTTTCTGGAAGGTAGAACTCAGAGGGGTTGGCAAGGGTCGAGGAAGTGGCTTGACGCCGGAGATGGAACATGGCATGTATGATAAAAGCAAGTACGCTTTTTAGGTTTTTCAAAATGTTTTGGGAATTTTTGTCGATTTTGCAAAACGTTTGTGGGTGAGACGCAGGATAACCATTAAAGACGAAAAAGGCGTGTTAATGGAAATAGCAAACGCTTACAAAATCTGACAAACGGACCGGACGTTTGACCTGTCTACCGCGTCGGTCGGTTGCCTGGGGTTGAGGCGGGATAGGTTGCGGGTAAAGGGGTACGAAGGATTCCGGGTTATCCAGTGCTCGGGAAGTCACCGCAGGTGCGGGTGCTTGTGCAAGAGCATCAGGACGGGCTGCAAGTGGCTCGTCAAAGAAAGCCACGTTGAGGCGGTCGATGGACACCGTTGTTCCGTGACCATTATGGTCTATAGTAAATGTTTCGGAGTCCGTTGCAGAACTCTGAAAGGGCCAGTGTAGGGACGCTGGAGAGGGCGCCACACTGCGTCGGTGCGGAGAAAGACGTGAGTGCAGGTAGAGAGTCCGCTGTGCATTTGCACATCTTTGTTCTACTCACGGGGCGCGGTCGGGCGTAGTGAACGCATGCGTTGAGCTAGGGAGGACGCAAAGTTAAGCGTAGGCATACCCGACGATGCGGGAGGTGAAACGAATTCTCCTGGTAACTTGAGCGTCGTGCCGTTAACCAACTCTGCTGGTGCACATTGCAAGTCAGCTTTGATGCTGCTGCGAATGCCTAAGAGTACGAGCGAAATGTTTTCGCTCCAGCTAGGGTCGGAGGAGGCGCAGAGCGAGGCTTTAAGCTGTCTATGGAAACGTTCAACCAACCCGTTGGCTGCTGGGTGATAGGCTGTGGTATGGATGCGGCGACAGCCTAAAAAGTTGCAGAACGTATCGAATTGTGAAGATTCGAAAGGCGTTCCTCGGTCAGTTGTGATGGTGGATGGGCATCCGTAGTGCGAGACCCACCGGTCCAAGAAGGCCCGGATAACAGTCTCAGCTGTGCAGTCTGTTACGGGGGTGGCTTCTGGCCATCTGGTGAAGCGGTCGACACATGTAAGAATGTATACGAATCCGCGTGAGGGAGGCAATGGACCTACCAGGTCTAAGTGTACATGTGAGAACCGAGAGTCCGGGGCAGGAAATGAACCAAGAGGACTGCGGGTGTGACGATGTACTTTAGAGCGCTGGCATTGAAGGCAGGCGCGAGCCCAGGTACGAACATCTTTGTTTACGCGTGGCCAAACGAAACGTTCGGTGACCAGTTTCAAAGATGCACGGATACCGGGATGTGATAGTGAGTGCAGTGCGTCAAAGACTGTGCGTCTGAAGGAGACGGGCACGAGAGGTCTAGGACAACCTGTTGAAGTGTCACAAAGAATGGTTCCTTCCGTGGTTTGGAGAGGAACAGGTTGCACATGCAGCGGAGTGGACTGCAGAGTGCGCTGTATATCTTCGTCCTGAGCCTGAGCCGATACCATGGCGACAAGGTCGACGGTAGGCAAAGACTGCAGAGTGAGGTTGACGCGTGAGAGCGCGTCGGCGACGGGATTGTCGACACCTGAGACATGACGTATGTCAGCAGTGAACTGCGTGGCAAAGTCTAGGTGTCTTGTTTCCCGTGGTGAGTATTTGTCGCTAGCAGAGCTGAAGGCAAAGATAAGGGGCTTGTGGTCAGTGTAGACCGTGAAAGTGCGGCCTTCGAGTGTGTGCCGGAAGTGACGTATTGCTAGGTAAATGGCCAGCAGTTCTCTGCCAAACGTGCTGTAGCGGGATTCCGCTGGCTGCAGGCGCTTGGAGAAGAACCCAAGGGGTTGCCATTGCCCACCAACGTGTTGTTGGAGGACGGCTCCTACCGCGACGTCCGAGGCATCAGTCGTAATAGAAAGGGGCGTAGTCGATTCGGAATGAGCGAGGAGGGCTATGTTGGAGATAGCATCCTTGAGCTCGGCGAAGGCTGCCTGTGCTGCGTCAGGGAAAGCGAACTTACGTTCATTTCCTCTGAGTAGGTCAGTCAGTGGCTGCATGAGCTGAGCGCAGTGTGGAATGAAGCGTCGATAGTAGTTGACCAAACCACAAAATCGACGGAGGTGCTTGAACGACGTCGGAGCTGGGAAGTCCTTGATTGCCTGGATCTTATCAGGAAGGACTTCGATACCAGACGATGAAACGAGGTGGCCTAGGAATTCTACCGTTGATTTGCCGAGTTCGCACTTAGTCGGGTTGACTGTGACACCGTGTTGGGTCAAGCGCTGGAAGAGAGTTCGAAGGTGCTCGAGATGCTCTTGTTCCGATGAACTGGCTACTAAGAAATCATCGAGGTAGGAATATGCGAAGTCTAGGCCACGAGTAACATCGTGGATGAAGCGTTGGAAGGTTTGTGCGGCATTGCACAGTCCAAATGGCATTCTTAAAAATTCAAACAAACCGAAAGGAGTAATGACGGCTGTTTTAGGAATGTCGTTGTCTTCCACAGGTATCTGGTGATAGGCGCGAACCAGATCGATCTTGCTGAAGATCGTCTTACCTGTGAGGCATGCGGTAAGGTCCTGCATGTGTGGGATGGGATACCTATCTGGGACGGTTAGGCGATTGAGTGCGCGGTAATCACCGCATGGACGCCAGTCACCAGATTTCTTGGGGACCATCTGCAGTGGAGAGGACCAAGGGCTGTCGGAAGGGCGGATTATTCCAAGTTCAAGCATGTGCTCAAACTCTGCCCTAGTTACCTTTAGTTTCTCAGGCGATAGGCGGCGTGGACGGCGTAACACAGGCGGGCTATTCGTCCGTATGTGGTGCGTGACTTGAGCTGCCACGAGCAAAGCTGTGTTCATTGGCTGAACGAGCTTTGGGTACTGAGAAAAGAGATTAGCGTAGTCTGGTGAGGTCTGGGGAAATGCATAAACCGGAGATATAGATGTCACATCGGCAGTGCTGCTACGTACTCTGAGTTTGGTTGCAGTGTCGACTATCATCCGGCGTTTCGCATCGACCAAGAGGTCGAAATGCCTGAGAAAGTCAATGCCGATGATGGGAAAAGGGACTGCAGCGACAGTGAATACCCAGCGGAAAGTGCGCCGAAGACCTAGGTCCAGGGTAAGTGACCGATGACCGTAGTAGGCTATTGGCGTGCCATTGGCGGCAGTGAGGCTTGCCGACAGAGAAGTGGTAGGCTCACCTGGCATAGATTGTGTATTCTCGACTAAGCGAGGCACGCCTGCGCAGGCATGATCATGTTAAGAGTACAAAATGTGATCAATTAATGTACAATGAAACAATGGGATTGTTGCATATGTTTATGTATGAACGTATGTAAGTTTGCATGTAGGCGTGTTTAGATTTGTTTATGAGATTGATAAATGATTCCTGTCGTTTTGCTTGAATGTGTTTGAAGGTGTCGCCAGTGCTAAATGGATGCTTGATATCTGTGGACTTGAAGCGATTGTCCGGATAAGCAATGGGTGACTTTAGTTAGTGGCGAGTCACAACCGCCACGTCACAGTGTTGTTAAACGGACTTTTGTGGCTTTTTATAGGGAGAACGCTTGCCACGCGAAAACCCACCACGTCCTGGAACACTGCCGCCGAACTATTTGCTGGAAGGGGGGTAAACCCGAACCACCCAACTGGCACCACGAGGAGGTTGTTCGGCCAGGAATGACGCTGACTTCCGCCCCGGTATCAACTAAGAACTGGGTATCGGAGTCATAATCCCTAATGTAGATGAGACGACTTTGAGCTTTGCTGACATTCGCGGTCAGTACAGGCCGGCGTGGCGGATCATCTATAGCGGAGTAGCTACACGGCTGTACGCACTTGCGGGCTTTAATACCGAAACGCGAGTAGTAAAAGCAGTAACCTGAAGCATCAGGTTTTGTGCGACGGCGCGATGATCCAGAGCGGTTGCGGTGCTTACGTTTTAAGGCGAGTGCTTTGAGCTGGCGCTGAAGCGACGCTATCTGCAATGATAATGCGTCTATTGCCGACGGAGGGTTAGTCGCGCCTTTCGTTGTGGTTGCGCCAGTGTAAAGCTGCTTAAGTGCTTTGGTTTCAATCTCTGGCTGGTGCCGTTCGATGACGCGGTCTGCTAGATCTGCAATTGCCATGATTGGCAAGTCACCTGCTACTGCAAGGATGGCTTGAGTGCTTGCAGGAAGGCGTTGCATGCACAGCTCGCGGAGAATCCCTACGTCCATGTTGGACGTGCCGATGAGCTGTTACATTCAAAGAGATCTCGGCGCTCTTAAAGCATGGTGTGACCTGTGGAAACTAGAGTTCTCACCAACCAAATGTAACGTCCTTTCCTACCGGTGCTCTATACCGCCCAATATATTAACTCTTAACGGAATACCACTAGATAACAGCGTTACCGTGCGCGATCTCGGTGTGCACTACTCAAGCTCACTAAATTTTGCGGAACAAGCGAGTTATAGCTCTGCAAAAGCCAGGTCTATCGTTGGCTATATACTGAAGTCAATGAGCCTGTTAGAGTCGCGACTCACGCTCTACAAGTTGTGTGCCCGACCTATTGTAGAGTACTGCTCCATAGTGGTTACTAATTCACGCAAATGTGATAGGATGGTCATCGAGAAAGTGCAGCGTTCGTTCACTAAGCGCCTTCTAGGATCAACAACGCTCAGTTATCAAAGCCGCTGCAAGCAGCTTGGTCTTGATCCACTTTGGCTGCGGAGACTCAAAGCCAACCTAGTTTTTCTGTATAAGCTAATCAAAACATCGGACTCAAGTATTGAAAGATATTTTCAACCGCTGGGCGACACACGCTATCCTCTACGCAAAAAGCCATACTCATTCTCACTGCCCAAAACCCGTTGCTCCATACACTTTAACTTCTTCCTCTATAGATATGCACATGTATGGAATAAGTTACCAGAAACCATCAGAGCATCTAATAGTATCCTGCAATTCTCCGCGGCCATAAATAGATTACTAAATGTCCCCACGGTAGCAGACATCTTGGGCATCTGCATCCCTGAGGACGAGCTATGGGAGAACGGCCCTGATCACATATAGAATTCCATACAAAGCGCTAACTGTGTGGAATAATCTCAACGCGCCAAGAGCTTGCTGCTCTACACACGCAGCACCAATAAGGTTCCTTACAAAATGACCCTGTCCTCTCCTTATTATGCACTTCGCTCTTAATTCTTCTTCTATCGGACGGTCACTTGTCCGTGCCCTGCTCTGCCCTAGTCTCATTTGACTGTCCTGCCTCTCTTTGACTTACTCCAGACTACAGTTACGATTTTGTAGACATCTGGTTATGCCCCCTCTTCACGAGAGCCTGCTGGCCCTGCTCATTCCTTTCTAACACAGCCACCTCTATCTCTAATCTGTTCAGTTTTGCTGACCCTCTCGTAATATTGTGACGGTACCGGTCATTGATCTGAAGACGGAACACTGTTCCCCTCCCTAGTTGCTCCCCTCACTCTATCAGGAATCCAGAGCTGTGTGCTAACCTAGTTTCCTCTGTCCAGTCTCCTACTTTCTGACTTCCTACAGAGTACTGAGCCGTCAACGGTATAGGCTCCGCACAATCAAACCTTATTTCTCCCACCCCTAGTGCTTATATCTAACTAACCAATTCAAACTCTTCTACATCTAACATGTCCATTTCTGCTGACGCTCTCTATTTTTCTTCCCAACTTCACTATTAAATCGCAATACTCCGGCTAATACAGCCTCGTGTATTTCGGCTCATGTTTTCTGACCTCTGACTATTGTGCCGTTACCGGCCAATATTAAGATGATTAAATACACAGACCACATTACCTTACAGAGCCTCGTTGGCTTCGCTACGCCTAATCAGTAAATCTTTCCCCACTGACCCCGTTCTTCCCTTACTTCGCTGTCTTCATTTCGTCTTCCATCGGATTGCATTTCTTTAACTAGACAGTCTGGTCTGTCCCTTACATTAATCTAATCTCATCTGACCAGTCGCTTGCTTTCTGACTGCATGCATACTACGGAGAACAAACTGATCCAGGCACTACATATCTAATCAACCGATTCCTTTAACCCAAGAAGCTACTGGGAGATCAAAATACTAGTGACCAAACTGCCTAATGGAAAGGTTACATATGACCACCGAAAGTTTCCGTAGCGCAATTTTCTGTCGATCCTCTTAACCTCGGAGCTACTAGGAGACATTCCTCGTTTCCTCATCCTGTAATCTCTCAGAATGTCTGTATCACTTACCTTCGCTGGTTGGTTGATGTATTCACAAACACTGTAGGAATCCGCCCGTGACCAAAGTGTCTAATGGAATGGCTACATCAGGCCACTGAAAGTTTCTCGTAGCGCCATTTTCTGTCGATCCTCTTAACTTCAGCACTTCTATTTAGTAGCAACTGGTGGTCGAGGGCTCTGTGCATCTCTACGCATATCCGGAGATTGCTAAGCGCCACCCTCTTTTATTCCCAACATTCATGCTTCGTGACTGTCTGCGTCACATCCATTGCTGTCCGCTGACTTATTCTGGGACACATAAGGTATCCACTAGCCACTAGAAGGCTTCGCCCCAATGCAATTGCAAGTCGTGGATACGCTCTATCTCGCCTTGCATCAGTATCAGTTCTTCGCGTTACCTACGTCACCACTTTCCAGCTGCAGCTAGTCATTGTAGGTAGTATACATCTTTGCGATAGGAGCCACTCCGTATCTCTCCAACTTACTCTCTTGAATTGTTAGCATCACACACCTTCACTGGTTTGTTGACTTCTTCTGTCACTGTAAGTATCCAATGGAAAAGCTAGAACGCTTAATAGAATTCCGTTGCTGTCCACTGGTTCTCTCCATTAGCACAAGTATCCTTCGTTCTTATCTTCATTACGTTTACTGCAGAGACTCATTGTAGGCTCCATACATCTTTGAGCTTATCTGGAGCTACTAGGAGACATTCCTTGTTTCCACATCCTGTAATCTCTCAGATTGTATGTATCACTTACCCTCACTGGCGTGTTGCTGTGTTCTGTGACACTGTAGGAATCCACTAGTGACCCAAGTGTCTAATGGAATGGCTACATCAGGCCATTGAAAGTTTCTCGTAGCGCCATTTTCTGTCGATCCTCTTTACCTCAGCAATTCTACTTAGTAGCAACTAGTGGTCGAGGGCTCCACGTATCTCTCTGCATATCCGGAGCTTGCTAAGTGCCACCCTCTTTCATCCCCAACCTTCATTCTTCTTGACTGTCTGCTCACATTCATTTGCAGTCCGTTGACTTATCCGGGACACTTAAGGTATCCACTAGCCACTAGAAGGCTTCACCCCAATGCCATTGCTAGTTGCGGATACTCTCTATCTCACCTTGTATCATTATCAGTTCTTCGCGTTACCTACGTCACCACTTTCCAGCTGCAGCTAGTCATTGCAGGTAGCATACATATCTAGACTAGGAGCCACTCTGCATCTCTCCAACTTACTCTCTTGAATTGTTAGCATAACATACCTTCACTGGTTTGTTGACTTCTTCTGTCACTGTAAGTATCTAATAAAAAACTAAAAGGTTCAATGGAATTCCGTTGCTGCCCACTGGTTCTCTCTCTTAGCACAATTATCCTTCGTTCTTATCTTCATTACGTTTACTGCAGAGACTCATTGTAGGCTCCATATATCTTTGAGCTTATCTGGAGCTACTAGGAGACATTCCTTGTTTCCACATCCTGTAATCTCTCAGATTGTATGTATCACTTACCTTCGCTGGCTTGTTGATGTGTTCTGTGACACTGTAGGAATCCACTTGTGACCCAAGTGTCTAATGGAATGGCTACTTCTGGCCACCGAATGTTTCTCGTAGTGCCAGTTTCTGTCGATCCTCTTCACCTCAGCACTTCTACTTAGTAGCAACTAGTGGTCGTAGGCTCTATGCATCTCTGCACATATCCGGAGCCTGCCAAGTGTAACCCTCTTGCATCCCCAACATTCATTCTTTGTGACTGTCTGCGTCACATTCATTTGCTGACCGTTGACTTATTCTGGGACACTTTAGGTATCCACTAGCCACTAGAAGCCTACACCCCAATGCCATTGCTAGTTGCGGATACTTCTATCTCACCTTGTATCATTATCAGTTCTTCGTATTACTTATGTCACCACTTTTTAGCTGCAGCCAGTCATAGTAATTAGCATACATATCTACGCTAGTAGCCACTCTGTATCTCTCCCACTTACTCTCTTGAATTGTTAGCATCACATACCTTCACTGGTTTGTTGACTTCTTCTGTCACTGTATCTAATAAATAACTAGAAGGTTCAATGGAATTCAGATGCTGTCCGCCGGTTCTCTCCCTTAGCACAATTACCCTTCGTTCTTCTTATCTTCATTACGTTTACTGCAGAGATTCATTGTAGGCTCCACACATCTTTGAGCTTATCCGGAGCTACTAGGAGACATTCCTCGTTTCTCCATCCTGTAATCTCCCAGATTGTCTGTATCACTTACCTTCGCTGGCTTGTTGATGTGTTCTGTGACACTGTAGCAATCCACTTGTAACCAAATAGCCTAATGGACTGGCTACATCAGGCCACCGAAATTTTCTCGCAGCGCCATGTTCTGTCGATCCTCTTAAACCTAAGCACTTCTGCTTAGCAGCAACTAGTAATCGTAGGCTCCACGCATTTCTGGAGCTTGCTAAGAGCTGCTCTCTTCTATCTCGAACATACTTTGTGGCTGTCTGCGTCACATACATCCGCTTTTTGCTGATTTATTATGGGTAATTGTGGGCATACACTAGCAACTAAAAGGCTTCATGCAAATTCCATTGCTGATCACTGATACTCACACTTACAGCGACCCTAACTGTTCCTCGTCTTACCTCTGGCTCCCGTGTTTAGCAGCAGTCCTTCTTCATAAGCTACTATCATCTTTGCGCATATACTGAGCTGCCAAGGTCCACACTTTATCCCTCCAAGCTTTAATCCCTGGGACTGCGTGCATCACATACACTTGCTGTCTGTTGCCCTAATCAGGTGTCCACTAGCAATTATAAGGCCACACCTAAATGCCATTGCTCATCCGCGACACCTAATTGGCCGTAGTACAGCTCTCTCACTGGCTTCTCCCGGCTCAGGCCTCCTTAATTATACTCCATTAGCACCACCGCATGATTTGATTTGCTGCACGTCGATGCGTCGTAGTCTATTATGCTCTAACTATCTAACAACCTCTTTGTATGCTTGCGCTTTACTTGTCCGCTGTCATTCTATCACGAAACCTCTCTTAGCTTTCTTCTGTCGTGCAAACATATCCAGGTATTCAGCGTAAGCCGCTCTTCTGCCTCACATTTCTAGACCTTTATCTACCCATTACTTGCTGTATTGTCTTAGGCATTTTTTACCTGCAATACTCCAAGTCTCGGGCTAGCAGTCCATGGCTCTATCCAGCTTGGCACTATTACCCTAGCACTCTGGCTGCTGCGGTTAGGCCTCAGGTTCTGATATCCTCAGCAACCTTAATGTACGCATGTATTCTGGCTATTCGCGGTCCTTCCGTCAATTAGCCCTTCTTAGCTTTTTAATTCGGCACTCTCTCACCTGGTCAGTACAGAGACGCCCCTTAGCTTCTCATTTACAGGTGTTCATTCCTCAATTATTCGCTGCTATTTTTGCGAAACTTACCCATGTATGAGTCCAAAAGACTCACTGGCTTTCCCTGGGTCAGCATATTCTACGCTCCCCAGCGAATCTTCCCACGCAACAGTTGCATCATAGCAAACTGATCCTGTGTTTTCTTTGCTTAACGGCGCAACGCTCTGCATCCAAGGTATACGGTAGCAACCAACCTATAGGGCTTTGCTTCCGATGAATATTCAAAAGACACTTCTAGCATAATCATTGTTACACATTGTACATCATATGTTTCCTCTAAATGTTAGACCATAGAACATAAATAATGCTTGTTCCCACGTCTGTTCTTTGCGGCCCTGTTTGTCTCTCACCTTCCCTTTCTCCGAGGTCTGGAACTTCTTGGGGATCTGGGATCGGAACGTGAAAGAGCTTGTGCCTGGGACAGGACATAGAAACCCCCAAGGACCTACATAGAACACGGCTGTACAACAAGTGGATAAAAATGCACTCACTACCATGACCGTCGTCCAGTAATGGTAGCTGGACATGACGCCTTCATACTCCTGCGAAGTATACATAATCCTGTAAATTCTAGAAGCAAGAATCGGAAGTTTTGCTCACCTGGACACGAAGATGACGAAGGTCTAACCCTCCATAGGCCTCAGCCATTATGGCCGCCCCGAGCAAAAATAACCTGTTCAGCTAACAGAGGAAATTAGAAGGCAATTGACGGCGGTTAACCGAGGGTTAAATCAGTCGACGAGCTGCTCTGCCAGTTTTACATTAGTGTACAAACGGATTTCTGACAGTGTTTCAGGACGTGGTGGGTTTTCGCCTGGCAAGCGTTCTCCCTATAAAAAGCCACAAATGTCCGCTTAACAACACTGCGACGTGGCGGATGTGACTCGCCACTGAATAAAGTCACTGCCCACAACTACATACTGGCAAGCCGACCAGAATCCTAATGTAATATTTTCCTGACAAGTTTTCTCTACAAACGGAATGCCCAGCCTGTTTACACTACGCCCACTAGAACCCAACTTGTCGTCATGTTTTGACGAATTTATGCCTCAAGATTAATTTTACAATTTCCAAAGCTTGGACAACTTTCGGCTTACTGCCGATTACATACATAGCAACGTGTTTGTTGCGAAACATAAATTGCTTGTAAACGTTGATCATGCCTGGTCAGGTGTGTCTCGGAAATTCGAGAATATACTATTTATTTATTTATTTATTTATTTATCGCGCAACAAGGCTGAGGGCATCCTATCTTTTAGCTGCAGATCACTGAATAGCTGCTGCAGACGGACCTTGTCAGAAGGCGTGATTCGCAGTATAATAGCTTGCTTAAGAGTCTCGTATTTCATTACTAGAGGGGACAAAGTATGATGTCTCTCACCTGCCAGGATATATTATAAGGAAGGCAAGATATTAGCTGATTACACATTGCGAAATCAGAAGAAATCTTACGAATATAAAATACGGATTCTAAATGCAAAAACCATAATGAAGGATCGTTCTCCCAAAAACGGGGAGGGGCCAATGCAACCGAATTGACCAATGCAGGCTGAACGGCGTTAACCGCGCATGGAGACGGGTTATCCTCTAGATTATCTATTGCAAAATCAGATAAAAATGTGGTAGGAGAGAAAGCAATATGATCACAAGTAATGAACCACAAAACCACTGGAACGAGCTCACCAGAATGAAAATGCAAAATGGCGGGCGGCGTGTTCCTGACAGGGGGTCACTTATTGTTGGGCGGAACCTGGGATACTAGTCGGTAAGCAATGACACGTAAGACGTGTCAACTACGACTGTGTAGAAGTCGGAGGCAACTGAACCCAACGTATATTGTACAGGCTACAAAAATAGGAAGCGAATCAGACAGAGCGAGAAACGTGCAGCGAAGAACTCACCAAAACGGTTTGTGTCAGTGGACGTGCAGTCAGTAAAACAAATGGACGTTTCGAAGGTTAAAACAACCATAAAATCCAATGTTACCAGATACTGAAAGAGCATGTTTTCCGGTGCACTACAAGTCCCGACTACAAACGAGCGGCACGAGAGAATCAGCGACGAGTAACTAACGCAGTAGCTCGCTCGAAACGGCAATCATGCAAGACGGCGAGGCTCTAATGAGTCGAATACGAGAACGAGCGAGCGGGACCGAGACAGATGTATCCAACGCCGCGGCATGCGAATAGTGTGATACACGGCAAGCAAGTATATAAACAACGAATTTACGAGAAACAGGTACTAGGGCTTGGCTTTTGATTCCCTCCATTCATTGTGCGGTCAGCCCGCCAAGCCCTATAACATAAGCAAAGGAGACATTAGTAGTGGCGGTCAATTTACACAATACAATGCGGGTGCAACTGTACTACATTTTCTCCCTTTCTAAGTGAGACACCGTCCCCAGTGCCAGCGCACCTGGAACCACGACGTGGCGTTCCTCAGCTGGCACTGCTACAGTGTGTTCGACTATTGGAAGACAACCGGGTGGCGCTATTCCATCTACAGGCGTAGAACTTGAAGACTGTGTCATCGGTTTTAGTTGGTTGTAATGAACGGTCAGTACGTCGGCGTTTGGATCCGTAACGTTTCGAAGCACATACACAGTAGGCGAGCGTACGAACACAATCTCATATGGCCCCTACCATTCCCGATGGAAGTTTCCTGGTTCGCCAGGTGGAGGTCTTGGTCGGTGTAGCCATATTCTATCACCTTTTCGGTATTCTGAGTCTCGACTTTTGCGATCGTAATACTCCTTCGGGCTGGGTTGCGCTCTGTTCATATGCTCCTGCACTCTTTGAGAGGCTACTGGGAGTCGCTCACAGGTAATGCGGACGTATTCCGATACAAAGTAAGCTTCAACCGGATAGACAGGTGGTAGTAAGTCCAAAGGTACGCGAGTCTCACGGCTGAGAGTAAGGTAACCTGGGGGATGGAAGGTTGTAGAATGCACCGAGGCCCGATAAGCAAGCATATATTGTGACAGTGCTTCGTTCCACTGAGTAGACTGATGGCGTTCGACGAAGCTCCTTAGGGTAGCCTTGATAATCCTGTTGGTCCGCTCAACGAGCCCATTTCCTTGTGGATGATACGGCGTAGTTCGTGCCTTTTAATGGCTAGCAAGCGGCACATTTCTTGCATTAGATGACTTTCAAGAGCCGCACCTTGATCGGAGTGCAAGGATATGGGTGCGCCGTAACGAGCCACCCACTCGTTGATGATGGTGGAAACGATAGCGGATGCACTTTGGCATCTGAGAAGTATTGCCTCGCATCACTTCGTGAAGTAATCTATCTTAACTAGCATGAGGCATTTCCCGCTCTTTGTTAGCGGCAAAGGACCAATGATATCTTCTCCAATTCGTTGTCCTGGTGCGGAAGTAACTGTTGGTTCCAAAGGAGCATGAGGGACAGGCATCATTGGTTTCAAAGTAGTGCAAAGCTCACATGACGCACAGAATTGAACGACATCGGCGTGGATGTCCGACCACCAGTGCCGTTGACGAACTGCACTTTCCGTTTTCAACTGACCGGAATGGCCCAATTGTTGAGGACTTTTGTAGTATTCCAAGAGATCGTGTCATCGGAGTAATCAGTTTTGGACCGGATTTATCAACGCGATACAGAACACCGTCGATGATTCTCAAGTCCATTTAGTGTCCGAGTAGGGAGCGCTCTTCTGTGGTACGTTCACGAAGTTCCGTTCCAGTAAGTTTCGGGGAGCCATTCAGCTGTTGGTTGTAGGTGTTAGTCACGTAAGGGTCAAATGCTTGCCCTTCGGCTCACGCAATACCGGTCTCTGGGGTTACGAAAGCCGAATTGACCTGTTCGGATCTCACTAGCCTTGACAGCGCGTCTGCATTAGGGTGTCGTGTCCCGGGAAGATATTCGCAGGTAAAATGTTATTATTGAAGCTGTACCTGCCATCTTTCTATCTGACCCACTGGCTCAAGCAAGCTTTTTAACCACTGAAGTGACTGGGGATCAGTGAAAAGCTGAAATGACTTTCCAAGTAGATACGGCCTAAAATGTCTCAAAAAGCTGACCAGCGCCAGTAGCATCCGTCAAGTGATGATGTACTTCCTCTCGCATTTATCTAAGCGGCGACTAGCGTGGGAGATCACAACTTCGCCCGCCGGTCCTCTGAGATAAAACTGCGCCGATCGCTTCATTGCTTGCATCTGTATCCAACACAAAATCTCCCGACCCTGGTGAGGTGTCAAGGAGAGCCAAGCTTGGGGGTGTCGTAAGTTGAACTTTCAACTCTTCAAAATCATCCTGACATTCCTTAGTCTAGCAGAATTTTAGTCTCTTCTCAGTTAAACGATTTGAGGGAGCTGAGATGGCCGCAAATTTAAAAATAAGCCGCTAATAGGACGTAGCCAATCCTAAGAAACTTCGCAGTTCTGCTGTCGTTTTAGGTTGCGGCCAGGAAGTATTTTTTCACATTTGGCAGTGTCGGTCCTCATACCACATGAGAGATAATGTGCCCAAAGTACTTAACTTCACGCAGGAGAAAATGACATTTTGGACCCCGTAGTTTCAAACCCGTCACGCGCAGCCGATCCAGTACGAGGTGCAGCCGCCGGTTATGCTCCTCAATAGATCACCCATGAACAATTATGTCGTCCAAAGAAATTAAACAACTACCAGGTGTCAGACCCTCCAGGGCTATCTGCATTAGTCTCTGAAACGTGGCCGGAGCATTCACCAGAACAAAAGGCATCGTTTCAAATTCATATCGACCATTGGGAACAGTCACTGCCGTTTTATCACGGTCCTTGGGTCTTACTTCTACTTGTCAGTAACCACATGCATGATCCAACTTAGAGACCCAGCATGAACCACGGAGTGCATCGAATGTGGCATAAATACGGGGCAGTAGAAATGAATCTTTAAGTGGTACCTCGTTAAGCATTCGAAAATTAACACAAAGCCGCAAGGTCCCGTCTTGCTTCCTCACCAAAACGATTGGCGGCGCCCACAGTGACGACGAAGGTTTAATAATACGTTCGTCCAACCTCTCTTTGATCATTGACTCCAACTGTAGGTCGTAATGAACCGGCAACCTGCGCGCATGCTGACGAATAAGTCGGTGGGACATGGTGTCAATCTCATGTTCAACTAGGTTAGTAGGCCAAGAGCAGCAGCTGTGGAAAACCCCTCTTCAAACTCTTGTAGCACTGAGATTAACTGGTAAGTGTTGTCTGTGGTAACGTTAGCGCGTCCAATAATTTGCTCAGTAACCTCCTTTTGGAGATGCGATGTACTGAAGACGTGGCTGCGATGGTGAATGCTCCTCGAACGTTCTGTTGATGAGCAATGACGGTCGGCGCTGGACCCATCAGTACGGTCCAACCTCCACGTGCAACTGTACAACCATGTCGGGTGAGGAAATCCATACCCAAAATAGCGTCCCAGGTCAAATTTCGGTGATAACACGAGGTTGCTGACTGGAAACCGTGTAGACGTTCCTAAGGCTGTGGGCGATATCAAGGCGAAGTAGAGAACACGAAGCACTAGTATCAATCAAAAAATCCACGCTAATATCATCTAAACACCCAGGTATCGAATGGTTTGGAGTGTAGATTGCTAGAGAAAGTTGATGCCAAAGCTGCTAACTGTGCAAACCTGACCTACCTCGGGGGTTTTCGCAAAACGATAGGCGGGTGGTGGCCACAGCCCTGGGCATGTCTGCCGAACCGCTGACAGTATACGCAGTTCTCCACGGGGGATTTTCTTGCTGGGGAATGGTGCCTGTGATCAGCTGCGAAAACCTTGGTCGATCAGCGTAAAGTTGCATAAGTATCATGACCAAGATGGCTTCGGTCGGCTTTGACTTGCTGCAGAAATTCTCGATTCCTGGCCTTTTCCAGAACCTCCTCTAGCGAACGAGGACGTTTTGACACATATTTGTCAGGGAGGTATTGGTCGTTTATGCCTATCGCGAACCTCTCACATTTGCATTTCTCCCGATATTCGTACTGAAGACCTGGAAACCCTTTGTGAGCCAAAATTCGGAGAGCGGCGAGGAAGGTATCTGCGCTCTCCGAGGATAGCTGATGCCGAGCGAAGAATGTGTCACGGTAGAACGTACCCGGGTGGCATTTGGAAAACAATTTTCGGCGAGCAGCCAAATCTTTTCCACTGGTGAATTAGCAGGTACGCTCCTTGTTAAGAATATCTGCAACGCTTCTTTGCTTAAGAAACTGAGGATGCTCGGGCCAAATGACCTTCCTGGCGCTGCAGCGATGTACCCAGTGACTTGAAAGTACCAGCTTTCAAAGTCATCACCCGGGCTGAAAACCCGCGGTTGGCGTCTGTGGGATTGGATCCGCCAACTTATGTCTCGGACACAACACTTAATCTTCTGTAGGCTGAAATCACTTTTATTCTTACTCGTGGAACTGCCGGGACGCCAATTTGTAATATAATCCGAATGGCAGGTTCGAGACACGGACGAGAAGTCCCGGCTACAAACGAACAGCACTAGAGAATCAGCGACGAGTAACTAACGCAGTAGCTCGTACGAAACGGCAATCATGCAAGACGGCGAGGCTCTAATGAGTCGAATACGAGAACGAGCGAGCGGGACCGAGACAGATGTATCCAACGCCGCGGCATGCGAATAGTGTGATACACGGCAAGCAAGTATATAAACAACGAATTTACGAGAAACAGGTACTAGGGCTTGGCTTTTGATTCCCTCCATTCATTGTGCGGTCAGCCCGCCAAGCCCTATAACATAAGCAAAGGAGACATTAGTAGTGGCGGTCAATTTGCAAGTCCGTAGACCATGGAAACAAATGATGCAGTCTAAATCAAGGGTCATAACATGCATAATACAAGCTTACCTTGGCATCACTTTACCGCCTTGAGGCACCTGTACCCCAAGATTGTTAAACTCTCATTTGCACCTTCTTATATCTGCAGCGCACTTCCATACCATCGGCAACAATACAAATGGGCACAATAGAAAGTACAGGGAAACTATGCATACCTGCAGCGCCTGTCATGCTACGCAGTTCATGCAGCTGCCACAGACACTACGTTGAGCATGAAAACAAATGAATGCTTCAGAACCACCATAGCACACACATGAGGCATGGTACCATTTCGAGCACGCATCGCACATCACCCAGTGCACCGAGTCCCCGCGATTTTCCACATCATCCTCCTGCTGACATACTCCGCAGAGATCCTCTGAAACCAAACCCTCGGTATGGCGCTTCCGTTTCACGGGTACCTTGTAGCCGGAGGATGTGCGTGTGTGCAGTTTACGGAAGTCCTTGCCCCTTAGCGCACTCTTACTGGGGCTCAACTCCATCACACGGCACTTTAAGGGCGATTTGCGCTTCCTCGACGCAGTTGTGGAGGTGGATGGACCAGGTGTCGCGGTGTCAATTTCATAGCTGACTTCATTTACATGCGTCACTTCAACCGGGGCAGGCACAATCGCCTCCGACGTGCTGGGTACCTCCGACGCTGCGCCAACATGGGACCCTCCCGGCGTAGACAACCCGCACAACATCCGAACGTTGGCCTCCTGATCTAAATGAAGCGGAACAGGGCACCTGCACGTCTGAGCATACAACTGAAAACTGGCTTCGTTTGTCATCAGCAACGCAACCATTTTCAGGTAAATAAAAGCCGCGGAGAATTTATCCGATCAATAACTGCACAACTGCGTGCCAATGTCAGCTAAAAGATGTTGAGTCTTGCGAAGCTTCACGCTGCGGCTTACAACCGCATCGGTATCCCCTTGCTGTTGGTCTCGAATCAGAACACCGCCATCCGATGCAACACCGTCTGAGGAGACTGCGGGAGGTTGCCGTGGTGCGATCCACCGACATCCATGCAGTATGGCCTTCACCGATTGCTCGTGAAGCCAAGCCACATAACAAATGTGAGCACAGGGGAGCCGCCACTGCCGATTAAACTCGCAATCACGTTCACTGCCCTGTGTGATGTACACTCGGCGGACTTTCGAACGAGGGCAGGTTACCAACCAATATGGGCCATCAGACCGACAACCGAGGACGGTCGATGCACGGAAATGAGCTAGGAAAACATTGCCTGCGAAATCCGTCAGCTGTGCAAAAACACAAGCCACTGAAGACACCTCCAATGGAACCGAAAGTAAGCTCATGCACCGCCTAGCTATCAGGCTGTTCCTTGCGTGCACGATATTGTTTACCCTATCCACCACGCAGGTGAACAGAGTTAGTAACGATGACGTCTCGGACAAATACTGCTTCAGATGCTTGTTTTCGTTTTCCACCCTGTTGGTGGTGTGGCAACCAAAAAGGACAACATCCCTTAGTCGGTGAGCCGCCCAGCAGTCTACGGATGGAAGCCATGTGGCGCACAAATAGCGGTAACATTCCGGATTGCCAACCCGAACCGCGTTCAATACCCTTTGAAATACCGACGCATCGCGTGTATATATGAGGTTATGCAGCCACGCGCGCAACTGGATTCGACGACCATCAGAGATCCAACGTATCCGTCCGCAACGCCTAGCCATGTCCGCTTTCACATGGAACCGACAAAACACAACTTTCGCGGTGGGATAATGACGCCTAAACGCCCGCAACTGAGCGGCACACTTATCCATAACCACAGTTTCGCAACGTATGCTGCTGGGCACCATCTCCCGCATGGCCTCAACCGCTTGCCCATAGCTGTATGACGTCTCATCAGGTAATAAGGCGTAGAAAAACGAAATCCCAAGACCTGTGACGTCAACGAACATGCAGTGCCACAATATGTATCCACCATAATTCAGTTGGTGCGTTGCATCGCACAACAAAACCTCCCCATATCGCCTCTCAATACCACGAACTACTGAGGGAGCGAAAACATAACGAATCTGAGTGCCCTCAGACACCAATCGGCAAGCACCGTGCCGTTCCAACATTTGTGCCACCTCCGTCACTTCACATGACTCCGCATTTCGATGACGAGTACGCAAATTGCTCAGGTCCGCACGGGTCACACGTTTGCCGTACTCATGAAGAATGAAGCGACGCAAGTCAGGTGTACTATGAAAGCTATCCATCAAACGCAGAACCTCCTTCTCCTGCACAGGAGACAGCCGACGATTGCGAGCATACAGCCACGGATTACCCAAGTGGAAATCATGACTATGGATCATGAAGTAACTTCGCACCACATATTTCCCATCCTTCAATACCAAGGAGAATCGCGCGTTGCATTTGTAAGATTGGTATCTACAGGCGTTAGCCTACAGGTGGAACATACATCAACTTACCGCTTGCCACGCGATCCCGAACGTTCACAATGCACGCAAAGGTACAGGATGTAACCGTAGGCGTCCCCGTCCACCAACTGTTTTCGCCTTCCACGCTGATACGCCGCAGCAGAGATAGAGGTGAATCGGGAAAAACAAGTCGCCGTTTCAATCTGAAAACGTAGCAATTGCTCCTCCATGTCTTCCACACTTTCATACTTCCCAATAACCCAAGACCTGAACAGCTCACTATCATTCACAGACATAGCGATAGCGGAAAAAACAAGTATGGCCACCGAAATAATAAAACACACAGCATCCATTCGCACCATCATTGGTGACCATTTCCATGGCATCATAATTCACACACAATCACTTTCCACACACAGATCTCAGCTATTTCCACCTATTGCACAATCATCCCCTTGGCAACGTCGCTAGGTAACCACGTTGCTATGTACCATTTGTACCACGGAACGTCCCGAAACAACACAATTTTTTGTTACAGTAATCACACGGTCCGATCGAAGGCCTTGCTTAATTCAACGTAGAAAACATCTAAGTGTCTCCGGTCGTCTACTGCTTTGGCTCTTGCTGCTCTGGCAATAAGCAGGTCAGGGATGCAGGAGTAAGCCCGGCGGAACCCATACTGAGCGGAAGCGACAGCGCAAAGTCTTTGACAGTGGGTGTGGAGGAGGCGCTTGACGATCCGTTCCATGAGCTTGTAGTTCCCAGAACTCAGGCATGTCGGTCGATAGTTTACAGGAGCATGCCGGTTGCCTACTATGTACTGGGGCATTTCAACCCCTAATTTCCAGTCAGATAATAGTCGCTCGTCGACGAGAGAACGCCGGAAAACTTCATGTATTGGGTCTGCAATGTATTCTGCTACTCTCTTGAGGTCTGGCGGGTGAAGTCGATCGCGGTCCGGTGCGCATTTATCATTCAGTTCAACTAGGAGTACCTTGACTATCTCGGGGTTGATTTCGACTTGCTCGAGGGGAGAATAATGCGTTGCCAGATCGGCAACGGGTAGGGACGGTTCCACGGAGTAGATGGAGGAGTACTGCGATGCTAGCAGTAAAGCCTCCTCGTCATCTTCGTAAAGCACGGTGTCCTCCTCCTCGCAGGGGAGAGCAGGGATACCACTGCCAGCCTTGGTGTTTCGCTTCAGGTACGAGAACAGCTTCTTCGGGAAGGTTCGTGATTGCAAAACTAGTTTATGTTCGTATTGCTATTCTTTCAGGCACTTTCACAGAGTGCACAAAAGTTGAGCACTTTGTATTTCAGTAACCTGACGTTACCCGAGTGGGTTTGAATAGGTCCCACAGTTTGCGCCGGCTGTACAGAAGTGATCTCATCTCTTGGTATAAATGGTTGGCGGCATCCAGTTTCGGATTTGCCTATCTCTGTGGCCAGCAACAGGACGCCTGCGCTTACAGAGGGACCATGGGTGGCTTGCGCTGCACCACCCACAGCTGCATCCATACACCCATATCCAGTGTAAACCCGAAGGAATAAGACCGGGAGGCATGTGGAAGGGAGCCACGTTTCATCAACGGAGCCGGCCCACACTCCTTCACAGGCAAAACACATGCACGCTGCATTTGGGAATTCAAACGCACACAAGGCGGTGGCTGGACCGTAGTCCGCTCCACACTGAGTGAATGGAGCCATTCTTCGAGCCTAGCACGACCACAATGACCGTGCACCCCGTCCCCTCCAGCAACGACTAACTGTCTCCTAGAGCCAGATGGACGAGGTAGTGAGTAATAGACAGATAAGCACCTTGTCAACATGCATATTAAGCGCAGCCACACCTGGGATACCAAACAACAGCCAATCACACAAAATGCCGATATCCAATAAAGTAAACGCATTTGACGACGTAGATCCTCGCTAAATGAACATAAGGAAGAAAGTGGTTAAATGTGAATACACGATAAGTACAAAATGTCCGAGAGTTTTTTAAAACATGCCACGCGATACAATTACGCAAGTTTACCACAATTTACATGAGCGACGTGTGCAAGTTGGGAGAAGATTATCAAGTACGCAGAACAAACCAAATAGAATGTGATGCATTTTATCCACATTAAAAAGACTTAGTTTAAGTGTAAGTTGGTTTAGCCCAACTGCGGTAAAGCAGCATCATGAATGCGACAGTTATATATATATATATATATATATATATATATATATATATATATATATATATATATATATATATATATATATATATATATATATATATATATATATATAATCACAGTCTTTTAGCAGACATTGTGCCATCAGAGCCATGGTAGAAAATAAAGTGGAGAAGATAAATAAACAAACTGCGATTAAAAAATGAAAAACGAGTTTTTGGTTTTACGCGCTTCATTTTGAATTGTTTTTTTCGCGAGATTTGTGTGAATTAAAGGGGGATAAATTGGCAGAACAACATTGACGCCACTGACGTCTGTTGCGGGCCATAACATCCAATGTTTCCAACCACTGAGATTCCGCATCTCGTGATCCCCAACCTGGAAGATGGACTGGTCCGATTGCCGCCAAACTTGAGGTTTCCTTCTTCATGTTCTTTCTCCACATCATTGGCTGTCCACCGCGGCAGTTTTTTCAATCGCTCACTGTGAGTGCAAATAGCGCTCGAGGTGGAAGGCGATAGGCTGGCATGCGCAAAACGTGCCCGAGCCAGCGCATGCGATGTCGGAGAATAACATCCTGAAGACTGACACTACTCGCTCCAAACACTCGGTCTCACCTCTGCGTTGCTTACGTGTTGTTGCAACCACACCCGAACAATCCTTGGTAGTGAGCCTATTATCAAAGACTGACAGCCGCTTCATGTCTCTTCAACGCTCCTCTACGCTCCTCTACGCTATTGCAAACCACTCCACTACGCGCTGATGGTGTCATCTCGGTTGGTGACAAAACGTTTGCAACGAAATTGCCAAGCTCAGCGCACAGTTCAACAGCGATCTTTGCTTCATTTGGGGGACTGTGGTGACAGGCCTAGCGCCATCCATTAGGACGGGAGGTGCCACAGGGGGCTGTGTGGTTGGTCGAATTGCAGAGCGAAATGCTCTGCCCAACCGCGTTTGAAGGTTGGTGATCTTCGTGCCGTCCGATTCGCAAATCGTCTGGCTGATAGCGTGGGAACTGCAACTGGTGGCCTTGATGATGCAAAACAGACGGCGGAAGTTGTCAGCTGATGCAGCGGCTTCCATCTCAGCAGCTTGTTTGACCACCAAGGTTCACGAGCAGAGCGAAGGCTTGCTTTCAACTGTTACGTAAGAGACCGGCGGTGTTCGTTGTACTCTACATCAGCAGGCACCGTCCGACGACGATTCAGCAATTTCGAGGATCTTCCCGAGATCCAGCTTTCGGGAGTGGAGCGAAAGAGGCCACAGCGGGACAAACCGGCCGACAGCAAGGCTTGTTGCAGACTTGACCAGTGTTGATCAACATCCAGAGTGGGAGAGAGCGAGATTTTCACGAAGCCGTTGTTGATTCTCCTTCACTATTGGGTTCTTCAACTTGCAGATTTTCAGTCGGATGTGTTTGGACCTAAGTAAACCACTGAAACGCATGTAAACGGTCGCACCTACCTGTGCATAATCGGTTTCGACGCATGTTGAGCAAAATGATCGGCAATCGCGTACGCTGCCAAGCCACCTGCGACTTATGGCTATGTGGTCACTCTGTGACCAAGACTGGATTGATGATGGGAGGCGCCAAGTGGCGTATTGGCGTCCAGGATTACGAAAGCTCGCGCTGGAAAGTAAAAGCTGATGATCAGCACACAGACTGAACAGTTTCTCTCCGTTGTCTGAGCGAACATCATCATATCCATGCGGTCCCCCGAGGTGACAGCAGCGGTGGTGGCGGCAGCAGCCGACAGTCGCGCATTGAAATCTCCTGCCAAAACCATGATGTCTATTTGAGGAGTCCTCA
Source organism: Dicrocoelium dendriticum (assembly GCA_944474145.2). Classification (NCBI taxonomy): domain Eukaryota; kingdom Metazoa; phylum Platyhelminthes; class Trematoda; order Plagiorchiida; family Dicrocoeliidae; genus Dicrocoelium; species Dicrocoelium dendriticum. Next base: position 86,002,832 of record OX104064.1, read on the forward strand.
GGGGCAGCTCATGAAGGTTCTGGTAGAACGAGTCTTTGACTGTGTCGAGCTACAGTCAGTGGGCGCGTAGGCAGAGATCACGAAGACAGAACGCATTTCGACTCGGCGTCTGCTAACTTTACAAGAGCTATGGAGCCACATAGCACAAAGTTGACTATTGATGGGAGTCCAATCAATCAGAGCAGTCTCGGCTCTAGCACGGAGGGCGATTCCCCACCAGTTCGCGCAGACGCGGCAAACTTGGCGTCACCAGGGGCGGAGAAGGAAGCGGGTGCGTGGGTGCAGCGGTGACGCCAGCTGATAGACCGAGTTAGAGTCCTTGAGTCGCGTTTCATTCAGGCAGCAGATGTCAATTCCAATGGTCCCTAGTGTGCGTGCAAGTCCAGCTTGCTGACCGATTTGCAGTAATGTGCGTACGTTGAAGGCTGCAAGTTTGTACTGCGTTCCGGTTTGCAGGAGCGAAGACTTTGGGACTAGCAGCTCTCTGTTGTGCACTGTGGTTGAGTTGACAGATGTCACGGGAACAGGTCCATCGGTGTAGGTGGGGTTGTTCGCCATAGAGGCAGCAGGTAAAATTGGGCTTGTATAGTACAAGGGTAGGTAACAGCGTTGCGTGTGCTAGTAAAGTTGTCATAATAACGTGAGTGAATAGCATCATGGCAGCAAGAGAGCATATGATTGATTGTAAGTGTAAGTTCATGGTTCGTCAATAGGCGAGATACTACTCGGTAGGTAGGTAGTCTTAGGGGACCACCACCCCGAGCATCTGGCAAAGGGCCTAACCCATAAGGCAGCAGTTCATACCCCTTTCGGATGATGCCATGTCATGGTTCCAACAATTCGGAAGTCAGAGACAAGATAAGATGCCCGGATTTCCTGCCGATGTACAATGCCCCAAAGGAGACAAGAGGCAGGGAATTTATTTAGTGGCGAGTCACATCCGTCACGTCGCAGTGTTGTTAAACGGATGTTTGGGTCTTTTTACAGGGAGAACGCTTGCCAGGCAATAACCCAATGCGTCCTAGAACACAGCCGCGGAACCACTTGACGGAACGGCAAATTTCCGAACCGCCCCGCTGGCACCACGAGGAGGTTGTTCGGCAAGCAAGCCTTCTGGCATATATATATATATATATATATATATATATATATATATATATATATATATATATACAGAGAGGCCAGGTGACTGATGTACAGACGAAACAAACTGTGGAACTTATACAAGGCAACACATGCAGCATGTAGGGAAACCAGAATTACCTTTCCAGGACATGATCTAAGTGAGCCTCTCACGTTCTAATCTTGATTTCAGGTCATGGTAATCGAAGGCAGTTGATCGGCGTGCATGGCGCGACCTAATCACGAAGGCAGTTGCCGAAGTGCGGGAGAAAGACCTCATACATGCAGAGAAGAAGCGGCATGTGCGGAAGCGGCAAGCATCGATGGGTTACACTCCATCGACATCTAGCGCATGGTGCTGTCGCACATGCGGTCGCGAGTGCCTGAGTCAGGCAGGCCTATTGAGCCATGAGCGAGGCCACACGGGACCACTACCGAAGCGACGACAGGTCCTGCAGAGAACGTAAGCAGAACCGACGCAGCATTTGTAGGTATGCTGCATTCGAGTTACTAACCGCGTGCTTGCATGCTCAGTCTATTTATTTCAGGCAGTGGGTTTTCAGTTTTGTCCTAATGCTTTTCTTTCTCATATAAATGCCTACCTGTACTTTCATCTATAAACTTGTACACGTCGCTTAAGCCAATTGTAGTTAATTTCGATAGCATTTTCGTGTTTGTGGGATCTTCGCAAAATATACTTGCTGACCTCGTGAACTTATCTTGGATGCTTTTGTAAACAACTCATTTCATATGCTCATTAATTTGTGGTTTATGTCACCGTTTCCTTATGCAGCACTCGTTTGATTCTATTTTTTATCTTTCTTTCAACTGGTTGGCTGTTGCTTGATATCCGCGGTGTGGCTGCGCTTGCTGTGCATGTTGACAGGGTGCCTACCTGTCTATTACCCACCACTTCGTCCATACTGGTTTCAGAATACAGTTGGTCGTTGCAGGATGGGACGTGGCGCGCGGTACTTGTGGCCCGGTGAGGATCACAGAGTGGTTCCAGGCACTCATTGTGAGGCGGACTACGGTGCAGCCACCGCATTGTGGGCGCTTGCTACCCAAATACAGCGTGTTTGTGTTTGCCTGTGAAGGAGTGTGGGCCGGCTCCGTTGAAGAAACGTGGCTCCCATCCATACGCCTCTCGGTCTTATTCCTCCGGTTTTACCCTGGCTATGTGTGTGTGGTTGGAGCTGTGGGTGGTGCAGCACAAGCCATATATGGTCCCTCTGTAGCCACAGTGACACGTAAATCCGAAATCTGATGCCGCTTATCATATATATGTCTCTTATACCAATGCATTTGCATATGCCAGTCATAGTGACTTACAAATGGATACATACATGTATGTAACAATTACCTAATTATTGATGATTTACACGTATATATAAATATAAATATATGTATTTGTAGATGATACTGTGTATGCAAAATTATGTAATTACATATTATATTTATGTGACAATGGATGTTTTCGTCTAGTAGCCAGGCATATGTTTTCCGTGTCATGTAACCGCAGTGCATTGGCGAAATGCAGGGAAACGAGCAGTACCATAATAGTCTACTCACGAAACCTGTAAGTGGCTTGTTAAAAGAGGTTCGTTGGTGTGGGTCGAAATCCGTCTCGGAGGTTAACGACCTCAGTTACCCTCTTCGACTTCAGAAGCCACAGTTCTTTCCCCTGGAGTATGGCCCCTGTCAAGGGTGTATATTCTACACCAGGCAGATGTTAAATTTAAAACTTGGGAGGCATCTACAAAGAAGCTTTCCACTACAATTGGATAACTTGACATTAGTTCACAAGTGGAAGCTTTAGAAACGAAGAATACTTTCCGTCCAGGCTGATGCTGCCATAGCTACTCGAGTGGTGAATGTTCGGAACAGCTTAGCAGATAACGTAGTTGATAAACAGACTGAGGAACGATTTTAGTGTCTGCTGGATTCCACCTGATGATTATTGAGGGTTACTGCTGTCCCATTTGCAAAGGAAACGATCCCCAAAGACGCGTCTTCTCGTAAACACAAGCATTAGCTGACGCTGGTCTCCCCTCCTGCTCTTTACACGCCAATAAACTAATGAACCTGTGATAGGTAAATGCACTCAGCCTGTATGATATGAAACTATATAAAGAAATACTAAATGAAGCAAGTAAACAGAGAGCGAAATGGAGGAAGTAATATTTATACACCTTGTTCTTTGGGACAATATATCACTGCAGCGTCATCTTAACATGGCGGTTGTTTCTGAAGCGCGCACACATTGTAAATGTGTTTCCTACACGTCGCTAATCGGCGATACTTCATGGCAGGCTACAATTGCCAGCCTGAATACTGCATAGTATGATAAAACAAAGGGCCCATTTCAGTTGCATTCTCATCGTCAAGCGGCTTGCCAGGTTTACTGCCTGCACTTGAAGAAGTTGCTTTTCCGTAGGAAGTCGATATATATACATATATATATATATATATATATATATATATATATATCTTACAAACCTGTCCTAAATTGGTAACTTATAAGGCTTATGCTACCGGCATTCAGTGAGCCCAGGCATGCCCGGTGGCAGTGATATAACTATGGACAGTAGGAAAGCATCAGCCAATAGTTCCGTATACCTGCAGGAACGGTATTCACTTATCGCACATGCATTGGGAATCATTAGCACCAAAATGGGCACTGTCGTAACTTGTACTATTGGCTACTCACACCTGCTTGAGGGGTATTTATGAATCGCATGTGGATGTGATGGAATGCATGAATAGCGCAGCAACCGAATCCACGGATGTCATAAAAGCGTGCGCTATTTCTCTTAAATGCAATGGATATTATTAAACCAACAAGTACAACGGAATTCATGCACACGGCTTTCCAGGACCTGCTGTCATGTTTTGCAACTGCAAAAATAACAGTGCCTAGGTGAACTGTAATGCAAACGAAAAATTTTATCTGGGTAATAGGTGATGTTTGTACCGATTCTAAAATTGCCCGTCATTGTGGAGGGTGCCATAAGCGCCGTGCGGTCGCAACGCGCAACCATTAAGGAATGCTGTATAACGGTGTATCACAAACAAGTGCACACAACCGGCATAAGTGTGATACATATATGACTCAATAATTGGTGACCCACATTTCTAAGGAAACTTAACATGGACGGAAAGTCCCTTGGATGAAGTGAAGGCGGTGCCACCGCACAAACTGTTAAGCAAAGGCAAGTAAACAAGTAGGACTTGGCGTACTGAAGGGGCATGTAACGACATCATGGTCAGGGGAACCTCATTACCTGGGCGCATTGAATTTTCCGAAACGTACCTGTGTCCAAATATGCGTCACTTATGGTGGTTGCTGAAGGGCCGTGCGGGACAACTATAATAGTGTATGCACTATTTGATTGGTCAGTCCTGTAAGGTGACTGCAACAGCATCCGGAAGGCATGGTGAGCAGTTACTTGATAACTGACTCAATAGGTACTCGGTAATACGAATTATATCAGCATGATGTCTTGTGAAATAGGAACGTTTTAACCATTCACAAATCTTCCCGACATCGCAGGCGAGCGTTAAAATGGCTCATAACCGTAAACGCTGAAAACTGTCTTGTTCCCGGTATAAAGAGAAGCATCACAAACTGGAAGGCAGCGTCGTCTGCATGACGAAGGTACCTTGCATTGAGGAAACGGAGACAGTGTGAAACAGCTCCTCTACCTTACTGAAAGGTTAGTCACTGAAGACCAATACATCAACAAATTACAGCAATATCAGCAGTACCCCACTCATTTGAACTGATGCTTGAGTGCCATGCAGCCATGATGACCTATGGAAGAAAGATTAGTAAAAGGGCAAGAAGGGGGAATTACCTAAAAACCTTAATGCCGCAAGCAAACCTTCCGGGCCTAGGCGCCTGCGCCTTGTGTAGACAACCAGTTGTCACGAACAGCTGGCTGTCGTGCAAGGACAAGGCGGTATCGGCGAGATAGCTTCCTTGAGGCTTTCAATGCTCCGCGTCATAATCAACCCTTACCACAAGGATAACTCAGCACCATACACACTTTAAACAGGTTATTCGGATAGGAAATGGCTGCAGACACGCCAGTCGTGTCGGTTGTGAGACATGTTATGTAAAGTCTGGAGCCAAGCACAAGGCGTGTCAGGTGGACTCCATCCCGGAAGGTGAGACGGACTAAAGGCACTCAGTTCGTTCCTCAGTGACTTCACGCTGCCAAGGCTACTTCTGTCCACCTCAACCTTTGCTTCATTCTACATTTGGCAGACTAAAATGTGACCTTCCTACGTAAGCGGTGAGTGTGCATACGTAACAAGTGGCCAAAGCAACGCAACTAATCCAGCGCTACCCGTTGTTCTAGGGAGCTAACATGATTATCATTACCTGGTACTCGCCTACGCACATCATCTTTGCGGATCCAGTGGGGCCGTCCGACGCTAGCAATGCTTCGAAGACCACGATTGTCAAAGACTTGGATCAAAGACTCGGATCTTCAAACCAAATGGGCCAAGTTTCAACTCCATAGAGCAGGACGGCCCTCACTATGGCCTATCACACGGCCTATCAGACGGCCGGAAAGTACCTTGTCGCCAAAAGTGCCGCAGGTGAAAGAAGGCAGTTCTGTTCTTTGCAATGTGTGAGCTGACTTCAGTTTCTATTGGCCCAGTGCTGAGGATGCAGCTGTCAAGGTAACTGAATAGATCCACCACCTGGAGTTCCTTGTTAGCAAGGGTCAAGGGATCATCAATTGGTGGGTGCTCCTGTAGCAACGCTTTGCACTTTAAAGGTGTGGGGCGTATACCAACTAATGGGACCACACTAGACAAGCTATTCAGGGCAGATTGTGCCCCCGCAATATTACCTAAAAGCGAGACGATATCGTTCGCATAATCAAGAGCAAGCAACGTTTTACCAGCCAAGTGTTGTGTAGATGTCTAAACTTTGCTCCAATGAGAAATGTGGAAGGAAGGTGCAATTTGGTCACTCGATGTACCAACGGCGCGTTCCGTTTATCGGCTCCAACAGGTTGATTTGAGGCAAATTGACTGACTCACTGGACTGTGAAACTGCCTCTGGAATCTGGGAATCCATGGTGGGCTTGGAAACGGCGACTACGCAGCCGACATTCTTCTCGTTACTGGTAGCCTGCCGGCTGAGCTGCATATTCTGGCAATTACCTTTCAAACACTGTACAATTTCAATGCAATCAAGAGGAGGTGGCTTCTCGTAGTACTGCCTTGAGCAGTATTTGGTGACATCTACGAGCGTTTGCATGGACTGCATAGCACGTCCAAACACTGTCCATCCCACTCTGCACAAGTACATGCTCATCTGAGCCGCTAGTTCCTCTGTTTTATGTAACTTCGTCCCCCGGTCCACCGGCGTAGACGGCAGTTCCACGGTGTCATCATGCAACCGTCTATCCAAACCACCTATGACGTCATTTTCACGCTCCGCATTGCCCATTGTTGTTACCGTCCAAACACAAGTTGCAATTGCAACGTCTAAATAACGTGGCACACCTGAGCACAAGGGATAGACCACTAATGATTGAATTTGCAGGTGCAAGTTTAATGTATGCATTTACAACAGTCATCGGATAAGAGATTCATTGCGTCATGCAAGTGTAACCCTGTACGTTGTACCGCCTTGTCAACGTTTCTATTATGAAACCTACCACCCACGTAACACCATGCGGGGAGGTGGCGCATTTGCGCACATGCTCTCATTGCCGAAGAAAACGAACTTGTGCGTGTGGCAGGCAGCAACCAAGAAGCGGCGCAGCGGAGGACAAATTCACAGGGAGAACATACGGTGTCATACTACGTTTACCGAGGGCCAGCGTACGCTGCTGCATGCAGTCGAAAACACGTTCCACATTAAAGGTGAATAACAGTTTCAGGGATAACTTCACGCTGAGTTGCTGCTTTATGAGCTTGTTCTCATTCTCCACGCGGTTATTCGTTACACAGCCACACATGCAATACACCTCTATCGATGCGCAGCCCAAGATGAAGTACACGGCAGCCATGTTCACAGCAGGCATTCGTGACATACAGTATTCAGGGACTGGATAGCATGCAAAATCCATTCGTACTGCTACCAATGCAGTGTGTACACCGGGTTTCGCAGCCATTAACGTAACAGAATTCTCACAACCGCAGTGGTTCCAAGTAGCTGCGAATAACGTCTGCGCAAGTCACGAAGAACTTGAAAATAGTAAAACAGTACCGCCGCATCAAGATAAACAGACCTGAAGGCACCGACTTGCGCGAAGCAGTTTTCCATTAGCAGCGTCTGTACAGTGGCAGTGCTTTAGTAACATATCCCGCATTGCTTGTATAGCCATCCGGTAGCTAGCGGACGTTTCATTGGGCAACAAGGCGTAAAAAGAAAGAGCGCCACTTTCGTTAAGTCCAAGAACATACATTGAAGAAACACGTAGCCGCCGTAATTTAACTGATTTGTTTCATCCCACAAAATGACTTTTCCGTGTCGTTTCAATGTCGGCAACATGCTGGAGGGTACAAAAACCAACGCGCGAATATGATCAAAATCGAGCAGAGTCCGGCGCTTAAAAAGCTTCTCCGGTACTCCGTCACTTCGAGCATCTCATCGGAGTTAGGTTTCAGATGTCTCTTTATTGACAACGAGTCATTTCGGTTCAGAAACCGACCGCAATGTCGGAAAATGGGCGCTGGCACCTCCCGATAGATTTTAAGACTACACATAAGGCATGCAACCTCCACCTCTTGCGCCTCCATCAACCGCCTATTGCATACATACAGCAACGGATTCCTAACTTGGAAGTATGGCTATGCGCTAAGGTACATTCACCACGCTCATACTACAGCCCTTACAAAATGAACGAAACTCTTGCCAGACAAACAAAATCGCTGTATCTGCACGCAATACATATCAGTACATGATCTAACATCATGTACCTATTGGCACTGACGTTGGCACGTGTGCTGTGCACACACCGGAATTGCACATGGTGGTACGGATAGGCTTCCGGTAATTCCTCACCCGCCTTTCTCTCGTGGTATTCCCGTGAAACCACAGTCTGTTTGTAGAACGTGGTAGCTGTGTTCAGTTGCAATTTTTTCACATCCACCTCTAAATCTTGGTGTTTACGCTAAAAGGAGCGAAAAATGCGCTGAAAGAATCTGGACTCGTCCAACATTGCCTGGCTTGTAATGTACGTTAAAAGCACCGCTCTTCTACTGTAGCCCACTGTAACCATGCTTTCATAAAACTAAAACCAGCCATTCTGTACTACGTATCCATGATTAATATCCCTTTAAAAATGGTTCTATACACATTTCAATATATTCTAGCAACATTAGGTAAAGCACCTTGACGCACCCAACCAACAAGGCCTAATTGGGTGCTTTCCTGAAGTGTAGGGTGGTCAGTCTCATGCACGAAGTGGACCAGTACTCTCACATCTGGCAGTAATGGGTTTTCAGGCCAAGGTGCGCCGGCATAGCCAAGAGTATTATGGAAAATTTTGGCTATTATTATGTAGTTACTGTTTGTAAATAATATAAACAAACTTTTGGCAGATGCTTATAGGAAGCGGTGTCTCGTAGCTTTTAAGTGGTATTGTTGGTGCGTTTGACCCATTTGGAACCTACAATATTGGTGGTTCATTGCTCAGAAACGCTGGGTGTTAATTTTGCCTGACCACAAAGCTAATCGATACCAAGAGAAAGGTCAACTGAGGCCTACGGGCTGTTTCACGATATGCGTAGAGCTTTCTCTTGCCTGACCCCGGGGCTCTTCTGACTCCTGTTTACTTCACATGTACGCCTGCTTCTTAAATACGGGCTATCTACCGCCTACCCTCTTACGAAATTTGTATGTGATATGATTGGGAAGGTTCAACGGCGTGAATTCAGCTCCTTTCCTAAGCTGCATGTCTTGTCCTATTCCCTCCGACACAAACAACTGAACCTTTTTCCCCCGATTACCGTCTTCATCGCAAAGATTTGCTCTTCACCGGACGTACTAATAGAGGAGATTTGGGAGTTACAGGAATTCTTTCATCTCAACAGAGGGTTCGACAAGAGGCCACGGTTTAAAACTGTTCAGGCGGAAGAGTCACCGAATGCGATCCAGCCTAGTTTTATCCACTTGCGTCGTGGATGACTAGAACCGCCTACCGGAGTCCATCGTCAATGCAGAGACCGAGAAACCTTTCAAGCATTTGTTGGATTCGCATTTTAGTTTGCGGGGATCCAGCTGTTACCGATGCAGATTTAGTGAATCTCTGGAACCTTGTTCCGCAATGACCCAGGCTACCTCCGCAATGATCGGAAAGTAACGGCGCTGACAATGGACCTTCCTGCTGCACTCTAGCATCCAATGATCCTATGATACAATAGTTAACTGTAACCATGGTAGTACCTACTCGCGGTTTCCAAAGGCATAAATGGGCACAGAGTGAACGTAGGTTACTAGACAATAAAAAGTGGCTTTTGTTACTCGGTAAATACAAAGACGCGTGTTTGATGCAATAAATGAATACTCATATACGGAAAGTTAATGAGAAATGCATGTTATGCACACTTCACGTGGTATCTTATGTTATTTCGTTTTTGATTAACTTATATGCAGTAACAATAGTGCGAACCGGGAAAGCTGTGGAAAAGGAGGGAAATGGCTTTGAAGATAATATGCAAGTAATGCGGTAAACGGAAGTGGCACCTTTAGGCAAGTAAAACTAAGGCGTAAGTACACATATTCACTTAACGGACCAGTTAGAAAAGGTGTATGTGTAAAGGAAAGTAACCATAAAGCATCAACAGCATGCAAAAATGCCGGGAAAAACTGTTAATTTATGCAAGGTTAATAAAAAAGCAAAACGGATGACGGTGACGGTTCAGTGTATGGTGTTTTGATCCTCACAGTGGCGAAATAAGGATTCAGAGCGTGCATAAATACTTGGTGAGACATGCTATATACATAGGGTTGGCGGCATCCGGTTTCGGATTTGCCTGTCACTGTGGCAAGCCACAGGACGCCTGCGCCTACGGAGGGACCATGGATGGCTTGTGCTGCACCACCCACAGCTCCAACCACACACACATAGCCAGGGTAAAACCGGAGGAATAAGACCGAGAGGCATGTGAATGGGAGCCACGTTTCTTCAACGGAGCCGGCTCACACTCCTTCACAGGCAAACACAAACACGCTGTATTTGGGTAGCAAGCGCCCACAAGGCGGTGGCTGCACCGTAGTCCGCTTCACAATGAGTGCCTAGAACCACTCTGTGATCCTCACCGGGCCACAAGTACCGCGCGCCACGTCCCATCCTGCAACGACCAACTGTATTCTGAAACCAGTATGGACGAAGTGGTGGGTAATAGACAGGTAGGCACCCTGTCAACATGCACATCAAGCGCAGCCACACCGCGGATATCAAGCAACAGCCAATCAGTTGAAAGGTAAAAAATAGAATCAAACGAGTGCTGCATAAGGAAACGGTGACATAAACCACAAATTAATGAGCATATGAAATGAGTTGTTTACAAAAGCATCCGAGATAAGTTCACGAGGTCAGCAAGTATATTTTGCGAAGATCCCACAAACACGAAAATGCTATCGAAATTAACTACAATTGGCTTAAGCGACGTGTACAAGTTTATAGATGAAAGTACAGGTAGGCATTTATATGAGAAAGAAAAGCGTTAGGACGAAATTGAAAACCCACTGCCTGAAATAAATAGACTGAGCATGCAAGCACGCGGTTAGTAACTCGAATGCAGCATACCTACAAACGCTGCGTCGGTTCTGCTTACGTTCTCTGCAGGACCTGTCGTCGCTTCGGTAGTGGTCCCGTGTGGCCTCGCTCATGGCTCACTAGGCCTGCCTGACTCAGGCACTCGCGACCGCATGTGCGACAGCACCATGCGCTAGATGTCGATGGAGTGTAACCCATCGATGCTTGCCGCTTCCGCACATGCCGCTTCTTCTCTGCATGTATGAAGTCTTTCTCCCGCACTTCAGCAACCGCCTTCGTGATTAGATCGCGCCATGCACGCCGATCAACCGCCTTCGATTACCTTGACCTGAAATCACCATAAGAACGTGAGAGGCCCACTTTGATCATGTCCTCGTAACGTAACTTTGGTTTACCCAAATGCCGCTTCCTGATACTCAGCTGACCATGTAATAGCTGCTTCGGTATCCGCGTCGGATCCATACGGCTTACATGACCAAGCCACCTCGCGTGTCTTAGTCCACTGCATACATCCGACTTTGTCATAACAATACTTGTCAGCAATGCTGTCGTCCAAACTGATGCGCAAAATCCGTTACAAACACTATTGATGGCAACGCTCGAGATTTCGCGCATCGCGCCGAATCATCGTGCACGTTTCGTTTCCGTATCGAATGACGAGCACACCATGGATTCGTACACCATCAACTTCGTGCCAATGATAAGCTGATGGTTGTTCCACACTCGGTACTCAAGCTTCCCGAATGCCGCCGTTGCCTTCCACACGCGAATACGCAGCTCACTCTGTAGCTGCTGATCAGTCGACATCAAACACCCAAGGTAGCAGAAGCGGGAGGTGGTTCCCAATACTTCAGCACGAAGGCTGATTCTCGGCAATGTTGAAGATTGTACCACTATCGAATGTTGAAATACAGACAGTTTTGCTTGTGTTGATGGTGAGCCCGAAGTTGGCCGCTGTCGAATCCAGAGCACTAGCCATGCGTTGCAACTCTTCTGTGCTGTGTGCAAACAACGCACAGTCGTCTGCAAACAGTAACATACGGATAGTTGTCTCACAGACTAGGGATTTCTCAGTGAAACGACGGAGGTTCAGCAACCCACCATCAATACGGTGCTCCACACGAACACCGTAAGCACAAGCCGCATCAAGAGCATATGACATCGTTGAACGAAATATTAGAGCAAGCAGGAGCTAAGACACAGCCTTGCTTGACACCAGTGACAACTGCAAAGTCATCTGAGGTCTCTCCACTCAGCTGCACCCTCGCCCGAATACCACTGTGGAGCCATTCAATGAAACATACAAACTTACGCGAAAAACCAAACTTACCCAACACCAACCACAATGCCTCGCGGTTCACCGTATTAAATGCCTTGGTGAAATCAACAAAAAGCGAGCACAATGACTGGTGTCGTTCTCTGCATTTCTCCTGCAACTGACGAGCCGCAAACGCCATATCCATAGTGCTGCGACCTGGACGGAAGCCACAAGGGCACAAGGGCATTCATCAGCTCAGGAGGCACCTCCTCCTCAATCCGTATGCGTTGCACCAAGTAGTGCAGCGCAGTCAACAACGCAAATGCACCGTGTTTGAATACTACAGGCAAGATCCCGTCGGCTCCGGTACACTTGTCGTTTCGCAGCTAAGCAAGTGCTCTCATCCACTGTCGGCGAGTCCGCCGGACACGCCTTCACATCGTGCTACTTGAGGCCGTTCAATGTAGACTAGTGGATCTCTGAACAGTTGTTCAAGAGACAGTCAAAGTGTTTCCGCCAGACCTGCATTATGTCTGCAGTCTGGGTGCAGGTAGCGCCTGAACTACCATCGATCAGCGTCCTCAATGGCTCCAATCTCGGTCCATACACCGCCTTCAAGGAGTCGAAGAATTCGTTGGATTGGCGGCGATCGGCGCAGCATTCCATCTGCTTCGTCTTCTCCATCCACCATGCATTTTTAATGCGACGGAGCTCTCGGGTCAGTCGCCGTCGAAGTTTGCGAAACTGATTTCTTCTCCAAGTCACTGGGGTCTGCCGCATGTGCAGCAAATGCTGCATTCTTTTCACACACCAATGCGCCAACTATCACATATTATCATCAGACCAATCAGGCCGCTTACAGTCTGCGCGCCCGATGGTCTCCTCCGCAGCAGCTGTCACCTGGTTGCGAATGTGTTGCCACAGGTCGCCCACTGTGGCTATGCATTCCACGTCAGACAGCCGTGCTGCCGTCGCATTTTCCAGCTCAATAATTTTCGCCACAGCACCGAGGAAGAGAATGTTAAATTTACGCCAATTTACGTCGGGAGTGCTGTACATAGATTTACGAAAATATTTGTACAGTTTGGTCCGCACCAATTTGTGGTCAGTGGCACACTCAGCTCCACGCAGTACACGTGTCATGCGCACTTCACGCATATCACGCTGGCGTATGATGACATAGTCAAGTAGGCGGGAGTGACCACTGTGTTGGTGCGTCCAAGTGGCCATATCACTCGCACTCAGTGCAAACCGAGTGCTCGTGGTCGTCAGGCCGTGAGTGGCACACGGTGACACCAGCCTGTCACCGTTCGCACTCAATGAATCAATGCCATGCGGACCGATAACATGTGTCCACACCGATGCATCACGCCAAATGCGCGCGTTGAAATCACCCAGCAGAAATAGCCGGTCGCTCCTCGGCACAGACCGTATCACGGAGAATAGCTGATTGTGGAATTGATCACTTCTGACATCATGATAACACATGGTCGGGCCATACGTGCTTATAAAAGTGGCAAACTTACCGCTTCCGAGCCGTAGGCGAACAGTCATCAGTCGCGCGCTGATGCCTGTTGCTTAACTCACCAGCTGACCATGGAGGCGATCGGATATTGCAAATCCGACCCCATGTTCACGTGGTGCTGAGGCGGCGTTGCCGACCCAGTAGAATGTGCAGTAAGCATCTGCTTCGTGCAATTTACCTTACTAAGCGAGCCGGGTTTTAGTGAGCGCCACAATATCGCGCCAGTTCCCTCGCGACGAGTGGATTGCTTCGCTCAGAGTGCTCACTGGAGTTCCTGTCCAGTAGTGCATGCACGTTCCAGCACCCGGTGCTGAGTGTTTTGCGCGCAGGCATACGATTTAATTGGTGGGCAATCGCACGCGTGGTGGTCGTTATGCTTCGTAGTATTGCTTGCGGGACTGCACCCGGAGCTTTTGGCCCAATAGCCTGGCCCACAAGACATAGAGGATTTGGAGGTTTGCTTGAGGGACTCCGCCCGGAGGCTTTGCTCAATAATTTGACTCAAAAGTCTGTGGGGATTTAGAGGTTTGCTTGAGGGACGCCACCCGGAGCCGTTGGCTCGTAAGCCTCATCCACAACGCAGTGGGGAGCAGATCCAGCTCGGAAATGTGATTGCAGGGACGTATTGTGATCTGCTTGACAACCGTCACACGGCCTTTGAGATACTGGAACGATTCATATAGGTTTTGCGACCGTAATAACATACACCTGAGACCACGGCCAAATGCAGGTGGGATTTGGCGGGTTTGCACCAATTTGACCAGAGGTTGCCTGGCTTGAGGCAGGCAGTAGCAAACCATTGAATACCCGAAGGTGCCCTCCCACCGTCAGGGACAATGCGTGGCGCTCGTGCTCTACGCCAATCGAGCTGCGAGCTTATAACCCTTAGACCTATTGTCTTCCATGGCTAGGTTTAATGGGAAGAGGGCCATCGACCACTCCCTAACCTCCGACGAGGATAGACTAGGGTACTAGCAGGGCGCCCATACCTGACAGCAGAACGACTCGGGTCCTCAGCCAAGCCTTCGATTAAATGTACACATAAAAGGCATCGGGTCTAGCGCATGGTCAGTTCACTGACTCATGCGGATTGATGTCCTGGATCCTAGCAGGGAGAAGGGCTAAACCCAACACCCACCCAGCGGTTGCCACGTGGAGACGTCCAGGACGTGAGTCCATGGCACAACAGTAGCAGCAGTGGGTAGACCATCTGTCGGGATCCAGCCACCACCAGCCTCAGCGCACCAAAGGCATAACATATAGTGTGATTAATATGATCCGTTTAAGTGCCATAAATTTGAAAGAGACCGCTGCCGCCTGAGAACTGAGAACAACCCTGTTGTTTCGCGCTCTGCTGGGTGATTCCAGACACGGCCTGACAGCAAAGTGATTTGGATGTTTACGGCTAAATTAACATCTGTTCACGGAAAACTGCCGAACTTCACATGCGTGCGTACGCTTTCAAGTGGTAGTCCCGTGTAGCCTCGCTCACTGCGCACTATGCCCGCCTGACTCAGGCACTCGCGACCGCATGTGCTACGACGCCATGCGTTCGACGTCGATGGAGTACGACCCATCGGTGCTTGCCGCATCCGCACTTGCCGCTTCTGCTCCACATGCATACGGTCTTTCTTCCGCACTTCGGCAAATGTCTTCATGATCAGATCGCGTCATGCACGCCGATATATATATATATATATATATATATATATATATATATATATGCCACATGCTGAGGCTGATTTTGCATTCACGATGCTTCTTCACCGCAGTTGGGCTAAACCAACTTACACTTAAACTAGTTCTTTTTAATGTGGATAAAATTCAGTACATGTTATTTGGTTTGTTCTGCGTACTTGATAATCTTCTCCTTACTTGCACATGTCACTCACGCAAATTGTAGTAAACTTGAATAATTTCATCGTGGTATTTTTTAACTAACTTTCGGACATTTTGTACTTATCACGGATTCACTTATAATCAATTTCTTCCATATGCTGGTTTAGCGAGTATCTATGTCGTCATATGCGTTTACTTTATTCCATATCGGCATTTTGAGTTATTGGCTGTTGTTTGACATCCCAGGTGTGGCTGCGCTTGATGCGCATGTTGACAAGGTGTCTACCTTTCTATTACCCACTACCTCGTCCATACTGGCTCCAGAATACAGTTGGTCGTTGCAGGATGGGACGTGGCCCGCGGTACTTGTGGCCCGGTGAGGATAAAAGAGTGGTCCCAGGCGCTCATTGTGAAGCGGACTACGGTGCAGCCACCGCCTTGTGGGCGCTTGCTACCCAAATACAGCGTGTTTGTGTTTGCTTGTGAAGGATTATGAGCCGGCTCCGTTGAAGAAACGTAGCTCCCATCCACACGCCTCTCGGTCTTATTTGTTCGGGTTTACACTGGATATGGGGTGTGTGTATGGAGCTGTGGGTGGCGCAGCTCAAGCCATATATGGTCCCTCTGTACGCGCAGGCGTCCTGTGGCTGGCCACAGAGACAGGCAAATCCGAAACCGGATGCCACCAACCCTTTATATATAAATATATATATATATATATATATATATAGAAATGGTCGATTAAATATGTACGTTTATTTATACCTATAGGTATATAAATAAATGTACATCGATCTTTGCAAACTTAGCATTCGGTAATGAATTAAATCGCACCTTTAATCTATGTATGTTTGTTCCTTTATATAACATACACTTGTTCCATTTTTGTGTTAGCTTTGGTAGACAGCATTATGCACTGTAACAGGTCGTCACGTCACTACTCCCACGTGAAATGGTAACATGTCAGTTCCCGTAACTGCACGATAACGGAGGAAGCTTTGCTTTTCTATTAGTTCATTTCGTTTGACTTCTTCTATATGGTAATTATAACTAACTAAATATATACTGCCAGTTTTAATGGAGTTTAACTAGTAGCTGTACTTGTTCATCTTAAAGCTGAATTACGCATTTGTATGACTAGTACACACTAGTCCGAGACGGTGCGCGAAAGTAAGCGAGGATATCAGAAGGCAATTGGAGTCGGAGAAAGCGGACTCTATTCGATGGGCAACAGGATGATGCGGACGGATGAAGTAACTCAGGAGGTATACGTTAGCGGTGGAAGTTACAAGGCAGTAGAGCGTCGAGCCGGTTGTAACGAAGATTCAACCAAGAAATTATAGTGTACAATTGGTCAACAATTAAACAGTACATAAAACATAGCATTTAACTTTTTGGGTGTTACAGAGCTCCCTACCTAGAAGGCTGAACAAAGAAAGCCTTCGAGCTTGAAAATGACAAGTGAGTCGAGGTTCGTAAGGCATAAGCTTGCCGTGTAAGAATGAGTGAGCGTTCGTATCAAATGGTGTTAGCCAGAAGTCGGTGTCCGCTGTACCGTTTGTGGTGTATTATTTATTGATTGCAGGGCAGTGTGCATTTCAGTGAGCCGTTGGAGCGGGCTTGTCTTACTACAAAAACTGGCTAGCCCAGAAATAGGTCGACAGGACCACAACCTCCGCTGCTGCCAGACGGTGAGCTTGAAGTGGTTTCTCCCCTCGCCGCACCCTACGCCGCGCCAAGACTACCCTCGTCCCACGGAGAGACCCCCATCTTCCCACGAAGAAGCGACACTGGTCTCGCGGAGAAACGACCAGTATTAATATCAAGCCGCTCGTTGACTTCGCCGCTCATCTAAAACATTGTTCGTGTGGACCAGTCGATCTTAGTGTAGGGTTGGGACGTGTAGGGACGAGAAACTAGAAAATCAAGCGCATAAGACGTCCTGAAGTACGAATGAATGACCTGTCTGTTTAAATTGTTCGATTTTTTGAATGCTTTTTGGAAAAGGTTCTCAGCAGTTTTTGATATTTTTTGTTTTCAAAACGTCATTCGCCCAAAAACGGGTAAAGATATACACTATTTACAAACCTAAACGTAATTACACTGGACATAGTCGGGAAAACGAATGGGCTTACGCACCTCTTGACCACGGCGATTGGTCGTGGGAGGCCGCGGGCTAAATTCGGGTGATATCGAGACGGCTGAGGCTTGTAGACCGACGTCGTGGTTTGGTTGTACTGCACTAGGATGCTGAGAACTGATGCGTTGAGTTGTGATGTCGCACAAAGTACTACCAGACAAAGTAGTCGAGGCGGTTTCTTCCTTAATTCAGGCTACAGACGATCGATGATGACAACCGCGTCGGCAACCGCAGTCGATCTTGTACGTCTTAATCGCGCTGTGTAGCAGTTTGAAAGGTCCTATGTACAGCGACTGAAGAGGCTGCCGAACACCGTCTGTGCCTAGGACGTGTGAACACTTAGCTTCTTGGGCACGTGCAGAGGTGTTTGCTGCGGTCGAGGAGCGGGTGGACGTAACTCACGCATCTGGTGTTCTAATGGATCGGTGTAACTTCCATAGTCAAAAGAGGAAGTAGACGGGGCTGGTGCCACCAGCTGTCCGGGCAACCGCAGCGTGCAGCCGTAGACTAGCTGCGCTGGTGTTGCGTCTAAATCGGATTTAACCGTGTATTTTGTGCCTAGTATGACGCGACGAAGTGTTTCAGACCATGAAGTGTTTGCGTGCATACGTAGCGCGGCCTTCAATTGGCAGTAAAAGTTCTCTACCATGCCGTTAGCGGCTGGATGATACGCCTTCGTCTGAACGTGGCGACAGCCTAAATCCTTAAGCACAGTGGCAAAAGTCGAGGAGCAATGTGACCCTCGATCAGTGCTCACTATAGCGGGACAGCCGTATTGAACAACCCGGCGATCCAGAAAAGCTTTTGCTACCGTTTCCTAAGGGCAATTAGGTATGGGAATGGCTTCCGACCGTTCAGTGTATCGATTGACACGGGTCAGTGGATATACAGAGCCGATCAAAGGCGGCAGAGGACCTACGAAGTCGACGTGCACGTGATGAACTCGTGCGCCTGGCGTGGGAAATGTTCCGACTGGTCTTTCCGTGTTCTTATGCACTTTCGCGCGTTGACACGGAAGGCAAGCAGCTGCCCAATTAGGAACGTCACGGTTGACGTTGCGCCAGACAAACCGTGCGGCTACGAGTTCAACGGATGCACGAACACCCGGCTGCGACAAGCCGTGCAACGTGTCGAGCAATGTCTGCCGAAAATCGCGTGAGACGCCTGGGCGCGGCGTGCCCAGAGATAACTCGCAAGGCATAGTATCGTCTGATGGTATCAGTGGAATGGGTCGTACGTCAAGTGAGGGAGACCTGCTTATTATATCAAACTCAGGAGTATTGAGTTGCGCTGTGGTCATGGTTGCCAAGTCGCTAGCAGTGCCGGCGTCAGCGAAGATAGCTTGGATTCGGGAAAGTGCATCGGCGACGGTGTTATGCATACCTGAGACATGTCGCATATCGGGCGTAAACTGAGCGATATGATCAAGGTGGCGCAACCCTCTAAGAGAGTATCGGTCGGTAGTCGAGCAGAACACTTAAGTCAGGGGTTGTGGTCGGTGAACACTGTAAGGAGCGGCCTTCTAAGACTTGTCGAAGGATATGACTAGTAGTTCTCTACCGAACGTAGTGTAGCAAGATTTGGTAGGTTGTGGGTTTTGGGAGAAAAACGCTAATGGCTGTTACATGTCAGTTAATTGTTGCTGCAAAACAGCGCCGACTGCAACGTCCGAGGCTTATGTACTAAGAGACAATGGGGCTGCCGGGCAGTGATGTGCCATAGAATCTATGTTGGCCATAGCCTCTTTCAGCGACTTACAAACAGCGCGTGCTGTAGCAGGCAATTCGAATTTTGAGTTTCCCTCGGAGAGGGTCCCTGAATGGGGTTGCATCAGCGACGCGCACTTTGGTATGAACCCTCAGTAAAAATTCACAAGCCCATCCAAACGCCTAAGCTGCTTGGAATAAATGTGGCTCGGGGTAGTCGATGATGGCTTGAAGGTTATCCTACAGTGACACGAAGCCTGTAGAGGAGGTACTATTTCCGAAAGAGTTGACTAACTCGACACCAAACGAACACTTTTCTGTGTTGATCGTCACCCGTGTTGAACTAAACGATCAAAACATGCATGTGCGCTTCATGTGCAGAGCTCGTGATTACAATGTCGTCGAGACAAGCGTAAGCGAAGTCTAAGCCGCGACAAACTTGGTCGATTAAATGCTGAAAATTTTGCACAGCATTCGTTAGACCGAATGGCATGCGCAGGAATTCGAACAAACCAAATGTAGTTGTCCCGGCAATTTTAGCTATGTCCGCTTCGGCTACCTAAATTTGCTTGTAGGTGCGTACCAAGTCGATTTTGCTGAAGATATTTTTACCCACCAGGCTGGCAGGGGGTTTACGATGTCTGGGATCGGATTGCGATCAGGTGTGGTAGCCGTATTCAAGGTTAGATAGTCGCAGCAAGGACTCTAGTCCCCCATGACCTTTTTCGGGACGATGTGGAGAGGGGGCGTCTATGGGCTGCTGGACCGTCTGACGATACCGAACTGAAACTTTTGGTCGAATTCAGCTCGTGCAGCACGTAGGTTGTCCAGAGCAAGCCGTATTGGTCGCGCGTTAACTGGTTGACCGCGCGTGAAAACGTGGTGTGCGACCTCTGTAGTGACTGGTGGAGGCTCTGCAGCCGGTCGAACCAGTCGCGGGTATGCAGAGAGGAGGATTAAGTAGTCGGACGGTGGGTTTGCGACCCGCAAAACAGGGCTGATTATCGGGGCACCTGTAGGGACGCCATCAACAACCTGTTTTGTACGGTCATCTAAACGTCTGTGGTGACCAGCATCAACAAGTAACCCAAATGTCGGAGGTAGTCGATACCGATAAATGCGAAGGGTACAGACGCAGCCATGAAGACCCACTGAAAACCTCGGCGAAGAATGAGGTCCAGGTTCATCATGCACTGACCGAATGAAACTATCGGAGAACCGTTGGCCGCACGCACGTTGTACGTAGGCTTTGGGTGCTTGTCGTTCGCGTTCGCAGGGATGACGCTGACTTCCGCTCCCGTGTCGATGAGGAGCGTGATGGAAAAACGCCTATCCTTAACGTATAACAAGCGAGTTGTTTGGTTATTTTCGGATACGTTGTTCGTGCTAGTATGCGGGCTGCTTGTATGTTTGTAGCAGTTGTCGTGCCTAATGTAGGGAGCCGACAACGTTTGTCTCTTCCAACATATTGGCGGTGATACCAACATACTCCTTCGACGGGTTTGGTATTATGTGACTGAGAACGTGCAGGGAAACTGTTGCGCTTTCGTGTCGAACGAGGTGCACTCGCTGCCGGCACAGACAAGCCGCAATGAACGGCAGCCAAAACGTGGTCAGCGTCTGACCGTGTCACAAGCTGCTTCGAAGCCTTCATTGCTGCTATCCTGCTGCGAAGTAGCGCAATTTCCTCTTCTTAAGGGTCAGATCGGCCTGACGACTTGGAGCAGTTATAAAACTCAGTTTTTATCGGTGCGGATACGTCACCGGAGCTACTAGTCGTCTGTTGCGGAAGAACTTCGAACGCAGCTTTCGTCTTAGTACTTAGTTCTTTCCGGGGCGGATCCAGAAACATGGACAGCATTACCGGCAATGGCTCTGGGAGACGTGTAAACCGCAGTTCCTTTACCTTTTATTTGCTCAAGAATAAGAGACCAGCAATGCGCTGTATTTCGTGGAGTAACGCTGACAGCTTGTGATCTCCCAGCTTGAGACCATTGAGCTATTCGAATCGAGCTCCTGCGCTGGGCTGTAACTCTTTATATCCGTTTGCTTCTTCGTTTCATACTGTGCCTTATTTGATGGGCAGAGTAGAATGTCTTCAACCAGCGTCACAACCGACGAAGGAAGGCGTGGGAGGAGCTGATTGTACATCGGACAGTCCGCTTGAATGCACTTATTTGCCAGCTAGATCTCGAATAGCGCAAACCAAACCTTTGGGCTGTGTCCCATAGAACTTGGAACAGTCAACGTAAGCGTGTTTATGCTGCAAAGCGACAAGCATGTCACTTTGAAACGATAAAGGATGAACAAAAACACGATGAAAGTACTAAAATTAAGCAATAAACAAAGGAACACACACATATAAGCGAGAAAAAGGAACGGACTCACCGAAAAATAGGAACGACGAAAAAGTTTTAATTCGTGCTTGCGAATCGAGGTCACCAATTTGTAGGAGTAGTAAATACTAGTCCGAGACGTGAGCGAAAGTAAGCGCGGATATCGGAAAGCAATTGGAGTCGGACACAGCGGACTGTATTCGATGGGCTACAAGAAAATGCGGAGTGATGAAGCAAGACAGAACAATGGAACAGTGGAACAATGGTATATGACGGGTAAAAAAGCATACACTTAACGAGTCCCGCAGGTTGGCAATAGAAATGCTAACAGATTGGCAAACCACATAAGTGGTTGAAGTAAGGAGCGTCAGGTAGATAAAAGGTAGAAGTATAACAGTATAACAGTTTTAGGGGGATAAAGTGGTACGACGCAAAACTGGCTAAGAAATTGTTATCGTTGGTGATGGTAGCAAATAAAAATGGAGTACTCACCGGTTCGCACAGATTTACGACCGTGAATTTGGGGTATAAATCCAAAGAGGCTGGTCAGCCTAAATATATACAAGCGTTTTCGTTCATAAAACAAAGCGCAGGAGGCTCAGTGCGACGTCCAATCGTTTTTTAAACGTATCTAATGTGGGGGCACAAACAACTGAGTTTGGAAGGGCGTTCCAGCGCCCGCAGACCCGGAGAGAGAAATAGGTTCTCCGACAGTCTAGACGACTGTACTGTTGGCTCAGCTTTAAACTGTTACCGCGAAGGTTAGTGTTCGGGCTGAGCTTCAAGAGGTGGCGGCATACGTGACTGGGATCGCTCAATATCTGGTACACTAACATGAGGTCTCCACGAAGTCGCCGTTACCGTCCGCTGAACACTCCGAGTATCTCCAGTCGTTCCTGATAAGGAGTGTGGCGCAAGCCCTTGACGATTTTCGTTGCTCGACGCTGTGGGGTCTCAAGCGCTGCAAGGTCACGTTTTAGCCAGGGTTGCCAGGCCTGGATTGCATATTCGACGTGAGGACGCACGTAGGCATTCAGCATCAAAGAGAAGATGGATGGATCCAAAATTCCGAATGCTCTTCGCAGGAGTCCAACGTGCTGGTTGCCCCTTTTAGAAGCTGAATCTGACTGTTTGGAACACCCGAGGTCTTCCTGTCCCAGCACACCCAAGTCGCGTTCCTGAGTGGTGGTCTTCAGATCGTGTGCGGGAACTTACAAGGCCGTCGAGTGTAGAGCTGGTTGTAAAGAAGATTAAAACAAGAAAGAATAATGTACAATCAGTCAACAATTAAATAGTACATAAAAGATAGCAGTTAACATGTTTGGCACTACACAGTTGATTAATAACACCTTGCGGTTATTTTAACTAATACTTAGTAGAAGTTGTAGGTGCAATATATGAAGAAGTTATATAAAGCACAGGTAATAATAATACAGCAGAAGAATAATAACGGAAATCCCTTAATAGGGCTAAAAATGATGTTAGTCATGTATACCACCTGTATAACCAGGACTATGTATTGTTTTATTCTTGCGAACGAGTCGGGTGCATAGTAAGCTCATACAACTTCCACAGACTTGGCTATGTTTTCCACACTCACCCAGGCTCCATTATTGGCAGCACTTGCGTGTATGAGCCGTGCATAACTGAGTATTATACGGCTTACAACAGTGGTGTCATAATCGCCAATAAACATGTATACCTTTTTGGCTTCATTACCGTATATGGCTAGTGCTTATTAAGCCTATACATATCCCGCAGAGAAAGCTTATTATTATCTATGGCAACACCTCTGTTATCGGATTCACGAGCCTCCTATTAGCTCCAAACTCCTTGTTCTGCATAATCCCATATGAGTCGTATAACATTGGTGTCATTATCGCCACTAGCATATCCGAGATTATTGGAAACATTGGTCTACAGGGCCGGCCTTTACTGAGCCCATATTGTCACCAACCTGTGGGCATCGTTAGCACCGCTAACGAATCCATTACGCTTGGCTCCATAGGCACCCATGAATTGGTTTTACTTTGCCCTTGGCAGCTGCATCCATATAGCCACTAGGGAAGTGGCAACTATTGGCCACACACGCCTTCATGCCTGACACTTATTAAAGCCAAATAGGTCCCCTACTTTTGCTGCTATACAGGAGAGCACATTGCTTCGAGCACAACCAGTACATAACTAATAGAAACACCAATTACAGCTACTACTCTGTATGCCCCCCGCCGCGTTAGCATCCACGTTACTAAAGCCCTCTTTACCAATTGGAACCACAGAGTCAACCGGAATAAGACTCGGGGACCCAAGACATATCTTTTCAGACATCTTAAGGGAAGGGAAAATCAAGCAGGAAGGAGAATCTAGGTAATATGAAAGAAGAAACAGGTTCGTGAACGGGTTTACGCTTGCCAAGTAAACAATCGAGGAGAGCGTTATTCAAAGAGCCCAAGAGCAACGAGTTGGTATGAAAATGAACTCACCAGATTGTAAAAGGTTGACGGTGGCAGTTGAGGACTTAGTTGAAAGTTCGCTGCACCCTGTATTCACGATGTTGAAAATTCCCAGTTCAAGTTCATTTGGGACCGGGACAGTATTTCACCTTTGAACTCATCATTGAGCCAACAGGGAATGCGGTGGATTTATCTGCTAAACTGGAGTCAGATCAACACACGATTCACATTGGCAACCAAACCATGCACACGTGCCCTACACCAGCAGTCCCCGCTGCGCCGGCCACGTGAATAAAATAAAACAAATAATACGGGGAAACAAGCTTTCCCAATTTCACAAGTACTATAGAGATGCAAGCGAAAATGCATTTTTGGAGGAGTAAGCCTTATTAGACGAGTAAAAGCTTAAGGCAGTAAACGAAACATTTTAAACTGCAGTCTGAGGGCGTCAAGTCGATGTTCAAACGCTTTTACCTTCGGTGTCATCACATTCTGCAGGCAGCGCATTCCAACAACCTATGACACTACATGATCAATGAAATCTGCCCCAACCCGGTCAGATCGGAGTTTGTGCAACTGCAATAGGTGACCACGAAGTGATATCACTCGGGTTGGGTGAAACAGTCCAGTTAAACCTGACCAATGTGACCCATTATTATGCGATATGTGAGGATCCAGTAGTCACGAATTCGCGTGTAATGCATGGAAAAAATATCTAACTTACGTAGACTCTCAGGGTACGACAATTTTTTAACCCATGCACCATTTTCGTCAAAGACCGCGAGACCCGTACATTTGCCACTCTGTCACGAACGAGGCATAGGGTATAAACCTGTACACAGTATTCCAATTGCTGTCTTATAAAAGCCAAGAAAGTCCAAGAAACATTTCAGTCGTCATGGTCCCGAATGACATCCTAGATATGAATCGGTTATAGATCGCGGCCGTTAGGTTACCTCATTAGCACTTTCAAGCTTGCGCAGTATTATTCGAACAGTGTCCGCATAACGTTTTCACAACTGCTTGCATGATGAAACACGCCAAATTCCAAAACCACCAAAGGCGGAAACGGTTAAGCAAAAACACCCGCTCAGTAGATGAAACGGTCGCACCAAGTGCCTGGAACAGGAATTTACACGCGAATCGTCAAGGAAATAATAAACAAAGAGGAGTGATTCCAAGTAGCTTGGAAAGCAGTAACCGGACACATAAACGTTCTAGGATTTTCAGACCCAATAATCTGTTCTACTCATCCTGTTCACTGCTAACGACCTTCCCGTTTGTCTGAACTGTCCCTGGTATCCTCTGGCTTTCAATGACTTGGAAGCTCTGCCGGCTCTTGACTATCCCATCACAGTACCAACTCCACGTCTTACTGGAGTACTAGGTAAATAATCATGTGTTACCTCTAGTACGACTGGCTCCGCATTGCGACTAGATGAACGCTTCTCACATCACGCTCCAACTTTCAAACCTTATATTACTTTCCCCTTTCTAGCACCCTTCACTTACACTGTACTTCGAAGCGATAAAAAGGTATGCTGCTGCTATTGAAGAGCCTCTCTAAAGCTTGTGAACATTCTTCCTTACATTTCATCAACAACTAGCTTCACATGACTTATATTTTTTCTTCATATTTTACTACCTGTCTATCTGGTCAAACTATATGACTGGGCGCATGTGTCCATTAGATCTGCCTGTCTTCCATTGTTGTACGTCTGAACACTTTCTGTGACCCGTGGTTTTCATTGAAATGGAACCAGCAGTAAGCTATGCCGGCTCAGTAGCTAGCCCTTCACAATACTGCTTCCCACGTCCGATGTTACAACTTATCTGCTGCTGATGCTCACGAACTCTTTCTCAACGAGCCAATGATTTAACCCCTATGGAACGTATCCCACCCCAATGCCATTTCCTTAACGACCAGCTTCTTCTCACCTATGCATTATCTCTACTTTTGACTACCCGTCTATCTGGCTCACTTTAATGACTGAACGTGTGCATCTATCAAATTTGTCTGACTTCCTTCTTGTCTGTCCCAACTATTTCGGTTATCCTTTGACTTTCACTGACTTGAAAGCTCTGCCGGCACATTGGCTATCATTTCACAGTATTGACACCACGTCAAATTGGAGTACTAGATGGATAATCATGCGCTATCTCTGGTACGACTGACTCCGCATCATGACTTGATGGACGTTTCCCACATCTCTGTCCATCTTCCAAACCTTTTTATTACTTTCCCTATTTTAGCACCCTTCACTTACACTGTAGCTAAAGTGACAACACTGTCTGCTGCTGACATTCGTGAGCCTCTCCAAACCTTGCGGTTACTCCTCCTTACACTCCCTCAACGACTAGCTTCTCCTGACATTTTTTTAATCTTTACTTACTACCCGGCTAGCCGGTCAACCTACATGACTGGAAGCATGCGTCCATTACGTCTGTCTGTTTTTCACTGCTGTCCGTCTGAAATATTTCCGTGACCTGTGGCTTTCATTAACATAAAAGCAGCAGGATGCGCTGATGGCTCAGAGGCTATCTCTTCACCGTAACGCCTAACACGTCCGATGATATAACACACTTTATAAGACTACTGATACTCACGAACACTTTCTAAACGAGCCAGTGATTTGACTCATATGGAACTCAACCCACTCTACTGTCATTTCCTTAACGCCCAGCTCCTCGGAGTCCATAAGGCTTCCTTTTGACACAGTAGCGTTCCACATTCGAGTGGTTCACCTGTTACTTAAGCGCAGATGCGCTATCCTATACCACAGCTGTTGATTCAAAGTATTGCTTGTCCTGCAATCCAAGCCTTGCTTCTATTACGGCGTCTTCCATATTTATAACCCTCTTCCACTTAACTAACTGCTCGGCAGTCCCTCTTTTCTTAATCTATGAATAAAGAGTGGCTTCTGCTTTGTAGCCAATCCGGTTCCTAGTCTCACCGTTCTCTTCTCCATCTAGCTTCATTTTGACACCGTAGAATCCCAACTTCAGGTGGTTCACCTATTCTACTGAAGCGCCAATGCACTACCCTATTTTACATTTGTTGGTTCATAGTATTGCTTGTTCTACAACCCATCTACTCTTCTGCTACGGCCTGTTTTCTTTCACTCTAACCTTCCTCCACTTACCCGACCGCTCGGCAGTCCATACTCACTTAATCTCTTAATAATCAGCGGCTTCTGCTATGTAGTTAACCCGGTTCTAACCCTCACTGTTCCATGCGTCCAACTGGCGCGCTTTTGACACCGTAAGAGTCCACATTCGCATGGATCCATTAAGCTACAGAAACGCCGATGCATCACCTTGCTCTACAATTGCTGGTTCCTAGGTTAACTTTCTGCTGTTTATTCACCATTTGATCGCCACACGTATTTGAACCGTTTTCTTTCTTCCCACATATTATTCCTAAAGCTCGTTGACTGATTACCGGAACTACCCTCCGGAACTTCATGCATATCACAGTAGTTTACCGAATTTGGCCTTGCTTTTTGTGGCATAATCAAGAAGCATTTTCAGCGTAATATATTTTGCACATTGTACATCATTCCGTCTCAAGTCTAAATGTTTTAGGGTAGGATTTTCACAATGCTCGTTTCCATGGTTATCCTTTTCGGTCACCTCTCAACCCGTTCTTCTTTTTCCTATTTCTCTAAAGTCGGGAACTTTATTGAGATCCAGGGTGAGATGGAACGAAATAACCAACAAGGACTAACCTGAATCATATCCTTGTACCAAAACCAACGAATTGCACCCAACGCAACGACTGGTGTCCAGTAAAGCTAGCTGGACGCGAATTCTTCACACTCCAGCAAGTATACAAAATCAGCGAAAGTGAGACCCCAGATACTCTGGAAATTTAGCTTACCTGCACAATTATTCACCTTGCTCGACTGACCCCAACCGCTATGGCGGGTCCTGACTGAGCTATCTGCTCCACCAACAAAGGGATCATTCGACTGCGAATAACAGCGAAAAAAATGGTTGGTAAATGGCTTTGCCAGATGTGCATGACCATACAATGCAATCGAGGAGTTTTCCAGGACACGGTGGGTTTTCACCTGGCAAACGTTTTCACTTTAAAAGCCACAATAGTCCATTTATCAACACTGCGAAATGGCGGGTGTGACTCTCCACTAAGTAAAGTCACTGCCCACAATTACATTCTGGCCTATTGAGTAGAGAAATTCTTTCACTATGTTACTGACACGTACAAATCAGGTATTCTCAGTCTTCGCATACTGTCATCATCAATAAATGTGACGATTGTGCAGGCCGAAATAGTCCAAAACTTTATACTGAAGTTGTGATGAATTGGATCCTGTTTCCAAAGAAAACCGGCCCAACTACGGCTCCGCGTAACTTTCACAACAAACAAAATCAAAGAGCTCAATATCGCCTGAAGGAGCCAGAAGAATTTCAAGGTAGGCGCGTACAACCCCATCAGTTGTACACCTAACAAAGCCAGTGCAGTTGTAATTGCCAACAAAGAACCTATACTCACTTCCTAATCCCATCCAAGGGCATAGGATTAATGTAAACATTGATCTGATCACTTACGGGCGCATCAACTAGCCAGTCTAGGAATATACTTATTTATTTACCTACTGTGCTTTTCCTGTTTACTCTACGCACACATAAATCTAGTTCATCGTCACCAACCTGACGTTTTTACTCTACATGAGCACTTTACTCTTTCTGCAAAGTGTACAAATTTTGGCTACAGTCAGTTGCGTGCATTGTAACGTAGCTGTTGCGCAATATAATTGCTTTAACCTTTGGTGATGCCTGAGTTGGTGTGCCTTGATGAATTCGAGAATAAAATATTTTTTGATTTATTTACATGTCGTTCGTATTGCTTTCGAGTCAGCACCGTGGGCTTGTATAAACACATCGCAGTAGCAAAGTAACCTCGCTTAACACCCTGCGCTATTTCCGCAAATTTCCGAAAATAATTTCGTAGCAAACCATGGAACTTGTCGGAATCATCCACCATGCCTAATGCTTCTAATGTGGCGCCAATTGGCTAGATGGCACGATGTAGTCTGCCTTAATAAAAACCGTAGGTATTTGTGATGGTTCGTTGCCGGTAGACAGTCACCACACATCCAGGAAAGCGCTAGACAGCCGTTTCGCCCTATTGTGGCTCATCAATAACGCGCATCCGCCGAATCCTGTCGGCTTTGAACCCATGAACTTACACTTGCGATGCAGCGACTTATATCCCTGAGCCATGGGCGACGGCAGCGGAACACGATGACTGGTATCTGACTGCGATATAGCGTGGCTCATCCTCCACTGTCGTGCATGTTATGAAGGTGCAGAGGACAGGACTGGCCCCAGAGCAATGAGTTCCTTTGCGAGCCGCCACCAATCGAGATGGCATGTAAGCTGTTATGGCGCCTACTGATTATTTGTATTAGAGGATTTATTAGGTTTTGGGGTATATTCGTCGCAGTTAGACACAGGCAGACAGCCACCACACATCCAGGAAAGCTCTGGACGTCCGGTTCGTCCTATTTGGACTCGTTGGCAACGCGCACTCGCCAAATCCTGCCGGATTCGAACACATGACCTTACCCTTGCTAGTCAGCGATTTATGTCACTGAGCCAGCTCTGTCCTCTGCACATGTAAGGCAGTGGAGGATGAGCCGCGCTAAATCGCAGTTAGATATAAGCCATGGTGTTCCGCTGCCGTCACCCATGGCGCAGTGACATATGTCACTGACTCGCAAGGGTAAGGTCATGGGTTCGAATCCGACAGGATTTGGCGGGTGTGCATTACGGATGAGTCCCAATAGGACGGAACGACCGTCTAGCGCTTTTCTGGATGTATGGTGGCTGCCTACCTGTGTCTAACTGCGACGAATGTACTCAAAAACCTAAAAAATCCCCCTACTACAAATAACTGAGGTATGGTAATAAAATCACATGCTAAAGACATTAGCCCAGTTAACATTACATTGCCGGTACAAATATCACTACCTGACTTTAGACCATGACGCGCATTTAACATAGGGTGTCTAACGAACCTAAACCGCCGCTAGACAAGACGCAGATGTAAGAGTCCCGGCCCGTTCACTAAGTTCCTTTTCCGCCTTCTGGTCAAACTGCGCAGGTTTAGATCGATGGGAGATCCGTGCACGGAGGATATAACCCAGCACAATCTTCTGCACTTCACCTTGAACAGTGTGCATGTTCAAGTTCGAGTTCAAGTTCAAGTGGGACTGTAACATAGAGTAAATTCCCGTGGATGTTGCTTCCGTAGCGCGTCGCTGATCTGGAGTATTATTTATCATCGATAACTGGAATCTAGAATTCAGATTGGCACGCGCGAACCACACCACGGTCAATCAATTGACACCCAAGCGACTTGCATTGGCAGTCCCCGCCGCACCCGGCCTCGTGAAATAAGAAACAGATGCACGAAAGTAAGATGAACGTTAAGAAAAAAATACTAGACTTAATAATACAAGAAGCCGAATGACCTAAGATGTGAAAGGAAAGTTAAGAACTGAAGGCCAATGGCCTCAAGTCGTTGTTCGAACTATTCCACCATTGGTGCCAATATCACGTTTTCGGGCAGTGCATTCCCGGAATTTACCATTCGGAGTGATAAGCGAAAGTCCGCCCAGACACCATCCGATCGAACTTTGGGCAGCTTCACCGAGTGAGCTCGGAGAGATGGAAGCCGAGCCAATTGGAAAAGTCGATAAATTGGGTCCGACTTTACCGGTAAGTATGCGACAGGTCAAGATCAGGTCGCCTCGTTGGCGCCGATACTGCATTGGGAACATTCCCAGCTCAAGTAGTCTTGCTGGGTAAGAAAGGTTCCGTACTCCATGAACCATTTTGGTCCCAGCTGACATGGCTATAACACAAGGCATATTCCCATCCAATATGTAGTGGGAACTGAATGAAAATGACCTGTATATGATTGGATCTTTCTGTAAGTGGGAATAGTCTCTCGCATCGTCGAGAAATAAAAGATATATTTATGTATAAAGCGGAGGGTATGACACAAGAGTGTGATCAGAAATAAGCAGCGCTTTAGTTAGCCACACCAACGGTAAATGATGGCCGTGTGGCAAATCTGGAGGTCTTCAGATGACGCGATGTCGCCAGGAGCGCAGTAAGTTTGTGCTCGAGAAATAAGCTATGTTTAATACAAAGCCGTATAAGGTGGTTTCCGGTACCTGCGCGCGAGTTTCATAGTCATTCAGACCACCTATGTACTGTTTATCAGCTTGGTATTTATCGCCCTGTGCGTTAAAGCCCTCGGTAAGAACCATGATATTTGTAGGTCGCTATTTATGGAGGTCATAGAGTAGATAGTAAGACTCATTTTACGTGAATCAAAGCTACCTTCCTTAAAAGCATACTGGCCTCGAGAAACAATGTTTGGTAGCCTCGCCGCTGGAAAACTGTTCGGAGTCAGCCTGAAGTGGAGTAAAAACTAGTCCTAGACTACTGCACCGGACGGAAAAATCAATGGCAGATAAAAGAGAAGAATACGCTGACCTTCAGTGTTGACCAGCTGGACTAACTCCCCAGATATTTCCCACTATTTGATGGAATGGCCGAAAGTTGATATTCCGCAAGGTTGGTTCCGCGCAGCTCAGACCTCCCAAGCACACAGACCAAACAAGCTCAACCCGCCGCCTCAGGAAAGCAGAACGCGCCGTTGGAGGTCGATAAAAATGTATCGGAAAAAGCGGTTAATTAAAACAATTGTACAATACCGACTAAAAAACAAAGTGATATAAAGTGCAGAATATGAAAAATGTATTGATACTACAAGCATCTAACCGCAAGCCAGTTGAGTAGTGCTACGTCCGCACGCACAATGCACGCTATTCATACACCCGCCTGATCCGCAGCTTCAATCTTTTGGTCACCTGATAAGTGGAAAGTAGATATACCGGGAGAGCAAGCATCTGGTGATTTGAAGACTGAAGGTTTCTGGAATATGAACAAGCGCTGTCTGCGATCCAATTTGTAGGCGCTTGAGGATATTTAAGCTGCTAAATTGAGTTGGGAACGAGTGGCTAGAAAGATCCTGTCTTCACGATTACGCGACAAACAGACGGTCTTGAAACTGGAACAAAGGTATAATACGTGTAAGAAATCCAAAGCTTGACAAGTCCCGTGAGATGATTTATTGGAATAACTTTAGGTACACAGAAGTGAAAACACATCTGAGCTCACCATATTATGCGCGTTAACACATAGGTATATCCGTCTAACCCGATTTCGTGGGGTTGGTGAGCAAACGATTTGTCTGCGTCTAGTCGTCACTCAATGAATAGAAATAGGATCAAGCAATGCAAATGATGTGAAGCATCGTCGAGTCACTTTTTTAAATTACTAGCGTGGGTGCTGAAATGACAAACGTAGAAAGAGCGTTCCACGGATGACAAAAACGAAAGAAAAAATAATTCAGGTCGCACTCAAACCGCCTGTATTGGGTGGCAAGTTTCAATATATGACCCCTCAATTCGATGTTGCAGCAAAACTTCGGGAGGTGGCGAAAAGCGTGCTCAAGATTTTTCAAGGTCTGGGACGTCAGGATGACGTCACCTCGTAGACGGCGATATCCACCGCTGTACACTCCCAGGGCTTTCAGTCGCCTATGGTATTACAAGTGGGACAAACCCATCACATTTTTCATTGCCTATGACTGTGCGGTCCCCAGTGTAACCAGGTCGCGTTTTAACCATGGTTGCCAAGCCTGGATCACCTACTCTACATGATTTCTCCAATACGCATTGAGCATTTGGGGAAAGACGATGAGATTGAACCTCCAGAACGCCCTCCGTAACAGACCAACATGTTGATCCACGGTTTTGGACGCCTTCAAGGACTGTGCCGAACAGCCGAGGTCATCTTGGATTATCACCCCAAGGTAATGTAAGGTAGTGTTCAGGATATCGTCTTCAAGTGGTCATCGACATAGTTGGAATTGTCCCGCGGGGCGACATGACGGAGCTTCAGCAGCAGAGGGAATAAAGCAAAATGACAAAATTCAACAAACTTAAAGCAAAATATTTAGCGGATGGTGCATTAGACCAGGATTTTGAGGACTCAGCGGTTAGCACCTCAGCTGAAGAAAGCAGACAGAGAGCGTAGACAGATATCCGGCGCAGGTTCGTTTATGAGTATATGTGCGGCGTGTATAGGGCGATTCCTGCTTTTCCAGGATAAGGAAGATGGTTAGGTTAGAGGACATCATATGGTGTCTTAGGTCGTAAAGGCGGGACTCGCAAGGCAGCGGGGAGAGTAAGGCATACCGTAAACATTTAGGAGACAGTAACATGGTTTCGAATGGCAGCAAAGTATTCAGGGCACCAGAGCAACCCGAGTTTAGCAGCGTAGAGATCAGAAAACTTCCTGAGAGTCCAACCAGACGCTAAATACGAAAGCAGCTGACCACCAGGCGGCTAATATGTCTTAACTTCTCATTTGACTTACAGTGCACTAGTTGTACCCACTGGAGGAAGAAAGAAGACAAGCAAGAGAGAATAATAAATTTGAATACATTTTGCGTTTCGTATGTGATAACCAGTTACATTTCGCCCTTCGCTGAGCGGTATCTAGTGAAACCAGATCGCGTTTTAACCAGGGTTGCAAGGCCTGAATCGCGTACGCCACATGGGGCCTCACATACGCATTGCTTTTGCAGTACCAGTTTCCTCTTCAGTCTCAGAATGATTGCCACTTCCAGTTTTTCCACTTTAGTCAAGGAGGCAATTTTGATGAATTTATACCTGGCATTTAGCAACCATCCGTACTAAAAATATCGCACCTTGTCAAATACTGCACTGCGCGGACCGCCCCATCCCCCCGACACCCTATGCTAACCCTCTGCCCTCGGCTAACATGTATTTATGGTTGCAGATGTATCAAATAGCATTCTACCTTCCAAAACGCCCCAAAGCGCGAGCCACTCGTTGAGTGACCAAGTCCAAACCAACCAATAGCATATCAGACGCGTCTACGACATGGGTTACCGGAGATTGATTGAGTATGGCTCAAATCGCGTACGATTTGGTGGGTGCCTATTAGAACTCGACACTAGTATCCAGGCATGATTGGCTACACTGAAGCTACATGCATGCTAGTGGGCACACTCGCAATACTCACTTAGCACCACCTAAGCATAGCGGTTAGACTTGATCAGGATGGTTGGCACGCAACGTTTCAGGCGTTCGTATCTCTACGTGAAACTTGTTTGCTCGGTTTGTCCGCGCACATCATCGCTGAGCTGTCCGTATACTGCCAGGCATCCACACGACTGAGTTCACATAAGTTGGCTGTTGGGAATAATGACAAGAAGTCGCTCACACGTACCGTTGTCAAGCATCATATGGTATGGAGGCGCGGTGAAAGCGGCGAATATTTGTGTGTGTATCGGGGTGCGGCGCATATATATATATATATATATATATATATATATATATATATATATATATATATATATATATATATATATATAGGCGGGAGAGCCTATGGTGCGCCGAAGCTGATGGTGGCTAGATCCTGACAGATGGTCTACCCACTGCTGCTACTGTTGTGCCATTTGCTCATGACCTGGACGCCTCCTCGTGGCGACCGCTGGGTGGGAGTTGGGTTTCGCTCTTCTCCCTGCTAAGATCTAGGACACCAGTGCGCATGAATCGGTGAACTGACCATGTGCTAGACCCGCTGCCTTTCGGGTGTTCATTTAATCGAAGGCTTTGGCTGAGGACCCGAGTCGTTCTCCTGTCAGGTGTTGGCGCCCTGCCAGTATCCTAGTCCATCCTCTTCGGAGGTTAGGAAGTGGTCGTTGGCCCTCTTCCCTTAAAATCTAGCCATGAGAGACAACAGGTCTGCGGGTTAGAAGCTCATAGCTCAGTTGGCGTAGAGCACGAGCGCCACGCGTTGTCTCTGACGGTGACAGGGCATCTCCGGGTGTTCAATGATTTGCTACTGCCCGCCTCTAGCCAGGCAGCCCCTGGTCAAATTGGTGCAAACCCGCCAAAACCCACCTGCGTCTGGCCGTCGTCGCAGGTGTGTTTCCTACTACGGTCGCAAAACATATATAAAACGTTCCAGAACCTCAAATGCCGCATGTGACGGCCGTCAAGCAGAGCCCTATCTGTCTCTGCAATCACATTTCCGAGCTGGATCTGCTCCCCACTGCCTTGTGGGTCAGGATATTGAGCGAAAGGCTCCGGACCGAGTCTCTCAAGCAAAACCTCCAAACCACCCACTGCCATGTGGGTCAGGCTATTGAGCCAAAGGTTCCAGGTGGAGTCCCTCGAGCAAACCTCCGAAGCACAACGACCATCTCGCGTGCGATTGCCCACCAATGCAATCGTATGCCTGCGCGCAAAGCACTCAGCATAGGGTGCTGGAACGTGTGCACAC
The DNA here is from genome assembly GCA_944474145.2 of Dicrocoelium dendriticum. NCBI lineage: Eukaryota > Metazoa > Platyhelminthes > Trematoda > Plagiorchiida > Dicrocoeliidae > Dicrocoelium > Dicrocoelium dendriticum. The sequence continues at coordinate 86,038,384 of OX104064.1, forward strand.
TACTAGACCGGAACTCCAGCGAGCGCCCGGAGCGACGCACTGCACTCGTCGCGATGGAACTGGGGCGCTACCACATCGATATTGTTGCCCTCAGTGAAACTCGGCTCGCTGAGCAAGGTACGTTTCATGAAACAGGGGCTGGCTACACATTCTACTGGGTGGGCAACGTCGCCTCAACACCACGTGAACACGGGGTCGGATTTGCAATATCCGATCGCCTCCATGGCCAGCTGGTGGGTGAACCAACGGGCACCAGCGCACGCCTGATGACTGTTCGCCTACGACTCGGAAGAGGTAATTTTGCCACCTTTATAAGCACGTATGGCCCGACCATGTGTTATCCTGATGACACGCGTGCTCAATTCCACACTCAGCTATCCTCCGTGATACGGTCTGTGCCGAGGAGCGACCGACTATTTCTGCTGGGTGATTTCAATGCGTGCATTGCGCGTGATGCATCGGTGTGGACAGATGTTATCGAGCCGCATGGCATTGATCCATCGAATGCGAACGGTGACAGGCTGCTGTCATTGTGTGCCACTCACGGCCTGACGACCACGAGCACTCGGTTTGCACTGAGTGCGAGTGATATGGACACTTGGACGCACCCACGGGGTGGTCTCGCTCACCTGCTCGACTAGGTCATCATACGTCAGCGCTATTTGAGTGAAGTGCGCATGCCACGTGTACAGCGTGAAGCTGAGTGTGCCACTGGTCACAAATTGGTGCGGATCAAACTGTACATATGTTTTCGTAACTCTATGTATTGCATTGCCGCCGTGAACCGGCGTAAAGATAACATTCTCTCCCTCGGTACTGTGACGAAATGTACTGAGCTGGAGAAGGCGATGGCTGCACGCCTGTGTGATGTGGACTGCATAGCCACAGTGGGCGATCTGTGGCACCACATTCGCAACCAGATGACAGCTGCTGGCGAGGAGACCATAGGGAGGGGAAAATGTAAGTGGCCTGGTTGGTTTGATGACAACAATGCGACGATCGGCGCATTGGTGTCGGAGATGAATGCAGCAATTGCTGCACATGTTGCAGACCCCAGTGACTTGGGGAAGAGTAGTCAGTTTCGCGAACTTCGACGGCGACTGGCCCGAGAGCACCGGCGCATTAAAAATGCATGGTGGATGGAGAAGACGAATCAGATGGAATGCTACGCCGAACGCCGCGAACACAAGGAATTCTTTGACTCCTTGAAGGCGGTATATGGACCGAGATTGGAGCCGCTGAGGACACTGATCGATGGTAGTTCAGGCGCTACCTGCACACAGACTGTAGACATAATGCAAATTTGGCGGAAACACTTCGACTGTCTCTTGAACAACCGTTCAAAGATCGACTGGCCTACATTGAACGGCCTGAAGCAGCAGGATATGAAGGCGAATCTGGCGGACACGTCGACTCTAGATGAGACACAGGGAGCACTTGCTCAGCTGCGAAACCGCAAGTGTGCCACGGCCGACGGGATACCGCTTGAAATATTAAAACGCGGCGGAGCCGCCTTGTTGACTGCGCTTAACTACTTGGTGAAACGCGTATGGATTGAGGAGAAGGTGCCTCCTGAGCTGAAGGATGCCCTTGTGCTACCACTGTACAAGGGTAAAGCGAGCAAGAAATGCTGCACGAATTATCATGGCATCAACTTGCTGAGTTGTGTGGGCAAGGTGATTGCCCGAATCCTGCTCAACCGCCTCGTCAGTCAGGTTGTGGAACCGAATGTGACGGAAGAGCAGTGTGGATTGCTTTCGGGTCGCAGCACTATGGATATGGTGTTTGCGGCTCGTCAGTTGCAGGAGAAGTGCAGAGAACGACACCAGTCATTGTGCTCGCTTTTTGTTGATTTCACCAAGGCATTTGATACGGTGAACCGCATGACATTGTGGTTGGTCTTGGGTAAGTTTGGTTGCCCGCGTAAGTTTGTAAGTGTGATTGAATATTTGCACAGTGGTATGCGGGCGAGGGTGCAGCTGAGTGGAGAGATCTCAGATGACTTTGCAGTTGTCTCTGGTGTGAAGCAATGCTATGTCTTAGTTCCTGCCCTGTTTAATATCTATCTTTATGCAACGATGTCTTAGGCTTTTGATGCCGCTTGTGCTTACGGTGTTCGTGTGGAGCACCGTATTGATGGTGGGTTGCTGAATATCTGTCGTTCCGGTGCGAGAACCCCAGTCTGTGAAACAACTATCCAAATGTTGCTGTTTGCTGACGACTGTACGTTGTTTGCACACAGCGCGGATGAGTTGCAGCATGTGATTAGTACTCTGGCTTCGGCAGCGGCCAACTTCGGGCTCACCATCAACACAAGCAAAACTGTCTGTCTCTTTCAGCCTTTACCGGAGTTGTAATCTTCGATATTGCCGCGCATCAGCATTGGTGCTGAAGTATTGGAACCCACCTTCTGCTTCTGCTTCCTTGGGTGTCTGATGTCGACTGATCAGCAGCTACAGAGTGAGCTGCGTATTCGCGTGTCGAAGGCAACGGCGGCATTCGGGGAGCTATATTACCTAGTGTGGAACAACCATCAGCTTACGGTTGGCACGAAGCTGATGGTATAAAAATCCACGGTGCTGTCCGTTCTTCTATACGGCAGTGAAAAGTGGACGATGTACCGGCGGGATGTGCGATATCTCGAACGGTTCCATCAGCAGTGTTTGCGACGGATTATGCGCATCGGATGGGGCGACAGGGTAGCGGACACGGAAGAGTTGCGCCGAAGTGGAATGCATGCAGTGGACTGGATACTTTTGCTGATACAGCTGAGGTGGCTCGGCCATGTGTGGCTTATGGTTTCGACGCGGATACTGAAACAACTATTATATAGTCAGCTGAGCGTTGGGAAGCAGCATGTAGGGAAACCAAAGTTACGTTACCAGGACATGACAAAAGTGAGCATCTCACGTTCTAATCTTGATTGCAAGTCATGGGAATCGAAGGCACTTGATCGGCGTGCATGGAGCGATCTGATCACGAAGGCAATTGCCGAAGTACGGGAGAAAGACCTCATGCATACAGAGAAGAGCGGCAAGTGCGAAGCGGCAAGCACGATGGTTGTATTCCATCGACATCGAGCGCATGATGCTGTAGCGCATGCGGTCGCGAGCGGCTGAGTCAGGCAGGCCTAGTGAGCCATGAGCGAGGCCACTCTGGACCAACACCGAAGCGACGACGGGTCCTGCAGAGAACGTAGGCAGAACCGGCGCAGCATTTGTAGGTACGCTGCATTCGATTTACTAACGGCGTGCTTGTATGCTAAGACTATTTATTTCAGGTGGTGGGTTTTCAATTTTGTCCTATTGCTTATCTTGCTCATATTAATGTCTACCTGTACTCTCTTCTATAAACTTGCACACGCCGATTAAGCCACTTGTAGTTATTTCGATAACATTTTGGTGTTTGTAGCATTTCCGTAAAATAAACTTCCTGACCTCGAGAACTTACCTCGTATTCGTTGGTAAACAACTTATTTTATATGCTCAGTAATTTAAGATTTACGTCACCGTTTCCTTATGCATTACTGGAATTATTTTCTTGGTTATCTTTCGCTTAAGTGATTGGCTGTTGTTTGATATCCCCGGTGTGGCTGCGCTTGCAGTGCAAGTTGACAGGATGCATACCTGTCTATTACCCACTAGCTCGTCCATACTGGCTCCAGGAGACAGTTGGTCGTTGCTGGAGGGGACGGGGTGCACGGTCCTTGTGGCCGTGTTAGGATAAAAGAGTGGTTCCAGGCACTCGGTGTGGAGTGGACTACGGTCCAACCACCGCCTTGTGTGCGATTGATTCCCAACTACAGCGTGCTTATGGTTGCCTGTGAAGGAGTGTGGACCGGCTCCGTTGATGTAACTTGGCTCCCACGCGCATGCCTCCCGGTCTTATTCCTTCGGTTTTACATTAGATATGGGGTGTGTGGTTGGAACTGTGGGTGGTGCAGCGCAAGCCATCCATGGTCCCTCTGTATGCGCAGGCGTCCTGTGGCTGTCCACAGTGACAGGCAAATTTGAAACCGGATGCCGCCAACCATATATATATATATATATATATATATATATATATATATATATATATATATATATGGTTGGCGGTACCCGGACTTCGATGTTTCATATTTTTCATTGTAACTGGATCGTCAAATTGAAACAGGTAAACAAATATGAAACTCAAAATGTAGCAAAGTTTGCTATTCTGTTTTGTTTGTCTCCCTTCTTCATCCAGTGGGTACAACTAAATCCCTATAAGGCAAATGAGAAGGTAAGACAAATTAGCCGTCTGGCTGTCAACGTGTTTAGCGTCTGGTTGGACTTTCAGGAAATGTTTTCTGACCTACATGCTGCAAGCATAAAAAGAAGAAGCTGCCAATGCTTACGGTCACGAGGAAGATTGTTGACTCCTGCTACCGTTCAAATCAGGCATACCCTATCGTACAACCACACGACCTCTTGGTCACGCCCCATCTACACCCCATGAAAGCGTCGTCATCCAGAACCGACCGAGTACATTGCCAGACAATTCAGCCTCCGTGATATCGCCCAATTCATCAGTTCAGCTAAATCACGAGATTGCTGAACTTTTCCCAAAGTAGTCAAAACGATCGCTGTGGCAACAAGACTGAGTGGACCAAGTGATGCACAGGGTCCGCACTTCGTTCACCGCAAGTCTCCTATGAATCCCCAATTCAATACTTCAATAGTGTATGATGGGATAAAAAGCATTGGCTTTACAAGACCCATAGGTTGGTAAATGCAAAATAAATAAAAATCATTAGATTTCGACATGGAACTGAAATGCCAGTAGTCTAAACCTAGTACATCACACCACAATGTGTTGTTTGTCACTCAGATGAATGTCTAACAATTATTTGAAGGCTGTAATGTTCGGAGCGTTTACCACATGCGTTGGCAAGTCATTCCATTGTAAACAGATTCTAGGAGAGTAAAAATATTTTCTACAATCTAATCGGGAATGTTGGATTATCAGCTTGAGGTTATGACCTCTCGATCGCTTATATGAGGCAAGGGGGAGCAGCAATTTGCACGGGTGATCGCTTTCCGTTAATATCCGGTATGCGAGAATGAGATATCCGCGTAGTCGTCGGTATTCGGAGGAAAACATTCCGATTAAACTGAGATGCACTTCATAATTGTGACCAGATAATCCGCGTGTTGCCTTCGTAGCTCTTCGTTGGGGCTGCTCTAAGAGCTGAATGTCCCGTTTTAACCATGGGCACCAAGTCTGAACGGCATTTTCGACGAGGGGACGGATATAGGATTTGACAAGCATGGGTACCAACCGTCGTTCAAAAACACCAAAAGCTCACCTCAAAAGTCTCAGGTTCATGTTCGCCACGTTTGCTGCTTTCGAACCTTGGAGCGAATTTCCCAGACCTTCTTGCACAATGATACCTAAGTCTCTTTCTGTGGTCACGGGCCGTAAAACGTACTGCCCCAAAAGATACGTGTTGGTAAGATCGCTACGCAAGGACAGTAGGTGACACTTGACAGGATTCCGGGGGAGGTGGTTTATTTCTGCCCATTTGTTGATTCGATCCAAATCATTCTGGAGGAGGGCACAGTCTGATGTTGATCGAAGAACTCTCCAGATTTTTGCGTCATCTGCAAAAATTTGCATCGAGGATTGAATATTATCCGGGAGGTCGTTAATGTAGACCAGAAAAAGGAGGGGACCAACGACGGATCCTTGAGGAACACCGCTGGAGATGCAGAGGGTTTCCGAGAGGGCATCGGCGACTCTGACCTTGATCGTTCTGTCATGCAAATATGCTGCTAGCCAGGTGAGCAGGGAACCATGGATACCGTAGGCACGAAGCTTATGAAGCAGAGCTAAGTGACTGACTCTGTCGAATGCCTTCGAAAAGTCTAGGTAAATCACATCAAGGGGGATCCTTCATCAAGCGCTTTGGTCCATGAATCCCGAGCAAGAAGTAGATTTGTGAGGCAAGATCATTTGCGCCTACAGCCGTGTTGGAGGTGAGATATTAGCTTCAGACTCTCTTAATATCGTGTTATTTCATCTGTAACTAACGATTCGATTACTTTTGACAAAACAGGGAGGAGAGTAATGAGTCGGTAGTTGGCAGGATCCGATCGCTTTCCTCCTTTGTATATCGGAGGGACTATCCCGCTTTTCCACTCAGACGGAAGTGTTTGGGAATTGAGTGGACTTTGGAAAATGCTTGCGAGATGTGCTGCTATGGTGGGAGCAAGAGTTTAAAGAACTTTGGGTCTGATCTTGTCGACTCCCGGAGCGCTATTTTCTCTTAGAGACCGTAATTTGCAAGTAGTTATTGCAAGTAGTTGTAAGTAGTTATTGCGTAATCAGAGTCGGAAGCTGCTTGCCATCAGCGAGGTTTTAGTAATAAGACCGATTCGTCTGCAATCGGTAAGACTACCCTGTTCCTGATTGCGTAATATCCGCCACTCACCAGGGAGCTCACTTGCGCTACTAGGGTACCCACCTATTTAACTGCTTAGTAGAAACACAAATTTGTCGCTACTGATGTCATCACTTTAGGTTGAGGAAGTGGTTTAAGGGGACTCAATGTTTTGCATGACAAGTTTTGCCCATACACCGTTGTGAAGCAACGGCCGGCATGAATTTAGGGCTAATGGCGCCGGAGGGGCAGTTAGAATGTGTGGACAGCGGCGCATTTCGCCGTGCGACATGCTCACTGGACTTGAAGGATGTGGCGGCTGGAATCAGGTTGAGTGCGCGCGTGCTGCCCATTGGCAACCTTACCATGGTTGGGTGACGTGCTTGGTAGGGTGCTCGAGATTTCACTCGTCTTTTGCATTTTTCACCCCGTTGTTCGATTGAGCTGCTGCTGGGGAAAATTTCATCTCGTTGACACATGGTTCCCAGTGTCTTTGCAGATATATGTCAACCTAGGTAAATGGTTTTAGTTTGCACATTATCACTGGACAGTGCGAGCAGAACATGAGACGTCCCATGACATTGAATGTCGCCGAGTTATTTGACAAAAACTGTTGGGTGTATGGAGTCATCGGTTAGACAGATGAGGACAGCTTAGGCATATGCACGGTAATGCGCTATGTACAGCCGTAACATTGGCGGGGAGTCACTGCAGCAAGTGTGAAACGCTTAACGGTTTAATAACACTTTGCATGTGCTGCTCTGTATGCAATTGCATTGAGCAGTTGCAATTTGCACACCGCGGACTGGCGCAGCGCCTACGCGGGGTTGGTGGAAAAGCGAGTCAGTACACCACAATTACACAACTGCACCGTAATTGGTAAAGGTAGTATGCTTCATATCACAACCGTGGGTTGTGTTTGACCCAATGTAGTAACTGTACACTGCCCGTTAGCTAACTGACTCAGCGGATGACTCCTACCTAGTTGTATGCTTTACTAAACACAGCATTCATGGAAACAACGTCTCAGCTGCTAATCACTGTAGCTGCACCTGCGTGTTGAATGTCTCCGCGACATGGATGACACTCAGCTTTTCATCTAACCAACTGTTAGTGCGTGGTCCGCTTACACGCCAGCGCCACAGCAGCGATGATAATAGCTAGGATTAATCAGCAGCCGAGATGCGACAGTCGCATCGTCGAAGCGAGAACACAGTAGTATATCTTCCCATGTTACGGTTGCCGACAGTGCGTCATAGTGCTGCCTAAATTGGAGAGTTGTATTGCACAAAACAATCTTACGTGGTTTCTAAGCAAAAAAATGTCAGTGAAAGATAAAAACAGGTATATCAGGGACGCGACAGATGTTCACAGCTCCATGAGGTTTATTGTAGGCGCGCACTTCCCACACATTCCACCAATGGTTTACAACGGCGCTGCGTAGCGCACGCTCATGCTTCTGATGCAATCTGCTCCATAAACTGGGTCCTCCACTCTCGTTTACCAAGCACAACAGCTTGATCTCCTCCGAGCATCTCGGAATATCGGCGCCGCATGGCTTGTTTCACGTTTGCCTTGATAACGCTCCGAATGCTTTCAATTGGGTTCAGTGAACGCGAATATGGTACGAGTCGCAAGAGTCTCCCTGAATGGTAACACAACTCTTGAACACACGTTCCAGGTCCGTGCGGCATGGTGCGTTGTCACATATCAGCAGACACCTATCATTAACAACGGCGCCGTTGGCATCAAGCATTTGCCGCAACCACCGTGCACACTGTTACGTACGCGAACCACTTCGATCCGTTTACTCAGCCGTGCGGGGATTGGTTACCACACACATCAGCCAGCCAATCATCAGACACACACCCCCGGTCTCGCAACGCAAGTTCCGTGAGTCCTGTACCTTCCTCAATTGATTGATAAACCTCCTGCTGTTTAGACGTATTCTACTTGTTGGGATTATGTGTCTCGGGAGCGTGCGTTACATGCTTACTGGTACTACGTTTTAGTGGCGACGAAAATGACGAACCCAATGTTGAATACACCTGCTACATTTTGGTCATCGGCTGAGGAAAAATCGAGCTTATCGAACTAGATAAGATGGAGGAAATCATTTACTAACTACGTGGAATCACTTCCTGTATTGAATCCGACCGTTTGTCTTTCTGAGGCTCACAAAATCACACTATTCAGGCAAGTGCTTGGCGATGAAGGTCAACGGCACTACAATGTCCTACGACTGGAAAATTATGCCACCCTCAGTACTGCTTTGGATACATATACCACGTTATGGGTGCTGAAACAAAATGTTTACATTGCTAGATACTGCTTTTCAAAACTTATCCAAAAGCCGAACGAAAGCGTCAATGATTTTATTGCACATATTCACCAAGCTATTCCTGATTGCAAGCATAATGATATTGCACCTGGAAAAATTGGGGAGCAGATGAAAATTCAATGTTTGATTGCGGGCATATCGGACGAAAGTGCTAGAGAGAAGTTGCTATCCTTGGATGAGTCGGCCACCACGTGGGAAAACGTTTGTCTCATCGTTCGCCAGCGAGAGAACATTACACACCAATTACGCGAGTTTACCGGTCGGCCAGTAGCTGATGATGTTCATGCGCTCTGCAAATCAGACCCCAGTGAAAATCGAAAACAATTTGTGTGTTATCGTTGCGGTTTGCGGCATTCTCACGCTTCCGATTGCAGGCACAAAGAAAGTATCTGTCGGAAATGTGACAAGATAGGTCATCTAGCATGCGTCTGTAGATCGGAAAGTTCCCGCCCAACGAACATCGCCTCATCAAATCGTCAAAGCAAGATAGAACTACGGGAAGATAATGTCCTAAAAAATTTGAACAGTGAGCTTAACTCCGTGTACTTGAACAGTGTGACACACAACAACTGTCCTCCTTATACAATACGTTTGATGATAGAGGATGAACCGATAGACATGGAGCTAGATACTGGGGCGGCGGTCACCATTGTAAACCGCGGTTCAATGAAAAAGCTGCCACCTCTGCTACCGTGCGACTGATTACAGACGTACACAGGTGATCCAATTCAGGTGTTGGGCAGATGTTTCGTTAAAGCCAGGCATGGGGAGCGAGAATTCACCCTACCCTTAATCGTTGTACCTGCGAACAAACCGAATCTCATGGGTCGAGACTGGATACAGTTCTTTCCCGATACCATGCAACTCAACCAACTCACTGTTGAAGGCGGCAGTTTGAATGGTTTATTGAACGAGTTCTCATCGTTGTTTGAAAATAAACTGGGAAAAAGCGTCATTTCAAGGCTTCTATCAAACTCCGAGAGGGTGCAGAACAAAAATTTTGCAAAGCTAGATCATTACCTTATGCAATGCACCCTAAAGTTGAGGCAAAGATACGTCTGCAATCAGAAGGAGTCATAGTTCCGGTGCAACATTCAGATTGGGGCACTCCGATTGTAACTGTACTCAAACCTGACGGCTCTGTTCGTATTTGCGGAGACTACAAGTTGACAGTCAACCAAGCGTCGAAAGTGGAAAAATATCCCCTACCACGTATTGAAGACTTGTACGCGACTTTAGCCGGCGGCCAAAAGTCTTCCAAGCTAGATCTCAGTCACGCATACTCTCAGGTCGAACTTGATGATGAGTCACAGGAACTGACCACAATAACTACCCACCTGGGACTATTCCAGTACACGCGTCTCCCGTTTGGAATAAATTCAGCACCCAGCATTTTCCAACGTATAGTGGATAATATAGTTAAAGATATACTGTTCACTTGTGCATACTTGGATGATATCCTTGTTACTGGTCGCAGTGACGCTGATCACCTAAACACATTGCGAACTGTTCTCCTGCGTCTGGAAGAGTGTGGGTTGAAATCAAACAGTCCAAATGTGAGTTCTTATCCGATTCTGTTTGTTACCTTGTTTACAAACTGGACAAAACCGGTTTGCATGTTCTGCAAGATAAAATAGCGCCTATTGTGCAGGCACCTCAGCCCAAGAATAGCGATGAACTGCGATAATTTCTAGGAATGTTGTCCCACTATCGTCGTTTCTTACCTGATGCCTCGACTATTCTTGCTCCATTAAACGAACTGTTACACAAAAAATCCCGTGGATATGGAAAAGTGAGCATCAATCTGCTTTTACTTGTGTAAAGAAGTGTCTTGCTTCCGCACCTGTTTTGGTCCATTATGATAGTGAAAAACCGTTTATGACGCCTCTCCATACGGAGTCGGAGCAGTTCTATGCCACAAAATGTCCAATGGTGTCGTTCACCCGATTGCATTTGCTTCACGAACTTTACAACCCGCCATAAAGAATTACTCCCAGCTGGATAAAGAAGCCATGTCAGTTATATTTGGCGTCAAGCGGTTTCATCAGTACATTTGGGGCAACTATTTCGAAATACAAACTGACCACAAACCACTGATATCCTTGCTGAGCGAGTCAAAGGAAATCGAGCAGATGTTTTAACCGAGAATGCAACGCTGGGCATTAATATTAAGTGCATATAAATGTCGAATCTCGTATTTTCCTGGGTTGAACAATCATACAGCGGATGCATTAAGCAGGTTACCACATGCGACCCCAGACGAAATACTGGAGGAACCAGTAGAGCTTGTAAATCTAAGGCAACACCTCGACACCACTCCATTGACAGGTGACATCATACGTCAGTGGACCGATCGTGACCCAACGCTATCTTCTATAGTGCGATTTACAAAAACCCGCTGGCCTACTACAGTTCCCGTCGGTCTTAAACCTTACGCACAAAGGTAAAATGAATTGAGCCTTCACGATGGATGCTTGTTTTGGGGATCCCGCCTGATTCCACCGCTAAAGGCACGGCCGTTCATCATAAAGGAACTCCACAACGCACATCCAGGTGTAGCCCGAGTGAAAGGATTGGCGCGCGGTTATTGCTGGTGGCCTGGCCTAGATACAGAGATAGAGAACTATTTAAAAACATGTGGTTTGTGTCAGCAGTATCAATCAAATAAATCTCCCTGGTCCGATACACTATTGGCGTTGGCCTGAAAATCCATGGCAGCGCATCCATGCGGATTACTTTGGACCCATTAATGGTGTGTTTTTCCTGCTGCTATTTGACGCTCATTCGAAATGGATAGATGTTTACCCCGTTGTCCACCCTACTACAGAGACAACTATCTCCAAAATGCGGTCGTCATTTGCAATATTTGGGATACCGGAGACACTCTGCACAGACAATGGGCCATGTTTCACTAGCAAAGAATTTGAAATCTTCATGAATAGCAATGGTGTCCAGCATGTCCGTACAGCTCCATATCACCCTGCTTCTAATGGGCTAGCGGAAAGCGCGGTGCAAACAATTAAAAGAGGTCTCTCGAAACAAGCACCAGGAACTGTTCAGACGAGGTTAGATCGCTTGCTGTTTGCTTACAGGATAAAACCCTCGGAAGCCACTGGTAAATCACCTGCGGAGATGATGTTCGGCCGAACACTCCGTACCAGACTGGATCTTCTGTTTCCAAACCATAGAGCACAAATGGAGAAGCAACAAGACAAGGCTTACGCATCGCAAAATGACAACGACTCTAGTTGGCAGCCGGGTGATCCCGTATACACACGGCTTCCCCATGAGCACTGTTGGCAATTCGCAACTGTAATTAAAGCTGGCTGTACCCAAACAGATCTTGAGTTAAATGGTCGGATAGTACGGCGACACTCAGACCATATACGCTCATGTTTTGTTGGGACAACATCAGATGAACGTCTGGGTGAATCAGCATCCGGTCAGCCGGAAACGGAAGCAAACCCACAGGATTCTGTACAATCGTCAGATGCACCAACGCTTCGCAGATCTCAGCGTACGCATAAACCCGTTGACCGGTACGTGCCAGGAGTATAAACATTTCAAGAGATGAGGGGATGTCACGTACGTGAACCACTTCGATCCGTTTACTCAGCCGTGCGGGGATTGGTTACCACACGCACCAGCCAGCCAATCATCAGACACACACCTCCGGTCTTGCAACGCAAGTTCCGTGAGTTCTGTACCTTCCTCAATTGATTGATAAACCTCCTACTGTTTAGACGTCTTTTGCTTGTTGGGATTATGTGTTTCGGAAGCGTGCGTTACATGCTTAACGGTACTACGTTTTACACACCATGCCTTGTTGTAACTCCACCCTTACGACGGCATATCTTAGGAGTCCATCTGCAGTCATTGCGCTGATAAGGTGCGAATGTTGTCCACGAGTGCTCGCTACAGTACACCGCGCACGTCTGCTGCGTGTTGAACGCTCACTTGTGCGAGCGCAGAACAGATTTAATTCGTTTCATCAATTCAAACTGCTTGTCGCCCTTCAACTACCAAGTTCATGTGATGCAAAATGTACGACTTCCTTCACTTCTTGTTCTCAAGCACATTCATCGACTTCAGTACAGGATGTAGATTTTTCCTAGTAATGAGGCGACCCAGTAGATACCGAACTATTGTGCTAACGCTCAGCTCTACAGGGAACTCCGCTTTCAATCGGAAACGAAGACGTTCAAAGGTTATCGTGGGCTCCGCTTCCATTCATACCATCAGAAAATCCACGTGAATATCAGTTAGTGATTTTCGACATGCCCCGCCTCATTTTCCTTTAGGTTCGGCTGGTTCGAACGTCTTAATCTAAAGGCAGCAAGTCTTTAAATTAACATTTAGCACAGATGTAACGCTTCCATTCATCACCTTCTTCATAGATATACAATATGAGAGTTGACGAGGTTGCACCTATTTGACCAGGAGTTGCCTGGATTGAGGCGGGCGGTTTCAAACCAGTAAGCACCGTGTGATGCACTCCAAACGTCAGAGGCAATGCGTGGCACTCGTGCTTTACGCCAATCGAGCTGTGAGATATTCACTAACCTGTTGTCTCCCATGGCTGTTTTGATAGATGAGGGCCGAGGATCTCTACCAACCCACAAAGAGAATTGTGAGACTGAGTTAGTATGACCCCTAACCATTGACACTTTTGGTATGAATTGTCCTAATGGCACTTACAAGGTGCTACGCAGCTTAGCTCATTAGATCACGGAGGTACGCAAACCATCTCATTAAGCTAAGGATTAGTCGCGTCGCGATAGGATTTGTTTCTCCGCTATCTCGTTGTACTGTGTTGTATCAACCTGCGACTTGCCTTCACTTACGAGAATAGTTTCCATTTTTGTAATTTCCTATGATTTATTGATGATAACAAGGGTTATTTGTCAAATGATTCACAAGCCGTCCTTCAGCTATGCATCTGAAAGACTTCTCGTGCGTAGGGTGACTGCCTGCATATAAGATACTCTGCTTACGATACCAAAGCTTCTACTCCTCTCGGTTCGAAACACATACCCTACCGTTTTTTTACCGTCAAACGTTATTATGAGCAAATGAAAATGAGCATTGCAAGCTGGGTACTATCACGTAGAGCAGGCAGGACAAGCAAGATAACAAAAACTGAAGCACAATGTCAGTGATCTGTAGCAGACTCAACGTCGTTTCCAAGTGCGTCATTGGAACGAGTAGTATGCCATCGGAAAAGAGGCAGAAAAACGGGTATGGCCGATTACCTGACAATCTGCTGATGCTTACATTGTTCTGAGCTACACAAGTCATGTGCGTCGCTCTTGACTGCAGGTCGGCAATAAGACTGAACACCTTGAAATTTGCAGAAAAGTATAACCACCCGGAGTGTTGCGGAAATCCCTTTTCTGTTCGTGTTTGTCGCCCCTGGAACAACCTACCACATTCATGTTGTGTTGCAACAACACAAGTCATATTTAAGTACGGTTTTCTGACACACGCAGGCACCTACATGTGTTGTCAAGCGCAATGTGAATCATCAGGCAACGATATGAAATATTCCCCAGAAGCAAGCTCGGTCGAACAACGGCGTAACAAGGGTAATAGGCGAGTGAAACCTAGGGCACCCTATAAAGCACGTCACCCAACCACGGTGAGGATGACAATGTGCAGCGCGCGCGCACTTACACTGCTTCGAATAGTTACATCCATCAAGTGCAGACGTCACAACATTGCGCTCTGTGAGCATGCCGCACCATCGATGAGGAAACATTAGAAGTAGTACAGAGTTTTGTCCACCTGGGAAGTTGCATAACTGCTGGTGGGCTGTTGGAAACGAGATTTCCATGCGTATCTCGAGAGCCCGTCTCGCCTTCTCCAGGCTGAGGCATTTGTGGCGCTGCCTTGACATCCATCTCTGCATCCAAGGACGGGTTTACAATGCTACTGTCCGCGTTGTACTGTTGTACAGTTGCGAGACTTAGACTGCTCGTACCGACGACCTACGTCGACTGTCTTTCTTCGAGAACCGTTGCCTGCGGTCCATCGCCCGTGTGCAGTGGCTGAACCACGTAACCAACGCTGAAGTCAGACAGCGTATCTTGGATGCAGACAGCCACTCTCTCAAGGCGCTTGTCTCGCTGTGACAAATACAATGGCTCAGACACGTACTGCGTATGCCTGCTCAGTGTCTTCTGCATCGTGCCTTGTTCGCGGTCGCTGGACAGGGTTGGAGGAGGCGGTGCAGTGGACAGCCTACAACTTGGAGAAGCAGGATAAAAAAGATGACGAAACAGGTGGCCACGGTTGGTTACTCCCGACTTCCTGGATGGAGTCCCAAGGATGATGAGTGCAGTTGGTTGGAAACGTTGGAATTCATGGCTCGAAACCGAACTCAGTGGCGAGCATGTAACTCTGCTTGTTGCGATGATTCCTTTCCCTCCCCCAATAAACAACATCAAAAAGCTCAGAAACTGTGAAGGGGAGATAAACAAACAATGTCATTAGATTGGACCCAGCAGCTCACTGACGAAGTCAACTCATTTGGTGATGAAAGTTTTGCATCCAAATTCCGAAGCTCGACGAACAAGTGAACTCAGGAACAATCAACCCGAGCTACCAGTGCATCAAATCATGTATACGCTTCGTCTGGAGTTCATGCTAACAGCCACTTTCGCAGGCATGAGAATAATACCCAATACGAACTGTTGATGTTTTCTTCAACATTTATACATGACAGCATTAAATCTTTGGCATCCATATTTGAAGGAACCCGACATAGGAATAGTGAAGCAACTGCTAGGTAGAATGATAGATAAACAAGTGGTCCAGTAAAATAGTGTGCACTAAGGTGTTGTCGTCAATATGTACAGTCTGATTTGCGTAGCTGATGGGGGAGATTGCAAAGCATGCGAATGTGATGGAGTGTCCACTTCTGGCTTTTCTTGTCGCCGACCGGTCTGGTCATCTGCTGTCCGAGGTACTCGCAGGTTTTCAAAGAACTATTGATGCGCAACCTTTGGTATTGACAGGTGACATCAACTAGGTCCCGTTGCCCACTGTAAAACATGTGACTTTCCAGTGTTCGCATTGATTTGCAAAGGTCCAACTACTCAACGGTTTGTACATGCCGATGTGTACTTTGCCGTAGCCATAAGCTATTTGATAACGATCTGCATCGTACGTCTAGGGTACTGCCATTTGGTGCTCATAAAACGATTGTCGCTATGCGCCGATTCCTTCCGATGTATTATACTAACACACTGACGTACCATCCCCGTTAGGTTCAACCTTTTACTTAGTTCATCCAGAAGATTGGCCATGTGCAATGCAACTTCTGGTAGGCGTTTCTGTGCTTCCGCCTTCCATCCGCTTAGTACTTGCGTTTCCATAAGCCCCGGTAAATTCAGTATGGCTGACGAATAACTGGAAATATACCTATGCTCACTCTCATCACTAACTCGTAGAGCGGAACCTGTACTGCCGATATCGTGATGATCGCTAGTCAGTTAATTGTCGGGATTGTTCTCTTGCCACAGAATTTCCAGGGAAATTTATTTTCGAATGCCTAGTCCAACGTGGTAACATGAGGGATAAACGCTGAGTATTGTGTTCTAAATGTCAAACTTTACAGTTTATGCGTATTGTTAGAGGCCACGCACTGGTAACTTTTTGATTCAAGCGTATCCATCGAACTGGAAACACACAATAATTTGCCACCCAAGTTTTTATCCGTGTCAAGCACACAATTCGCTCGGAAACACCGCGCGCACGTCAAATACGAATGAGTTCATGGATGGACTGAACTATTATGCTGCGATGCGCAGGGCTCTCTAAGCGTCGTGCTAGTTAGCATTGGGCAGCCGGTCAATCTAGGGTTATGTAATCTACAAATCGATTTCAAGGAGCAGAATGTAGATAGCATAGTCTTGTGAGTAATACCCTGAAGCATACGCAGTGATGGGAATCGCGGCCGAATAATAATAGGAAGAGGAAGATGCCGTAGCTCACTATCTCGATAGTATGTCACCATACTAGGCATCACTTGAGGTAGCAAGAATAGCATAGGTCATGATGAGTACAAGATTGCAATGGGCAACACGTGAAGTCATCGAGAAATAAAACCGAGTTAAGTAAGCCCAATAAAGATAGGTTAGATGTGGCTCATCCGTTCTAGGCAGGTTCACTAAAGGTACTACATTGCACTAAGTCAGTAGTTAATAATTCTAGAATGAAACTGTACCCAAGCGCTATTTACATCCGGGATATGGAATAAAGATGATACAAAGAAAATGACGGAGATGGAGTAAGCAACTTTGCAAGTCACCAGGGAAATGATGCGATTATGTTCACTGCAGGCTATCCGTATCGGAAGGTAAAACCAGAGACGGTTCGGTCGTCTCTTGTCCGAGGTGAGCGAGAATCAACAAAGGTGTAGAACCACCAGGCAGTCTGTCGGAGGTTACTATTTATTTCCCCTGGTCATTCGTTCTGGCCGTTGGCATATCGCAATCAAACCATCGGTAGCTAGAATGCTACCTGTGCCAAAGCATTTCGATTTGGAGGTCACAACGTGTTGCCGCTGGTCCGGAATCAACCTTGATGACTTGTCTGAATCTCAGTGCGCTTACCTGAAAGCGGCAGCAGTACGAGGGGGTGTACAGAGGCACTTGAGATGGGACACATTGACTTCACGTTGCAACCCGCAGTAAGTCACGGTGTCACACGAGAAGTAATGTAATAAGATCCATCTGTCCAGCGGAAACGTAGCGAGACACGAACAGATGTTAGCGGGACTTGTAATTTGGGCGAGCCCCATTTAGACATTGAGCCAGCAGATAACGGTGTCACGCGAGTGAAAATGCCATCAGTCTGCCAAGCTGAAGTGTGGCGTTTACAAGTGTTTTTAAATGGCTTCCGCTTAGTTATTTAACATGATATATCCGTTGACATACCAGAGGTCTCTGGTTCCAGTTGCAGTATTGCAGTGTTGCGAACAGGCATTTGTTCGCATTTGTGTATGGACTACCACAAAGTGGATGGAGAAACAGTAACCCTCATGAACAATAACACTACGAACATGCGCGAGTATGGATTGAATGTGAGAATAACAGCCATATTTCACTAGTGTTGGAAGATCTCACGTAAAATAATAGGCAACCCATACAACTGTAGTTGGTTAGATAACATTTAAACGTCAATCTAAATGGCAGCCATAAATTTAGTCAGAAGTGTGGACATCAGCAATAGATACAGATAGAGGAATAAGGAAGCAACTACCAATAATATAGTTACCAGTTTGAATGTAACACATATAAGAGGTACACTAAAAATGTGATGTCTTATCGTTAGTGTGTACTGCAGATGCCGTCTGCTATATGCCTTAGAAGACGGTAATATCACGGATCCTCTGATAACCTCTATGACGCGATCACAGGAAGAATACATCTAGTAAATCCCACCGAAACACACACAGCTGTTCACTGCCCCTCCTACGATCCGATCCTCGACAACGGTATGTGTGAGCGACTTCTTGTCATTATTCCCAACAGCCAACTTATGTGAACTCAGTAGTGTGGATGCCTGGCAGTATACGGACAGCTTAGCGATGATGCGAGCGGACAAACCGAGCAAACAAGTTTCACGTAGAGATACGAACGCCTGAAACGTTGCGTGCCAACCACCATGATCACGCGTAACCTCTATGCCTAGGTGGTGCTACGTGAGTTTTGCGAGTATGCCCACTAGCATGCATGTAGCTTCAGTGTAGCCAATCATGCCTGGATACTAGTGTCGAGTTCTAATAGGCACCCACCAAATCGTACGCGATTTGTGCCACACCCAAGCAATCTCCGGTAACCCATGTCGTAGACGCGTCTGATATGCTATTGGTTGGTTTGGGCTTGGTCACTCAACGAGTGGCTCGCGCTTTGGGGCGTTTTGGAAGGTAGAATGCTATTTGATACATCTGCAACCATAAATACATGTTAGCCGAGGGCAGAAGCCTAGCATAGGGTGTCGGGGGGATGGGGCGGTCCGCGTAGTGTAGTATTTGACAAAGTGCGATATTTTTAGTACGGATGGTTGCTAAATGCCAGGTATAAATTCATCAAAATTGCCTCCTTGACTAAAGTGGAAAAACTGGAAGTGGCAATCATTCTGAGACTGAAGAGGAAACTGGTACTGCAAAAGCAATGCGTATGTGAGGCCCCATGTGGAGTACGCGATTCAGGCCTTGCAACCCTGGTTAAAAGGCGACCTGGTTGCACTAGATACTGCTAAGCAAAGCACAACCAAAAATGTGAAGGGAATGCTCTACCTTCCGTACTTTCTATGACAGAAAAGTTTAGCAGTTACGTCAAAGTTATCGCCGTCTACGAGATGCCCTCATTCCGTCTTTCCAGATCTTGAAAAATCCCGAGCACGATTGCCGCCACCTCTTGAGACTAAGCCGCAACACAAAGTTGAGGGGTCACAAGCTAAAATTAACCACACACTACAGTCGGCTGGAATGCCGCCGGAACTATAGTGCTCTTTGAATTTGTCACCCCTGGAACGGTGTTCCGACTTTTGTCATCTCGCACCCACGCTACGCGTTTGTATACAACCATCCGTCGATGCACTGCAACACCTGCACTACTTGATCAAACTTCTGTTCGCTTAGTGTCAACAGGACGCAGGAAATCATTGTGCTTTCCAGCGCCCACGAAATCGGTAAACAGATTTGGACGCGTATCTAAACGGATGCACATGTGCGTTAGCGAAATTGACATACGGTGGATTTACATTATAGGCTACGAATACCGCGGTGAGTTCACCGGTGTGAACCAAAATTTGCTGACAATTTCTTCTATATTTTGAATATTCACCATGATCATCCTGCAGCACCTATTAGGCTCCAGCTTTATTATCCGTATAAAACCCTTGTTCCACTGAATGCGCTTACCTTGCAATGAAGTCCGCCTGAGCTCTGGCCGTCATCCATCCATGACTGCTCTGCGCCGTTGGTGCAATGGGACTGCCCAGTATGGTTGATGTTCACAAACTTGGCTTGCCGCAATGTCTCCGTTTTAAACCGTCGCCATCTTACCACGTAACTTGTTGGACCTCAGCGCAGCGCGGATGCAGCGGGGCAACTTAACAGCTTTTGTTCACTCTACGCATAATTGGTAGAGGTGGCACGCGCATGCACCATCCGGCTTAGATTACGGCCAGAATGTTGAACATCTATGACGAAGACGATGATTGGAAGCAAGTTGTATTTGTTTTTATGTCAATTTGAAGGCTTGTTGAGGTTGTTTAAAATATGGCGAGGCACGTCGAAAATCACTGACTGATATTCACGTGGATTTTCTGATGGTATGGATGGAAGTGGAGCTCACGGTAATCTTAGAATGTCTTCGTTTCCGATTAAAAGCGGAGTTACCTGTAGAGCTGAGCATCAGTACAGTAGCTAGGTGCCTACTGGGTCGCCTCATTACTAGGAAAAATCTACATCCTGTACTGAAGTCGATGAATGTGCTTGAGAACAAGAAGTGAAGGAAGTCGTACATTTTGCATCACATGAACTTGGTAGTTGAAGGGCGACAAGCAGTTTGAATTGATGAAACGAATTAAATCTGTTCTGCGCTCGCACGAGTGGGCGTTCAACACGCAGCAGACGAGCGCGGCGTACCGTAGCGGGCACTCATGGACAACATTTGCACCTTATCAGCGCAATGACTGCAGATGGACTACTAAGATATGCCGTCGTAAGGGTGGAGTTACAACAAGGCATGATGTGCACGGTGGTTGCGGCAAATGCTTGATGCCAACAACACCGTTGTTAATGATAGGTGTCTGCTGCTATGTGACAATGCACCATGCCACACCGATCTGGAAGGTATGCTCCAAGTGGGGTATTACCATTCAGGGAGACTCTTGCGACTCGCACCATATTCGCCTTCACTGAACCCATTATATTTGCACAGCTTGGGTGCATTTCTCCTTTTTCTTCATCCAAACTGTGCAAATTCGACGTGCTTATGAGAAGTCGGGATGGCTGCACTCTTCGGCGCACCGTCCTCTGCGAAGCTACATATGGTGCACCACAACTTCATCAGACCACATAGTATGATGACTTGACTTCACGCGCCGGTCGGAATTCGCTGCTCCTACCTTTTCGTCGTTCTTGAATCCAGTTCTTATCGCATATTCACCCGAGTACACTCATTCGATCAGGCTTGATCGGGCGTACACAGTGCGTAAATTTCCTGGACTGTATTTCTAACGGATAATCGCCTACTGCTGATTCCCAATTTCTGCTGCGATCAGGTGTAAACGGAAGTGGACAAAATCAACGCTTGTGTTACTTCGATCGCGGTTCGAATAATCACTGGAAAGCATATCACGAGGCCCATCCATTAAAACCGATTCCAGCCAAATCGGTAGTTTTGTAAAGCGGCTACCAACACTTGTATCTTCTCCCTGCTTTCGCCAAACGACATAGCGAACCCGTGGACTATCACCCAAGTCAAACTTCCGTGCGGACCTATCCTACCGGTCAATCGCCGCACCCTTTGTCGGATTGAACTGGACGTGTGCGCCCACCGAAACCGACGGATTGGCGCGTCGGGACACGGCACAGAGTTGATCTCAGAGTGGACGTGTGCACAGGACGACTGACTAACAAAGAACGCCTTGGTGCACTTTGTGATTACCGACCTGGTTGGTTTGGATCGACCTTGTGACACAGTAACCATTTTAGTCCAGTTTAGTAACCGGTTTACCTTAACTGAGATCACAAGCCCTGAACTCCAGCGGCTAATCACAAGATGCTCGTTAGCAACGTTAAAACGAGAAGCTCCACCATTAGTACAATGAATGGAGAGAAATGCATTAAAAAGCTCGCAAATCTCCCAGCTTATAACCAATCTGTAAGCAATGATGAAACTAAAGCCTCATGTTCTGTTAGTATACCTGCCATCAAGTGTCGATTACCAAAGCGTAAAGCGACTGTTAAAACTCGCAAAGCACCGACAACTTCTAAAACTGCGAGACCTTATAATTCAGCAGAAGGAAAATTATGTCCAGCTGCTCTGCCGTTTCAGCCTATTAACTTGCAAAACATCCAAGATGAAGTCACCCAGCTTAAAGTGAAAATGTTGTCGATAGATAGTTCTCTGACTGTCCTCCGTGAACTGGAACCTATAACTGCCCTAATGCAAAAGACGTTGAGTCCCAAAGTAGAGCATATGTTACCCGCAGGTTCTCTTATCGATTCCATCGCAGCAGAAGTAGTCTCTAGGATGCATCGTTCTAGAAATGCAGTTGTTTTTAATGTCCCGGATAATATTCCGCCTGCAGCCTTGCGAGATATATCACTTAAAGCTGCTAACATGGTTGGCACGGAATGCAGTTGCATAAGACTCAGAAAGAAAGTCCTGCGGTACTCGTGTCCGATCCTATTCAAATTTACTAGCGCTTTAACCGCTAGTGAGTTTATAAGCAGACGTAATCTAATTGCTGCTAACAATACCCTTAAGACCCTGAGAGTAATCGCTGACAGAACACCTTTGCAAAGATTACTCCTGCATGGAGATTCTGACCTTATCTCTCGACGCGACTCGTTACCCTCAAATGGGGTCACATCTACATCCGTTGCTAGTCTCGTTCCCAACTGCCAAACTGACACCCCAACATTAAGGTTACCTACACACGATGATACCCATAACCAGTCCATAAGTATAATATGCCCCCTCGACTCTCCACTAACAACGCTACGTGCAGCGGATAATTTAGGGCCTATGATTTTTAAAACAAAGCACCACCGTCGCTATCAACCTGCGACATCGCATCCAGGGGACAGTTATGTACAGCAGCCATAGATCACTAACTCCCTTGTCGATTTAGACTTGACCAGCATTGTGACCAGAGACTTGACTGCTTTTCTTGACGATGAAAGACCTAGAGCAATTGATACACAGCAAACAAACGAGCCACTAGCTGGAGACAAAAAGCCGGTATCTAGCAATCCATCTTCACTAAACGAGGGTTCTTCTGATCCTACCACCCAAAATCTTGACTCGGCTGATACTCAGGATCATCCTATTTCCCACAAACTTTCAGCCACACCTGCAGTTCTCGTGGTTAAACCAGTTCAAACCCCATCGCCCAATAAAATTGCCGCCTGCCCCATAAGGCCAAAGAAACCATTAGTTTACAGTCTCCTTGCTTTCAATATTCCTGACTCTACTGATCTCATTGACGTCGTTACAACTTTAGGTAAAGTGGCTAATGTAAAATCTCATATGTTTAATGCTATTAGAGTGCCCAAGAGGATACAGGCCTACCCAGCACCAGTCAGATTTACCTCTATCGACCAGCCCACGTTGGAATGGCTTGTTAGTAAGCTAAGTGACATTCGAACAGTTCCTTACTTATCAAACATTTATTTCAGTAGGTTACTTGCTCGACCCTATGTTTCTGTCCACCCGAAAACGTCTGCCGCATCCATTCTTGGTACACCATGTTTACCTATTGACCCTTCCCGCAATGGCAATCCTACTTATATCCCTGATAGACTGAATGAGCAGTCTATTTTTGGAGACCTGGGGAGGAAACTCAGTGTCATCCCTCCCCAAAAAGCCTTCAACCTTCTTCTGAACTTTCTCAGAAGTATTCAGACTTAAATTTGGTAGTTATTCCTGCATCATCATCCATTTCCATTCCAGCTCAAAATTACCCCACTACTTCCACCTCAACTTATGATGACACATCGTCAGATATTTACCCAACTTATTCAACCAGTTAGAGTGTCTACCTATCCAGTCACAATCCACTAAATCGCTTCTCTTCAATGCTCGCTCACTTAGAAATAAGATGCCCACTCTTCGCTCCATGGTGTCTCTCTTTCAACCTGACTTTATCCTAGCTACAGAGACATGGTTCACAAGCGAAACTCCGCAGTCTTGCTATCACATTGATCAATATCATAGTTTTCTCGCGTGTCGAACCTCAGCACCTGGTGGCGGTTGCATCATTTATGTATCAAATAACTTCCAAGCATCACTGCTGTGAGCTTCCCTTCAAGACAGCGATATTGACAGCATAATTGCACATGTTACTCTAGGTAGAACCTCGATGGTTTTGGGTTGCATTTACTCCCCTCCGAATCCCAGTACGGATGACTTACGAACATTGGAACGTTTGTTTTGCTACTTAGCAGAATTACCAGTTAAATGTAAAGTATTAGGAGGAGATTTCAATATGCCTGATAGTGACTGGAGATCGTGCGCCGCACCTACTAAATATTCGAGACTGATGTCTTCTTTATATATATATATGGATGGACACAACATGTCCATTCACCCACCAGGGAAAACCACACTCTCGATTTATTCCTTACACTAGGCCTATCCGTTTCTGCTGTTGTTCTAGACAATTTCCCTGGAAGCGATCACAAGATGGTCCAACTCACCTTCGATAAGCCATTTTCTGATCCTACCCCGACTAAACCTGCCGTCTTCTACCGACCATACAATTTGTTACACATGGAATCGCTTTCCGCCCTTCTGAGATCCTTGCACTGGGAAAATTTCTTCCTAGCCAATGATTCACAAGTGGTAGCCGATGAGTTCTACAAGAACATTGAGATGTGTCTAGATGCTTTAATACCACTGAATTATTGCCGTCATTCCAGAAAAATAAAAGTAGAGTCCACCCCCGATAATTTTTCACGCAAACTTGCACGACTTCGAAATTACTACTTGAAAACAAATGACTTCTCCCTAGTATTGCTACAACAAAAAATCCTTGCTCAAGTTGACAGACTTCGGTATATCAGCCTTATGGACGTAGAAAGACGGCGCTAAATAGCATGAATAAAAACCTAGAACTCACCAAGCTGATGAAATATAGAAACATGAATACGGAAACCCAATCCGTCCTGATTTCTGGTAACCAAATAACTAACAATCCAGCTAAAATAAGCAGGGATTTCAATAATTACTTTTGTTTTACTTTTAACACCACTGCCGCGGCTCCCTCGTACATTATCCCTCTGCTTACTGATGACAAGATCTGCACAGTTGATTTTGAACTTCGTGATATAAATCGACTTATCACCTCTACGAAGTCATCATGGTATGCCGGACCCGACAAATCACCACCAACGCTTATAAAATACGGTGGATCTGACTTCCCTGTACTAATTTTGAATCTTTTTTCTCTATCCATGAACACCGGTACCGTGCCATCACAGTGGAAGACGGCTGTAATCATTCCTCGCTACAAGTCAGGCTCTGTGCATGAAATGAGCAACTACCGCCCAATAAGCCATACTTCTATCCTCTCTAAAATGATGGAGCGTCACATAAAGTCCAAAATTGTGGACTTCATGATGTCGCGAAATCTTATCAACACCTCACAACACGGCTTCCTAAGCACGCGATCCTGCATAACATGTCAGACTTTCTCAATCTCCTGACTACTTCGCTGGATGACGGTTCATCAGCGATAGTCATCTACCTCGATATGCACAAAGCATTTGATCGCGTCCCTCATAACCACCTCTTATACAAATTAACTGCATATGGCGTAGACAACCCTCTGTTTTCATGGATTGATTCTTACCTAACTAATAGAACCCAGGTTGTTCAGATCGAGCACGAAACAAGCACGTCAAAGCCTGTCACCAGTGGTGTGATACAAGGTAGTGTTCTGGGACCCTTTTTATTCCTACTTTACGTAAATGAAATTTTTGATGTCTTTGCCTCCGGCAAACCTTTCCTGTTTGCCGATGACATCAAAATTGTCTACACTTTTAATCCAACTGAGGTCAGTGATACGCTTAGCGAAATCCAGCATAACTTACGTACACTGGACTCATGGAGTTCCAAATGGATGATGACATTCTCTACTGATAAATGCCACGTGGTATCCTGCAGATGTGACATCACACCAGGTTCGCTAACTATAGATGGTAAATAATTGTCTCACTGCCACACTATCCGTGACCTAGGGATCCACTACTCGAGCACCCTTTTAACTTTTCCGAACACGCAGGACACACCGCAGCTCAAGCCCGCCGAAGCATTGGGCTTTTGTTCAAAACATTTAACTTAAAAGAATCCATTAACGCCATGTATAGAATAACAACGCGCCCGCTGCTTGAATATGGCTCCATCACCTACTGAAACTCTAGAGTGAGTGATCGTATGGCATTGGAAGGTGTTCAAAGATCATTTACTAAGCGTCTTCTAGGCTATTCCACCACCCTATCTTATCTGGATCGTTGCGTTGCCTTAAAACTTGATCCACTGTGGCTGCGAAGAATGAAACTTAACCTTTTCATCTTGTTTGATACAATTGCCCAAAAAATACATTCTTCACGCCCATCGGTACAACGAGCAGAATTATCAAATTATCACACCCGAAATAACAAACACAATAAAGTAAAAGTGAAAAGATCACGAACGAAACCGTCTGACAACTTTTTCCTAAATCGATACTCCATATTGTGGAACAGGCTTCCATCTGAGATACGTGCAATCCAGTCAGGGATGAAGTTCCGACAAGTTATACATTCCTTTCTAAACGTCGAAACAGCGATCAGTATATTGCAACCTACCTTGACAAGTGAATCCCCGTACGAAATAGGAGCAAGATGGATATAGTATCAATATCAGGGGATCTTTTCATTCTCCTGTTGCCCGATCTCACTGCCCTCCCCAAATTTATCAGTAGCAATAACGTGTTTTCTAAAGGCAAAAATATCCTGATTAACAATGAAGTTCACACTCACCAAGACGGAAATGTGCCCTAGAGTTCCTCTCGAGCAAATTATTTCGCGTTTGTTCTGCAACGCTAATTATTTTCTACTTATCTTTTCCCCTGGACCCATCCCTTAGGTATGAGCTGCTGTGTTACGTGCTCAGCGAAATCAATGTTGATTTAATCCTTCTGCTTTTGGACTGGATCCATTTGGTAACACCTTCCGAAAACTTACCATGATCTTCCACGCTTACATTCACGCTGAACAAATTCCCTCAACGAAATCAGCTTCTCCTCTTACCGCACACAGCTGAACAGTTGGAACGACGGTTAACTTACTTTACTTTGCGTACAGTTTTCTCTCCCTCCCTGAAAAATACCATGCGTACATACAACATTTCTCAGTACCATACAAAACTATTTCGCATTAACAATTTTCCCGTTTTGATCTCCGACAACTGCTGGAGTTATCTTACTATTTCCTCCGAAAATTCTTTTCCTTTTCTGTAAAAAGCATGTATATTCCTGAGGTTATCAGTTACCAGTGAAACTTGTACAATCTGAATCGAACAACGTCGGACGAAAATCTAGCATCTCACGTTACTGTACGTCCACCCACTTTTATTTGCTTATTTCTCTCCTTCCAGTGTTGGCCAGGATTGGGCCGATCTCCCGAGGCTATGGATAAATGCTTCCGAAAAAAATGCAGCACACTCATGCAGTATGAGTTATCACAAACTCACTAGCACATATTACAAGTGCTTGGTTCTAATCAGCCAAATGATGGCTGTGCGATGGGGAGAGCTTGATATGAAACACAGGCCTCCACAGTACAGTGCTGGAATTGAATCAGCTAAAAGATAGCTGTATGATGGGGAGAGCTTTTCATTGAACACAGGCCCCCACAATACAGTGCTGGAAACAAATCAGATAAAAGATGGCTATACGATGGGGAGAGCTTAATATATATCACAGGCCCCCACATAACCGTGTACATATAACGCCACAATAGCACATGGCCAGCTGAGATGTGGAAGAGAAGTGTGGAAGCAGGTCTCCGGGAGACAGTTTCATGATGGGTCGTATTACTCCAATTAAACTGACAGTTTATATCCACTTTTATTCTTACTCTCAACTTCTACTACTCTTACTCCTTTACTATTTTTAATTGATTTGGCACTGAAACATTCCTATGTGAAACAATTGATCACTGAATATCCCTCTCCACTACCCGACTTTGTTGTACCACATGATCAGGCTCGTAGTCTGCCTGTGTCTCGCATGTCGAGAAATATATCATTTATTTATTTATTTATTTATTTACTGTGTTCTCGCTTCGGCGACGCGACTGTCGCATCTCGGCTGCTGATAAATCCTATCTTTTATTGTTGCGGGCGTTTAACACGAGCCACGGTCTGTCTGGCCATGCACGTGACTTGAAATAAATGAGAATATCTATAGCTCGGGGTGTGGATGCGGATTTTGAGCAGTTCTCCGAGCTGGATAATTATTTTGCACGTGACTCATGTGTGATGGTAATTTCCGTTATTAAGCGAACCTTTGACTTTGTCACGTGTACACATCACAGATGTGTTCTTTGCGTTTCCGTGTTATTACTAACAATACTGGCGACGGTTTGTCGAACCCATGGACTCCATCGGAAAATTGGAAGTGTCCACTGAGGGATCCAGTTCCTGGAACCATTACTTTGAGCGTATAAACTGTATTTCGCAGCTAGTGATATTGTCAGCGACAATATCATTAATTGAATACCCTACTGAGTATCTGTCGTTCAAATACGTACGAGTTATTTCGCTGCTTGGTGACTCCCGATTTGCCATGCATCAAAAAGTTTGCTGAACTGTTAGCATTGGTTTCCAATCACTATAATGCAAAACCATCAGTTATGGTGCAATGATTTGTACTCAATAACCGAGTCTAGGGTGAGAGGGAGTCAGTTGTTTCCTTCGTTGTCGAGCTTCGGAAGTTGATAGAATATTGTGATTTCAGTAACTACCGAAACGACATGATCCGAGGTCGTTTGGTGGTCAGCGTAAAATCTTTCACATTCAGCGCTGCCTGTTGGCTGATAACGCATTGACATTGGAAAGTGCCTATGATGTTGTGACGGGGATGGAGGCTGCTGAAAGTAACAACTAGCTACTACAGAATTTACAGCTCAATTCAAAGTCATGTGTTGAAGATGTCACGGCCGAAGTAAACCAAGTCGATAGAAACACTACGCGCTCGGTTAACTGTCCTTGTCAGTACTAACCCACATCAATTTTACCGCGGAGGCTGTATTGCAAAAGCTGACGTCTTTACGAAAATATAGCTAGTAGGGTGTCGACACCATTCGTCCAGAGGTACTTGAAGCAGCACAAAGCCAACTGGCAGGACTTTTAGCTCAGTTTTTCCAGCGCTGCTTAGACCAGAATCAAGTTCCTGCTATATGAAAGCTTGGAATAATAACCCCGATTCACAAAGGTGGAAGCAGAACGGATCCCTCCAACTACCGCTCAGTATCCCTACTTTCGATACTCTCGAAGGTCATGGAATTCATAGTTACCGATCTACTGGTGTGTTATCTGAAAAACTGTAACATCATCACGTCTGAGCAGCAAGGTTTCCGTCGATAGGGGTCACGCAGAACGAATTTACTAATTGCGCGCATTAGTTCGGCCGAGTCAGCTGGCGCTGGAGGAGTTGATGTGATCTACCTGGATTTTTCGTAGGCTTTCTATCGTCTAGACCATCGAATACCACTCTCAAAGCTCCAGCAGTACGAGGTCGGCGACCCTCTTTTAAGCTGGATTGCTGACTTTCTACTTGAACGACAATTAGTGCTCAGAGTTCAGAGCTCTTTATCGGACCCAAACAAGTTGAGTGTGGTGTGCCGCAAGGCTCAGTTTTAGGTCCACGTTTGTTTTTGATGTTTATTAATGACCTTACACAGGGAATCGCTTCAAACTTCCTAATGTTTGCTGACGATATCAAGATTTGGCGCAGGATCCAGGCGAACGTCAACCAGCATCTGCTTCAGAGTGATCTAGAACACTATATTTTTGGTAAAGTGCATGCATGACTTCTGAGTGGAGATTTACAACAATTTGCCGAGAAGGGGCGAATGCCCTGGCATAATAATAATCATTGGTTTTAAGTAAAGCTCGAAACTTTTGGGCGGAACCGCTTCCGTCGTCACCGTGTGTTTGTGTAATCTGACACGGAATGTATGAAACATCAGGTTGTGGGAATCGTTTTAGGAGGACTGGGAGGAAGCTCTCTCATATACGTCTCATATACCATCAATGATAGTCGGAGGGCGGAGAAGCAGATATCCGAGATGTCGAGTTTGGTGAAGCCGAGAGTTGTTAAATATTTCGCCGAAGCCGGATATATAAATCTCCCATTGTTTAAGATAATTAGATGGTGGTAAATCTCGCGTGTTTCGGGGAATTGTGCGCTTTTATAATTCGAGATCACTGATGCGTTATTTCCGGAGCCATATTTCTCGAGCTTGAGCTGATGAGTACTCGCCATCCAGTCGGCGTCACAAATTACGACATCCATGACCTGCACCGATATATATATCTGGCTTGATGAATGAGGTCGCTGTTGGAATTCTTGGTTCGAGAACGATGTCAACTGTTCGTTTGCGGAGTATTTTGGCGACTTGCTCTGCAATGACATTGCGGCATTTACATCGTGCTTCATGGTTGATGCCACATGATTGTAGGACATGGGACAGAGTCTTCCTTTGTCCACAGTTGCCGCGACATAGTAGCTCGGATTGGGTCTCAGGCGGTCGTCCCCTTGTGCTTCGCACTTTTGTAGATAGTAACCCACCTCGAAGCTGTATTGATCAAAAGAACAGTCCAGGGAATATCCCAGTCAGATTCCGCAGCCAGTGATGTGAATCGGGTGTGGTGACCACTCCCTGGAGCGGGCACCCGTCTGTTGAGGTAAGTGGCGCGTCTTTCCATGACTCTGTGGTTGATACTTTATCCCTCACCACTCGGTTGCCGATGGTAACATTGGAGCGCGCCAGTCGATGAACGGAGCCAGCTGTGGGATCTCGGATGGCCAAGCTAGTAATTGGGTGTGCATTATTAAGATGTCATTCTAATCGGTCCTTTTGTAACAGTGAAATATTGGCGGATAAGCAGGGTATACCGATAGCAAAGTCCCCGATTAAGGCGTGGAAATAAGCCAGATTCGTGTCAGTGGGAAACCGGAGCCATTTTCTCACATGGGCTCGAACAAGCATGTCCATGCATTTTAGCGTCTGTTTGTGGACAACTGCCAAACAAAGTTTATGAAGATGCCTTGGAAGCAGGAACGTCCTCAGAAGCTCCAAGCGCTGGTAGGGTTTTAGGGGCGCTTTAGTAACTTCTTCCAGTTGAGCCCGTAACTAGCCTGCGGAAGTTGGCGGGGGATTACCTTCCCAACTAAAAGGCAAGCCTAACATCGTGAATTTCTTTTCTGGTTGCAAGGAAGGTATAATGAAATTTCCACAGTCTAGAGGGGCGGTGTACAGTATGGTTAGTTTTCTTGAACGGTCCACTACAATATTGACGGAGATTGACTTCATCTGGTTGATGGACAATCTTTTGAGGGCCAGTTTATCACTGAAATGCCGCAGGCGCTTCTGCAGCGAAAACCGGTCCTTAGCAAAGATCAAGACGTCATCGGCATAGGCGAGATAATCAATTGGCCCTACTGGGGATGTCCGTGGTTCAGAGGGTAACTCTTGCAGAGCATCGTCCAGCGTCATGGTAAATAGTAGGGGAGAGAGAGGGTCTCCCTGTCTAACCTCGTTCCAGATGGAGGTGAACATTGTTGAAAGTTGAGGTAGCTGAGGAGCAGTAGGAAGCAAGGTAATCCAGTAGCAGAGGGGGTGCGCCAAAAGCAGAGGCCGCGCGTAGTAAGGACTGATGAGAGATAGAATCAAAGGCTTTGGAAATATCAATTGAAGCAAAGGAAAGTAGAGAGTATGAAGAATGAGCGTGTCGCTGTGCTGCGTGCATTATCGCACGTGCTTCAAAGCATCCCTCCTTACGTAGGAAGCCGAATTGTAGACGATTGGAAGGAAAAGTGGGGAACCAGCGGTCAAATCGGATTTGATGAAGCAGACGAGTAGACGGAAGTGACGGAACTGGGCCGAAATAACTCAGGAGAAGAGGGTGCATCTGCCTTGGGACCAAAGGTGATCCGTGCTGTATTCATGTGTAAAGAGAAGGGTGAGGAAGCAAGAAGATAGTTGAAAAACGCAGTTATAAAATCGGGGTTCATCCTCAATACTTCCCTTGATGTGACACGGTCAACCCCCGGTGCGGAACCTTGCATCTCATCTTGGGTGATGGGTCTCACTAAATCCGGGTTAGTGGGGATGATATTGCGTGGTAGATGGTCGTCATGTACTGGAGACTGGGAAATAACTTTTGTCCAGAAGTCCGTAAAACCAGGGATACGGTCGTCTTCTTGTAGGAAAGCCGTTAGCCATCTGCCATCAATAACAGTTGCTGCCGTATCTTTACGCCTTGTATAACAGAGACGCTTGATGTGACCATATTGTAGGCGTCGGCGTTGCTGATTGTTCTTAATGACTGGTGATACTTTTTGTGTTTCGTTGGCATCCATCTACGATGGAATAGGCTGGTACATGCGGCATTAAGCTCTATACTTTACTGTTTCCGCGAGATGTCGTCCGGAAGGGAAAGCAGCATGTTGAGAAGCAGGGAATTTGGTTCGTTATTGGCAGATTTGCACCCATGCACCAGTCGCTGAGCTTCCGTAAGCAGAAGGCGGAATGGGGCTGTGTCGTCGACCATCTGTGTGGTAGAATGCGAAATTGAGACTGCGGAAGGAGAGGGAGGATTGATCAAGTCAGCAGGAGCACTGAGAGGCAAAAGTGTGGACATGGGCCTTGGCCCCGATTGGTAGTTCAGTCTATTGTACGCGTTTAAGGGCGAATCCTCTCGCCTCAAAACAAGGTTCTCCAGAGTACTTTGTGATGCATCCAGGTCCACGCGAAGTAGGTAGAACCCAGTCAGGATGGTGGGGCTGGCTTTCTGTATTGTGGATGAAGCAACTGTCGCGGTGGAAGTATTATTGTATGTATCAAATCGATCAATCCTCTTCGTCGGTAGTGGGGTGCTGGCAGCATGTATGCCTCCGGTTGCCACATCCTGGGTAAGTTGTATTAGTGAATCATCTGATGTCAAGAATAACGAGGTCGAGAGTGTACCTCGGCATCGCTGCAGCGGTGAAAGGGAGGCCGGTTGCATAGGTATCGGAGCGAGCGAAACCCGAGACTCTACACACTGCGCACACCAATCAGCAGAGTGCCAATCGATGCGTTGCAGACGTTTCCTTATGCCCTCCTTCATCCGCGATGGGAATGCTGTCTGTAATTTGTGAAGTGCAGTAACGAGTTTATAGCAGGATCTAGAAAAGTTCGAGGCCGCTTTACTTAGCTGTCTATCTTCCCTGACCGACCAAGTAAAGGATTGTGCAGGAAGTCGTGCTAAACAATCTGCGTTGTATTGGACGGAATGTCGATGTCGTCGGTGTTGTGATAGGCCCCTTTGCGAAGCAAAGGAACGTCGGCAGGTATGGCAAATGAAATTGTGGAAATTGGCTGCGGCTGCGGAAGCCAGAAAGACTGTTGGATTCCTTCGGTGGGCGTAAAGATGTCTCAGTAAACTACTGCGTGTCTTAGAGGTCCGAGGGCATAAATCGCAAGTTATAAGTTGTGTTACGGTGGAAACCAGTAAGGTGGGTGGCGAAGGGTTCGCGGGGAAAGAAACAGAATTATACTACTCCATTGTCTGGTAAGTAGGCAGTTGCGAGGAGGGACAAGAATGAGAGACAAATGGAAGTGTTGTCACGATGCGTGTGGGGGACGGTGACATAGGGGAGCGGTTCCGCAGGCTGGATTCGGATGCGACAAAGGTTGATCCATTTGCAACGTTGGTATAGTATCCAGCAGTTCCGCTGGTCCGATGGTTCGAGCCAGGGGAAATAGGGAGACAAGCTGAAGCTTGCGCCGCGGGCCGTTCGTAGGCCTCGATCCGCGGCTGGGGTTTTGGGTGTGGTGGTTATGGTTGTGGAAACGGGCCAAATTCTCGGGAGGAGTGTTTACTACGGTGGATGAGACTGGAGAAGATTCATCGGATAGCCAAGGGCACAGGAGATGTAACTCTGAGGCGTGCGAAGAGGCATTTGGGCCTGATGGGGTCACGAGATTTCGTTTGGCGAAGATTTCAACAGCCGTCGCAACAGCAGGAGAGGAATGACCGAAAACCGAGGTCGGGGATGGGCATACTGGAGAGTGAGCGACGTTAGGCATGGCCGGGCTATCCCGAGTGAAAAGGCTAGAGTTAGAGCTAACTGTTGATGAGTGGCAGGTGGTGGATTTCCGCCGTCTAGGTTGAGATGGCTGTGTAGGCCGGCGCTTCCATTTCAGGAGTTGTAGCCTTTTCGTGATAGCTGCCTCCGTCCTCTTCGGAATCCGGTGTCTAAGCTGTCACCAGTGTCCTTCGAGTCCGTACACAAGCGTTCATCTCCGCCGCCACTCAAAGTAATTCCTCATCCTCTTGCTGGGTCAACCCTTGTAGCCGCACTGCAAATCCTGACCTTAACATCGCCAGATATTCGTTAGGGTGCAGCCGCCGCAAATGCCATGCTAAAGCAGAACGGGATTGGTAATCCGGTGAACAATGGGAGCAGCCGTGGTAGGAGGAAGACGATGGGGGGAGTTGGATGGGAGGTTGGGGGTCTAGTTAAACCGACCGTTCATTTCAATGGAGTCCCGTTCTTTCCCTCTTCTGACGAATCCATAAAACAATAATGCAATGTTCCTGTAGTGTCGGACGCGGCATACAAAGACGAGTAAAACGGTATATAGATATCCGTGGTCGACCATCGATGCACAGAAAAAATTCAAATCGGATGGAGCTCTGAAAATGCTGGCGTATCAATGGTCAACCTAGTGTATCAATGGTCAACCCAAAACTTTCTGCATATAAACGTCAGTAAATGTAAGGCTCTTTCCATCCGATATCAGCGCAACTACTCATACCGGTTTGGAACGAATGTACTGCAACCATAAACTGTTGAACGTGACTTGAGTGTCCTGGTTCAAAATGACTTGGTTTGCTCTAGGCAATCCGAAAGGGCAACGAAGACTGGGAACCAACACTCCGGGCTGCTGCGATGGGCGTTTGGACAAATAAACAGCTCCATATTTCGATAAATGCACAGTGCGTATGTTCGCCCCCAAGTAGAATACGCAATTCAAGCCTGGCATCCATGGCTGAAAAACGACCTTAATGCAATGGAGCAGCCACATCGTCGGGCACCTAAGAACGTAATTGGAATGCGTAATATTCCAATGGAACAATGGTTTATTCGACAATGCATGGTTTATGAGACAATGCATCGACAGTTCGTTTTACAAATATCGCCAGATTGGGAGCAGAGACGACATAATTAGGGAGGGCATTCCAAGGCTGGCACACGCGGAGAGAAAAGAAATTTCTACGGCATTCAAGCCGGCTATATTGAATTGTCAGTTTCAGAGAGTGACCTCTTAGTTTAGTGTTGTGGTTCACTTCTAGCAGCCGTCGGCAAATGTGGTTTGGGTTCTTCAGAATCTGGTAAACCATTATGAGATCCCCCCGCAAACGATATCGACTGCTGTACATTCTTAGAGATTTCAGTCTAAGCTGATAGGGCAGATGAAAGAGGCCCCTGACGTTCTTGGTTTCCCTTCGTTGAGGAGTTTCGAAAGCAAAAGATCCTGTTTCTGCCACACCTGAACAGCGTATTCCACGTGTCCTCGTATGTAAGCGTTAAGCATTTGGGGAAAGAATGAGGGTTCAAACCGACCGAATGCACTGCGAAGAAGGCCGAAGTGTTGATTGCCGGTTCTCGTCGCCTTCTCTGCTTGTTTTGAACACCCGAGATCTTCCTGTACCAATACACCCAGGTCACGCTCCTGTGAAACCTTCGCCAATGTGTGGTCTCCAATCTAGTAAGCGCTCACCGGCTGGTGACGCAGGTGCATCATTTTGTGCTTAGCCATGTTCAATTGAAGCTTGTTCCTCTTTGACCATTCGTAAATGCAATCTAAGTCATATTGGAGCAGATCCTGATCTGCCTTGTTACTAATCGCCCGCCATATCTTGACGTCATCGGCGAAAAGCAGGAAATTTGAGATGTCCCTTGCCAGGTCGTTGATAAACACCAGGAATAAGCGCGGTCCCAGCACTGAGCCTTGTGGGACACCACATTCCACCTCAATTGGGTTAGAAAGTGATCCTCTAACACATACTTGAAGCTTTCGTTGGTAAAGGAAGTTGCCAATCCAGCCAAGTACAGGATCTCCGATTCCGTAACTCTGTAGTCTTTGAAGTAGGATGCGGTGATCAAGGCGGTTGAAAGCTTTGGAGAAGTCCAGATAGATGACGTCGACTCCGACCCCATCATCACCCACTTCCGTACAACTACCTCGTGCAATCAGTAGGTTGGTGGTGCATGACCGGTGTTGACGGAAGCCATGCTGTTCCGGTACCAAAATGTTACATTTTTCCAGGTAGTCCATTAAAGCTTCAGCGACGACTGCTTCCATCACCTTCGCGAGCATACGGAGGAGAGTCACTGGACGATAGTTTACAGGATCGGAACGGCTACCGCCTTTAAAAATAGGGGTGATAATGCCACGCTTCCACATAGTGGGGACTTGTTGTTCATTAAAGCACCATTGGAAGAACTGTGACAGTGGTTCAGCTAGCTTGGTGGCCACTGCGTTCAGTGCTTTCGGGCGGATGTTGTCTGCTCCTGGAGAACTATGCTCACGCAGTGAGAGTAACTTCCTTACCACAATTGATGGGTTGAAAATAACATTTGAAAAAAATGGTGTCGGGAATGTGCTTGATATTATAGGACAGGTAGACGTTGCGAGTGCAAAAACTGGGGCGTATTGAAGCCGCATGGCATTAGCTGCCTCTTTGGCGCTTTGTACTCTACCGCCTGTCGTGAAAAGTGGAGGGATTCCATGCTTCACTTTACGATGTTTATTGACATGCTTATACAGCAGTTTGTTGTTTGCCATGAACATTTTGGCTATGCTCTGTTGATAAGTTACTTTGTCCTTACGGACAAGTGCAGTGCAATTGTTGCGATGGGTCAGGAAATTTCTCCAGGTATCTGAGTCGGGGTAAATCTTGTAGGCACGCCATGCTGCATCCCTTATCGCCAGGCAGTTTTGAGTTCTGCTCCTTAGAACTGAAGGCGTTTTTGCGAGACGAAGGGGCTTGGTCGCTGATGCTCTGTTGACGATGTCGCTGAGTCTATTAACGAACTCTGCCCAAACGTTGTAAGAGGGCTGTTGTTTGAGAATTCCCAAGCAGCTGCGTCGGCGAGTTCTTTCAATACATGGTAGCGTGTGATTGTATGAGTTAGTTCCGAGTGTTCAGATGGATACTCTGCATAACACACATAGTCAAAAGTCATTACTACATGGTCACTGAGACCTAATGGACTATCCATCAATAACTTGTCAATCATGAGCTCTTCATTCGTGAGCACAAGTTCCAATATGGACGGTTTGTTTGCTGTCCTGAATCTAGTGGGCGTGGTGACATGATTGTACAAAGGAATATTAGGGATCAGTTCATGCAAGTCTGCTTTGAACTGCTCACTGGGCGATGCCGAAACCTCCAGATCGTGTAGATTGAAGTCTCCGGAGATGAGAATGTGGCTGTACCTAGTGCGTGTTACTCTGTTTAGGCCACTATCAAGTGGGAATCCATTTCCGGAGTGGACGTTGGGGTCGGTAAACGACAGCTACTAGACATGCGTCGTTGTGTCTCAGTCGGAGACGGCACCAGAGTGAGTCGGTAGCGTGTGTTTCCAGATCATCAACGGTTGTACATTGTAGATCGCTGCGGTAGTATAGTAGGACCCCACCTCCTCTGCTGGGGCGGTCGTTCCGGATGAGTGACATTCCGGCTATCTCGACCTCAGCATCAGTCACCTCTTGGTGTAAGCAAGTTTCGGTAATAGAAATTAGGTCCCAAGCATTCGCAACCTGACGTAGTCGAAGTTATGTAATTTTGCTTAGGAGCGCTTGGGCGTTAGTGTACATACATGAAAGTTTCTCAGTGTTTCGTAGGTTCTACAACTCATATGCGAAGTTTCGCCGACCAGTGAGTGGCCGGCGACTACTCGTTTTTTCGATGTGTACTTGGTGAAGTGTTTAACATTTTATTGATCGTCCGTGTAGTTAGTCCCGTATCTAATCTGCGACGTACAATGTAAGGTGTCTGGTCAATATCATCTTCTACAGGTTGTATGGGCTCATTCGGCACACTTCTGGTGCATTTTTCTTTCATAGATCCCATCGCTTTTGGTTCTTTGAGTGACATATCATCTCTAGGAGGCATATCGCTGATTATCTTCAGCCGAACCTCAGATGGTAGCTTGCAACGGAACATGTACCAGCTTTGTAACATCCGTGCTAATATATGTTTTGACTGAAGGACCACCTTCAACACTCTAGGGCCAATTCCTTTGTAGTTCGGCGAGGTACGCAGTCATGACACGGATTTCGCTAACACATCATCCAAGCAGAGTGTTTCACGAATATAACATCAGTGTTCTTTATCATGGTTTGTTCCTTCATGCTCTGCACATGCTTCGGTTTCAGGAACCAAGTGAAGAGGTATGGTTCTGGTTGAAGTTTCCTTTCGGTAGTCCTCTAAGGTGCGGTTAACTCGATAACGCTCGCCTCATGGGATGTCTGGAAAGATACGGATGGAGCAGTGTTCATTTCTGAGACTACCTGTCGACAGTAGTACTGATTCTACTTCAGTGATGGAGTTCAGCACAACGCGCAGAAATCTTGGCTTTTTGAGATACTTCGAGTTGGGGTGTCGTGTAATACGCATTACGTGTACAGGTTCCAGTACAACTCCGATTAGGTTACTAATAATGTCCCACTGGTTGAGGTCATCCAATTGCCTGCATCTTATCGATTTCGAATTTGATTCTGGGATATTGGAGCACAGTACGTTCAGTACAGGTAGTTGCTTCTTTAGTCCTTTCGACATGTCGCGTTTAGTGACTGAAGTAATCGGAGATTTACCGCAGGAAACCGGTGGTGCTTGCACCTGGAAAACTCCTCTACGCTCCTCAGTTTCCGATCTAGTTGGTGGTGATGTTACTTTTAAATGACGGCTCTTCTTGGAGGCAACCGTAACCCAACTTTCGCTCGTAACGGCTTGCTCTTTTTCTACGTACTTCGTCGCGAGTTTGGAAGTAGCCTTACATGTAGTTTCTCCGATCGAACTGGGAACCGCTTTAGGCAAATGTGAGCTACATGTGGTATTGGGACAGCCGTTGATGTTCTGGACTCTAGGTGTCGTGTTGCTTACGGTGTTATTAACAGTTCTTCGTGGGTTAGGAGAAGCACTTATGGGAGAGCATTGGGTTGCACAGTCTGCTATGCTTACCCCAACTGTAGTGATATTTGTGGTCACCATTTCTTCAAACTTCGCTAGTAGCTGGTCATACTTCTGAGATAATAGGAGCACGCTTTTTATCAGTGGGATCGATGTGCATTTCACACAGAACTATAGCGAGTCTGGTTTGTTTAATAACTTGGCCTGACTAGGTTGAACTCTGAGGCATCTCGCATGGAAGAACTTGCAACAGTTACGGCACAAAATGCCCCCCTTAACAAGTTTGGAACATGATCCACATAGGTCTTTAGTCTGTGGCACGCCGGGCATCACGCTTGTTGAGCAAATGTTACGAACCATTTGATTGACTCACCTTCTATGGTAAAGGTCGTTCTGTTATTGACGTTGTCGGTAAGGTCACAGTGGTCATGTTGCAGTTGTGTACTTTTAGACTGGCCTCTCTGGCGTGCCAGTTGAATGTGACGGCTTTAATTAGGGGCAGAATGCACAAAGGTCTGATTGAGAATTTCCGTGGTTTAGCCTATGGATCGCGCCGGGTTGAATTTGCTTTGAGACCTGTAGCTGCACCGAGCAATGTTGGATTTGAACGAGTGACAGTTCGTTCGAAAGCCGTTGAAACGGTCTATCGAGCGAGACCAAACACTGTCTCCGATGGTTGGAGTTAGACAAATTTTGCCGCTTGGATATCGACGAAACACGGCCCGGAAGTTAGAAATCAGGGTAAATGTAGGATGCACTGGGGTATACTCGGGAAACTGGTATCACAAAGTAGAGCTTGTAAAAGCACGACGAATGAGTATGGATCCAAAGGTGTGCGACAAAATGTCGCTAAACCACCAAACTATGAAGGATGCGGTCCCAGGCTCTAAAAACTTGTGTTACAGTCAGAACAAATGGCACAAAGCCTACTAGCGAACTGGATTAAATTCCGTTGCAGATTACCAACAGAAATTCGTCTGAAATCAGCAAGAACACCAACACCATTTA
Source organism: Dicrocoelium dendriticum (assembly GCA_944474145.2). Classification (NCBI taxonomy): domain Eukaryota; kingdom Metazoa; phylum Platyhelminthes; class Trematoda; order Plagiorchiida; family Dicrocoeliidae; genus Dicrocoelium; species Dicrocoelium dendriticum. Next base: position 86,078,336 of record OX104064.1, read on the forward strand.
ATGACAATTCAATAGAGGAACAACTCACAGTGAAAACGCCAGCTGAAGGACCCGACTCGGGGACAGTTTTAAGAGTAGCCATACTATCCGGAGGGGCACAGCAGAGCAAGAGCAAACACCGGGATTCGGAGCATCTGATATCTGCTTATATATCAAATATCTCTATAGCTTTTTACACGCATATTAGCGTATTGTACCAAGCTTTTAGCGTGGTTCATTTTCGAAATAGCGTGCGGTACTTTCAAGTTAGCGAGGCGGAGAACGCTGATTTGGCGTCCTTGACACTCTCATTGGTTATGGGACGTAAACCAATGGGACTTCGGTTAGAAGCTGCCAGCATACGCGACAGACAGTCCAATGAAAGTGGTCGAGCACCACCTTCCGTTCTGCCCTGATGCCCCTCTGGAGTAAACCTCGATGATTGGTCTCCAACCTGAAATCGACCAATAGGTAAATTGTGATGCTTGTCAAAGGAGGAGATGCTAGCTACCACACTATCCAAAGCTTAAGACTTAACCAGTGTGGATAGACATACTAACCAGCACATGTAGCGGTCTATGGCGATCACTGGCGGCTACCTAATGGTGGCTTATTCAGCGTCCTAACCATGGTGGCGTAGACAGGCAATCATCTAACTCGTACTCCACAGTACAGCAATAGCTGCTAGGCGGTTAGACAATTGTGTGCGAATGTCATTGCAACGATCATGGGGGACATAGTTCCCACAGAAGTTGTTAAACCAACCTGAAGCTGAACAACGACAATTCTAAGGTTGCTTAATTCGATCACAGTTGATGACTCAACAAAAAATGATAGGATTGCAATTGTGGCGTTGACACGACGTCAGTGAGTGTTCGTTTGTCTCCATACCCATGGACGAAATGTTAATCAGTTGTCGCTTCAGTGTCTCTATATTTGGCGTTACGTAAAGGTCATAGGAAGCTATGAATTTGTAGGATCATTAGGTTTCACTTCCATATGGTCGCCCATAGTGACGTAGACAGAGAATAATCTCACTGGTATTCCGCACGTCAGCAATGGCTGCTAGGTAGTTATATAATTTCGCGCGATGGTTATTGCGGCGATCATGGGGACATTGTTCCCATTGAAGTTAATAGACCAACCTGAAGCTGAACAACGAAAATTCTATGTTCGCTTACTTGATGGCTCAACAAAATGTGAGAGGATTCCAAGTGTGGCGTTGACACGACGTTAATGAGTGTTCGTTTGTCTCCCAACCCATGGGGGCATTTGTTAGTCAGTTACCACTTCAGTGCCTACATGTATCGCGTTATGTAAAGGTCATAGGAACCTATGTATTCTTAGGATAATTACACTTCACTTCCATATGATCGCCCATACGTGTTGAGACGCTTTAACAAGTGGCTCTCCAAATGGAACCATTATAAGCACAGTCAATGCAGATGGAACCTCCCTATTACGTCAATGGACTGGCATGCTCTCCTCAAAGAATCGGCATTACTCAACAAAGTAACACTTAAAGGGGCCACAATGACTACGGTGTTTATACATGCCACATCGTCCTGCTAGAAAGAACGCAAGACTTATGATTAGTGGCGACGCAAGCATGTTACTCTGGTACTTCAGGTGAGTACTTGGAACAGATAAACACTGTTGTCTCACCCACGGGCGTTCCTACAATGTGTTTGCAATCATTTACAAAGACAACCGCGCCCACTAAGCCTGCTATGGATCACTGTTTCAGCTAGTCTTAGAAGCATTCATGTATGCACGCCGTGACACAGGTTGTTAGCGACTTAGCAACTACTGGGAAACATTTTGTCATTGGGAAGTAGGTAATTCCGGAGACGTTAATGAAGGAGGAAAATTTCTGCAATCTCTATGCTTACTATGCGTATTCAATGCTCGTAGGCACCTCATTTCAGGGCCGTAGGGTCACTTGAGATTTAAAGCTTATCAATCACTTTGAAGTGAAGGGTAAATATCATGTTGAAACGCAGGATTGACATGCATCTTACGACCTTAACATAACGGCAGGACCATGGGTCTTGTAGCGGTAACTGATTACCGAAGTGGCGCACAGGTGGGGCGATGAACGAACACTCACTAATGTCGTGTCACCGCCACACTAGGAACCCTCCTCTCTGGAACAATGGCTACAGATCCAATGATGATCTTACCTACACAGAGAACTTGATCTTAGTATACAATGCGCCGACTACATAAGCAATACCTATCTACGCTATTCACAGGAGTGTACGGCCAACTGAAAAAACAGCACGAGAAATTTGTAGCTGTAAAGCTTTTTAAAAATTCTATTTGCCAAGTTCTAGCTTTACCTCCTTCATACGAATTATTGCATTGTTTCCGATTACCTCACACTGTGTTAACAATCACACGCACATCCTAAGGTAAGTCGCACACCTATCGATTCTCCAGATTGCTCGCAGTGGCACGATTACACTATGCATCACGTGTGGCCAGATAGGCTAGCGAGAAAGATAGCCAACTTGCATTCAACCCGTAAGCCTACAAAGGTTCCCTTCCAACAGGGTTGCAGCCAATCCGCTTCCTATCACTACTCAATTAGTTGTCATCACGCTCGTGTAAGCCTCCAAAGCCCCGCTTACAACTGGCTGCAAACGCCTCGGCTTTCCTTCAGGCGCGCATTGGTGCGGCACAGAATGTGATGGTACTTTTAAACAAGAGCATATTTTGGAACGATCGTTTTGTTTAAAACTACCTACAGGCTGGTAGTGGGCTTGCAACTTCGCTGTACCATTCACTCCGTTTGTCGGTCGCCTGTCTGTTGATCGCAATCGGTGTATCGGCACACTTCAATGGTGTCGAGGATGATCAGCCAATGGGAGACATAGTACATGATTGCTCATGCTGCCAATCTGGCGTAAGGAACTATCATTAGCACGGGGGCGAGAGGAAATCTGCGAGTGGTAATATGAAGCGGATTGGTGGCTTTTTGAGCTTGGAACGTTTGCAGCCAGTTGTAAGCTAAAAGCTTGGTACAATACGCTAATATGCGTGTAAAAAGGTATAAAGTATGCAACCCATCCAAAAAACGATTAGTCGCCTACCCTTTAATGGTAGGCGTAAACTCATTTGCTTCTGCCATCCATCCAGTCGCCGGCCACTCACTGGTCGGCGAAACTTCGCATATGAGTTGTAGAACCTACGAAACACTGAGAAACTTTCATGTATGTACACTAACGCCCAAGCGCTCCTAAGCAAAATTACATAACTTCGACTACGTCAGGTTGCGAATGCTTGGGACCTAATTTCTATTACCGAAACTTGCTTACACCAAGAGGTGACTGATGCTGAGGTCGAGATAGCCGGAATGTCACTCATCCGGAACGACCGCCCCAGCAGAGGAGGTGGGGTCCTACTATACTACCGCAGCGATCTACAATGTACAACCGTTGATGATCTGGAAACACACGCTACCGACTCACTCTGGTGCCGTCTCCGACTGAGACACAACGACGCATGTCTAGTAGCTGTCGTTTACCGACCCCAACGTCCACTCCGGAAATGGATTCCCACTTGATAGTGGCCTAAACAGAGTAACACGCACTAGGTACAGCCACATTCTCATCTCCGGAGACTTCAATCTACACGATCTGGAGGTTTCGGCATCGCCCAGTGAGCAGTTCAAAGCAGACTTGCATGAACTGATCCCTAATATTCCTTTGTACAATCATGTCACCACGCCCACTAGATTCAGGACAGCAAACAAACCGTCCATATTGGAACTTGTGCTCACGAATGAAGAGCTCATGATTGACAAGTTATTGATGGATAGTCCATTAGGTCTCAGTGACCATGTAGTAATGACTTTTGACTATGTGTGTTATGCAGAGTATCCATCTGAACACTCGGAACTAACTCATACAATCACACGCTACCATGTATTAAACGAACTCGCCGACGCAGCTGCTTGGGAATTCTCAAACAAAAGTCCCATTGACAACGTTTGGGCAGAGTTCGTTAATAGACTCAGCGACATCGTCAACAGAACATCAGAGATCAAACTCCTTTCTCCCCCGAAAATGCCTTCAATTATAAGGAGTATGACTCGATAATGATGTGCGATAAGGGATGCAGCATGGCGTGCCTACAAGATTTACCCCGACTCAGATACCTGGAGAAATTTCCTGACCCATCGCAACAATTGCACTGCACTTGTCCGTAAGGACAAAGTAACTTATCAATAGTGCTGTAGAAGGATTCTTAATGCTTTGTGTTCAACTCAGCCATCTGTCAGCATTCGAGAGTGGACTACTCCGAGTGCAATTATCTTCCCTTATCTTCGCCATTAGCACCACTTTTACCCTAATTATCGCGTTATCAGCGTGACCATCGCCTCAATTCGCATTATCAAAACGACCTTCACTTCAATTAACTCCGCATGTGCTCCCGCTACAGGTGTTTACATGCTTTCTCGCACTGATTATGAGCAATGTACTTATCATCCCCCACACTCTCATTTCACGTTATCCGGCCTTCATCCGGTCTGTGTTTGACCAATCGCATGGACTTCACTTGTCCCATATAACCAGTGTTCTGTATTACGTATCGCATTGACGATCTGAACCCATTCTTGTTGGTCTCGGACCAGATTGTATTTCTTTGAAATTGCGTTGAGTGGAAGCGCCACTACTGAGGTTTGTATTATATTTGGTTCCTTATTTTTTGTTAACAGTACCGTCATATTGTCCAGTGCTTTTGTTCTTTGACTGGCTGGATACGCGTTGGCTCAAGGCCCTTCAAAGCGAATTGTCGCTTACAGTACTCAATACTGCTTCCTCGTTTGGAGTGAAGTTTGAAGTTTCGAGTGCCGTACTCAACAGCATTTTGTTGGATTTCAACTGGATTCCGGAATTTGACGGTTCTTTACGCCTTGAAGTGAATTGGAACTCACTCAATCACATCGGACAATGTCTGCAAGGAATTTTACCTCTGAAAATGCCATGGATGATGCAGCATACCGGCAAGTCCTTAATGAATATCATGATGGTGCTTCATGCTCTGGTTCACATGTAAGCCATAAGATTGAGCATAGCATTATTTCCCGTCGTTCGTCCGCTGTAATGACTATAGCCGAATTAAGAAAAAGACAGTCAGATTTGGATAAGCAGAAGCGTTTAGTAGACCTTGAATTAGAAATGGCCAAGCTTCGAGTAGAATTGGAAGAAGGCAATGTCCATTCTAATCTTAAAGTGATATCGGCCCCTAGTTGTGGTGAGAGTAATCGGCGTATAGGCGCTTTTGTTGATCAGTGTCAGTTATCTGCATCTGAGGCGTACGATCACAGAGCCAATCGGGGTAGTTTAGAGTCACAGCAGTGCTTACAGCTAGATCTGCCAAAGGTTGAACTAGAATATTTCGATGGTAATCCTGCTAAGTATTGGAAATTTGTAAAGCAGTTCGAATACTACATCGAAAGCCGCGTGTTGGACAGTGGCCAGCGACTGCTTTATTTGATTCATTATTGTCGTGGCTATGCCAAGGAGGCCATCAGTGAGTGTGTGATGTTGCCTCCCTCTGTGGCCTACGATAGAGCTAGAAAGATTCTTCGTGAACTCTTTGGAGAAAGCCATGTTGTAGCCAGATCGTTAATTGATGGTCTCATGACTGGCTTGAGGCCACTCTCTGCCAATCCAGAAGAATTGTCTAAATTGTCCTTGAAAATGGAAAATTGCTACATCGCTCTGTCGCAGATGAATTTTACTGCGGACTTGAATTCCATTGCAACGATTGAACGAGTAGTGCGTGTTTTACCGAGCAGCCTTCAGGCCCGGTGGGCAAGAGTAGCAGATTCGATCACGCATGATGGGCGGGAGGTCGATTTCAAGGACTTGGCTGATTTCGTTGCCGCGGAATCTCGAGTTGCGCGTAGTAGATTCGGCCAAATCGCTTCCTCAAATGCGTCTCGACAGCATTTAGATGCCAGACCACCGCGAGTAGAGAACAGACGAAACGATCGTAGCCACGTCCTCTACACCTGGTCAGGTGCCTCTCCTAAAACAGCGTGTTTGACTTGTGGTAGTGAACATGCCACGGCCTCGTGCCGTAGTTTTCTGTCTTTGGACGTTCCTAGCAGGTGGAGGCTCATGAAGTCCAGAGGTGGGTGCTTCAGGTGTCTAGAAACAGGTCACAGATCTGCCACCTGTCAAAATAGCAAAGAATGTAATGTGTCTGACTGCAGAGGGCGTCATCATCCACTGCTTCACTCAGAGTCCAGACAAGTGACTTCACCGACCGTAGCAAACACTTGCACTGCTACCTTCACTGCACAGCAGCAGGTGTGTTTGGGAGTGCTACCAGTGCGTATAGAAAGCCAAAGAGGATTATTGGAAACATATGCCCTATTAGATACAGGTTCGAATGTAACTTTGGTAGAAGAAGGACTTATGGAAGAAGCCGGCATCGGGGTCACTCCAACTCGTTTGGAATTCACGACGATGTCGGGCACATCCTCGATCGAAGCGGGTTGCGTAGGTTTCACTTTGTCATCCCTAGATGGCACTGGTTCGATTTCCGTTAGGCATGCCTACTGCTTGCCAAGACTGCCCTTGGAACCCGTTATAACTCCGAAGAGGGAGTTGGCGCGCCAGTGGCCACACATGGCGGATATCCCATTTGAGGAAATCCGGGATAGTCGGATCCGAATACTCTTAGGTGCTAACGTGCCAGAGGCACACTGGCATTTAGAGCAACGTCTGGGGGATAGAAATCATCCTTTTGCTGTGAAAACCTTACTCGGTTGGACGTTGCTAGGCCCAGTTGGAGAAGGTAGAACTGCCGTTGATTCCGTACATGATTGCCATATTAGTAGGCCGACAGTTGAAGAACAGTTAGGGAGATTGTGCAACAACGACTTTGCTCGTGTAGATACAGGCGATCATGCACTTTCAGTAGAAGATAACGCCCCCTTGCCTATTGCGCAGAATTCGGTGCATTTGGTAAAGGGTCATATTGAGATGGGTCTTCCTTGGAGAAATTCCAGGTCAGGGAGCCAAGTTGTATTGTTTTACATAAATAAACTGTCCACTAGATCCAGCACGTTTATCGCGAATCGCCTGTCGGCTATCCATGAAGTGTCATCACCAAATCCATGGGGGCACGTAAAGTCGGAAGACAATACAGCCGACCTGTTGTCGCGAGACGTTTTTTCATGCCTTCGGCTGAAGTACTGGTTGGCTGGACCTGAATTCCTGTGGGGTTGCGAACTCCAGTGGCCTGCATCTATAAAATCTTTCCCTACACCAGGTAGTGTGGAAAATAAACGCACGATAGCCCACGTTGTTGCAGTATCGGCAGTGCCCCCTCTGTTCCTCGCCGAAGCAGAGCTCATCAGTAACAGTAGGCCTCTTAACCTGCTGACGACAGACGCTCTTGATCAACCAGTTCTCATGCCTAATGATCTGCTGATACTCAGACCGAATACAGAGAGAATAACGCCAGCGAAGCTTTGTAACGGGTCTACACAATGTTGTAGGCAAACTAACTACTTGGCCACACTAATTTGGAAACGGTGGAGCAAGGAGTATCTCACATTAATGCACCTGAAGCAAAGGTGGCCGAAATTACAACGCAACATTAGACATAAGGACGTGGATTTAGTTACTTCGGATTCACACTGTCGGGACAGTTGGCCTTTGGCAGTGGTTGAGAGTTGTAAGACCACCCAGGACGGCCTAGTAAGGACAATGTCGGTTAGAATAAAGGGGGCGTTTGCGCGCGATGTTATAAAGATCTGCCTTATCGAAGGCAGCGAATGGGGAAAGGGGTCAGTCCCGGCTGTTGAATCACCGCAAGTGGGAGGTGGGTTTTCGGACCTGCTGCCTCAGGGAGGACCACCGCGAGTTCAACAGACAGAAGTGGAGAAGTTTAGGCATACCGTTGTAAGTCCTACTCTTCTCCATAGTGGATGGAGCAGGTTAGGGTGAACCAGAGTACCTCAAGATCACGAAAATGAAATTTCTGTCCGAAATTTGGGGGGAGTGTAGAAGAATTCTTGATGCTTTGTGTTCAACTCAGCCATCTGTCAACAATCGAGAGTGGACTACTCCGAGTGCAATTATCTTCCCTTATCTTCGCCATTATCACTGCACTTTTACTCCAATTATCGCGTTATCAGCACGACCTTCACCTCAATTATCTCCGCACGTGCCCCCGATACAGGTGTTTACATGCTTTCTCGCACTGATTATGAGCAATGTACTTATCATCCCCCACACTCTCATTTCACGTTATCCAACCTTCATCCGGTCTGTGTTGGACCAGTCGCATGGACTTCGCTTGTCTTATATAGCCAGTGTTCTATATTCCGTATCGCATTGACGATCTGAACCCTTTCTTGTTGATCTCGGACCGGATTGTATTTCTTTGAACCTGCGTTGAGTGGAAGCGCAACTATTGAGGTTTGTATTATATTTGCTTCCTGATTGTTTGTTAACAGTACCGTCATCTTGTCCAGTGTTATTGTTCTTTGACTGGCTAGATACGCGTTGGCTCAAGGCCCTTCAAAGCGAATTGTCGCTTACAAGTGCCTAGCCAAGAAGTTCATGGCAAACAACAAACTGCTGTATAAGCATGTCAATAAACATCGTAAAGTGAAGCATGGAATCCCTCCACTTTTCACGACAGGCGGTAGAGTACAAAGCGCCAAAGAGGCAGCTAATGCCATGCGGCTTCAATACGCCCCAGTTTTTGCACTCGCAACGTCTACCTGTCCTATAATATCAAGCACATTCCCGACACCATTTTTTTCAAATGTTATTTTCAACCCATCAATTGTGGTAAGGAAGTTACTCTCACTGCGTGAGCATAGTTCTCCAGGAGCAGACAACATCCGCCCGAAAGCACTGAACGCAGTGGCCACCAAGCTAGCTGAACCACTGTCACAGTTCTTCCAATGGTGCTTTAATGAACAACAAGTCCCCACTATGTGGAAGCGTGGCATTATCACCCCTATTTTTAAAGGCGGTAGCCGTTCCGATCCTGTAAACTATCGTCCAGTGACTCTCCTCCGTATGCTCGCGAAGGTGATGGAAGCAGTCGTCGCTGAAGCTTTAATGGACTACCTGGAAAAATGTAACATTTTGGTACCGGAACAGCATGGCTTCCGTCAACACCGGTCATGCACCACCAACCTACTGATTGCACGAGGTAGTTGTACGGAAGTGGGTGATGATGGGGTCGGAGTCGACGTCATCTATCTGGACTTCTCCAAAGCTTTCAACCGCCTTGATCACCGCATCCTACTTCAAAGACTACAGAGTTACGGAATCGGAGATCCTGTACTTGGCTGGATTGGCAACTTCCTTTACCAACGAAAGCTTCAAGTATGTGTTAGGGGATCACTTTCTAACCCAATTGAGGTGGAATGTGGTGTCCCACAAGGCTCAGTGCTGGGACCGCGCTTATTCCTGGTGTTTATCAACGACCTGGCAAGGGACATCTCAAATTTCCTGCTTTTCGCCGATGACGTCAAGATATGGCGGGCGATTAGTAACAAGGCAGATCAGGATCTGCTCCAATATGACTTAGATTGCATTTACGAATGGTCAAAGAGGAACAAGCTTCAATTGAACATGGCTAAGCGCAAAGTGATGCATCTGCGTCACCAGCCGGTGAGCGCTTACTAGATTGGAGACCACACATTGGCGAAGGTTTCTCAGGAGCGTGACCTGGGTGTATTGGTACAGGAAGATCTCGGGTGTTCAAAACAAGCAGAGAAGGCGACGAGAACCGGCAATCAACACTTCGGCCTTCTTCGCAGTGCATTCGGTCGGTTTGAACCCTCATTCTTTCCCCAAATGCTTAACGCTTACATACGAGGACACGTGGAATACGCTGTTCAGGTGTGGCAGAAACAGGATCTTTTGCTTTCGAAACTCCTCAACGAAGGGAAACCAAGAACGTCAGGGGCCTCTTTCATCTGCCCTATCAGCTTAGACTGAAATCTCTAAGAATGTACAGTACTCGAGAGCAGTTTTGCGGGGGATCTCATAACGGTTTGCCAGATTCTGAAGAACCCAAACCACATTTGCCGACGGCTGCTAGAAGTGAACCACAACACTAAACTAAGAGGTCACTCTCTGAAACTGACAATTCAATATAGCCGGCTTGAATGCCGTAGAAATTTCTTTTCTCTCCGCGTGTGCCAGCCTTGGAATGCCCTCCCTAATTATGTCGTCTCTGCTCCCAATCTGGCGATATTTGTAAAACGAACTGTCGATGCATTGTCTCACTTACATTTCATTTTATGACTTGCTAGCCAGGGACTACAAAACGCAATAAAACGGTGTCTTGCCAATCGCCTAACGAATGGATTGATGGATGTATACCTTTAATACGCGAACATCTCCAATATTCAACATAAGTCTATGGTGAGTCCACCACAACGCATTTCACTTTATTATGCAACTGATTTTCGCAATAATTTCCATCCCACGGGACTTGTTAAGCGATGCTTTTTTTACCCGTAATAAACCGTTGTTCCATTGTAAGCAAGCCATGCTGCATCCCTTATCGCCAGGCAGTTTTGAGTTCTGCTCCTTAGAACTGAAGGCGTTTTTGCGAGACGAAGGGGCTTGGTCGCTGATGCTCTGTTGACGATGTCGCTGAGTCTATTAACGAACTCTGCCCAAACGTTGTAAGAGGGCTGTTGTTTGAGAATTCCCAAGCAGCTGCGTCGGCGAATTCGTTTAATACATGGTAGCGTGTGATTGTATGAGTTAGTTCCGAGTGTTCAGATGGATACTCTGCATAACACACATAGTCAAAAGTCATTACTACATGGTCACTGAGACCTAATGGACTATCCATCAATAACTTGTCAATCATGAGCTCTTCATTCGTGAGCACAATGGAACAATGGAACAATGGATTTATGCGGGTATAAAAGCTAAAGCTTGACAAATCCCGTAGGGTGATCAGTGCGAAAATCATAGAAGTGTGGAAAATTCAATGGAAACCAATTCAGTAAAATCGTTTAACAACGAGTCACTACAAGCTTGTGGACTCACCGAGTTTGAAGTGTCAAAATAATAATCCACTCTAACTCGGAGGGAATCATGAGGCATGGAGTATTTGGTTAAATAGTCACTGCCCCTTGAAATTCGCATGGCGCAAAGTGTTTGAGTTTGAAGCGTCCAAATATACATCCACTGTTGAAATAAGCGTAGGGGAAAATTATTTTTAAAGTATGGATTTTGGATCTCTCAAAATTAGACTGTACTATGGGAGATAGTGCAATGAAGTGAGTGCACTATCAACTCGATTTTTGAACTCGATCAGGTTGGGTGCACTGACTACAAATTCTGGGAGAGCATTCCAGGCTTGGCAAACACGAACAGAAAAGAAATTCCGTCGACATTCCAAACGGCTGTACTGCACTGCCAGCTTCAGATGATGGCCTCTCAGATTGTTGTTGTTGTTACTGAGCTCCAGCAGATGGCGGCAGGTATGATTGGGGTCTGTCAGAATCTGATAAGCCAAAATCAAATCTCCCCGTAGTCTTCGATATTGACCACTAAATATCCTGAGCGATCTCAGTCTGTCTTCGTAGCGTAACTGGCTTAAACCTTTCACGTTCTTCGTTGCGCGTCGTTGAGGTTTCTCTAAATCAGAGAGGTCTTTCCTCAGCCACGGCTGCCAGACTTGTATTGCATACTCCACGTGTGGTCGTATGTATGCACCTAGAAGTTGGTGAAAGACGGATGGATCGAAGCGTCCAAATGTGCGCCGGAGAAGGCCCAAATTTCGAATGCTCACGTTCGATGCTTTCTTTGCCTGGGCTGAACAACCAAGGTCGGACTGAATCAAGACTCCTAAATCCTTTTCCTCAGCAGTTGTGTGAAGCACATGGTCACCCAGTTTATAGAAAAATGCTGATTGGTGACGTAAGTGTAATACTCTGCATTTTTCTGTGTTGAATGGGAGTTGGTTCCGAACTGACCACGCATACACCTTATCCAGATCCTCTTGAAGTATTGCGGAGTCGTCGGGTGTATTGATCGCTCTCCAGACCTTGATGTCGTCGGCATAGAGTAGGCAGTTGGAAAGAATGAGGGCCGCTATGTCGTCAATATACATCAAAAACAATCGTGGCCCCAGTACCGATCCTTGTGGTACACCACATTCGACTTGGATTGGATGGGACCGGGACCCACGCACTTTTACCTCTAAGCTCCGGTGGAGAAGAAAGCTTGTGATCCATCCTAGGAGCGGATCACCAATGCCGAAGCTCTGAAGTTTGCAGATCAGGATTCCGTGGTCTAGTCGATCGAAGGCCTTTGAGAAATCTAGGTAGACCACGTCCACTCCTGCACCGCTGTCAATTAATTTGGTCCAACTCGATCTTGCTAGCAGCAGATTTGTGGTGCACGATCGATTCCGTCGAAAACCATGCTGTTCATGTGCAAGGAAGGCAGACTCTTCTAGATAGGTTGTTAGTACGTCAGCAACAATAGCTTCCATAACCTTCGACAGGACCGGGAGAAGGGTTACAGGACGGTAGTTGGCTGGATCAGAACGGCTACCGCCCTTGTGAATTGGGGTTATGATCCCACATTTCCACATCTCGGGTACATACATCTGATCGAAGCAGCGTTGGAAGAATCGTGCCAGAGGCTCCGCTAAACTTTCTCCCATTACCGCAAGGGACTTAGGGTGAATGTTGTCGATTCCAGGAGAGCTGTGCTTACGCATACACAACAACTTCTTTAATACCATCCCCGCCGTGAAAGTTATGTGCGTAAGTTTTGGTTGCAAAACAGCTGCTGAAAAAGGAACAGATGACCAAGGAATGCATTGAAAGTTCGAAGCATATTGCAGCCGCAAGGCGTTCGCCGCATCCTCCGTAGTCAGCGTCATGCCATCTGGCGTTTGAAGAGGAGGGATTCCCCGTTTTACCTTGCGCAGGTTGTTTACATGTTGGTAGAGCAGCTTATGATTCGAAACCATGCGCTCCGTCAGGTGCTGCTGGTATGTCAGTTTATCCTCACGAACGAGTTGAGTGCAATGATTACGTTGAATTGCATAGGCCGTCCAGCTCTCCGTGCTCGGGTGTTCCTTATAGATCCGCCAGGCCGAGTTCCTCACTGCCATACATTTCCGTGTCCTACTTCGCACAAATGAAACAGTCTTCTTCGAGTGGACAACCTTCGTTTCCGATGCCTCTTCGACGAGAGTGCTAAATTGGTTGACGAAATGTGGCCATGCGATTGTCGGTACTTCGTCTGTCAGAAAGTTCCAGTTGGCTGTCTCTGCAAGTCGAGCCAGCTCATCGTACCGTATGATAACTCGGCTTTCCCGTGTAGTATCCGCAGGGTATTCTGCGTAGCATATATAATCGAATAGTAAAACTGCATGATCGCTGCAACCCAAAGGAGCGTCGATGATTACTTTCTCGACCATGAGTTCTTCGTTGGTAAATATCCGGTCCAGGATAGACGGCCTTTCTGCTGCTCTGAATCTGGTGGGATTGTAGATATGGCCATAAAGCGGAAAACTGGAGACAAGGTCTTGTAGATCCGCTTTGAACTGTTCTGTAGGTGTTGCTTGGACATCCAGAGCGTGGATATTGAAGTCACCAGCAATAAGAATATGGCTGTATCTCCTGCTGATCACAAGCCTCAGCGCAGACGCGAGATTGAAGTCCATCTCGGGTGTAGAGGATGGAGGTCGATAAACGACCGCCACCAGACAGACGTCGTTGCCTGTTAAACGCAGCCGACACCAAAGAGTATCCTTCACGTTACTGTACACGTCTTCTATGGGCTCACATTGGAGGTCACTGCGGTAGTACAGAGCCACCCCGCCCCCTTTACTGGATCGATCGCGCCGAACGACAGACATGCCTGGTAGCTCGACCTCCGTGTCTGTGATATCCGGGCGCAACCACGTCTCCGTTATAGCGACGAGGTCACACGATTTGGACCTTTGACGTAGTCGCAGTTCGGGTAGTTTGTTGAGTAAACTTTGAGCATTAGTGTACATACAGGACAGCTGCTTTAGCACCAAAAGAGCTTGTGGAGGATTACACGAAGTTGGATTTAAGCCGGCCGATGAAAGGCCGGCACCTGATCGTTTTTTGCGCAGTTTATCGATGAACATTTTGCACGGGCCTGCGGCCCACCTAACGTCGTTCCTGCACACGCAGAACGCTCTTCAATAGCGTCGTTTTCAGTGGTTGATAATCTTAATGCAGTGTCTTCGGCTCCGTTTATTTTATCACATTGAGCCACAGATGGTGTCACATCCTCCGGTGGCTTCGATTCAATGAATGGTACCTTAAATCGTAGTTCTGATGGCAGTGTATGGTGCATTTTATGCCAGTTACGCATTAAGTTAGCCACCATCTGCTGGGACTGAACCACAAGTTTCAGTATCCTTGGACCAAGTTCCAATATGGACGGTTTGTTTGCTGTCCTGAATCTAGTGGGCGTGGTGACATGATTGTACAAAGGAATATTAGGGATCAGTTCATGCAAGTCTGCTTTGAACTGCTCACTGGGCGATGCCGAAACCTCCAGATCGTGTAGATTGAAGTCTCCGGAGATGAGAATGTGGCTGTACCTAGTGCGTGTTACTCTGTTTAGGCCACTATCAAGTGGGAATCCATTTCCGGAGTGGACGTTGGGGTCGGTAAACGACAGCTACTAGACATGCGTCGTTGTGTCTCAGTCGGAGACGGCACCAGAGTGAGTCGGTAGCGTGTGTTTCCAGATCATCAACGGTTGTACATTGTAGATCGCTGCGGTAGTATAGTAGGACCCCACCTCCTCTGCTGGGGCGGTCGTTCCGGATGAGTGACATTCCGGCTATCTCGACCTCAGCATCAGTCACCTCTTGGTGTAAGCAAGTTTCGGTAATAGAAATTAGGTCCAAGCATTCGCAATCTAAGTTTACTGAGGAGCCCTTGGGCGTTAGTGAACATACATGAAAGTTTCTCAGATTTAAGCAGTGTTTCGTAGGTTCTACAACTCATATGTGAAGTTTCGCCGACAATGAGTAGTCGGCCACTAGTCGTTTTTTCGGTGTGTATTTGGAGAAGGTTTTAATGTCGTATTCATCGTCCGTGTAGTTAGTCCCGTGTCTAATCTGCGACATAGAGTGTAAGGTGTCTGGTCAATATCATCTTCTACAGGTTGTATGGGCTCATTCGGCACACTACTGGTGCATTGTTCCTTCATAGATCCCATCGCGTTTGGTTCTTTGAATGACTTATCATCTCTAGGAGGCATATCGCTGACTGTCTTCAGTCGAACCTCAGATGGTAGTCTGCAAAGGAACACGTACCAGCTCTTTAGCATCCGTGCTAATATATGTTTTGACTGAAGGACCAAATTCAACACTCTAGGGCCAATTCCTTTGTAGTTCGGCGAGGTACGCAGTCATGACACGGATTTCGCTAACACATCATCCAAACAGAGTGTTTCACGAATATAACATCAGTGTTCTTTATCATGGTTTGTTCCTTCGTGTCCATTCGTGTCTGTCACCCGTGGAATGCTCTCCCAGAATCGGTCGTCTCTGCACCGACACTAACAATATTTAAAAGACGGTTGGACGATGCACTCATCCACTTACACTTTGTAACTTAACACTATGTCTCTATCCTACACCTGGAGTTTACCCTGGAATTATTTGTTGTTAACTGTGGGTGTTGTGAATCTAAGAGGATCGCAGGACTGCAGCGAAGCAAACGATAAGTCCTTATTTTCGTATTTAAAGTATTAACTATTTTAATATCCTCTTCATCATAATTGTTATGTTGATATCCCCACCAACTATCCAACGGGGCTTGTAAAGCAACGCTTCTTAACCCGTATAAATTCATTGTTCATTGTTCATGCTCTGCACATGCTTCGGTTTCAGGAACCAAGTGAAGAGGTATGGTTCTGGTTGAAGTTTCCTTTCGGTAGTCCTCTAAGGTGCGGTTAACTCGATAACGCTCGCCTCATGGGATGTCTGGAAAGATACGGATGGAGCAGTGTTCATTTCTGAGACTACCTGTCGACAGTAGTACTGATTCTACTTCAGTGATGGAGTTCAGCACAACGCGCAGAAATCTTGGCTTTTTGAGATACTTCGAGTTGGGGTGTCGTGTAATACGCATTACGTGTACAGGTTCCAGTACAACTCCGATTGGTGGTATTCAGTAAAACTATCGAAAACTACGAGGCGACCTGATTATGGCATACTTGATTCTGCGCGACCCACATCATGTGTGCCACCCTTTACTGCGACTCAGCACCAATACAACCCTGAGGGGCCACTCATTGAAACTCGCTGTACAGTATAACCGCCTGGAGTGCCGAAGAAATTTATTTTCCATTCGTGTCTGTCACCTGTGGAATGCTTTCCCAGAAGCGGTTGTCTCTGCACCGACAGTAACAGTATCTAAAAGACGGTTGGATGACGCACTCATCCACTTACACTATGTCAGTTAGCGCTACTTCTCCATCCTAAAACTGGAGTTTACCATGGAATTAGTTGATGTTACCTGTGGGTGCTGTGAATCTAAGCGGATTGCAGGATTACGGTGGAGTAAATGATAGGTCCTTATTTTCATACTTAAAGTACCAACAATTTTATTATCATTATTGTTATTTCGATATCCCCACTAACGATCCAACGGGACTAGTAACGCAACGCTACTTAATCCGTATAAATTCATTGTTCATTGCGGCACAGTGATCTCAGAGAATACGAACACACACAGACACTTTGTAACAAATGCCAAATGCATGGACATTTGGCCCATATGTGCCGGTCCAATACAAACCCATGTTCCCCGGTAGTAAAAAACAAACTTGTTGCTATTGAACCACAGGAATATATATTTAACACAACTACCCCAAGCGCACAACCGCCATTTCGCGTGCAGCTTTGTGTTAATCGTATTTCGAAATTGACACGGGCAGTACAGTAACGCTGTGCAACGAACGAACGTGGTTACATAGATTAGCTCCAACGAACCGCACCAAACTGTGTTGGGTGCCTTTGCGATTGCGTATCTGTACTTGTGGTAAAGTGAAACTACTGGGGATGCAAGACGTTGAGGTGTCACATGGAGGATTAACAACCCCAGGAACTATTTACATCGCACTCGGAGATGGGCCGCGACTGGATCGGTCAACTTCCAGTTCTGCAGATAAACCACCTTTGCTCAGCATCGGAGATACAAATACTGTTCCGGCAATACGCACCAATATATAAGACACTGGAGGAATGAAAGTTCACCGGGGACAAGTTAATGTCTCATCATCATCATCATCATTACACGTTAGCTGGAGGTGGAAAACACCTCAGCTATTGTGCCGCAATACAAAAGACCAGAAAAACAAACAGTGGCACGCCCGCTGAGTCCCCAGTAACGGATGGACATCGTTCCAGAGAGCTAACAGCTGGCTGCCGTAAAAGAGTCATATTATGCTTAACAAGTGAGATCGTGGTTGGAGGGGATGCTAAACAGGAGGGGGATGGACAAAGAAAATCACAACACAAACGCCATTGTGGCCGGCTCCAAGCGATATCAACAAGTGTGTCCAACCAAACGTGTTCACCGTCCTTAGGACCCCAGCCAGGCAGTCGCGAGGCACCAACCGACGCCAACTTCGAAGTGAGGGTTTTCATTTCTCTCTACCAAGTCATCACTTGGCCTCCCCTCCACCTCTTCCAACCGCACCCACAACGCGCAAACAATGCACCTCGCGGGAGTCGGTGTGCTGGCATGCGCAACACATGGCCCAGCCATCGGAGCCTGGTGCGTGATATAATCGTGCTGAGCGGTTCACTCGCTCTTCCTGCACCAAGTACGCGACGCCGAACACGCTCATTGCTCACGCGGTGTTCCCACCAGACATGAGCTAAGCTGCGAAGGCAGCGATGATCGAATGTGACGAGCCTTTTCATGTCTGTCGACCTGATGGGCCAGGTTTCACAACCATACAGGAGAGTTGAACGGACGGCCGCGTTGTAAACTCTGCTCTTCAGGGCGAGAGTAATGTCACGTCTGCACCACAGGTGGCGGAGATTTGCTATACGGTTCGTAACCTCATCTTCGATCCCTCGGGCGCTAATATAGCTGCCCAGGTACTTGAATTCCTGAACGACTTCTAGCTCATCACCACAAAGCGTTAACGCAGGGTTGGGTCCCTGCCAATCTTGGAGAAGTACTTTGCATTTCGATGGAGCAAAGCATAGCCCAAAACGATTGACAGCCAGTGCTAGTCGGTCCAGTGCTGTTTGGCATGTTTGGGAGCTGTCACAGATTAGGGCAATATCGTCCGCATACTCCAAGTCAAGAAGTCGCTCACCAGGAAGTAGCTCCACACCTTCTAGGTCGTGTCCAGCGAACGCTGTTTCCATGACTTCATAAATAGCGAAGTTGAAGAGGGAAGGTGACAGCGGGCATCCTTGTCTCACACCGCTGGTGATACTGAAGGGTGGCGACAGTTTGCCATAAACCCTCACCCTGCCCGAACTATGTGCGTACAGCGCTTTGATGATGTTTACATATTTATCAGGCACACCTTTCCTCAGCAGACAGTCCCAAAGGGCACATCGATCGACTGAGTCGAAGGCAATTTTTATGTCAAGAAACACGACAACGGTGGGTCGCCAATAAACATGGCGGTGCTCCAACACTTGACGCAATGTGAAGATGTGGTCGATGCAGCCCCGACCTTGACGAAATCCGACTTGCTCTTCACGAATCTGGCTTTCACGAGTGCCAGTCAGTCTGTGGAGAATGAGAGAGGCAAGCAATTTAGAGGCAATCGAAATCAGACTGATCTCTCTATGATTGCCGCATTCTAAACGGGAGCCTCCCTTGAAAATTGGGACAATGACGGAGCGGTTCCAGTCTGTAGGGACTGTCTCCTGCTCCCAAAGTTTTACTAGCAACTCGTGTAGATCATCTACTAGAGCAGGTCCACCGAACTTGAAGAGGGCTGGGGGAATTCTATCTGCCCCTGCGGCCTTATGCATTTTCAACAGTCTGATCTCACGTTCGACTTCTGCGCGTGAGGGCGGATTCAAGGAGAAGGCCCAAGGAGAAGCGCGCTCAATGCCCGAAGAAAGCGATAACTCAAGTTGGTTAAATTGCCTAGCAAAGTGTTCAGCCCAACGCTCCAAGCGTTTTGACAGGCTGTGGATCGGCTGCCCACTCTCGTCGCGTATGGTCTCTCTAACATCAGGTCTCCTGCTGCCTGTTTCCCGTATCAGACGGAATAACTTACGATGATTACCAGCGGCAGCGGCTGTTTCCATCTCAGAGGCACGATGAGACCACCAGGTTTCGCGGTCCTTCTTTAGGCTAGCACGTAATTTTGCCCTGAGATTTTTGCGAGCCTCATTGCATTCGCTTCCGGCCGGAATACGTCGGCGAGCATCCATAAGTTCCAGAGACTGTGTAGAGACCCAATGTCCGGATTGGCAATTTGCTTTGCCACATGAAGACATGCCTGCTAACAGCAACGCTTGACGGACATGCGACCAGTGATCTTCAACGGTGTTTAGTGGGCGCTTACTCAGCCCAGATGTCAGCGCACTTTGGTACACATTCAGAACATCTGGCTTCGCCAGCTGGCTGGTGTCAATCCATTCACATCGACGTTGCGGACGTCCACCGAAACGCACCCGGAGGTCGGCACAGACAAGTGCGTGGTCAGAGTCCACGCTCGTGCTCCAAATCGAGCGACAGTTTTGGACGCAGCTTCTCCAGCGGTAACTGATCGCGATATGATCGATTTGCGTCCATGGTTGGCCCGAGGCTGATGGCCGCCAAGTCACACTTTGCGGGTGCTCAAGTTAATGTCTACATTCCACCTGACAAACAAACGCGATTCATCGAGGCTCGATCGCTGCCGGATATGAGGCAATCGAAGGTAGAAGAGGAACTTGATCGCCTGCAGAAGAGCGGCGTCATAGAGCCAGTACAATTTGCGGATTGGGCTACCCAAATTGTTCCGGTACTCAACGCTGATGGATCGATTCGTATACGTAGAGACCATAAAAGTACTGTCAGTTGCAGTATTCCGGCTGAAAAAGATCCTGAACCCGAAAAATGAGGACGTTTACGCGCAGCTCGGTACCAGCAGGTATTTCACAACCTTGAATCTCGCGCACGCTTATCAGCAGCTCGAACCACACGAAGATGCCAAAACAATAACGACGATCAGTACCCATCGCGGGTGGTTCAGGTATAACAGATTGCCATATGGCATACATTCAGCTCCGGCCACTTTCCAGCGAACAATAGGGAACATCATAACAGGGTTGCCTAAAGCTTTCGTATACCTTGACGATATCTTGATTACGGGGGCGACAAACTCTGCGAGTTGTTCTGGACCGCCTGAAGGAGAATGCTTTTAGGCTGAAACGTGAAAAATGCGTTGATTATTTGGGTTTCTGTATAAGTGCTGAGATACTGAAGACGATTGACGAGAAAATCCGGTCTATCCTTGAGGCACCACAAACAGGAAATCAACACGAGTTGAGGTCGTTCTTGGGAAGATACAATCACTACTCAAAGTTTATTCGGCCATCAGCCATGGTGTAATACCGGTGGCATTGGTTGTTATGCAAGAAGATTCAGTGGGTGTGGTCTGAGACGGAGGAATTGGCTTTTCGTCAAGCTAAGAGTGTATTGGCCAGTCCACAGGTTTTGGCCCACTTTGTCCTCAAAAAGTACATGACGCTGATAAGAACAATGATTTATAGCGGATAACTAAGTAGGTGCTTGACATGTCCCGTAGGGTGTTTAGAGTGAGAAAAGATAGAGCAAGGGATAATGGAATCGTCGGTTCGGGGGATTACAGATTTAACTGCACTGCAGTATAAATGGTTTGAAAGTAGAAGGTACGCACACAAAGCCATAAGGGGGTGGTTGTTGATCATGTAATAGGCGAGAAAAAATATGTAATGTATCACCGTATGAAGTCGGAGCCACACTGTTAACACCTGACGCGAACCGAGTAAAAAAACCAGTTGCACTTGCCTCGTACCCCATCGCAGACCGAACGAAATTACGCCCAAATTGACAAGAGGCTTTGGCGGTCGTTTTTGGAATTGTGTGATTTCACTAATACATATTCGGGCGGAGATTTGAAATACACACAGCTCACAAGTCATTAGTGGGAATTCTGGGTGAATCAAAAGTGATACCCCAAATGGCATCGGCCTGTATACTTCGTTGGGCATTACTACTCGCTAGATATTAGTATCAACTAAAATATCTTCCCAGGAAGGAGAATCATTGTGCAGATGCTCTCAGCCGACTTCCATTACGGGAGGTTCCGAGCTACCCGACAGCTTTGAGAGAAGCAATGGTACAAGCAATGTTTTGATTGGATGATTCGCCGGTGACAGCAACGGAAATAAAATCGGAAACAAGGATTGATCCGGAACTGTCGGTGTGTGATTATGTCCTAACTGGTTGGCCGGACCGGATAACTGAAAGTCTAGGAGCATTTCACACTCGAAGAGATGAATTAAGCGTCGAGGATGGTTGCATATTTGGGGTTCTTGAGTCATCATCCCCAAACGGTATCGTCAAACAATCCTGCGGGAACTTCATATGGGTCACCAAAGAAATGCAAAGATGAAGGCACTAGCACTTAACAACATCTGGTGGTCGGGAGTCAATCTAGAGATAGAACGACTCATACATTTGTGTGCTGCTTGTCAAGAAAATAAGTTATCCCCACAACCTATACCAATGTCTCCATGACAATGGACCTCGCGCCCGTCGGACAGAATACACATTGAGTTCTGTGGACCCATCGACGGCTCCATGGTTCTAGTAGTAGTGGACACCCACTCCAAATGAATCGAAGCTCTGGCAACCACATCCAAGACAGGGGCGATCACTGTGCACATCTTAAGGAATATATGCGCTACACATGGTGTACCAAGTACGGTTGCTTCAGGTAACGGCCTGACATTTACCAGCGACGAGTTCGTTGGTAAATGGAATCAAGCATGGAATCGAGCATGTTCTTCCGGCACCATATCACCCTCAGTCCAATGGTCTAGCAGAGAGAGTGGTTGCGACAAACAAACTGAGTGTGGCCAACCGACAGTCCGGAACATTACAAACGCCTGGACAATATCGCATTACGCCACACACTACAACGGATCATCTACCGTGTGAACTTCTGATGGGACGACGTCTACGTACTCAGTTGGATCTGCTAAACCTAATCTGCATCGAACGGTCGGTAGACGCCAGCCTGTGATGAAGCAACGCTACGATATGAAAACGAAGGATCGTATGGTTGCGACAGGCAACAGTGTATGTTAAACTGTGGCCAACGGATAGAACTTGGATCCGAAGGATTACGAGATCGACAAGAGATAGTGCAGTGGAAGCGGAATCGTAAGATGGACAAATACTTCAACGTCACTTGGACCAAGTGCGACGACAGCCTGTGAGTCCTGCAGAGGAATAAGCAAATTGCCCATCGCCTGCACCCCGGAGAATAGCGCTAGAGGCATTGCCAAATGTAGCCCACACTGAGCAACCTATACAGCCATGGCGATCACCTCGTGAGAAGCGTAGCGTAGAACACTATCAAGCTGGATACTCTAAATCTAGCGGTAGAAGTCTGTTGTGATTGGTGATAACGAGCTACAGTCAGCCTGGCCATGCACGTGACTCATGTGTGTGAATAAATGTCAATGTTAGCAAGCGAACTAGTGACTTGCTCGTGTGTGCGCATCACAGCTGCGTCCTTTGCGCTTCCGTGTTCTTATAATAATTACCACGGCAGCTGCAGCGCTCGCGGTGTCAGCGGACCACACGTTAGCAGTTGGTTAAATGAAAAACTGAGTATCTTGTATGTCGGGGAATCATTCAGCACGCAGGTGTAGCTACCGTGAGAACCTGTTTCCCTGAATGCTGTGTTTAGAAAAGCAGACAACTAGGTAGAGGTCATCCGATGAGTCAAACAGATAATGGGCAGTTGATAGTTACTACCTTGGGTCAACACAACCCACGGTTGTGACATGAAGCATACTACCTTTACCAAGTACGGTGCAGTTGTGGTGTACTGATTCGCTTTTCCATCAACCCCGCGTAGGCGCTGCGAGAGTCCGCGATGTGCACATTGCACCAGCCTAATGCCATCGCATACAGAGCAGCACATGCAAAGTGTCACAAACCGTTAACCGCTCCACAGTTGTTGTAGTGCCTCCCAGCAAATGTCACCGCTGAACATAGCGCATTGAAGTGCATATGTCAATGCTCTCCGCATCCGTAAAATCGGGATCCATTACAGTTAACAGCTTTTGAAAGTCAACTCGGTGGCACCTATTGTCATGACATGCCTCATGTTCTGCACGCACTGTTCAGTGATAGCGTGCAAAGAAGAACCACGTACACATGGGTAAATGACTGTAAGTGAGCACTTAGCCAATGCACTTGGAACAATGGAGCAACAATATGAAATATTCCCCAGGAGCAGCTCAATCGAACAACCGCGTAATAGAGGCATTAGGCAAGCACTGTACAACCGCATAGCCAGCAAGCAATATTGAACGAATCATCATGGCATCAACTTGCTGAGTTGTGTGGGCAAGGCGATCGCCCGAATCCTGCAAAACCACTTCATCAATCAGGTTGTGGAATCGAACGTGGCAGAAGGGCAATGTGGATTTCGTTCGGGCTGAAGCAATATGAATATGGGGTTTGCGGCTCGTCAGTTGCAGGAGAAATGCAGAGAACGACACCAGCCGTTATACTCGCTGTTTGTTGATTTCACTAAGGCATTTGATACGGTGAACCGCAAGACATTGTGACAGGTGTTGAATAAGTTTGGTTGCCCGCGTAAATTTGTAACCTTAATTGAATATCTGCAGTGGTATGCGGGCGAGGGTGCAGCTGAGTGGAGAGACTTCGGATGACTTTGCAGTTATCACTGGTGTGAAGCAAGGCTGTGTCTTAGCTCCTGCCCTGTCTGATATTTATCTTCGTGCAATGATGTCTTTTGCGTTCGATGCGGCTTGTGCTTACGGTGTTCGTGTGGGGCATCGCATTAATGGTGGGTTGCTGAACATCCCTCGTTTCGCTGCGCAAACCTTAGTCTGTGAGACAAATATCCGTATGTTACTGTTTGCTGACGACTGTGCGTTGTTTGCGCACAGCGCTGATGAGCTAAAGAACATGACTAGTGCTCTGGCTTCCACAGCGGCCAAACATTCAGACTCACTATCAACCCAAGTAAGACTGTTTGTTTTTTCCAGCCTTTATCCGGAATGGAGTCCGTGGGCCTGCCCAAATCCAGATTGTCGATGAAGTGTTGGAAATCACTTCGAGATTTTGCTACCTTGCAGCGTAATAACAATCGACCAGCAGATGAGGTGCGAGCTGCGCAACCGCGTATCGAAGGCGGCTGCTGCCTTTGGCAACCTGGAATGCAGTGCGTGGAACAACCACCAGCTCAATGCTGGGGCGAAGCTGCTGTTAGGTAAGTCTATGGTGCTGTCCGTTCTTCTATACAGCAGCGAAATCTGGATGATTATCGGAAGGATGTCCGATATCTGGAGCGCTTCCATCAGCAGTGTCTGCGCCATAGTATATGCATCGGCTAGAGGGACCGAGTTGCAGTCACGGGGGTGCTCCGTCGCAGTGACATGTATGCAGTGGACTGCATAATGCTGCTGAGACACCTGAGATAACTCGGGCATATTCGCCGCATGGGTTCGACCCGGATACCGAACAGCTGCTTTATGGCCAACTGAGTGCAGTGAAACGGCACGTGGGAAAATCGAAGTTACGTTACAAGGACATGATCAAAATGAGCCTATCATGTTCTAATGTCGAGTGAAAGTCATGGGAATCGAGAGCGGTTGATCGGCGTGCATGGCGCTATGCAATCACGAAGGCAGTTTTCGAGGTGCAAGAGAAAGCCCTCGTGAATGCAGAGAAGAAGCGGCAGTTGCGGAAGCGAATGGCGCCGACGGGCTGTACTCTATCAACTTGGAGCGCGCGGTGCTGTAGCACGTGCAGTCGCGAACGCTTGAGTCAGGCAGGTCACTCGGGTCCAGCGTCGAAACGACGAGGAGTCCTGCTGAGAACGGAAGCCAAACCGCAGCGTCGGTATGTACGCCGCATTAGATTTACTAACGGTGTGCATACGTACTGAGTTCCTTCATTTCAGGTGGTGGGTTTGCTACTTTGTCTTATAATTATTTTGATACCACATTTATGTGTACCGGAATAATCTATGAAATTGCGCATTTCGTTTAAACTAAAGGTGGTTAACTTCACTTACTTTTCTCTCCTTCTTAAATATGTGCCTTGATCCCTACATCCGCCATCATAAATCTATCACGGCAATTTGATAATCCATTTATATCATATGCTAATTTAGCGCCATTTCCGTACGGTGTATTCGATCAATTTTTTAGATATTTCATTTCATGTGATTGGCTGTTGTTTGACATCCCAGGTGTGGCTATGTATGATGTGCATGTTGAAAAAAGCCTACTTGTCTATTACCCACTACCTCCATTATACTGACTCCAGGAAATAGTTGGTCGTTGCTGGAGGGGACGGGATGCACGGTCTTCGTGGCACTGTTAAGCTCGAAGGGTCTTATGCACTGTTTGGAGCGGACTATGGTCCAGCCACCGCCGTGTGCGCTTGACTCCCCAAATACAGCGTGCTTCTGTTCGCTTGTGAAGGAACGTGGGCCGGCTCCGCTAATGAAACGTATCTCTCATACGCACGGTTACCTGTCTTATTCCTCCGGATTTACACTGGATATGGGGGTGTGGATGGAGCTGTGGGTGGTGCAGCGCAAGTCATCCATGGTTCCACTGTAGGCGCAAGCGTCATGTGGCTGTCCCCTAGAGGCCACAGTGACAGACAAATCCGGATACGGATGCCGCCAACCAGGCGAGTGATAACTCGGGCGCCCTACCAAGCACATCACCCAACCACGGTGAGGATGCCAATGAACTGCACGTGCGCACTTATCCTGAATTGAAGCGCTAAAACCATCCAACATTGCGCTTTCTGAACATGTCGCATCCCGAAACACACACCATCGCTCCCGTGTCCCTAACCCAAAATCCATACCAACCGATCCTCCACAACGGCGTACGGGCGAAACTTATCATGCGAAAGATTGAGTCCCCTCAAACCAAGGCGATGACTTCAGTAGCGGCATGTCTGTGTTTCTGCTAAGCAACTAAATAGATGGGTGCCCTAACAGCGCAAGTGAGTGGCGGATATTGCGCAATCAGGAACAGGGTAGTCCTACCGACTGCAGCAAGGGTTTGTGTGCGCACAACACCAGACGAATCGGCCTTATTAATAAAGCCTCGCTTGTGGCAAGCAGTTTCCGACTCTGGTTACGCAATGACTACTTGCATGAATTCCCCGGGGATTCATACGAGACTTGCGATGAACGAAGCGCGGGTAAAGTGCGTCACCTGGGTCCACTTACTACTTGCTACAGCGATCATTTTAACTACTTCGGGGAAAGTTCAGCAATCTCGTGATTCAGTTGAACAGATGAATTGGGCGATATCACGGAGGATGAATTGTCTGGCAATGTACTATTGCGGTTCTGGATGACAAAGCTTTTGTGGTATGCAGATGCCGTATGGTCAAGCGGTCGGGTAGGTGCGGGATAGGGTAATATCTGATTTAGTCAACATTATCCTGCTTGAACGGTAGAAAGAGGAAAACAATCTTTCTCGTGACAGTAAGCATTGACAGCTTCTCCATTTGAGAATTAGCCGTGAACTTGAATGATTTTCACAAGAAAGCCATTGAAAAGCATTTTGTTGTATAAACACTCTTCGTCGTACTTCAGTGGGTACGGACTGCAAATACTCCTGGCCCCGTACAACAACGCCTTCACGAGGCCGAGTTGGCACGCAACTTAGACGAAGTAGGAGAAATAAACATGTTGCAAATATAAAAGAAACAAACGAAATATTCCCAGACATGCGAGATGCAGGACAATTATGTGGTCTGATGAAGTTGTGGTCCACCATATATGTAGCTTCGCAGTGAACGGTGCGCCGAAGAGTGCAGCCATCCCAACTTCTCATAAGCACGTCAAATTTGCACAGTTTGGATGAAGAAAAAGGAGAAATGCACCCAAGCAGCGCAAATATAATGGGTTCAGTGAAGCCGAATATGGTACGAGTGGCAAGAGTCTCCCTGAATGCTAACACAACTCTTGAACACACCTCCCAGGCCCGTGTGGCATGGTGCGTTGTCACGTATCAACATACACTCATCCTTAACAACAGTGCCGTTGGCATCAAGCATTTGCCGCAACCACCGTGCACATCATGCCTTGTTGTAACTCCACGGCGGCATATCTTATGAGTCCATCTGCAGTCATTGCCCTGATAAGGTGCAAATGTTGTCCACGAGTGCCCGCTACAGTACACCGCGCACGTCTGCTGCGTGTTGAACGCCCACTAGTGCGAGCGCAGAACAGATTGAAATTCGTTTGATCAATTCAAACTGCTTGCCACCCTTCAACTACCAAGTTCATGTGATGCAAAATATACGACTTTCTTCGCTCATTGTTCTCAAGCTTATTCATCGACTTCAGTATAGGATGTAGATTTTTCCTAGTAATGAGGCGACCCAGTAGGTACCGAGCTACTGTGCTGACGCTCAGCTCTACAGGGAACTCCGCTTTCAATAGGAAACGAAGACATTCTAGTTATCGTAGGCTCTGAATACACCAAATCCACCAGAAAATCCAAGTGAATATCAGTCAGTGATTTTCGACGTGCCCCGCCACATTTTAAACAACTTCGGTAAGTCTTCAGATTGACATAAAAACAAATACAACTTGCTTCCAATCATCGTCTTCGTCATAGGTGTTCAACATTCTGGCCGTAATCTAAGGCGGATGGTGCATGCGCGTGCCTCTTCCACCAACTGTGCGTAGAGTGAACCAACAGCTATTAAATTGCACCTTATAATCACCTACCTTCCCGTAGCATCCGTACTGCGCTGAGGTCCAATAAGTTACGTGGTAAGATAGCGACGGGTTAGAACGGAGAGGTTGCGGAAAGCCGAGGTTGTGAGCATCAACCATACTGGGGACAGTATATATAGGGGAGCTCGTACTGGGCAGTCCAAGTGCACCAACGGCGCAGAGCGGTGATGGATGGGCCACGGCCAGAGCTCAGGCGGACTTCATTGCAAGGTAAGCGCATTCAGTGGAACAATGGTTTCATACGGATAATAAAGCTGGAGCCTAACAGGTGCTGCAGGATGATCGTGGTGAATATTCAAAATATAGAAGAAATTGTCAGCAAATTTTGGTTCACACCGGTGAACTCACCGCGGTATTCGTAGCATATAATATAAATGTAATCTAATGTAGTTCAAGTTCGCTAACGCACATGTGCATCCGTTTAGATACGCATCCAAATCTGTTTCACAGGTTTCGTGGGCGCTGGAGAGCACAATGATTTCCTGCGTCCTGTTGACACTAAGCGAACAGAAATTTGATCAGGTAGTGTAGATGATGTAATGCATCGACGGATGGTTTTATACAAACGCGTAGCGTGGGTGCAAAATGACAAAAGTCGAAACACCGCCACCCTACATGTGGCCTCACAAACGCAGCACACATTTGGGGGAATATTGTGAAGCCGAAACAACCGAACACACGCCGTAAGAGACAAACGTGTTGGTTTGCGGTTAAAGTTGCATTCAAGTACTGTGACGAACAGCCGAGATCGACTCGCATCACCAACCCAAGATCACGCTCCTGTGAGGTGGTTTTTCAGCATGTGATCTCCAAGCATATATGTGTAAGTGATTTGTGGCGTACATGCATAATTTTGCACTTGTCCGCGTTAAACGGAGGTGCATTTGCCTCCGACCTTTTGAAGGTACGATCTACGTCTATTTGCAGCACGTCGAGATCGTATTGACAATCGATCGTGTGCCATATCTTGCTGGCATCGGCAAAAAAGTAGAAAATTTGAATCGGACGCGCTAGGTAGTTATTAAGCCTATGAAAAAGCACGGCCCTAACACAGATTTCTGTTGGGCACCACAGTCCATGCCAATAGAATCAGAAATTGAAACCCTAACTCAAACCTAAAGCCATCGATGAAGGAGGAAGTTCCAGATCCACCCGTGGGCCCGGCCCACATATCCGCACCTACGCAGCTTTTGGAGAAGGCCTCAGTGAGCTAAGCGGACGAAGGCTCTAGAAAAGTCGAAGTAGATGACATCCACGCCGGTCCCACTGTCGGCTATATCAGTGCAACTGCCACGCGCAATCAGAAATTTGGTAGTACATGATCGATGCTGACGGAATCCGCGTTGTTCCTGGGCTATGAGGTCAGACCTTTCAAAGTAGCCCAGTAGAGCCTCAACTATGAAAGACGTCATCAACTTCGAAAGCAACGGGAGGAGAATCACTGGACAATAGATGACGGGCTAAAAACGGTCACCACCCATGAAAATTGTGGTGGGGATACTCTGCTTCCACATGTTGGGGACATGCTGTTCATCCAGGCACCTATGGAAAAATCGAGCGAATGGCTCAGCTATCCTCTTAACTGCCACCTGCAGTGCTATGGGAGGAATGTTGTCAACACCCGGGGAAACTATGGGAACGCAACGATTGGTCGCTGTACTAAAAGTGAAGTGTGCGAATATTGGCGTCTGGGGGAATGGAACAGGTATGTGACATATGCTTGTGGCGCGTCGGAATATTGAAGCATGTTGCAACCGTAGAAGGTTGGCTGCATCCTCGGCAGTTTAAGCACATCCGTTTGCTGAGGTAAGGGGAGTAACACCACGCTTCACATTCCGGAGGCTGTTCAAACGTCCGTACAAAAGCTTGTTGTTAGCACAAAACGTTTCTTTAAGCATCTGCTGGTGTACTAATTTCTCACGTACAAGTGTGGAACAGTGATTACGGTGCGCTAAATAGTAGCCCCAATTATCAGGGTTAGGGTTCGCCCTGCACATGCCACGCTGCGTCTCTTAACGCCATGTGTTTTCGGGTTCGGTCCCTAATGACTGATGGTGCTCTGGTAGAACGAATGGGCCTGTTTACTGATGCGGATTTAATCAGGTCGCTGAAATTATCAGTAAACTCCGTCCAGTATCAATAGAGCAATTGTCGGAAAAATCCCAAGTGGCATCCGAAACACGCGCTGTGTGTGTGTGATTATACGAAACAAGTCACTATGTTC
Source organism: Dicrocoelium dendriticum (assembly GCA_944474145.2). Taxonomy (NCBI): domain Eukaryota; kingdom Metazoa; phylum Platyhelminthes; class Trematoda; order Plagiorchiida; family Dicrocoeliidae; genus Dicrocoelium; species Dicrocoelium dendriticum. The sequence goes on from OX104064.1 coordinate 86,108,558, forward strand.
TTGTGGATATTCTGCATAACACGCATAGTCAGGTGTATTCACGTGAGCACTCCACCCCAGAGGGCACTTAATCTTTGGTTTCTCGAACGTGAGCACTAAATCAAGCACAGATGGCTTATTTCCGTTCTGAATCGGGTAGGCGAACTGACATGGCTAAAGAATGGAATGTTTGCAATCAGCTCTTGCAAATCTGCTTGTAATGGTTCGTTGGGAAAAGCCGGAACTTCCAGAGGGTAAACAGTAAAGTCACCGGAGATGAGAACATGGCTGTATCGTCGTCGAAGTACCCTACCCACTATGAATGTCAGGCAGAAGTCCATCGCTGGAGTGGACTTTGGGTGACGATAAACAACTGCTAAAAGGCAGGTGTCGTTCCGCCTTAGTCGCAGACTGCACCAGAGAGAGTCTCTGAGCAGCGTTTCCGGATTATCCACCGGTTTGCACTGCAGGTCATTACGGCAGTATAAAATTGTCAGACCGCCCTCACAGGAGCCATCTTTTCGAATAAGGGACATGCCACTATTCGCGATTTCGGCGTCAGAAATTTCCGAATGCAAACAGATTTCCAGGAGTAGGATGCTTGACGTAGCCGCAGTTCAGCAAGCCTGCTCATGAGACCGAATGTATTGGTGGACATGCAGAACAGCTTCTGCTCTGAACAATGAATCACGGAATGTGCGTAGTATGATGTTGTGTCTTTAAGCGTCAAAAACGCTTGGATATTGAAGCGACAAGTGCGACTCTAAGAAATCAACGAGAACCAAAACCGGAACCGAGATAACGGTGCTACTGAACAGTGATCAAAGAAAAACAGGCAATACCTTAACGATTCCCAAACTCAAACACACCAAGAGGTTCTTCAATACAAAAAACAATCTTAGGTTCAAATTCCCAGGCCGCTCCGTAAACCAAAATAGAAAAAGAGCTCAAACAGACATGGGGAAACATGTAAAGGTGTACAGACAGGGCGTGAAATCTGACCATTAATAATATGTCGCCGCCGACTAATGAAACTCTACTCGGGTCGATGTAAGATCGCGTCGCTTGTCAGGAGTACAAAACAAGAATGGAAGTGAAACGTGACCGAATAAGGGTAAGTGGACAGCGAAACGGTAGTAAGGCAGGCGGGACAGAACGCAGTTCAACTGTCAATTGGCAAAGCATGCCACATGGACGGGCGCACGAGCGAGTGGATGATGTCAAGGTCATTGGAAGTGAAACGTGCACATAGGAACGGGATGCAGTAGAAAGGTAGACGGGATAGAAGGCAGTACAAACAGGTGATGCCGTTGACCGGAATGATGCTAAATGCAGACATGGGAAACAGGAGTAGTGAAACGCCAAACTAGGCAATGTCGGTAACGAACAAAGTTTATGCAGGGGTTGGGTAGACGGGAAAATCCGATCATAGTGCCGACCGGTTAAAGATCGGAAACAAGGCAATTTTGGATGGAGCGATGATGAACTCACTTTTGTCACATCCAGGGATCCTGCCATTAGTTCTATACTCATCTCGTTGTATGTAATGTATGGGGTGTGTTTGCCACTTTCGTTGGCTAGCCGAATGAAGTTATCCGAAATGTTGCCTGGAAGTGGTCCGACTAAGTGGCTGTTTTCATGTTTGTTTAGGGGACGCTGCTTTCATCCGGAGATCGGAAGAAAGGTTGCTACGGCTGGCATACTAGATCTCTAACACCCTTGTTGACATTTGTCAGAATTGGAGCACATCTTTCACAATCCTCGGGCCACATCCTTTGTAACTCGGCGATCTGCGTAGCTACGATATCTTTCATGGACAGGGTCTCGGATGTATCGCAAATGCTCTTGGTCGTGAGCAATCACTTTGCGCTCATCATGACCTCGCGCCACCGTGTACCAGAATGGTTCTAGCCACAGATTCCTTTCGGTGTTCTTCCAAATCGTCCATCGTCTGTTTGCGCCCTCTCCACGGAATACCCGGGAAGATGCGGATGGAACATGACACATTCCGAAGGCGCGCTGTCGATAACAGGATGGCTTCTATTCCCGATGGAAATCAACAAAACATGGGGAATTCTCAGTTCACCGTAGTGTTGGGAGTTTGGGTGACGCGTGATCCGTGTCAATTTGGCGGGCTTATAACATCTGTGATGTCACATATAGAGTTCCACTGATTTACATCATGAAGTCGCTTTCCTTTTAAGGAATTTGACGTAGACTCCGGGACGTTAGTGTAGATTACCGATGGTACGCTATGGGTAGTTCGGATTGGTGTCATCCGCCCAGCTGGCCCTCCTACAATTGGTGGATGCTGTGGAAGTACGGCTTCGCCTTCTGCATTTACTTTCGGCCCAGTGGCTCTCCCATGGAGGCCACAGTGACAATCAAATCCGCTACTGGATGCCGTCAATCATATACTGGCTATCCAGTGATCTGTCTTTTGAAAGGAGTGAATTGATTTTTGTGGTTTACATGTTGTTGCCCACACAGTAGGTGCTTGCTGTTGTGTTGAATTTCCATATTGCTCTGCTGCGGCGTCAGAACCGCTTATCCCGAAATTCTTTAGCTCATCGACAGGTATCCGATTTTTGGCCATTGCACACTAAATGAGCAAGGAGTCCGTCTCGATGGCGCGTTGCTGAACATCCATCTTTTTGGGATGAGAACACGAGTGGGTGAGACAACCATACAGATTCTGTTGTTTGCTGACGACTGCGCATCGGGTGCACACAACGAGGACAGGTTGCAATGCATGGCGACTGCTCTTGCTTCGGCGAAGGCCAAGTTCGGGTTCAAGATCAACACCACAAGGAATGGAATTCGTGGGCTGCCCACAAATCCAAATTGATTTTGAGGAATAATAAAAAAAATTCTACCTTAGCAGCACGCTGTCAACAAGCTTACAAAAGACCAGCGAGCTGAAAACCCGCGTGTGCGGCCTCCAAGAAGCTATAAAACCGGTTGTGGAAAAAATATCGGCTTACTTAATTTTGAAGCCAAATTCATGGCATGCAAGTTTTTGATGCTGGTGGTTCCCTTCTATGACAGTGACATGGATGTTCCCCAAGAGGTCCATCCGCTTTCTGGAACGATCACACTAGCAATACCTGCATCGGAATCTGTGCACAGAATTCCTGACGGAAGTGCAGCATGTACGGAATGGATTGTACGCATAATAAATGCATAAAACATAACCGCCACATGGACTTGACCAGGCTACGGTAACACTTGCTATAAGCCCAAATTAGAACAGAGAAGCAGAATGTGAGCAAAACGAATCCACGTTACCAGGCCAGATAAAATTGAGGTTATCACGAACAAATGTTGACTTTAGGTGTTGGGAAGCAATGGCAGTGGATCTCCGCCAATGGTGTGACAACATCAAGGATACCGTTGCCAGGTTGGTGAAAAAGTGCTTTTGTGCCAAGAGGAAAAACGCCCGTCAGGAAAGCGGCACGCACCGATAGAGGTAACACCTGGGGCTATTGCACGTGGTAGTGTGGGCCGCAACCAAACCGGTCTGGTCAGTCAGAAACGCAGTCACGACGGGCCAAAATCCAAGGAGCGACGGGAAGGTTAGATGTGTAAGTGTCAGTCGTGGGTAAGTACGCTGCCTATGATTCCAATTACACACCTAAACCAATAATGCTGCACGTTTACCACATCAACGCTGTCATTGGCAGGTACGTGTACATTCTAAGCGGTAAATAATTACACCGGCCTGGTCGCGTTCGGTGTGAGTATTGGCAAGGTGCTTACCTGCCGAAAACCGACACCTCAATTACTGGATTTAGCAGACTTTAAATTTTGCTGATGGTGCATAGTCTTCGCGATGTGCTAAGCTAGGAGAGTGGTCTAAGTGTGGAAAGAACTGCAGCTATCGTCGCCGTGTGTACGTCTGTTCGGCGAATATATGAAGTGCATGTTGAAAAGGTGGGCCGGCTCCGAATTAATAGTGGCGCACATCTACATGCGTTGCAGTTGTCTTCAGACGTACGCAGAATGTGGTGCAGCACAAGCCACTTATAGCCCATGACATTAAGCGCGTGCCTTGTGGCTGTTCGCAGCCTCAGTGACAAGTAAATGCGGAAGTACATACCGTCAACCTTAGATATTCCTGTGTGTGATCGCTGATGTTGATGTACCACATAGTATGCTCCCTCATCACAGGTTTCTTTTTTTCACCCTGGATAACAAGTATTTCACTTTAATTGATTTGCTCACTTCTTATACCCTGCTGCGTATTCTGGCGTGTTTATTTTCCTTCAAATTCTGTGTCGATTGTTTCATGTCCCCAGTGTGGCTGCGCTTGATATGAGTGCATACAAGGTGCCTACCTGTAGGAAAACCGTAACTTCGATAATACGGGCTCCAGGAGACAGTTGGTTGTAGCTTGCGGAGACGGAGTGCAGGGTTCTTGTGCTAGTCTCAAAAGCTAGAATAACGCCATCAACTTCTTGCAGCGCAAATTAGGAAGTGTGATGTGCTTCACCTGAAACGATCGACGCAATTTAAAAGGATTGGCTTTGTACACTGAAATCGCATCACTATCCGGACAGAAATGAGGGACCCAATAAGGTACGTTGACAAGTGTACAATGAACGAAGGTAAGATATCACCGGAGGGCCATTTAAACTCGTCGCCTAAAAGATCTCGTTGTCCGCGGATATTCGGATGGCCGACAGAAGTCAGCCATCAAGATGAAACATATAATATCGAGCTAATGAAGTGAGATTGGCAGAGTATGACGCAGGTGCCAACGACTGCGTGCCACAGGAGTATAACGGCCTACCTGGTGTAACATTGACTGTAATGTATTGGTTGCGCATCCGAGAAAAAGCAAACAGGGTCGGCAGTACACCGGTGGCACATACTGATGATTTGTTACAACGCAGTCGTATAAGGGCTAGGGATACTTCAAAGTCGTTCGCAAGAACGGGCGATCTGCGAAGTACAAGCCAGATGCATGCAGCAATTGACCACCGGCCGTCCGCAGGTTAAGACGAATATGTGCGTTCAGAAGCGATAGCGACGTCTGAGTGGGTAAATGTAATTAATTGAGTTCAAGGAGTTGATGGCCCTCAACAGCTGACGTAAGCAAGGCAAAACGAGTGATGGGAGTGAAACGGACAGTAGGTGCATAGTTAAGTTAGGTAAGAAAGAAAACATATAACATGTTGGACCGACAGCAGGAATGGTGAGAAAACACCCGGTGAGTGGAAAGTTGGTAAACTGATAGCAGGTGACCTCACAAGGGACGCAGTAAAACCTGTAAAATGCGTGTGAAACACAGAAATTTACATTTGGTCAAGTCAACCCATATTCGTTCAGCATTCGGAATTTCCACATATATTGCTCCGACCAAAGCCTAGGGATAATGGAAGAAACCGGGGCAGTGAAGCGGCTTCCCGTGACCGTGGAAACTGTCTGAAGGACTGAAAACCTTTGATAAATCTGCACAAGCTCAAACTCGGACATCAAGATATCTTTAAAATGCATAACGTCTGAATACAACAAGCTCAGATGCTGCAGATTAGTTTCAGAGAAAGTACAGGATTGAAGAAAATCCAAAAGGATGTCAATGCATTGCACAAAGTCCCACATAATGGCAGAGAGAGAATCGATGGCATCGAAACAACATTCCTGAGCACTACCGAGTAACAACTTGAGCGAGTTTCGATACGAATCTTGATTCATTGACCGCAAAAAGACGGGATTTGCGGGAAATGTAAGAGCTACTTGGTTGTAAATACGACGGAAATGCAAGCACGACTGAACCGCGTAATCCACGCCTGCGCTCCAGAGGTCAGTGCAACTGCTGACGGCGTCCAGTTTGTGTGCAAGATCCATAGATGATGAAGAAGCGAAGATAGAGTCCAAAAATCAACGTCACAGAGGCGAAGATCATAAACGCAATTCCCGAATATCACCGAAAGCAGAGATCTGCAGTGCGACATGAATTAACGCAGGTAACTACCTTAACCAGTTAGGAAGCGAGCAATACACCCGATAGAAATAGCGCCGGTGGCGGAGATTTTGACGGTAAAGCAAGACTGTCTCAGAAAATACAATATCCCTAAAAACGAATGAGTCTATTTAGAACTAGACAAGAGAGGAGACAAAAAATTAACCACCAAAGCCAACAGACGCAGCCAAGTAGAAACGAGGGGGGCGATAAGAAGCATGATGATAGAAAAGTGAGCAATTTACCAGTCAGGAGCTACTTAGTGGCTAATCAAAGCTTATTTGAGTGCAAGAAATTTGGGAAACAAACTAGAATATTACGACAGCCTATGTGAAGCCATAGGTTAGTAAGCTGGAGACTTTCATGCTGGACCACGAGAATACAGCCAATAAAAATGAAGACAAGATCTACTAAGTCAGTTGATTCAATGCAATTGTCCGGATGCATTCGAAAGTAGCAGTAACCGTCAGAAACAAATAGCATTCATGAACAGCAACTAGGTATAATTGAAGTTCACGCACACAGGGGAAAACATGGAATAATTGAGACCGGGTTATTGTTAGTCACAATGCAAAAACAAGGTGCCTAGAGTTTCCGTATGCCCACAACTGAGCGAAACCCATGGAAGTGGGCGTAAGAAATCAATGCAAAAACTGAAAACAGACACAATATAGGCACCTTAATGGGTAAGCAAGAGGCAAATTAGGACACAAGAAAAAGGGCTCGGACAGAGTATGTAAAAATTAGGAAGAGAAAATTCCGTAAGATTAAAGAACGGAAGGAAATTACAAGTAGATGAAACCCTGGCCGAGTTTGCACGCAGCTATGGATACACTTGCACATAACCAATGGTCGATGAACATTTCAACGAAGTGGTAGAAAAACAGCATTTAATAAACGGGGAAAGGAAAAGTAAGGTAGGATGAAGCGCACCCCAGTAAGTGAAGGAAAACAAGCGGATCGGATATGTACAGAACAGTGTGCATTTACAAACAGAGAAGCCAGAGTAGTGAGCATCACAAACAAATCGAGGTCGCAATGAAACGATGCAGCGTGTTGCGTGGCCGATAGCTCCAAGCACAGCAGGTACAAAGCGAATGCACGATAAGAGATATTTGAGAATGGACTTTTGAGACTAGTGTCAGGCTTCTGAGTCAAGAAGATGTGCCATAAACGTGGTGCGAGTGAATAAGGAGAATGGAACTGTCAGCCAATAAGGGGTCATTGGATGACTGAGAGGGCATGTTCAGCTGCGGTAACTGTTGTGGATAACCGGGGAAGATTCGTGTGAAGGCGCTTGAACAACTGGTTCCGACTTAGTCCGCCGGCGAGATATATTGACGAAAAATCCATCAGGAGGTTGAAACTGAGAAGCGGAACATCGGATAGACAAGTTGATTAACAGTAGTCAACAGATGAAAAAGGGGAACAAAAAACTGAAAACAAATGAGGAAAAAACGAAAGGAATGCGGCGAATTGAAAGCATTTGGACAGGGTCTACAGTAGTTTTATGTGAAGTTAATAGGAATCAGTTGCAGAGGTAAACAGTATTCCGGTGCGCGTGTCAAACAAGCCATTCAAAGTCCCATGAATGTGCACATGAGGAATATCGAGAATCAGTAGAAAAGCATCGAAGATGCGCATGCGGAACTCACGTTAGCTCTAAAGTCTTGCAGTGTTCGATACTTGTTGTCTAATAAATATTTCAGCCTATCGTCAATTTTGACTTTAGACCCACTATAGTGAAGATAGGCCCAGAATTTTTCCAAACCATACAAGTGCCCTTCTTCGTAGTCACGAAGCGCTTCATCCTGAAAAGTGAACCAGTTTGAGACAATCAGCGCGATACAAAGAATAGCAGCATATTGCGAAAAGTTATGCGCTAAAGCATAATGAATCATCTAATCGAACGGTTCGGATAAAATTCACATACAAAACAGAGCTAATTTGCAAATTAAGAAAAATGAATACTATATCACAGAAATAGAACAGGAGATACGGTGGTGCCTTCCAGTTGAATATGAAGCAAAGTGGGTCAATCGCTTGGTAGATCGCGGACGGTGTAAAGCAGTAATCGGTGGACTATGGTTGGTAGGGCTGACTCGCCGAATAGCCTCCTAGTGGTGCTAGCTGGGAAGTTCGGGAATTTCCCGTTCCAGCGAATGGTTCGGTAGCAGTGTTCCAGGACGTGGTGGATTTTCGCCTGGCAAGCGTTCTCCCTATAAAAAGCCACAAATGTCCGTTTAACAACACTGCGACGTGGCGGAGGTGACTCGCTTCTAAATAAAGTCACTGCCCTTTGTTTCCTTTGGAGACATTTGTACAAGGGCAAACAATCCGAGCATCGGATCTTGTCTCTGACTTCGGGAGCGTTGGGCCCCTGGCATGACTTAAGGTAATCCGAAAGACATATCAACTGAGTGTCTAGTCACCGGCTCCCAAAGGGTGCGAATCCCTCATCTCGCCCTGCTGTCTTGTGGGTTAGACCCTTTGGCCAAAGACTCTGGGCAGTGGTCCTCAAGGACAATCTACCTACCTCGGCCTAGGCAACCGGGTAGTATCTCGCCTACTGACGAACCACGAACTTCAACTACAACTATTCACACGCTCACTTGCTGCTACGATGCTATTCACTCCTGCTACTGTGCCAACTGCACAAGCACAGGCCACCACTTTACCTACCCTTCCCAAGTACCACTCACATCCATTTTTACCTGATTCCTCTATGGTGATCAACCCCATCTCCACCGATGATCCTATTCCTGTGACATCTACCAACTCAAGCACAGTGCTGCCAGTCCCAAAGTCTCCCATTTTCGCTCCTGCAACCCGGAACGCATTAAAAACTTGCAGTCTGCAACATAAGCACGTTACTGCCGACAGATCAGCAAGCTGGATTTGCACACAGGCTATCGACCCTTGAAATTGATGTCTGCTGCCTGTGAAACGCGACTCCAGGACCCCAACTCGGCCTACTAACTGGCGTCAATGCTCTAACCAAGCACCCGCTTCCATCTCTGTCTTTTTGGTGACGCCGAGTCTGCTGCAACTGGTGTTGGAATCGCCCTCAGTGCTAGAGCCGAGACTGCTCTGATTGATTGGATTCCGATCAATAGTCGCCATTGTGCGATGAGGCTCCATGGCTCTTGTAAAGTTAGCAGACGCCGAGTCGAAAAGCGCTCTTTCTTCGTGATCTCTGCCTACGCGCCCGCCAACTGTAGCTCGGACATAGTCAAAGACCAGTTCTACCAGAACCTTCAAGAGATGCTCCTAAGGCTCCTAAAACAGACATCAGTGTTTTGGTAGGAGACTTCAACGCGCGTGTCGATCGGCTGCTGCCACGTGAGCGCCACCTCAGTGGACCGTATGGATACGATCTTCGCTGAGACAACGGAGAGAGACTGCTCAGTCCGTGTGCTGATCATCAGCTTTTCCTCTCCAGCACTAGCTTTCGTCATCCTGGACGTCAGTACGCCAATTGGCGCCCCTCATTATCAACCTAACACTGGTCACAGATTGACCACATGGCCATAAGTCGCAGGTGGCTTGGCAGCGTACGCGACTGCCGAACAGTTTGGTCGACATGTGTCGATACCGATCATGCACTGGTATGTGCAACCGTTTGCATGCGTTTTGATGTTTCACCTAGGTACAAACACACCCGATTGAACACTTACAAGTTATAGGACACAATGGTAAAGAAGGAGCATCAACAAAGGCTTCGTGAAAATCTCGCTCTCTCCCACTCTGGATGTTGATTAACACTGGGCAAGTCTGCAACAATCCTTGTTGTCGGCCGGCATGTCCAGCTGTGGCCTCACTCGCTCCACTCCCAAAAGCTGGATCTCGGCAAGATGCTCGGAATTGCTGGATCGCCGACGGGCGGTGCCTGTTGGCGCAGGGTACAACGTAAACCGCCGGCCTATTATGCAACAGCCGAAAGTAAGACTTCGCTCTGATCGTGAATCTTGGTGGTCAAAACAAGCTGATGAGATGAAAGCTGCTGCATCGGCTGGCAACTTCCGCCATCTATCTTGAATCATCAGGGCAACCGAGTGCGATTACCACGCTATCAGCTAGACGATTTGCGAATCAGAAGGCACGAAAATCACCAAGCTTCACAGGCAATTGGGTCACTGGGCCGAGCATTTCGCTCTTCAATTCAACCACCCAACACAGCCCCCTGTGGCACCTTTAGCCTCAATGGATGATGCATGGTCTGTCTCTACAGCCCCCCCCCCCCCAATGAAGCAGAGATCCGCGATGCAATCCAATCTTTGAAACGCCACAAGGCTCCGGGTCTCGGGACTGTTTACTGAAGAAAGGTGTGCCCGACAAGTTTGTAACCATCCTGAAAGTAGTTTACAGTCACACGTCGGGCAAAGTTAGGGCTTATGGCACGCACTCCTCTTCATTCGCTGTGACCAGCGGTGTTCGCCAAGGTTGTCCTATTTCACCTTTCCTCTTCAATTTCGCCATCGAAGATGTTCTACAAAGAGCACTGGAAGGTGTCCGGAACTGCGGTGTTGAGATCCTCCCTGGAGACAGAGTCACGGACTTGGACTACGCCGATGATTTCGCCTTACAGGGGGACGACCCACAAACCGTCCAGAGCGCTTTGGACCGCTTAGCGATGGAGGTGTCTAAATACGGCTTACGCTTCACCCCGGGAAAAAGTAAAACGCTGCTCCAGGAATGGCAGGTGTCCGAACCCGCGCTCACCATTGCTGGACATGTCCTGGAGCAAGTCCCTAGCTTTACTTATCTAGGGCGTTGCATCACGGCTGGTGGCGGTGTTGGAGATGAAGTCACACAACGGATTGCAAAGGCCTGCCTTGCATTTATCGAAATGAGACACCTATGGCGCCGTCGTGATGTTAGTCTCAAGCTCAAGGGCACAGTGTACAATGCTTCCGTCAATGCAGTACACGTGTGCGGCTGTGAGACTTGGCCTATTCGCTCGGAAGACATAAAGCGGCTAAAAGTCTTCGACAATCGCTGTCTACGTAAGATTGCTCGGGTGTGGTGGCAACACCACGTAAGCAACGCAGATGTCCGAGACCGAGTGCTTGGAACAAGTAGTTCCAGTCTTCAGAATGTTATTTTCCGACATCACATGCGTTGGGTCGGGCACGTTTTGTGCATGCCAGCTCATCGCCTTCCACGTCGAGCGCTACTTGCAGTCCCAGGGAGCGAGTGGAAAAAGTGCCGCGGTGGACAGCCAATGACGTGGAGGAGAATGAAGAAGGCAACCTCAAGTTTGACGGCAGTCGGATCAGTCCGTCTTCTAGGTTGCAGACCACGAGATGTTGAATCTCACTGGTTGGAAACATTGGATGTCATAGCCACCAAACAGACATCAGTGGCGTCAATGTTGTTCTGCCATTTTATCCCCCCTTTAATGCACACAAAAAGAACGAAACAAAAAGAAAAAATGAATGGCGTGTGCGAAACTAAAAGAAATTCGTTTTCTATATTTAATCGCATTTACTGTTTCCATTTTCTTTATTGTTCGGCAATGCTTCTGATGGCACTGCGTCTGTTAACAGACCTTGTCCTCACATTTTCTTGTCAACAGTACAGCTGCCAAGCATATATATATATATATATATATATATATATATATATATATATATATATATATATATGGTTGGCGGCATCCGGTTTCGGATTTGCCTGTCACTGTGGCCAGCCACAGGACGCCTGCGCCTACAGAGGGAACATGGGAGGCTTGCGCTGCACCACCCACAGCTCCAACCACACACCCCATATCCAGTGTAAACCCGAAGGAATAAGACCGGGAGGCATGTGGATGGGAGCCACGTTTCATCAACGGAGCCGGCCCACACTCCTTCACAGGCAAACACAAGCACGCTGTATTTGGGGAATCAAGCGCACACAAGGCGGTGGCTGGACCGTAGTCCGCTCCACACTGAGTGCATGGAACCACTCTTCGAGCCTAGCACGGCCACAAGGACCGTGCACTCTGTCCCCTCCAGCAACGACCAACTGTCTCCTGGAGCCAGTATGGACGAGGTAGTGGGTAATAGACAGGTAGGCACCTTGTCAACATGCACATCAAGCGCAGCCACACCGGGGATAGCACGCAACAGCCAATCACTTGAAACGACAAAATGAAATAAAATAAATCCAATAATGCATACAGATACGGTGGCATAACTCTTCGCGAAATTAGTATATGAAGTAAGCTGGCTAGTAATGAATCCGCAATAAGGAAAAAATGTCCACAAGTTACTCCAAAATGCTACAAACACAACAAAATTACCGAAGATAAGCGCAATTAGCGTAAGCGACGTGGCCAGCTAATAGAAGACTATTCAGATAGGCAAAACTAACCAAATAAAGTGGAATGAAATTTATGCAGCTTAAAGAGACCTAGTTTAAGTGTAAGTTGGTTTAGCCCAACTGCGGTGAGGAAGCATCAAGAATGCAACATCAGCCTCAGCATGGGGCACTCCCCACATACATACATACATGGTTAGCGGCATCCGGTTTCGGATTTGCCTGTCACTGTGGCAAGCCACAGGACGCCTGCGCCTACAGAGGGACCATGGATGGCTTGCGCTGCACCACCCACAGCTCCAACCACACACCCCATATCCAGTGTAAACCCGAAGGAATAAGACCGGGAGGCATGTGGATGGGAACCACGTTTCATCAACGGAGCCGGCCCACACTCCTTCACAGGCAAACACAAGCACACTGTATTTGGGGAATCAAGCGCACACAAGGCGGTGGCTGGACCGTAGTCCGCTCCACACTGAGTGCATGGAACCACTCTTCGAGCCTAGCACGGCCACAAGGACCGTGCACCCCGTCCCCTCCAGCAACGACCAACTGTCTCCTGGAGCCAGTATGGACGAGGTAGTGGGTAATAGACAGGTAGGCACCTTGTCAACATGCACATCAAGCGCAGCCACACCGGGGATAGCACGCAACAGCCAATCACTTGAAACGACAAAATGAAATAAAATAAATCCAATAATGCATACAGATACGGTGGCATAACTCTTCGCGAAATTAGCATATGAAGTAAGTTGGTTAGCAATGAATCCGCGATAAGGAAAAAATGTCCACAAGTTACTCCAAAATGCTACAAACGCAACAAAATTACCGAAGATAAGCGCAATTAGCGTAAGCAACGTGGCCAGCTAATAGAAGACTATTCAGATAGGCAAAACTAACCAAATAAAGTGGAATGAAATTTATGCAGCTTAAAGAGACCTAGTTTAAGTGTAAGTTGGTTTAGCCCAACTGCGGTGAGGAAGCATCAAGAATGCAACATCAGCCTCAGCATGGGGCACTCCCCACATACATACATACATGGTTAGCGGCATCCGGTTTCGGATTTGCCTGTCACTGTGGCAAGCCACAGCACGCCTGCGCCTACAGAGGGACCATGGATGGCTTGCGCTGCACCACCCACAGCTCCAACCACACACTCCATATCCAGTGTAAACCCGAAGGAATAAGACCCGGAGGCAGGTGGATGGGAACCACGTTCCATCAATGGAGCCGGCCCACACTCCTTCACAGGCAAACACAAGCACACTGTATTTGGGAATCAAGCGCACACAAGGCGGTGGCTGGACCGTAGTCCGCTCCACACTGAGTGCATGGAACCACTCTTCGAGCCTAACACGGCCACAAGGACCGTGCACCCTGTCCCCTCCAGCAACGACCAACTGTCTCCTGGAGCCAGTATGGACGAGGTAGCGGGTAATAGACAGGTAGGCACCTTGTCAACATGCACATCAAGCGCAGCCAAACCGGGGATATCAAACAACACCCAAACTCTTGAGAGAGAGAGAGAAAGAAAAGAAGAAAAACTCGATTAATGCATAAGGAAAAGGTGATATAAACATTAAGTATATAGCATTTGTAATAAGCTGTTTACAAACAGATCCTAGCTACGTGCACGAGGTCAGGAAGTATAGTTCACGGAATGCTACGAACACAAAAATGTTATGGAAATCGAATACAATTGGCTGAAGCGATGTGTGCAAGTTAGTGGAATAGAGTACAGGGAGATATTTATAGGAGAAAGAAAAGCATTAAGGTAAAAACTGTAAACCCACCACCTGAAATAAAGAGACTTAGCATGCAAGCACGCTGTTAGTAAATCGAATTCAGCGTGCCTACAAACGCTGTGCTGGCTCGCCGTAATTCTCTGCAGGACCCGTCGTTGCTTCTGTAGTGGCCCCAAATGGCACAGCTCATGGCCCACTAGACATTTACACACACATATACATATATACAAACAAACCAACGACAGTCATATTGGTTGCTTAGATAAGTATACGTGAGATCTTTCAACAATAGTGGAATATGGCTGTTCTCCTTACATTCAATCCATACTCGCGCACGTTCGTAGTGCTATTGCTCATGAGGGTTATTGTTGCTACATTTAGTTTGTGGTAGTCCATACACAAGTGTGAACAAATGCCCGTTCGCAACACTGCAGTGCTGCAACTCGAACCAGGGAACCTTGGTATGTCAACTGATATTTCATGTTGAATGACTAAGTGGAAGCCATTTAGAAACACCTGGAAGCGCCACACTTAAAACTGACAGACTGATAGCACCTTCCCTCGCGCGACACCATTATCTGATGACTCGATGTCTAAAAGGGATTCGACGAAATTACAAGTCTCGCTAACATCTGTTCGTATCTCGATACATTCCCCCTTGATAAGTGGATCTTATTGCATTTCTTCTCGTGTGACACCGTGACTTATTTCGGGATGCAATATAAGGTCAGTGTATCTCATCTCAAGTGTCTCTATACGCCCCCTTGTACTGCTGCCGCCTTCAGGTAAACGCACTGAGATTCAGACAAGTCATCAAGGTTGGTTCCGGACCAGCGGCAACACGTTGTGACATCCAAATCGAAATGCTTGGGTACAGGTAGCATTCTAGACACTGATGAATTTGTCGACATATGCTAGTGGTCAGAAAAAATGAGCAAGGGTAAATAAATACTCACACACGACGGACTGCTTGGTGGTTCTACATCCCTGTTGATTCTCGCTCACCTCGGACAAGAGACGACCGAACCGGCTCTGGTTTTACATTCCGACATGGATAGCCTGCAGTGGACATAATCGCAACATTACCCTGATAACTTGGAAAGTTGCTTACCACATCTCCGCCATTTTATTTGTCATCCATATTCTATATTCCAAATGTAAGTCGCGTTTCGGTACAGTTTCATTCTAGAATGATTAACTACTGACTTGGTGCAATGTGGTATCTTTATTGCACATGCTTAGAACGGATGAGCCACAGGTAATCTTAGTTTATTAGGCTTATTTAACTCGGTTGTATTTCGCGATGGTTTCACATGTTGCCCATTACAATATCGTACTCATCATGACCTATGCTATGCTATTGTTACTACCTACTCAAGCGGAGTCTAGTATGGTTACATACACAGACAGTGAGCTATGGCATCTTCGTCCCCGTATTATTATTCGGCTGCGATTCACATCACCATGTAAGCTCCAGGGTATTACTCACCATAACCGCAGCTTGACCAGCTGCTCAATGCTAACTAACATGACGCTTAGAGAGCGGGTGCATCGCAGAATAATGGTTCAGTCCATTCATGAGCTCGCGCGCGGTGTTTCCGAGTGAGTGTTGGGATGAGCAACACTATAATGTTTCTATTTTACTTACGGTCTTTTAGATCGGAATGACCGAGGTCCACCTCAAGTGAACCGAGGCCTCAATAGAGGTTGCTTGTAGCAACCCAACCACCAGCGGATTCTCCAAGCCCAACTATGCATTCGTTTCCGCTGGACCAATCGTTGCTCGTGGATCTCAGTGGCATAGTGCTCATGGTGTCAACAATGAGCCACTAGGCTCTGAGTTCCAGCCCAACTCAGGCTATCTCGAACTGATGAGTCCCAACCAGGACGAAACCGCGGTCTTCGGGTGCCAGTGTTGGGATGAGCAACACTATAATGTTTCTAGGTTAAACATTTGTTTAACATTTGGAACACAATACTCAACGACTGTCCCCCGTGTGACCACCTTGGACAATGCATTCGAAGAGAAATTTCCCTGGAAATTCTGTAGCAAGTGAACAATCCCGACAATTAACCGAATACCGATTATCACGATGTCGTCATTTCATGTTCCACTCCGCAGGCTAGTGATGAGAGTGGGCATAGTTACAGTTCCAGTTGTCCCGCAGCCATACTGAATTCACCGGGGCTTTTGAAAACACACGTACTAAACAGATGGAAGGCAGACGTGCAGAGGCGCCCACCAGAAGTTGCATTGCACATGGCCAATCTTTTGGATGGACTAAGTAAAAGGTTGAACCTAACGGGAATGGTACGTCAGTGTGTTAGTATCATACATCGGAAAGAATCGGCGCATAGCGACAATCGTTCTATGAGCACCGAATCACTGCACCCGAAAGGTACGATATAGATCGTTAACAAATAGCTTATGGCCACAGTAGAGTACACGTCGGTTGAGTACTTGAACCTTTGCACAAAAAATGCGAACACTGTTTGGAAAGTCGCATGTTTGACAGTGGGCAACGGGACTTAGTTGATGTCATCTGTCAATGCCAAAGATTGCGCATCAATCGTTCTTTGAGTAGGTGCACATGCCTCGGGCAGCACATGACCGAACCGGTCGGAGACACAGAGAGCCAGAAGTGGACACTGCATCGCATTCGAATGCCGTGTGATCTCCCCCATCAGCTACTCAAACCTTGACTGTACATGTAGAGGGCAATACCTAGGTGCATACTATTTTACTGTACCAGTAGTTTAGTTATCATTCTACTTAACAGTTGCTTCACTATTGCTATATCGGGTTCCTTTAAATATGGATGCCCAAGATTTAAGGCTGTCACGTCTAAATGGTGAAGACATCAAAAGTTTGTATTGGGTACTCATTGTCATGCCTGCGAAAGTGGTTGTTAGCCTGACCTCCAAAGGAAACGCATACAGGTTTTTCGTACCATTGATGATGATGTCTAATGTGTCTCTATTCAGTTTGTGACAGCTCACACTTAAGTTTGGATAAACGCATGTACATATTAATTTTGGATGTTTGTGAGTACTGTAAAGTTTGTAGAAAGTAGAAGTCACGATTAAAATTCACGCACAATAATTTGCCTCGACGGGGAATCGAACCCCGGTCCGCTGCTCTACGACTGAGGTACCGAGGGTTGACGATTAGGTGCGCAAATTTTAACACATGACTTCTGCTTGGTGCGCGACGTATTGCCAATAACTTCTCAGTACCTGTCCTGGTGTTGCCGATTGGCTCACTCACCCGTCACTTACCAAAGGAGCGAAGTACCTGTCCTTCGGATGTCTAATGGGCGATGGTAGATTAATTTTGGATGTTGGTGAGCAGTGTAAAGTTTGTAGAAAGTAGAAGTCACGATTAATTTTATTGAATTTTAATCGTGACTTCTACTTTCTACAAACTTTACACTGCTCACCAACATCCAAAATTAATCTACCATCGCCCATTAGACATCCGAAGGACAGGTACTTCGCTCCTTTGGTAAGTGACGGGTGAGTGAGCCAATCGGCAACACCAGGACAGGTACTGAGAAGTTATTGGCAATACGTCGCGCACCAAGCAGAAGTCATGTGTTAAAATTTGCGCACCTAATCGTCAACCCTCGGTAACCCAGTCGTAGAGCAGCGGACCGGAATTTCGTGGACCGGGGTTCGATTCCCCGTCGAGGCAAATTATTGTGCGTGAATTTTAATCGTGACTTCTACTTTCTACAAGCATGTACATATGTTGTCTTCGAACTGCCATTGGACACAGATGACGTCAATCTATGTATATATGTATACTGATGGTGGACTGAGTGCTTGCTGAGCTCGGCAGGTTGACTGCAAACGTTTCGTCACCACTCGAGCTGACATCAACAGTGCGCGTGTACTCAGCAGAGTGGCGCGTACGAAGTGTCCGTGAGTTTTCAATTTTGTTCTAATGCTTTTCTTTCTCATATAAATGTCTACCTGTACTCTTCAATAAACTTGCACTGAATGAATTCGACGAGGATATTCATAACGCTTTTGTACGGCTAACTTAGTGCAGGGGAAACGGCACCCGAGCGAACCGAAAATAACATTACCAGAACATGAAGAAGATGCAGCGCAACCACCACCCAAGCAGTACGATGTGAAGGCGCGTCTGGAGGACACGCCGATATTGGACGAGACGCAGAGAGCACTTGCTCATCTGCGAAACCGCAAGTGTGCTGGGGCCGACGGGATCCCGCCTGAAGTACTGAAACATGGCTGTCCCGCGTTGTTGACTGCGCTGCACCACTTGGTGCAACGCGTGTGGATTGAGGAGGAGGTGCCTGCTGAGCTGAAGGATGCCCTTGTGCTACCACCGTGCAAGGGCAAAGTGAGCAAGCAATGTTGCGCGAATTATCGTGGCATCAACTTGCTGAGTTGTGTGGGCAAGGTGATTGCCCGAATCCTGCTCAACCGCCTCGTCACTCAGGTTGTGGAACCGAACGTGACGGAAGAGCAGTGTGGATTTCGTTCGGGTCGCAGCATTATAGATAGGTTGTTTGCGACTCGTCAGTTGCAGGAGAAATGCGGAGAACGACACCAGCCGTTATACTTGCTGTTGGCTGATTTCACTAGGGCATTTGATATGGTGAAGCTGGTGAACCTCGAGGCATTGTGGCTGGTGTTGGGTAAGTTTGGTTGTCCGCGTAAGTTTGTAAGTTTAATTGAATGTCTGCACAGTTGTATGCGGGCGAGGGTGCAGCTGAGTGGAGAGACCTCGAATGACTTTGCAGTTGTCTCTGGTGTGAGATCGGACTGTCGAACGTGAGATCGGACTGTTGAAGTTGAACAAAGCCGCGGGACCAGATGATCTTCCTCCAGCCCTCTTCAAATTTGGAGGCTCTGCTCTTGTTGATGCTTTGCATGAATTACTAGTGAAACTGTGGGAGCAGGAAACTGTCCCAACCGACTGGAGCCGCTCCGTTATTGTTCCCATCTTCAAAGGTGGCTCGCGCTCGGAATGCGGCAACCATAGAGGAATCAGTCTGATCTCCATCGCCTCCAAATTACTCGCGTCCATAATTCTCCACAGACTGACTGGCGCTCGTGAAAGCCAGATTCGTGAGGAGCAAGCCGGGTTTCGTCGGGGTCGTGGCTGCATCGACCACATGTTCACCTTGCGTCAGTTGTTGGAGCACCGTCACACATATTGGCGGCCCACCGTAGTCGTGTTCCTCGCCATTAAAGGTGCCTTCGATTCGGTTGATCGATGTGCCCTTTGGAATTGTCTGCACAGGAAAGGTGTGCCCGAGAAATATGTAAATATTATCCAAGCATTATATGCGCGTAGCACGGGCAGAGTAAGGGCTTAAAGCAGGCTGTCGCCACCCTTCAATATCTCCAGCGGTGTGAGACAAGGATGCCCGCTGTCACCTTTCCTATTCAACTTCGCTATTGACGAAGTCATGGAGATTGCATTTACAGGACATGACTTGGAAGGTGTGGAGCTACTCCCAGGAGAACGACTTCTTGACTTAGAGTATGCAGACGACATTGCCCTCATCTGTGACAGCTCCCAGACGTGTCAAGCCGCGCTGGACATATTAGCACTGGCTGTCAGTCGCTTCGGGCTTTGCTTTGCACCACCGAAGTGCAAAGCGTTCCTCCAGGATTGGCAGGGTTCGCCCCCTGTGCTGACCCTTGGTGGGGATCAGCTAGAAGTCGTTCAGAAATTCAATTACCTGGGAAGTTGTATCAGCGCTCTTGGGATCGAAGACGAGATCACGAACCGCATAGCGAAAGCTCGAAGTGCTTTTGCTAACCTTCGCCACCTATGGCGACGGCGCGACATTACTCTCGCCCTGAAAGGTAGAGTGTACAATGCAGCGGTACGTTCGACCTTACTGTACGGTTGCGAAACCTGGCCCCTAAGATCGGCGGACATGAAGAGGCTACTTACGTTCGACCATCGGTGCCTTCGCAGTTTGGCTCACATCTGGTGGGAACACCGCGTGAGTAACGAGCGTGTTCGACGCCTTGTTTACGGCCTAGGAAAAGGGAATGAACCGCTCAGCACCGTCATTTCACTCACCAGGCTCCGATGGCTGGGCCACGTGTTGCGCATGCCAGCCCACCGACTCCCTCGACGTGCGTTGTTTGCTCACCGAGGATGTGGGTGGAAGAAGAGGAGAGGTGGCCAAGCGATGACTTGGTCCAGAGGAATGAAGGCCCTCACTTCGGAGCTGGCCTCAGTTGGAGCTTCACGGCTCCCTGGTTAGGGTCCAAAAGACGGTGAACACGTTTGGCTGGATACACTTGCTGATATGGCAAGGAGCCGACCTCAGTGGCGTTCCTGCTGTGAGTTTCTTTGTCCCTCCCCATCCCTTTAGCCTCCCCCTCCATCTACGATCTTATTTCGTAGGGTAAAACGTAATTAGATTTTTGGTTTTGCCTAGTAGCCGGCTAGTAGCTTACCGGAACGATGCGTATCCGTTGCTGGTAGCTCAGCTGGCATTCAACTGTCGTATTTATTTTTCCTTTATGTATTGTATGTATGTATGTATTTCCTTTATGTATTGCGGTACAATAGCGGAGGTGTTTTGCCATCTCTAGCTGACATGTATAATGATGATGATGTCTCTGGTGTGAAGCAAAGCTGTGTCTTAGCTCCTGCCCCGTTTAGTAGTTATTTTCATGCAATGATGTCTTGTACTTTTGATGCGGCTTGTGCTTACGGTGTTCGTGTGGAGCACCGTATTGATGGTGGGTTGCTGAACATCCGTCGTTTCGGTGCGAGAACACTAGTCTGTGAGACAACTATCCGTATGTTGCTGTTCGCTGACGAGTGCGTTGTTTGTATACAACGCGGATGAGTTGCAGCACATGACTAGTGCTCTGGCTTCGACAGCGACCAACTCGGGCTCACCATCAACACAAGCAAAACTGTCTGTCTCTTTCAGCCTTCACCGAAGGTGCAATCCTCAGTATTGCCGCAAAGCAGCCTTGGTGCTGTAGTATTGGAAACCACCTCCAGCTTCTGCTACCTTGGGAGTGTGATGTCGACTGACCAGCAGCCGCACAGTGAGCTTCGTATCCGCGTGTCGAAGGCAGCGGCGGCATTCGGGAAGCTTGAGTACCGAGTGTGGAACAACCATCAGCTTACCATTGGCACGAAGCTGATGGTGTACAAATCCATGGTACTGTCCGTTCTTCTATACGGCAGTGAAACGTGGACGATGTACCGGCGGGATGTGCGATATCTCGAGCGGTTCCATCAGCAGTGTTTGCGACGGATTATGCGCATCGGATGGGGCGACAGAGTTGCGGACACGGAAGAGTTGCGCCGAAGTGGAATGTATGCAATGGACTGCATACTTTTGCTGATACACCTGAATTGGCTCGGCCATGTGTGGCTTATGGATTCGACGCGGATACCGAAACAACTCTTATACGGTCAGATGACCGTTGGGAAGCAGCATGTAGGGAAACCAAAGTTACGTTACCAGGACATGACAAAAGTGAGCCTCTCACGTCCTAACCTTGATTGCAAGTCATGGGAATCGAAGGCACTTGATCGGCGTGCATGGAGCGATCTGATCACGAAGGCAATTGCCGAAGTACGGGAGAAAGACCTCATGCATACAGAGAAGAAACGGCAAGCGCCGATGGGTTGTACTCTATCGACATCGAGCGCATGATGCTGTAGCACATGCGGTCGCGAGTGCCTGAGTCAGGCAGGTCTAGTGAGCCATGAGCTAGGCCACTCTGGACAACCACCGAAGTGACGACGGGTCCTGCAAAGAACGTAGGCAGCACCGGCGCAGCGTTTGTGGGTACGCTGCATTCGATTTACTAACCGCGTGCTTGCATGCTAAGTCCTTTTATTTCAGGTGGTGGGTTTTCAATTTTGTTTTAATGCTTTTCTTTCTCATATAAATGTTTACCTGTACTCTGTTCTATAAACGTGCACACGTCGCTAAACCTGATGGTAGTTAATAGTAATAACATTTTCGCGTTGGTGGCATTTCCTTAAAATATATGTCCTGACCTCATGAACTTATCGCGGATTCGTTCGTAATCAATTTTTGTAGTCATGTCACCGTATCTGTATGCATTACCCGATTTAGTTTCTTTTATCTTGTCGTTTCAGGTGATTGGCTGTTGCTTGATATCCCCGGGGTGGTTGCGCACGTTGACAAGGTGCCTACCTGTCTAGTACCCACCAACTCGTACATACTGGCTCCAGGAGACAGTTGGTCATGGCTTAAGGGGACGGGGTGCACGGTCCTTGTGGCCGTGCTAGGATAAAAGAGTGGTTCCAGGCACTCGGTGTGGAGTGGACTACGGTCCAACCACCGCCTTGTGTGCGATTGATTCCCAACTACAGCGTGCTTGCGTTTGTCTGTGAAGGAGTGTGGGCCGGCTCCGTTGAAGAAATGTGGCTCCCATCCACATGCCTTCCGGTCTTATTCCTTCGGTTTTACACTGGATATGGGGTGTGTGGATGAAACTGGGGGTGGTGCAGCGCAAGCCACCCATGGTCACTCTGTAGGCGCAGGCGTCCTGTTGCTGGTCACAGTGAGAAGCAAATCCGGAACCGGATGCCGCCAACCATATGGTTGGCATCTGTACTGTAAACAAGGAAATGGGACAACATAGCAAGCAAGTTCGCTACGAGGTATGGGTATAAACAAAAGGGCCTAGAAGGAGAAGGTGAATTGGCTAGTATGTCCAACTTCCTACAACGAAGCTCGACTAGATTAAATATTCTGTTTGGAAGGCTACAAAAGGCGCCACAAAACGTCATGCTTGTGAATAGGCCTGACCCAACTGCGTTGAAGGCCAGATTACCTAGGTGTAAATTGAAGGATTCGAAGTTGTGAAACTGAACCCGCTGATGCAGTAGTTACTCCAAGGGAAGCAACCAGTGTCTGCTTCTTCTTCGGTTTCCACTTTTACGAATTTGGCCCGAGTTGTCGAGCAGATGGCTACGCTTGGTTTTGCGACCACCGCTTAAGGCGTGACCGAGGTGAATTTCGTACCGAAGGCTTCATCTCGCAAGGAAACCTTCAGCATTTATACCATCTGCAGTCACGCATTCGAGTGGAAGTGACGCGCGCAGGAGTTTCGAAACAGGCGCTATGACAATCTGATACAGGATTTGGTGATCAGATGTTGATATAATGAAAGCCAATATGACGAAATGTTCAAAAGAGCGAACTTACGCAACACTTATCCATTTTTCCTGGTTAGTACAAGGTGTCAACACATTTCGAGAGAAAAGCACGATCATTTTCCTAAAAAATGAATGTTTTAATGTAATATTTGGTGCGCTGAAGAATTACAGAAAACCCCCGCAATTAATGTGTAATATTGCTTCGTGTGTTGGCTTAGTTCAGAACAATGGAAATTCAGTGTAGCAGTGTCTTGCATGCGTTCAGAGATGCGCAGCTGATCGCACGAATGTTCATATTGTTGACTGACTGAAATCATTCATGAGCGCATCGAAGCAGCATCCAAAGGTAAGCTGTTTTTTGTCGCCTCACAACGTACTAAGTGGAAACAGTCGGGCGAGTAGCAATTAACAGTACGGTAAAACAGCAGCATCTTGCAGCAAGGTGGTGGGGATGTTTAGCACGGAATCGACACTCAGCGCACAGAAAATGACGATCGATTTCACTTCCGCAAATGAGCCATACAAATGTTTCACATCAGCAGTGAAAAGACATGCGTTGCGCGACGTGCTTTGGACCCGATTATGGCTC
Source organism: Dicrocoelium dendriticum (assembly GCA_944474145.2). Taxonomy (NCBI): domain Eukaryota; kingdom Metazoa; phylum Platyhelminthes; class Trematoda; order Plagiorchiida; family Dicrocoeliidae; genus Dicrocoelium; species Dicrocoelium dendriticum. The sequence goes on from OX104064.1 coordinate 86,132,296, forward strand.
CAGGGACACTAGTTAAAAGCCGCAGGTTAGCGCAGGACGGCCGATTCACCTAAAGAACATAAACCACACTGTAACACGCAGATAAACAACACCATGAATCTAAGTTTGATCGCTCGTGACCAAGGAGGAAAAACAGTGTGTCCGGTGTACCATGGCGATGACAATGATATTCGCATGTTCCGCAGGTTGCGGAGCTCAGACAGCGGATGAAACTTTAAAGCATTAAGCAGATACATGCAAGCGCCGTAAATGCTTCCTTTAAGAAAGCGAATTCAGTGCCCGTAATTTCGAAAAGTTAATAAATAAGGTTGTGAAAAACACTCTTTTCGATAAATCTCATCGAGCGTTTACAATATTGGTGGAATCAGAACAAGGCATGAAATCAAGCCGTTTTAATCGATAAATTAATTGAGCTACATAGATAGCAGCTACTACAGTCAATCTAAAGATCCAGTTTGAAAAATTGATACATCTCGTGCAACAAGACCTGAGCTACGAAAGCAAATCCTTGTCTCTTGACTAACAAAACATCGAGAGGCTGTCACGTTGGCAAAACAACTGAATACGATAGTGCACACTAGCGGGGCGAGATTGGCGAGACAAGGTGAGTGGCTGACAGACTCGTTGTCGTGATGAAACCGGAAGCTGACGAAATCAGACCGTCATCGCCACAAGGGTAGCTAGGTTGCGGACGTGATCCTACCCACAGACAGATAGTGAAGGCCGCTACCAGAGTCGAATCTGTTCAGACAAGAGATATGAGTCACCTCAGTGATAGCCACGAGGTGAGCGCATGTGACCTATAAAAGTGACGATGTTCTGTGCCTAATGTAGTTCGAACTAGCAGGCTCGGCGTTTTGTTTTCCCCGCCTGGTTGGCAGCGCATAGAGGGGAAGGGCAGTGTCACAACAGAGGCCGTCATGGAATTGAGATGGAATCCAGGTGTGATAATATATAAGCCCGATATGAGATCAAGATGGGTACTGTTGGAAAAATCTGACTACGTCTACGAGATGCTCATTAATTTTGCAGGACACAAGAAAATTCTTACGTGAAACAGTGAAGAAAGTTGATTGTGCAGGATGAGCACAAGATCACACGAGTATTGAAGGAGCTGAAACGCATGAACCTGTTGGATCACATCATCCCGGACTATCTAAAGTATACAAACTATAGGCACTTCTGCATCCGATAATTGACTAATCAACCGCAGCTTTTCACACGGTGGCGGAATGGATTTACTTGAACCAGTACTTACACTGTGACAGTACTTACACTGTACTTACAGTACTGTACTGTACTTACACTGTACTTACTTACAGTACTTACACTGTGACACATTCGAATTTGTGAAACAATTTGAATGGATGAAAGGAAATGGCAAACTGATGCTCTCTTTTGACGTTGAGTTGCTTTCTACGTACGTTCCTTTCATAGAAGGTGATTTTATTTGTGATAACTTAGCCAAAAAGACCACGGATGTGGGTATTGTGGTACAGAAACCGAAGGAATTAATTCCATGATGCACTTATAACAGACGACTTTTATTTGATGGAGCTTACTATAGACAGATCGACGGTGTCGCCGTGGCGTCGCCCCTGGAACTGTTTATTGCTGACATTTTCCTCAGTTAGCTGGAACATAGACTAATAAGACCCATTATCCCACCTTATTGTCGATACATAGATGATACGTTGATAGTGTCATTCAGATACCGATGTTTCCAGACTGCAGAACCAGTTAAATACTATACATCCCCCAGCGGAATAGAAAACGATGGTAAGCTGCCCTAGTTGGAGAAAGGAAAATGGTCCGCCAGTAGTAAGCGTTTCGGGAAGCGACGTGGGTCGATCAATACACGCATTTTCTGTTTTGTACCCTTGAGCTACAGACGGAACCTTGTCCATTGCTTATACTTTCTGGTTACCAAAATTTGCAGTGCAGTGGACACTGAAGTCCGAAAAGAACTGTATAATCGAAATGCTGCAAGAAAACGGCATTAACAGTCTATCCTGTTCCGAATTTTCATTTTATAGTTGTAAACGCCTGATGAAATTTAGTGAAAAGTGCTCTACGCAACCTTATGTTCTAACAAGTCTAGAGCATAATGTTCGAATTTGAAAATGTGTCTCACTTTGGTAGTTTCAGGACGAATCGAGCGCGGTGGTGGATAATAAGGACAAATAAGACGCAAGCAGGTACATTAGGATCACAGAAAAACTGCTCTAAATACTTTGAAAAGTATACCCAATAAGACGCTGATAAGAATGGTGAATTAGAAATTGAAGTCCAGGTTATAAAACGTGGGGCAGAAAAACGGTGCAGTGCATAGACCCGAAGAGCACCATTCAAAATCAGTGGAAGGCGGTGATAGATCGTTGATTGTCACAACATACGAAAAAACCAACTTGGATTACAAAGGAAACGATTCCGGACAACAGGTGGCTGTTGACTTCGATTACCAGACTACGAAAGCCAAAGCAGCCCATGGTTTTAAGATATCTAACTCGTATATGGCTACATGGAAAGGCTTTGTTTTGCTAAGGATGAAATGAAGTTGGATGAAGCAAAGGAGAAGTGATGGTTGGAAAACGCAAACATCGTTTGTGCAGGCTGACGATAAGAAACAAGAAATTCGCTGAAGAATGGTGAGAAGTTGAACAGGAAGCTGGACGAGAGGATATCCCTTACATTTTGTCAACACAGCATCAGCTGATCAACGGAAGAACCCACTTGTTGCGGCAGTTGATATCATTGGCGAACGGAACAGAAACGCGATAAACGAATGAGCAGTTTAGCAAGCCTACAGTTGCATATGCCGAATGAGACAAGTAGAATTGCTTTAGCCTAACCCAAAGAAAAGGTTAAGTTGGTGCAAACAAAGGAATGCAATGACTCGAGCAGTAGCAAACAAGGAGCAGACGTGGACAAACGAAGTCTCACTGACCTCATGGGATGAAGTTAAGTAACGGACCGATGGAAAAGAACGACAATGGAACAGCGACTTAAATTTGTGAACAAAAGGGATGATCCATCTGTTCAGACTACGTTCTGATCAGTTACTGCCAATCCTTCCTTAAGGTCTATTAGTTTGAGCGCATTTCTTTCGATACTGGTCAGTAGCAATGATGAGCTCTAACCAATCAACCAACATGGCGTAGGTTTCCGTAATGATAATAGTCAGCGTGTGCCAAAGTTGCGTGGAGATGCTTGCCCATTCCTTCAGAGCACTACTGACACAGCATCCGCATAAGAGTGACAAGGCACCCATCCGCCTCGGGACACAACCGCCGGAGGCTGCATCAAAAACTACCACTCGATTTGAACTACGAGCGTGGACTGACTATGCGTTTCGACGGACGCCATTACGACGCATCAGTGCAGACATTTGCTAACTGGGGGAGCCAAATGTTCAGAACGCGCACCAAATGTTGCTAGTATCCGAGTTGAGTAAGCGCGCACTTTGTAACTGATCACATGCTTACCAGAAGTCCTAAGTAAGTTCACGTAAAAATTGATCTGCCGGCCCGGGCAATAGACCTCTACGCAGTGTCGGGAAATGCTCGATGTTTGCCGACGTATTCGATTTCTGATAGCTTACAACCATTCAAAGCAGCATTGGACAAATTAGTGATAGGTGTCAATTAGTTTGCACTCTCGAAATGCAAAGTCCTCCAAAATTGGTTGAGACCCACACTTGCGCTGGACCATGGTAGGAATCAGGCAGAAGTCGATCAGAAACTCAACCAACCTGGACAGTTGTATCACCGAATGTAGAATAGAAGATGAGGTTACGGGCCGTATTGAATTAGCTCGAGGAGTTTCTGCTAATCATCTCCACTTTTAACGCCACCGTGAGATCACTCTCGCTCTGAAGGCTAGATTCTACAATGCAGCCTTATGTTCAACTCTCCTATGCGGCTGCGAAACCTGGACCAACAGGTCGACAGAGTAATGAGGCTAGTTATGCTCGACCATCGCTGCCTTCGCAGCTTACCTATAGATAGTTGGAACACCGTGTGCACAATGAGTGTGCCCAGCAAGTTGTCTGTGGCGCAGGAAGGGCTAATGAACCATTGAGTACCACTACTCTACGCATCAGTTTGCAATGGTTGGGCCATGTGTTACATGTACCAACACACCGATTGCCGCGCAGTGGGTTGTTTGCGCGACCATGGCATGGAGAGAAAATAAATGGAGGGCAACTGATTACTAGGTCAAGAGGAATAAAGGATATCACTTTGAGGTTAGCGAATGTAGACTCCCTGATTAAAATCCGAAAGACGAGAAAGACGTCTGGTTAGATAAACTTGCTGAAATGAGGAAAAGCCGGTCTTGTTGACACTAGCGTAGCGAGTTTTTTTTACCTACCCCCACCACGATTAGTCACCAAAACCCCGAGCTTCTCGTTATTTTATATATATATATATATATATATATATATATATATAATGGTCTTGCTTCTCGTTTTTTCATACCATTTTTGCTATAATAAAATGAAACTTAATAACGGTACACAACCTGAGGTGTACGTCACCTCGAGTCAGCGTGCCGAATCATGGATATGTTGGTCCGTAGCATAAAAAGTTATGCAAAAAGATCTACTTTATTGCATGGTTCGGTTGACTAAACCGAATGAACTCGGGAAGATTAATGACAGGGATAAGGAACGAACCTGGAAATCCCTGAATATTGTCTTGCGAAAACGCTTTTCTAGCCCGTAGCTGTAGAAACGAAAAAGGCATTCTATGCCGTAACGAGCATCTGCTTTTGAGTCTTCCAGAGCATATCGACGAAAGTCCTTGTACATCGTGCGATTGAAGTGCTCGCGAAGGAAAAATGACCAAAAACTGTACAATATGTTCATTTCCTGGAGCGGTAGTTCAGGGAAATGCAAAAAACGTCAAATCAAAGAAAGGTCCGAGTTAATGAAATATTGTACACATCATTGCAAGTCCAGTGAAAAACAGATCACGGAATACGCTGTGGACCGTTGAGATCACTGATTGTGTTCAGCGCAAAATTAGATACATCGGAAACATGTGCGGTAGAGCAGAAGGCATGGACCACTTGGTCAGACCTCATTTCTTCGTAAGGGCCGAGCGCTTCGGTAGTAGTTGTTGTTGTAATGACCACTGGTGATGAAAATATGAATTTAGATGGTGTTTAACAACGGATACTCTGTCGGATGAAGTTAAATCGTCTTCGTTAGTTCGTCCATGTACTCCGCATACCGCCAAGCTGACTGTCACGACACGCACTGTTCGCGACTAGTGTATCTGGTTAGGTGAAATCCCAGGATTGCCAGTCAATAAGATGGCAGAAGGGCATGGAGAAGCTGACTGAAAGGCTGAGTAGAGTGGGTGGACGCTATCCTAGGGACTGACTACATAAGGGATTGGACACAGTATCGAATATGCCGCGGTCACAGGGTCACTGGCGTTTTTAAATTGATTACTTCACTAGGGATCGTTGAGGATACAGCATCTGTATGTGTTCCTATGGTTCCTATTAATATTACCAGTGTGACTTCAATAACCGCTTCGAGCACAACTCGTTGAACGGATCAAGGATGATAAACCGAAAAGAACTGCAACGCGCCTAAGCACGCGGAGGCCATGCGTGACATGCGCCGCATAGTCTGCAAGTCCAAAATAAAGTGAAAAGTTGAGAAAACAAGGTACGGTGAGGCGAGTTTCGTTCCGGGACCAACATATATTATCTCAACTGATATGGCTCATGAGTAAGTTGATTTATACAACGGTAAGTCTGATAAATGTATTTCGCAACACCAATAAACGTAATGAACCAATGTCAAATTGAGGAAGGAGGCATGTTAGATATGTGTGGTGTAGTGGCCAACTACGCTGGACATAGCACCATCAGAAAAGCTGTGCAGTCCGTTGTCGCAAGCAAACAACTAACTGGTTCTAAGAACAAACAGTCGAGGTGTTGAAACCACACTGATTGACGCCGCTTCAATAGGAAAAAATATGCAGCTATGCAGCACGGCATGGGGAGCTGACTTATTTGGGTACATGGCCTGCAACATTCAGCTAGTATTCGCCATTGCGTAGGGTGGGGTTGGCATGATCGTACGTCCTTGGGTTGCACTGAGCAATACAGAAGGGAATGCAATTCACTCCTACACAAGCCAATGGTAAAACATTAATATGCGGTTTTAAGATGATAGAAGGAGAGCAGATATGCTTCCGAGCTGTCTTCCATGGTATACCATGGCGGCAGATGGGGTGGCTCGAACGCAAGAAGCAGACGTTAAAAAGTATCCGTGCACTAACTCACCTGAGATAAGCCTTTTCCTTTAACCTCGCGATCCTGCAGGCACTTTGCTCTGAACTGACTGTAGCCGTGGAAAGTGAAGCCCCTTTGATGGCTAAAATTTCCTCCAGAGCGAGTTTGCGCACCAGCATGTAAAACACTGAGAAAAACAGTCGCGTGAAACATTGTTCACAAAAACAGAATGAGCAGTAGTGGTTAGTCGACATCTTGCTTACCTCGAATCCAAGTCGCGCTCAGAAGTGTTATTCTCAGGACGAAACAGAAAGCCGAGGTGCGACTGAGATGTGCAATGTTCGCCTTCGGATTGACAGCGTTTCCGATGGAACTAAAAAAAATAGTTTAAGAAACACGCAAAGTAAAAAAGGTAGAACGGTCAAGCGGGGCGTATAACTATCACGTTATACACCATATGTCTAAAACATGAGTGCCTAAGAAATCTAAGGCAAATATTGTAGCACACATAACAAATTCCCCGACAAATTTGACACCGTAAATGTTTCTTTCCAAACTGTTGCATGGCAGCAAATTTATCAAAATAGTACCCAGTCCGAGAGAACCAGGCAGATAAAAAGAAAGAAAGAAAGAAAAAGTGGTGAACACACCGCTATGGTTTGAATGGCGCATTGTCTGTAAGCAGGTTATATATATATATATACATATATACATATATATATATATATTATCCCAGCGGCAGGTGCCGGAGAGACAGGCGTCGACCGGGTGTACTACACGGATGTCGAGTGCATGGTGCTGTTACATGCGGTCGCGAGTGCGAGTCAGACCACTCGGCACTAGCATCAAGTTGATGGGTGCTGCTGAGAACGTAAGCAGAATCGGCACAACATGGGAAGGTACGCTGCGTGCGCTTCCATTCAATTTACTAACCGCATGCTTGCGTATTGAGTATTTTTGTTTCTGATTATTGGTATGCTATATTTGGTTAACAGTTAGTTTGTTACTTAGTTTTAAGGTCTATATGAATACTCTTCCATTAAGTTGCACATGTCGCTTAAAAGAAAGGTGGCTATCTCTTCTCGTTGATTGCATATGTCATTTGATCTCTTGTTCTGCCATCCTGAGTTTATCGCGGCTATACTGACAACCCATTTATTTCATATGTTAGCGACATATCCGTATGATGTTTCCGAGTTATTTTATTTGATATTGTCATTTCAAGTGATTGGCTGTTGCTAGACAACCCCGGAGTGGTTGCGCTTGATGTGCATGTTGACAAGGTGCCTACCAGTTTAGTAGCTCGTCTATACCGGCTCCAAGAGACAGTTGGTCGTTGCTGGAGAAGACGGGGTGCTCACTCCTAGTGGCCGTGCTAGGCTCGAAGAGCAGTTCCATGCATTCAGTGTGGAGCGGACTCCGGTCCAGCCACCACCTTGTGTGCGCTTGATTCCCCAAATACAGCGTGCTTGTGTTTGCCTGAGGAAGAGTGTGGGCCAGCTCCGTTGATGAAAAGTGGCTCCCATCCACATGCCGCCCGGTCTTATTCCTTCGGGTTTACACTGGATATTGGGTGTGTGGATGGAACTGTGGGTGATGCAGCGAAAGCCAGCCATGGTTCCTTAGTATGTGCAGGCGGCTTCTGGCTGTCCCCATGGTGGCCGCATTGACAGGTGAATCCGGAACCGTATGCTGCCAACCATATATACCGCAGAGGGCAATAATGTAAAGATATGGTAATTGAGGAGCTAAGCACACCGATCCTAGTCACGTCTCAAATGTACATGCTTTTCCGTCAACCTTACAGACATGTTGAGATCCGAGACCGACTGCAACAACACCAATAGGCATTACGCAACGGTTGCATTCACATTTGCTTGCGCTATCAGTTTAAGAAAACCGAGGGTTCCTCGATTGTAAAACCGTTCAATTATCAACACAGTCCATCCAAAGTTGTCAACATGATATGAGTTAACACGGTTTTAATTTCGTTTCTGTGAACAGTAAGAGTCTTGCAACCTGCCCCGCGAACGCGGCAAGCAGTCTGAACCAATGTCACATGAAAGGATGCTACGCTTGCAAAGCAATGTGATACACAAGTTCCCTCAGGTTGAAGCGGTAACATATGAAGGAGACATCGGGTGGACACCCATTGTGACTAAGGTACAGCCCAACAACCTCGTCGCATATGTGCTGTGGGGCAGGAAATCTGCATGAAATTACACGACGTTCTACGGTCAAAAAGGACAACTGATCAGAATAGCTAGTTTAGTTGTGAAGCTCACATAACTTCGAAGTTTGTGCAGAATTCTCCTGTCAACATGTGGTGACCTAAACGGCGCAGGTAATAGCTGATCTCTAATTATTGAAACCCCTATCATGTGTCAACGCATTCCAAGCTCTCCTCAGTGAGGTTGCTGTACCGACTGTCGTAAGGCGCAGTGACCCAACTGAGCTCTTCACAGGACACTACTGTATTTACCGTCCCGCAGTTTTCCTCGAGATAATACCACTACAGTGCAACTCATAAGTTACTAACATTGTCCTTCCTCCATAGTTTGTGTATTTAGTTGCTACACTATTGGGCTATAAATAAAAAGGTGTCGAAAGCATGATTTGCCTTTGACGGACTCAGTAAACGAACTCTTGCTATCGGCCAATCATTCTTTTCGAGGTCACAGTGCAGCCGTTCGAGGTTACGCGTTTTGTCTCCAGTCTCAGCTCGCGTGGCAGCTAGGTCCCGATCAAAACTCAACTGTCTACTCTGCGCGTGAAGTACCATTAGTGAAAAGCGGTCCGTCGGTTCCGAATAGGAGAGGAAATAACTAAAACGTTTTATAACAATTTTCATTGATTTCAAGGTCTTTGTTGACTAAGTGAAAGGTTCTGCTCTGTTCGATACACTTGAGCAGAAAGGAGTCGCCATGGGACAAGTGAAGGATCTACAAGTACACCGCACTCAAACGCCCCAGACTGCCTAGGGCTCTACAGTGAACTACTGAGTGCCCCTACAATAGCAAACCCTGTCCACCGATGATGCGTCTCTTATATATAATTCTTCATAGGCATAGCAGACTCATGAAGTCATAATCGTTCTGCTGGAGGAAAACGGTCGATTTGAATCATGTAGGCGATATCGTTTTGCGGTTAACAATCGCGATATGGCACAATCATCAATGAACTTACGAGGACTTTCCAAATTTTGGCAAGCGCTTTGAAACTGCAAAGTCAGGATCATCAACAACTTGATCACCCCTCGATTCATGACGATCCGACATAAGCTGATTGAGTGGATAAAATATTTTGGCTGCTGCAATAGCAGTAACGGGCTTCAAAATTGTTAGTTACTTCATGTAATGCGAAAGACAAAGCTGACGTCAAACAGCTGCAACACCTTCGGGGTTAGGATTGTCGTGATGTCAAAGGTCGTGCCTAGAGGATTACAGTTATGGTCGCTACTTAAATACAGTTCGTTCTGCGAACTTCCAGATCCTTTGTTTTTTGACCAACGATGTCAAGGGGGTAATCGCTCGCATCCGGTGACATTATCCTGCCAGAAATTTTAAGACGCGCGATGAATACTGAGCGACAATTATCACGCTAGTTCGCTAGCCGAACGACGAAGTTGGACTTTCGTTGGATGGGGCAAACCATACATGCATGCAGTTTCATTTTTCAGTTGTACACCGACGCCAATGGAGGTTATTGACAGACCACTTGGAGTGAGATTGATCCGTCTTCTGCACTCGAAATGGACATGCAGGCGAAGGAACCTTCTGTGTGTAAATACCGCGTGTACATATAGTACGCAGTAATAGCGGATACCATGTCAATGGACACTGCTGCTAACCACCCGGGTATTCAGTTTGGTTTACCAGATCGGAAACCAGATAGAGCTGTTGCAAATTAAGAGAAAAAAGAAGCAAATATGACTTAGAAAAGCTCACCATTCTGTTGCGCGGTTTTACAAAGGATGCCTTGTAGTTTTGTGGAACTGGAAAAATACCAGCTATGCGACCTTCAGTAGTAGATCTTGTATTCAGTTCAAGACTATTCCCGGTCCTAAGGCAGTCCTGACTGTGCACGGGTTCAGACAAGGTGCAAGGTGTGACGTGGACGAAAGGCGTTCCGCTGGAGACACATGTATCACCGTGAGCTGCGTAATGAAGAGAACCGTTACTCACGAAATGAAGCTGATGGTGGGGAGCAAGGAGTGCACTTGGAGGGAGAAGGGTGGTGGTGGTGGTGGTGGCGGGAGGAATAACTGTGTAGGACTGCTCCTGTGAAGAAGAGAGACCTGCAAGTAAGTGAAAAGTTGGTTGTATGTACGAAGGGGATAGTCTGGCGAATGTGTCATAATTTGGATAACACAAAGATAAATGCGAGACGCTAGCACTGAGCACCAACTCGATTAAAATGACGTAGATGACGAAGCCCTTACCGGTATAAAATAGCTGAGTGGGAGCTGTGGTTGGAGAATATGTAGCAACATCGACCTTAGATTGGCAGCGAGGAAGATAGGAAGCCGAGTGAGCGGTAGTGGAAAAGTGACAGCTTGACACAGACACGGGGAGTGCAGTGTAAGTTGACGTGGGTGCGAAGAAAGTAGTTTTGGTGGAGTCAGAAACCACAGAAGTAGAAGAGTTGGTACCTTCAGCGGTACTGACCTGAAAAGCAAAGAGTCGTGGTAGCAAAAAGTTATGACCGAATACTAAGAGATCGTCGTTGTCGAGTAAATGCGATAATTGTGGATCAAATTCAACGCAATGTGACCGGACTCCAAAAAGGAAAGTGTTGCTAAGTTTGGTTACACATCGAGTAACGAGGAAAGAAAACAAGAAACTTACTAGGAATCGAGATAAGGGGGGTTGCATGCAAGATTCTGTGACAACCTTGCAAAAAGCATCAACCGAAGACCGTTGCATCTCGCTTTCCGAGGGCGAAGGCCGATTAATAATGTTGCTAGACGCACATAAAAACAAACGAATGGAGAGGCTAGACGGGACAGCGTTCAGGAAGTAAAGAATGCTAACATAAGCAGAGAAACAGCGTATCAAGTTTGGAACGACTCACAAATATACGGCAGATAAAAGCACCAAGTAGACTCACTTAATGCGCGTTGTTGTGACATCAGATGTGTGACCAAATGATATGTTCTGTCGCTCTATTTCAGTCGAAATGGACTTCCGGCTCAAAACATCGCAAGGGGGTGCTATGATAAGGAGACCCGACAACATGGAATCATCGATATCATCTTCAGAAGTAGTAGATGAAGTTCTGGCGCGGTGCTACAAGACAGATGATGAACCGGAACCAAAACAGAGTGGAGTTGGTCGACCTAGGCAATAAGTAAACTTCATACACGTGTGAATGAATAATGATGAGATTACCCCAGTGTTGACGTGGGAAAACTGCTCGTTGAAAGCATGAGATACCAAACGGAAAACGAGAAAAAACCAGTAATCACAATTAGTTCTAGCCATGCGTGAAAATCCAGATGCACAAGACGGAACGGATCTCAACGCATAGTATTGTTTATGGTGGTAGCTGTGGTCGAATTCACCGCATTTGGGTTTGGTCGATTTCCAGCCAACGAATGCAGTGAAGACAATTCATTCGGTTATTAGGAAGTAAGTAGTATGTTTATCGTTTCGAAACATAGAGATTTCAGACGTACGGAATTCGATATTGCTGTTCAGGGCTGCAAAAAATCAGGTGTGCTGTGTGCACGGAGATGCTGTTGAGGGACGTAATTCATAAGACAGGCAAAGTGGAGGGTTCCATTTCATTACTCAACAAATGCATTCTGGTTAATGAGCAAATTAGTTATTATAATCGAAAATCTCGGAGTGATTTTTCGAGCTATCCGGAGAATGTCCCTATCCAGAATGTATCGATCGTTCAAGTATCCCTAGTCCGCGCCTCATCGCGTGAAACGCCATGCAAGTTGGGGTAGGCAGACGCCACGCTTCTGTGCGTAGTGCATCGTGTGAGATGCGATTGGATCTTCGGACTGCTGTTAGAATTTCTCGGGGTTTTCTCAGGAAGCGCAATGTGCGGCAATTTAGTTGAAAACCGGTAGGCACATCCGGTCACACGATACATTGCTGATACGGTTGGAGCAAAGTTGTACGAATGGGTTGTAACGCGTAAACCCTGTGTAGACCGCGATTCCCACTGAAGTAAACCGCGATCAAAGCGATCAACGGGACCGTAGCCAAACAGATGGAAATTGGATGTTGCCCGCCCGATGACACCGCACAACACGACGCGTTTCGATCTCATCAGGTGAAGATAGCAGGCCTCAAACCCGGAACAATTGAAATAGCAGCCAAAAGCTTTACCAGTTGGCTGCCGGGTGACCTGGTGACCCGATGGGGCCAAATGATTTGATGGGATGCTAGTAAATTTCGCTACAAAAAACATCTGATATTCCACCGACTTCGTCCTCCCTTGGTGATTACCAGTCGGTAATGGTCTAACTTCTGGCAAACCATTACTTCCGGATCAGAGAGAAGCATACGTAACCTAGACCAGCAGCATCGTTCAATTAGGCAAGAGCACTGCGATGAACTGCAATACAACGAGTTTGATACGAAGAAGACCGCATATCAAAAGTGAGTACCATGATGATAATCCTCATCAGTAACTAGGAGATAATCCGGAATAGGAGCGCAGTTAATGCTTAGACATGACGATACGGTCTACCAGATGGCATGCATGCATATTTTGTCACGGATGCGAAGTCTCGTCGGTACTCTAACAAAACAGAAGTGGTAAAACACTACAGGCAGCAAAGTAATAATTTCAACCACAATGGTATCTATACGTGCGCAAAATTTGTTTGGACACATTAGGGATAAATCGCGATCGGTATATCGCCTAGCTTGAATAATGAAGGAAAAACAGATCGGGATTTGAAGCCAAACACAGAAGTATACATTAGAGGGTTCTTATGACGAAAAACAGGTATGACAAACTGAAGAACAGTGGGCAGTGGTTTGGACTCCATATCGTCATAAAAGGACTGAGGCTGTTGCCCAGTGCCAAACTTGTTCGTTGTGAGGGCAAGCAAAATTTGGGCCGCCGTATAAAGTTCACTACACGGACCGCGGGGTTGCGGTGTATCAAAGGAAATAAACTGCTGTTCAGTGAATTTGTGTGGGTGATACCGACGATCAGGTTGAATTGCATGCAAAAAAATTAAAAATTCGTGCAGACGGATTACACAGAATACGGGTTCAGCTATAGGACAACCTTAACGGAGGCAATAAAAAGCAACAACCGCAGGTCCGAGCGGCCTATATTCGGCGACTTGGTCGCCAAAACGATTATCCGCATCAAGAGGCCATGCAGAATTCCGGTTGGAGCCAAGTAAGCGCCTAAGAGATTTGCTCCCCACCGAATGTTTAGACGGCACATAATTTACTGTGCCTATGCATGGAGTAGAATCACTGCAGGGATTTAGGCCAGTAAGTCAACAATAACAGCAGTACATCAGTCACGTGAACTGATGCTTCGCTGCCATACAACAACGAGGACTTATAAAATAAAGAATAATAAGAGGGAGAGAAAAAGAGACTTACAGGAAAACCTTAGTGCCCTAAGCAAACATCCAGGGTCAAGGCGCCTACACCTTGTGTAGACAACATACCGTCGTAAACAGCTAACTATCGTGCAAAGATAAGGCGACATCGGCGAGAGAGCTTCCTTGCGGCTTTCAACGCCACGCATCATAATCAGCCATTACCCCGCAGATAACTCAGTACCAAACACACGTTAAACAGGCAATCTGATTAGGAGACGGCAGCAGACGAGCCACTGGTGTCGGTTGCGAGCCATGTCCTGTAAGGTCTCGAGCCAAGCAAAAGGTGAGTCACGTGGACTCCAACCCGGAAGGCGAAACGGAACAACGGCACCCAGTTTGGTCGTCAGTGACTTCATTTCCCGCTGCCAAGTCAACTTATGCCCACCTCGAGACTTCCGCCATCCTACACCTGGTAGACTGAACAAGGCCCTCCTAGGTAAGCGGTGACCAGGCATACGTAACACGTGCTCAAACCAACGCAACTTATTTACTGATATCTGTTGTTCTAGGGAGCTAGCATGATTATCACGACATAGTACTCGCCTACGCATATCATCGTTGCGGACAAGCTAGTGCCATCCGACACAAGCAATGCTTCGCAGACAACGATGATCAGACTTGAATGCGCTTCAGAGCTTAAAACCGAAGGGGCCAAGTAACTCGGGAAAAGGCTACTAAGCGTATGCTATTAATCGTACTAGTGAAATATGGCAACTAAAACAAAGCAGCAAAACGAAGTTTTGTACTTGAGGGGATAAACGACGTAGAAATTGAATCTGCACAAACAGCAAAAAATGGTTGCGTAAGCAAAATCGCACTTACAGTCATCGAAGAGTAATCGGTGGGGTTAGAAGGCCTTACGTAAGGAAGCGATTCGTTAGAAAATTTGAAATTCAAGTCATCCTGAGTGGCCGAGTTGAGGTTGGCTACAGCCGGTGCAGTGACAGAATCTAAAAACAAAAGGCCAGGAGGTTGAACGAGAAAACGGTAGTGGCACATGACGACAAAGGTAGTTCAGTAGTAATCCTAGTAATACATCAGTAATTTGTAAGGAAATTTCGCTACCATATGGGATGTATGTAATATGAGAAAAGAGCAGGATGATCATTTATAAACCACGACCAAAGATGTCACTTAAATCAAAAAGTTAATCACGAGATCCCAAGATTTATGTAAAAAATGATGGGATGGGCGAGGTTCACAGTAACGGGTTAAGTGCTGACAACAAGTCTAGAGATGGGAGAGCACGAGATTGAGTTTCTGACTTTTCACTACGGACAAAGAAAATCAACCAGAGTAGTAAGTTGAAAAAGTAGAGAAATGCGGCATAATCGGTCCCGTTAAGATGTCAAAAAAGTGGATGAAACCTTGAGGTGGCTAAGGTTAAGTGAATGACAGAAAATCCACTAGAAAGGAAAAAAATCATAAAACTGCGAAATGGTATCAAAAGTGATTAAAGCTTTGACGGACGACGAGGGTTGCAAAACGCGGATCTCCGGTTTAGAGTATATCTGAACGCTATGCAAACAGCTAGAACACAAGTAGAAAAAGACGCGTACAGATGGAACACTGATGCTGAATAGGTATAGCTAAGTCAGCTTTAGATATGCCCGCTCGGACAATAAGTACCAACGTTCTACGGTACTTTCAAGCAAATACTCAAGTAGGTCACCTGTAAGATACCGGAGACCCAAATTCCGGCAAGTACAAGCAATGAGATCCAGCGATGAAAACAGTGATGTCAGGTAACTGTTGATCTTTGGTCATCGGTGAGTGTGAGAACCGTCCATATCCGGTGACAACGCCGCGTCAGTGGTAACAACAATTAAGAGGAGTGGGAAAATGAGATAAAATGCAAACAGAACACAAGGTAAGGAAAAAGGGGAGTTCAAATGCGTTGTAGTAAGATGCTACCAGCACGTAAGACTGCAATATGGCGAGCGGGCAACACCCAACAGCTGCTTCAGATGCAGTTGTAGTGATCCAATAGACTGAAGTTCCCTCCAACGTGAATTTTCGTTCTGATTAAGATTGCATGTCGTAATCAAGTCAGACCGCTGCTTCAAAATGACCTTCAATCAGACGGTATACTTGGGTATCACCCATCCAGAGCTCCACTGGTTTTCTAAGTTAGTCAATGCGAAGTGTCATGTTTTCGATGCCAGTAGCAACATCGAGCATGTTGAAATACCGTACGTCCCGTTTCATACTGACAGGGTGATACTTCGCCGCCTGTATGGAGAGTTGGAGATTTGAAAAGCCATTAGGGATTGTGCCGATCAGTGCAGTAACCCCATTAGGGATTTGACTACAAATGAGTGAACTGATCGACCACTTCTAGTGGTAGTTAGATGACAGATGGAATTAGCAAAAAAATAAATGTTTATTCTCGGCAATGCGAGATATGCCCACCAAGGCAAGTCCACGCCTGCGATATTACCTCACGCCGTGAAGATAGGAAGGATAATGCCAACTAGTAAAGCCAACTGCGACCGTTCATCTAGAGACGCTTAGGTAGAAGTTGGGTAGAGATCAGGAGGAGCTATCGTTTGCGTATTTTAAATCAGACAGTACATTGTTTTGTAACAGGATCGGGGATATATATAAGTAAATTTTCACAAACTGCGTATTTTTGCTTTCTAACCCTACAATGAGACAATGCACAAGTTGAAGAGAAGAGCAACTGGTGCAATAAAGTGCACCGTGAAAGAACATACACAAGAAATATTATCATAATCAATTGGGTTAAAGAGATCAAGCAACAAGCAGATATGAGAACTGGTTTACAAAAAGCAATAAGAACAGTGGCATCGTGTTCGTGGCAGTGTAGCGCGTGTTAGAAACAGTGTGAACAAATGCTGAGAAGTTTGCATTAATCTAGACATGCAAAACGATGATTAACAGAGAAAGGACCAGTAATAGTGACAATTAACCTTTGCAGTTGCTCCGTCGGAGATAAAGGGCAAGATGGAGAGAAAGTTGCACGTGGGACGCGAAGCGAGTTGCAATAAAAGGTGATGCATTTTGCAAGCAGTCCACTTGATGTCCGCACTTTTACTTCGAACAGCAACTAGTGCTGATCGAGAACAAGGTGCGAAGAGAATTGAGAACAAAGCAAATAAACTTTTGGGATAAGATGAATGTGCCCGGGCTTATCCAAATGTTGACAGACAATTACCTGAGCTGCTGGTAGTGGGCGAATGATAAGAGGGGACAAACTCCGGAGCATCAGGATTCAAATTGGTCGCAGTGGATTTATCGGACTTATCTCGACTAGATGGGAGAACCCACATGCGGGGTCGATCAAGGCAGCGAACACGAGCTCTTTCGACGTCCACGTCCAGTAACGGGCTGATTCGAATCGCCTAGCAAGGTAAATAAATCAAGGTAGATGAAGAGTCAATCGAAGGAAAGTGCGGAAATGACAGCGTAAACACCAGGAACTAACAAGGTGAACCATGACATGGAGCAGTCTCTTATTGGTCAGAAACAATTTGTGCACAAAGGTGCGGTAGAGTACATGACCTAGACTCGCGTCACTATAATAACAACAACCATAATAATAATCTCTAAGTGGAGAAAGCAGAAAACGAAACTGCCAGATGGAATAGTCGAGTATCAGAAATAACCGAACGGGTACCAATGAGCTCCTGGTCCGGCCGTATCCCATAGGTGAGAAAAACCTCAGCCATTGTGTCGCAGAGATTACGGACTCTGCAAACGAGAAAACATCTATGATAAGTTAGTGCAGGTGTTGATCAAGCATTATTTATTGTGACTTAAAGGACTGGCAATCCGAGTGGCACATAATCGGTAAGAATATGACACTAAAGGGAACAAAGGCAAATGAGCAACCTACCTCCAAAATCTCAGTAAGATCAGCAGAGAGAGAGGCGACTCTTTTAAAGCTGGCGATTACGCTGACGGAAACCCAACCCTCGGGGTCCATTTGGCGGCGAAGAAACAAGTCGCGAGCAAGGTTATCCGCACTGAAGTAAAATTCGACCTGATGCAATATCTGGTGTCGAATAAGGACAGCTGGATCATTACTTGACGTTGCCAAAAAGCACAAGCTGGTAGGTTGGGCAATTGTGTGTCCGGAGAATAATGCCGGAACAGGTCCTGAGCTGGAGACCGGTGAAGCGAAGGGAATCATATGAGTTGGAAACGTTGATGCAAATATGGTGGCGCCTCCAGTTGCCTCGGTAGCTTTTATATCAGGTAAGGCTATAGTGACCGGGCGCATAGTGCTTTCAGCGTTAGTAGAAACACTACCAGTCCCCATAGATGTATGGCTCGTGAATTCTCCAGTTGCAACAGCATCGGCAATTACTGGTGCGGGAGTCGGGGCCGTCGGGTAAAGCATTAGAAATGGATATCCTAAAGTGGAAACTGGGAAAAAAATAAGGGATCGAGCTGAGCAGTGTGAAATGGACGGATTTCAGAGCAAACTTTAACCTTGGCCATGTACAAATCATGTGAGAACTACAAGATGCAGAGGAAAGGATGGTGAGACCGAATGTCACCCAAAAAGGACGTTGACCAAAAAGAAGGGACTCACCGACTGCAGTTGACAATGAGCTTTGAAGTGTTGGCCTGTAAAGAGGAACAGGAACTAAATGAGCGGCGCTAATGTGATGATTGCTGAGCCGATTATGAGCGAAGGATCGACCGGAAGCAAATACACTGGTATCGATCCCCCGAGAAGCGGAAATGGAGTGTGAAGGGAATGAGGAAGAGACCGTTCGGATTGAACTAAGAGCGGACTGGCCAATTGAGGTTGGATTCCGTCGCTGCAGAAGATGAAAAAGAAAATGAAGAGTAAAAGTTACGAGGCAGTGACACAAGGGCACCAAACATTCGGAGCAACAAGAGTGCGGTCAGGGCATCAGGTACCTGGGGCCACCAAAGAAAGTAAGAACAAGACAGATGTAGTGGGTGGAACCATGGAGTACAAACATTAGGTCGATTATTAGCACTCACCTGAGCAGAGTGCAGTCCGCAGTTTGGCTCATATACCGCGTGACTAATAAGCGGGTTCGGTGCTTTATTTATGGCACAAAAAGAGGAAAGGAACTGCTTAACAGTTAGTTCACGTACTGGTCTTCGATGGCTGGGTCACGTGCTGCCCATGCCAGCACACCGACCCCCGCGACGTGCGTTGTTTGTGCGACCGGACGGTGGATAGAGAGGCGAACCGAGGACATGGTTAAGAGGAACGAAGGTCTTTGGTTCGAAATTGGCCGTGGTTAAAGCCCGTCATCTCTGGTTGAGGCACGAAAGACGATGAACCCTGGTTGACATGGCCAGCAGTCGACCTCAGTGTTGCGAGTTTCTCTGACCCTCACCCTCCCGCTTAGCCTCCAGTTTCACTCACGAGCTTGTCCCTGACTCATAATACAACCCCTTTTTTGTGGCTTAATAACGGGCTGCTAGCTCTCCGGAACGATGTCCACCCGTCCTTGAGGGCTCAGCTGACATGTCTGTGTTGTAACTTTTTTCCCTTCTCTTGTACTGCGGCTCAATAGTTGAGCTGTTTTCAACCTCTAGCTAACGTGTATAATGATGAGAATGACCAAAGCAGAAATAGTTGAGAATTTTAACTGCATGGTGTTCTTGTTATGCAGTCAATGATAATGAACTTAGACTCCCAGTGTCAGTGGGTAAACCGTACGATTAGGTTGGCATACAAGAATCGAACGCTAGATGAGATCTTAGGTAAATGCGTCAAGGGACTTGTTTGCGTCTGAACAACAACCAATTTGCTATGACTTGAAAGGCAAGTGGAAACAACAAGCACCAAAGGAGAGCTCAATTCAGTTGACCAAATATGACCCAAGAATAGCAGAGCGGCACGCAGTTGTAATGTTAGAAGCAACTGGCAGCGGGTGAGGGGAAAATAGGTAGTTTAATATGAAGCAAGAAAAGTCGAAAGCGTTGGTCGCAAAGAATAGAAGCTAGGGGTAAGAGATTAACTGAAGAAGCGTCACTGATTTCTAGGTCACGCCAAGTAAGAATGGCGCAACACCGCGGTCCTTACTTGGGATTGCTTACATCAGCATGTTTGTGAGGAGTTTCGAATATGACATCAACTGGCCGTCATGAGATGTAGGTTAGTTAGATGAAGCATTAGAAAAAATGGATAAACATAACATGACAAAAATTAGAGCACAATTAGAGCATTTTGAACTTAACGATAGAGTAGGCCTTCGCATACCCTGATTACAACTTAGGAGTCACAGTACAAAGGTTGCAAAGTATGATGGATCACCAGCAAATTCTACAAAAAGCAACACAAGCTAAGGTAATTTCCAGATAAAAGATGGTAAACTTTGTGGATTCTAGTAAACGGGACATATTTTCATCGTCTTACGATTAGGAGCAGGTTTAGTACTACTGACTCGAATCATACGAGGTTAAGGTTTTTCTTAGTTTATTTGGTTTTTTATCGAGGAGAGTAACGACTAACAACCCCCGACTTACAGATATACTCTCAACAAAGTAACATAATCTGTAAGGATAGGGTACGGACAGGGATAAATCGCTCATCCAGAACAGATGGAAATCCTTGAGTCTAGTCACTAAGTATCACATCCACAAGAATAGTCAGTGTGCGGTGGTGGCGAGAATTATTATCATCATTTTACTAGCCATTTGGATTGATGCGTCGCTGTCATACAACCAGGATGACCTAAGAAATGTAGATTAATAACAGTGAGAGAGGAGGGAACTAGCATAAAACCTCAGTGTACAAAACAACCATTCAGGGTCAAGGCACCTAGATCTAGTGTCAAGAACATGCCGTCACAAACAGCCAGCTTCCTTGCGGCTTTCACTGCCCGGCTTCAAAATTAATCATAACACCGCAGCTAACTCAGCAGTAAAGGCTTTAAACCGGCAATTCGATTAGGATACAACGGCAGACATGCCAGTGGTGTCGACAGCAAGTCATGTCCTGTAACGTCTTGAGCAAAGCACAAGGCAAATCAAGTGGACTCCAGCCCGGAAGGCGAGATGGACTAACGGCACCCAGTTTGGTCGTCAGTAACCTCATTTCTCGCTGCCAAGTCAACTTCTGTCCACCTCGAGTCTTACGCCGTCCTACACCTGGCAGAGTAAACAACGCCCTGATAGGTAAGCAGTGCCCAGGCATACGTAGCACGTGCCCGAGCCAACGCAACTTATTCAGTGCTATCTGTTGTTCTAGGGTGCTAGCATGATTACCACCACCTAGTACTCGCCTACGCACATCATCGTTGCGGACACGCTGGTGCCATCGGACACCAGCAATGCTTCGCAAACAACGATGACCAAAGACTTAAAGGCACCTCAGGTCTTAGGACCGAAGGGACCAGGTCTTACTACCATAGAGCAGAACGGCCCTCACTGTGACCTTGTATACACGACCTTTCAGACGGAGGGAAACTCCCTTCTGTCGCCAAAGATGACGCAGGTCCAAGAAGGTAGCTCTGGCCTTTGCAATGCGTGAGCTGACGTCAGTTTCTATGCGCCCATCATTGCTGATGCAGCTGCCAAGATAAGTGAACTGATCAACCACCTCGAGTTGCTCGGTAACAAGGGACAAGGGGTCATAAAGTGGCTGGTGGTCCTGCAGCAACACTTTGCACTTTGAAGATGCCAAGCGCATACCAAATAATGGGACCACTCTAGACAGGATATTCAGGGTTGATTGTGCCACCGCAACATCGTCGAAAAACAATACGATATCATCCGCATAATCAAGATAAACTAATCGTCCACCAGACAGAACTTCAACGCCTACATCGAGAGATTCCGCAAGAGAACACTCTATGATAGAATCAACGAGGAAATTGAACAAAAATGGGGAAATCGGACAACCCTGAAGAAAGCCACTTGTAGTCGAAAAGCTATCCGATAGGCCACCGTAGACCCTGACGCGGCCTGTAGTGTTCGAGTATAGAGCACGAAGGATGTTCCCATATTCAGTGGGAACACCTTTCCGCGCAAGTAGTTCGAACAGAATCGATCGATCGACTGAATCGAACGCACTCTTGAAATCAAGGAACTAAGCTATTATCGGTCTGCGGTATGCATGGCGCTGCTCTAGCACCTGCCGCAAAGTGAATATATGGTCCATACAGCTACGCCCTGGGCGGAAACTTGATTGCTCTTCCCTAAGTCGGGACACTCGTTCCACAGTGAAGCGACGAAGGAGAATAGATGCCAGTAATTTTGTTACAACTGGCGTCAGGCTAATACCCCTGTGGCTCGCACAGTCTGTGCGACTGCCCTTCTTGTATATTGCCACTATAATCGATTCGCTCCAATTAGCCGGCACACTCTCTTCGTTCCAGATACGTTCGAATAGGGAGGTCAGGGTTTTGCAGAGGACCTCACCTCCATCCTTAAATAGTGCAGGTGGTAGGGAATCCGAGCCAGCGGCACGAAAACGATTAAGGGCTGTGATCGCGTTTCGGACTTCGGCCTCCGACGGAGGTTCTAAACTAACCGTCCATGGCTCGTCCTGCATCACCTGAGTAGGAAGAGGTCCGGGAGCAGGGGGCCAGCTGAACTGATGTTCAAAGTGCTCAGCCCAACGAGCCATACGGCGCTCCTCATTGTGTATCAGCGCACCCGCGCTGTCCCTGATCGTGTCACTGACGCCTGGTTTTCTGGGACCAGTGGTGCGGATTGCCTGGAAGAGCCTGCGGTAATTGCCTACTGCTCCTGTCTCCTCCATTTCTTGAGCCCTACTGGTCCACCAGGCTTCCTTGTCAGCACGTAGGCTCCGCTTTAGTTCACGCCTAATGGCCCGTCTGGTCACATTGTGTTCAGAACCAGCCGGGAGGTTTCTTCTAGCTTCCAACAGGTTCACGGACCTCTGGGATATCCAGTGACTGGTGCGGTGACGACTGGTAGTGCCACAAACAGATGCTCCTGCGTCGTGCATAGTGGCCGAGATCCTATTCCACTGAAGTTCAGTGTCATTAGGACAAGACAGCGAGAGTTCCCTATGCAGTGCTTCTTGTAGGCTTGCCTGACAGAGGGTTGAGACAATTTCTCTGTTGCCAATCGGAGGAGACGCTTTGTGCGCCTTCCGGTAAAGTTCATGGAGAAACGACAGCGCACCAAGGCATGATCAGAGTCGACACAGGTACTCCAGTACGAGCGGCAATCCAGAATGGAACCGCGCCACCTGTAACCTATGGCTATGTGGTCAATTTGGGTCCGTCGCTGGTCAGCTACAGGTGGACGCCAAGTGGTACTTCGGCGCCCACTGTGTCTAAAAGCAGTGCTAGTAAGAAACAACTGGTGCTTCGCACACAGTTGCAGCAGGCGCTCACCGTTGTCAATCCGTTCAGTTAAGTCCATACTTACCACCCAGCTGAGCTTCTGAAGAGCTCAGACGCCCTACTTGTGCGTTCATATCCCCTGCAAGTACTATAATATCTGAACTAGTAGCACTGCGTAGTAGCCCGTTCAGTTCGTGATAGAATGTGTCCTTGACTGCATTAGAACTGCAGTCGGTGAGAGCATAAACGGAAATCACAAACAAACAGCGTTTTGCTCTACTTCGCGAATTCACCTTAGCTGATGTCGTCAAACGGGCTGCACATAAACGGCTGTTCACAGGAATCCAATCAACCAACGATGACTCAGCCTTGGAGCTGAGAATGATACCTACACCAGCTTGACCCGTGAGTGCCGCATCAGCGTCTCCGGATGCGTGCAACCAATAACGAGAGGATAAGCCGGGTGCAGTCAATTCAATAACCCCGTTAGGGTCATTAATCCTAGTTTCGGACACACAACACACATCAACACCCAGTGTGTCCAAGGTGCGTGCGAGTGCAGCCTGCTGACCTGTTTGTCTTGGAGTGCGGACGTTGAATGTCGCAATGGAAACGGGATAGCGTGACCTTATAAGGGACTTTTGCCGATAGGCGTCCGATAGGTGCTGTGGGATGGTGGCTGCAGATGGTACTACTCCAGTAGCACTTCGGTGGCTGTCAATTAAGCTGGGAATTATAGGAAGGTTAGTAATGGGGGCCGGGATGGGAGTAAGAGACAAAGGTGGAAAAGAAAGAAGGGAGGCGCCAGCAGTAGCATGTTTTCGCTTATCCGCCCTGCTGTATGCAGCAGATAAGGTGAGCCTTGATAATCTACGAGACGGCCGATGCAGGATGAAGTTTATGTTTGAAGAAAATGTCATGGTTGTATGTGGGCTGGGATACTGCCAGGGCGCCCAGATCTAGACAGGAGGACGATTAGGGTCCTCATCTAAAGCCGTTTGCTCAAAAGCCTGTCCGCAAAGCAACGGGGTGGCAGTGATTTAGCTTTACAGAAATGGACGCCATCCCATTTCAAACCCCCAACCTGGAGGACCAGGAGACTGAGTTTGTCTGATCAATCACCATTGACCAACCTGGTAGGAGTAGCTCTCAAGATGCTCGGAGGCATCACCCAGTATAGCTCAATGGGTCAATAAGGTACGCAAAACCGTCGCATCACGTTAAGGTCCAGTCTCATTGCGACGGCTGCAGATGTTTCTACTCCAGTAGCACTTCGGTTGATGTCAATTAAGCTGGGGGTTATAGAAGGTTAATAATGGGGGTCGGGATGGGAGTAAGAGAAAAAGGTGGAAAAGAAGGGAGACGCCAGCAGTAGCATGTTTTCGCTTATCCGCCCTGCTGTGTGCAGCAGATAAGGCGACCCTTGATAATCTGCACGACGGCCGATGCAGGATGAAGTTTGGGTTGGAAGAAAAATTCATGTTTGTGTGTGGGCTGGCGCCCAGACTTAGACAGGAGGACGATTAGGGTCTTCATCCAAAGCCTTTGGCTCAAAAGCCTGTCTGCAAGGCAGCGGGGAGGTGGCAATGATTTAGTTTTACAGAAATGGACATTATCCCACTTCCAACCCCCAACCTAGAAGAGCAGGAGACTGAGTTTGTCTGACCTGTCACTGATGACCAACCTGGTAGGAGTACCTCTCAACATGCCCGCAGACACCACCCAGTACAGCTCAATGGAGGTACGCAAACCGTCGCACCAAGTTAAGGTCCAGTCTCGTTGCCGATAACATGTAGGAAACAGCACCGAAATCTTGCAACCTTGGGAGCGTGATAGCAACCGATCTGCAGATGACGAGCGAGCTGCGCAGTCGCGTATACTAGGCGACTACTGCGTTTGGCAAGCTAAAGAATCATGTGCGGAACCACGAAGTTGCTAGTATACAAGTTTATGGTGCTGTCCGTCAGCGAAATCTGCACGCTTTATCGGAACGACCTCGGTTATCTGGAACGCTTCCATCAAAAGTGTCTTAGACGGGTTCTGCGCATCGTTTGGTGTGACTGTTGCAGACACGGAAGTGCTGCGCCGCAGTGGCATGTATGCAGTGGACTGCATACTTTGTTGCGGCACCTGAGATGACTGGGGCATAACAGCCGAATGAATTCTACGAGGATACCAAAACAGCTTTTGTACGACCAACTTAGTGCAGGTAAGAGGCAGGTGAGAAAACCGAAATAACGTTACTAAGACATGATCAAGGTGAGTTTATCAAGAAGCAATGTTGATTTCAGGTGAAGCGAGTCAAAGGCAGTAGGTCGGCGCGAAAAGTGTGAACTGATCAAAAGGACGGTTGTCCAGGTGAAGAAGACACTACTGCACGCGGAGGAGAAACGCCGGGCAAGGAAGCGACAGAAGCCGATGGATTCTAGGCCATCGACGACGAGCGCATGGTGCTGTAGCACGTGCAGTCGCGAGTGCCTGAGTCAAGCGGGCCTGGTAAGAAACCAGCGTTGCCACGTAAGGCAGGCATTCAAAAGACGACGAAGCATAATCAGGACAGCGATTGGTAGGTGCCCTGCGTCCGCTTTTATTCGATCTACTAACCCAGGCCAATAAGGCGTTATGTATCCAAACCTACTCGACGCAACGTCCAAGTGGCTCGAAATAATCAGTTTCACAAATGACACTATCGTCTATTATCTCTGCTCTTCGCAAAAGTTTCAGCTAGCACGGGTTACCAGATGCATTGGTTTTAGATTACGGTACAAAATTTAGCCCGGCATTTTCCAGAAATTTTGCTTTTTGTTAACCACATCCGCACCTCGCTGTACCACCCTCGGTCAAACCGTCAGACTGAAATGTTTGTAGATATGTTCAGATGAAATATGGACAAGAACATTAAGAATTTCCTTAAGCTTTGTAGCAGCATGTAAGACCCGACAAAACCAGGTAGATCCTCCCTCACTGTTTGCCTTATGGGCCGAAAGCCATAAGCAATAGACAACGCAATACTCCCAGATCAGGTCCCCTGTATTTGTAGGTGTCTGTAGAAAGCCGATCTGCTTTTGTGGCTTTACTCAATTTTAACAATCCTACCTAAATTTTGACTTTGTGCGTGAGTAGGGATCCAAGGGGGCGGCCCCGGGAGAAGAGCGATCAATGGCCGATGAAGAAGCTGGTAATTCAAGCTGATTGAATGGCACTTTAGTTTACGATCCGAAGCTACAATCGTGTTGACAAGCTGTGGATTGGCTGCGCACTCTCTTCGCATAGTTTTGTAGATACTTGGTGTCCTGCTACTCGTTTCTCGTATTACACAGAATAACTCCTGATGGTTACCAAGCACAGGACCATTTACAAGGTCGATGCACGATAAAAGCAATGGGCTTCGCGCTCTCCATTACGCAGTTTTTCCCTAAGGTCTCTGCAAATCCCGCTGTGTTCGCTTCTAGGTGGAATGTCAGTGACCACCAAGACATTTCGGAGATGAGGTAGACGCAATGTCTAGGTTGGTAATTTGCTAATGACGTGGGGCGGATATGTGATCGCTGACCTTAGTGTTTAGTAAGCGCTCACTCAACCTGAATGCCACCGCAGTTTGAAATGCATTCATAAAACATGGCATCGCCAGTCGATTGGAGCCTTTGCGTTTAAAACGTCGTGGCAAGCGTAAACCGAAGCGAACTCGGGAATTGGCACATGCAAACGCGTGGTTAGAGTACGCGTTCGCACTAAAAACCGAGCCGGATTTGAACACAACCGATCGCGATGTAACTGATTTGCGCTCATGACTGGTCCAACGCTATTGGGCTCTAACTCTTCGGTGAGTGCTGGTTCGAAGTCATGCTAGCGAGAAATAAACGAGCATCTATACACTGATGAGGTAATCATCCACCGTTATCATCATTACAGGAGTCTAAGCAATGTTGGCCGGCCAGATGGATTACAGTGGCAGACAAGTGTTCAACTGCCAGCGTTACAGCAACTGTCGCTCTTTTGTAAAACAGCTTGTTTAGTTGGTGAACTTTTCCGAGTCATCGCTTTAGCTTGTAGGCGCGTATGTAACAATGACGAACAGGCACTGTTTGTCCCCGCGAGATTCCGAAGCTTTAGTTGATTCAGCTTCTGACGGCGCACATCCGGCTACTGAGTGGGGTCCAGCTATTAGAGCAGCTTTAGTTCGGAAGCTCAAGGCAAAACGCTCGCCAGCATGACTGGCATTTAGGACAGCATAATCTCCAGATAGGTGCAATGAGAAAGTATCACCAGTGTCACATGAAAATGATCGTAGTGTGAGCACAGCCTGAAACTTGTAGGCGGCTTCGCGATAAGCAGCGGGATTCGACCGACAGGGTTTCTGGTGTTTCAGTGAGTGCTTCTAATTGGCTGATTTGAAACAGAGATGACACGTTTAGGGATCTCTTAGCGAGGATCAAGCGCGCTAAATAGAAGCGAATGAAATGAGGTTGCGCGCTTGGTAGCACAGACTTATCGACACGGTAAAGGTGTAAGGTCCGCGACTGCTAATGCTGAAATTAAGAGAAACGATCGGTAATTTAAATGGATCCAAGACATATGAGCTTGAAAAGAAGATAAAAGTAAAAGTGGGTAGGGATGACGAGGGGTAAAAAGGCAGAAAAAACAGAAAGCCGTGGTTAGTGTCTTCCATGCCGCTATTCACTCTTCGATGAAACAGATAGGGCGTCCTTGATCAAACTCTGGTATGGCGAGATTCAGGAAATTGTAGTAGACAGCATAAGTTATGTGGTATCCATTATTCCGGTGGTCTGCAATACTTGTCAAATTCATTCATATTCAAGTGTGCCAGCTTCGCATGTCAGATGGTAGTGGATTAGCTCGGCCGGGTTTTCGTGCGCAAGTAGAAACCAAGAGAAGCGTCCAATTGGCAAATGAGAGATCCTCTTGGGTAGATAGCTATGCAACCGATAATGACATTCGCAAAAACTACTAGTACCTGGATAACAAAAACGCCCTTAACATCCAATACAATGCAGTAGATGGCATGCTTGGAGGGCCTAGCGTAAATAGCAACCAATAGACTTGATTGTAAAAGCATGCCTGCTAAGCAGTAGCGACAAATAGTATTGATATTGAATTTCAACTGCGGGTAAGGTACGACTTAACGATAAAGCCAGTCTAAGAAAAGGTATCGAAAACTGTTGACGTCAGTGAGGCAATCGTCGAGGAAACAACCAGAAAATAGACAAAGAATTCGGTTATACTATGTGGAGTAGTACTCCAAAAGTCAACGTGAGACCATACAGGGAATGCGGCAAAGAAACTATTGTGAAACGTCTAAAAAGCAGAAGACCAAACTGCAAAACCAGGTCGCAGGCATCGCCTATTGTGACAGGAGAACAACCTGACTTAAGACATTTAAAATGATATACCTGAGGTCTAGAAGACTTCTGGGAACGAACAAATCGCACAAACGATCGAGGTCTGTTGCCGGCGGGACCAGCAGTGGATGGCTCTCTATCCGCTTCAGTTGCACCCACCAGTGATTTCTCACCGTTTTCGGGAGCGTTATGATTTTTGACACAGTGCTGATTTTCCTTGTCGTGTTCCGATGTCTCTGAGAGAATATGAAAAGCAAACGGTTACCTGTACGACGTTGCCACCTAGAAATTCGTGAAGTCTCTGCAACTTCAGAACGAGCCGGTTTAGGGAAGATGCATTCAATATTTGCCTGCTCCCATCTCTTCCTTTGGAAACTACTGGTATTCGGTTGAGTTTTGGAATCAACGTTAAGACCCTCATCGGGGCAAACATGAGTGGGATGCTGAAAGCAGCTAGATGCAGTTATGGAAGCATTACCCTTTTTTTCTGCTTGTCTTTGTTTTTGACACCGGAAATGCTAGATGTTTGAGAACAGTAAGAAACAGCGCTCTGCAATGTCGGCCAATCTGTGTCCCGGGTGCAAGCCAACCTGGAAAATTCTTGATCTAAACCATCTCCAGAGGCGTCAGGTGCTGAATAAAGGTCGTAAAAGAGTCGAACATCCTACCCTTAGCCCATGGGTTGTCTTTACCAAAGCATCCATTTACACGCATGTGGTCAGAAGCATTGGTATCATATTCACCTGTCACAGCATTGCCATTCAGAACGGCCTGCAAGCAAAAAACAAGTAAGCCAAATGAACCAATATACCTCGTCGGCGGTAGCGAGCCCTAAACCACGGGCACCGCCAGCGGCCATGAAAAAGGGCGCCAAACTTTAGGCCAGCCGGCGTGGCACTCGCGCATTCAAAGACGTAGCCACACGCAACGCACACATTATGGTACGATTTGTTTGTGCATCCAAACATGAAGGCATAACATTATAAATTGATTGAAACAATAAATAAAAATAAATAATAAATAAATAAATAAAATAAATAAATAAAAATAAAAATGAGCCATTGGTTATGCACATAGAGTTCATCCCTACTCTGATCCGGATTGGAATGGAAAGATGGGAAATCATTTGTGTATTCCTTCTTACGCGGATCGTTGAGCCAAAAAATAAAAAGGGCTACGAGGCTTCGGTTTTTCCGTCCATGGCGGTAAATTTAAATTATAGGCGCGCTTTCCTTTTGCGGTTTTACTTTCAAAGGACAGTTTTGTAAGTGTTTACAAGTGTTGTGCAGAAAACTTGACTTTTGTCAAAGTTAGCTAAATCCATATAATTTTTAATCATCACTTCCCCGGATTAGGTCGTACCCGTTTTCGGGTATTACCAAACGTCGTCCATCTTTTTCGGGTTCAGCCTCTGGCTATCTTTCCGACATTTTTGTGTCTTGTAATCCGTTTTGCACCTGGTATTAAAACGTAAATGTTTTTGTTGATTGCGCTGCGGGTAACAGCTTGTCGGTTTTAGTTTGTGCCACTTGTTTCAGCCTTTTTGAATGCGTCATGTTGGATGCACTGGATACCGGCGCTAATGTGTCTTCGGCTGCGTTGATCAGCGAATCTAATGCTGCATGCGGCAGCGTGAGCTTCATAAAGCCCGTGGCGGACGAGTCTGGTGGCGTGCAGTGCTATGTATGCCACTGCTGGTACCATAAGACGTGTACCGATTTGAGCCCTGAGCAGTAAACAGTGATTTTGAGTAGCGATAGCATGCTGTTCCATTGTCTTTTATCCCGTCGCCTTCGGCCTACGCCTCTTGAGGTCACTAAGGAGACATCGACCAACGTCGGGTTGGGTAACCAGTAGTTGTGGGCATTCCTCAATTAGTGGTCTGGTGTGTACCATGCGTTTCAAATCCTGTCACACTACCTGACTTGGGAAGGGATTGACGAAAGCAAATACCGCAGAGTCGCCTTGGTTCTGCCAAGTATGCAAGTCTATTCCATTTGTTAGCTGGCTATCTGTGCCCCTGAAAGGGTGTGAAAAACTAACCGAAGATGTCGAGCAACTGGTGAGCGCCGGAGTTACACCCATGGGATGAAACGGACTTGCAATTGTGAGGGTAAATAACATCCAGAATTCCCTAGTCAGGCCGAAGAAGCGAGCCAGACGTCCCAACCGAACCCCACTGACTCAGCCTCCAGCAGTAGCATCTCCATTCTCTCCCTCCTATAAGTAAAACCGGTGCCTGCAGCACGCCTGCCTCAACTTCTGTACTGCGTGCTGCACCTAGTAGTCTTTTCGCTACACTCGCGACTGTAAGCTACAGTCAACCAGTAATATTGAACAACCCGGCAACCTACGCATCGGTTGCTGCCAAACAAACACCGGAAAGAGCACCGGTAACCTTTGTGCCCGAACTGAAGAAAACAAAACTGCCGCAGCATGGATGGCACGCATCAGTGCCGTTCACAAATTCATCAAGTACATGGGATACTATGCCTCCAAATCCAAAACCAGTAGCCACCAGTCGTAACCATGGGGCCCTACACATTGTATGCACAAATGTCCCCGAATCCAAATCCAATAAAATCAAGGGTAAGTTGACGGACGTTCAAAATCATTGAGGTTCCATCGTACGTCGATCGGTGTCCCTGCTTATCCCACGACATTACAAAGAATCTCGAGCCGCCCAAACGCGTTGCACTACGGCGAACCCCGGTTACTTCGGGTAACACTAAACTCGGCGGAGGAGACTGAGGCCGTTCTGTTGTCTGCGAATCGTCTGCGCTACGACTCAAGTGGAGTGCGCATACTACCCGAAATCCCGTGGAAAGAACGTTCAGGGCATCCCGCTAACAAAGATAGGCACAGAAAAGTCAAGATAAGAAACCAGTGATTGTTCACGGTGTTCTCTAGCTTACGGATTTCTCTTCCGAAGATGCTCTGATGCACGACCGCGAGCCATGGCACTGCATCCGGGCGGCTCTTTCTCTCGAAAATGTCGTGGTTACCTCGTTGATAAGGATCCCGTATCTCCAAACAAAAAGAGGCGGTCCCAGGCGGTTAAAACTTGTGTTACAGACAGAACTAACGGCACAAACCCTACTAAAGAACCGGACTAAATTCCGTTGCAGATTGCCAACAGTATTTCGTCAGTAGAGGCAAGACTCTTAATGCAAACGCCAACTGCAGGACCAGACTTGGGGATTGTTTCAACAGTAGTAATTATATCCGGAGGGACGCAGCAGAGCACGAGAGAACACCGGGATCCGGGGCATCTGATACCTGCTTATACATCAAATAGAGAAATAAATAAATAAATAACTGGTATATTCTCGGTTGGTTCGTTTCGCTCTTGACTGGTTGTATCTTTGTGGGAGTTATACTTCGAGTACAGTCTACCATCTGCCTACTGGAGATCTTTTATATCTACTCTGATATTTATCAGACCTCCGCCATCTGGTATTTTCCTTGGCAATATCGTTGTCCCTTATTTGTTACTTCTCCCCTTTCCATTACTATTCTCCTTCGTGGCTTACTCTCTAACTTGGTCTCAAATGCTTGCGGCAAAAAGGGGAATATCTACTAGCCGTCGTGTAAACAAAGCGAGTAAAATGGGGGCAATCCAGCGACCAACGTGACCATGCCGTGCTTCGTTATGGTGATGGACGTATTTTCTTCTATGCGCCGAGAAAGCGCGCAGCTGCAAGAGGAGTTGGCGAGTATGAAAGTGACCTTTACCAGCTTACAGCCAATAGGTGAGCGTTTAGTGGCTAATACAAGCCTAGTTCACCCTGGCAATGTAATGGATGAAAAGTGCTCCGAGTCTCCCATGCGCTTCCTCAATGCTATTAGTACTGAGGTCATAGACCGGATAAAATGCCTCACGGAGATAGTGGTTTATAATGTACCTGACCGTTTAAAAGTTCACACCATCAAGAAGGTACTGATGGATATCTGCGGTTTAGAAGGTAATTTAATCAGTTGCACCAGAATGAGGAAAAGGGCTATTAAAAACCAATGTCCCGTGCTATTCAGTTTGATGCAGAGCGTTCGGCCCGTAAATTCCTGTCATACCAAAAAGACTTCCGGTCGCGCACAAGCTTTGTCCAGTTAAAATTAGTGAACGCAAAGACAGCAATGCAATGCCGTTACGAAAAGCTTTCTGCATCCAAACCTACTAATGAGCGGACTCCTGGAATATCTTCTGATCCTCTGCAGGATTTTGTCACCCCGGAGGCCTCCCACATAGTTGATTTAGATGTCGCAGAGGATATAGCTCACGGTGAGATCAAGCAAATGGTACAAAACCATTGCTCGGTGGCAGAAATGCTAAAACTGGAGGTTATGGATGCCCATGACCCCAAGCGACTTTGGGAGATAAGTAGTTGTCCTGAGAAGAAACCCGGGACTTGTTCGCCTACATCCGAGTTTCCACTCGGTTGTACAGATCATCCTAATGGACCAGGAGGGCAAGTCTCAGAGGCATCATTGTCAAAGACGATCAACACAGCAAGCTGACCCTTGCCACCCGAAGTACCCCAATTTGGTCGGCGAGCATCTAGTATGTCACCTGTCTGGAACCGACACACGCCAGCTCCTCCAACTAAACGTCCTCGCGAGCAAAATTCACCATACTGCTCGTCTGCTACGGTCATACCATTCATTCTTGCGTCAGAAACAGCCAAGCCGGAAGCCGCACTGCACACGGGTACCAAAGGAAGAAATACTTCGTTTCGTACTATTGTATTTAACGTTCCTGATGACACATCCTTGGAAGTGTTCAGGAGCTGGATTCTTGAGGTCAATGGAATCCAAGGAAACCCACTAGAGGTTGTGCGACTGAACAAAAGAATAAGTAAATTCGCGGCACCACTCGAATTAAGTACTAGGGACGAATCAACGCTCCGAAGTATAAGGACAAGTTGTGAAGAGCTGCGTAATAGAGCAGAGCTGAAACAGCTATATTTTGGGCCAATGAGGTTGAACCGACGTGGGGGCCCATCACACTTCGTGCCTGGAGATCGGGTTTCTCACACCCATAGTGATCAACAGGTTCCCGTTCTATTCTCGTCTCAGAAGCCACACACACGTGAGCTTGAACCAAAATTTCCACCTGAAGCGACGATGGCACCCAGAGCCAAACGGCCCCGCGTAAGGATGACTCCGAAAAAATCAGCGAAGGCAGCTACCCAAACCTCACACACCCATGAAACAGCAAAGTGTGCGGCATACCCCAGCCGACATCCGAAGGGGGTATTTGGCCGTATACTACCCAGGTACTTAACGTACCCGAGGATCTTTCTTTTGATGCATTTACGAGAGCTATCCTTGCAGTATTTGGTTTAGCAACACGTTCGGTAGGTGTCGACAGACTACCTAAAAGAAGCAGTAAATTCCCTTCACTGATCAAAATATATTTTAAGGAGGAAGCAACTTTAAATACCGTCGGAACAAACTTTGAACAACTACGCAGTGCAACCATGATGGAGCAACTTTTTCACAAACCGCGAAAGCTAGCGGTAATGAAAATAGCACGCGGTGACAGGGAAGCAATCACACGTCCCATATCCACACACCGGACTTCCGCAGCTAGTACATCACCCAATGTTATTCAAGGTTCTTCTCACCATGTTCCAGATAGTCCGGACTTTGGAGTACCTAACTTATCCCACCGGTTGTTACCGCCACAAAAACTAATTGAGCGGGTAAATTCTCTTCTTTCTACACCACAGCACGAGCCTTTTTAATCCCAGGTAGGGATGAGCCGCGACAAGCTCATCCCGACACCCAATACGTCACCAAAGAAAAGCACGCTCTTACTTCTTTTGACCCAGTTCCTACAGCTTCTACAGATGGCCCAGTAGCTCTTCGTGCTCCGATTATGTCATCCATAAAACCGGGAGACACTGGCCAACTTTTCTCCATTATACTCATAAATGCCAGGTTGCTGAACAACACGATGCATATTCTACGCCCTTTGGCTATCCTTGCTGCGCCTGATGCAATGCTAGTCACCGAAACATGGTTTGGTGCCTTTACGTTCGATGATTCCTTTTTCATTCAGAGCTACCAGCTGTACACACATTCGCGTACACACAAACGAGGTGGAGGGTGTGCTATTTATCTGAAGCAAAATTTCTCTGCTAGTATCGAAGTCCTAGATAACACCGAAATATTGGACTCTATATGGATAACGGTTGATGCCATGGGACCCAAGTTACTACTTGGATGTATTTACAGGGATTCTGTTACATCACCTGTGAGTGACATAGCGCTAATAACTACTTTTGAGCTAGCTGCAAGCCATCCATGTGCATGCAAGCTTGTGGCGGGCGACTTCAATCTTCCTGAAATCCAGTAGTTTCCACCCACTGCCCCAGCGAAGGGTAGTGGGCTATTAGCCTGCATCAACTTGGGAGGATGGGTGCAGCATGTAGCAACGCCGACCAGGTCCAAACACCTGTTGGACCTGATATTTACACTGGGTATATCCAATATACGTGCATCTGTAGGCCTAGAGTTTCCGGGGAGCGACCACAGCGTGGTATACTGCTCGCTGTTTGCAAACATCTCGGCAAACTGTACGAGTAGATCAGACGCCATTGAGATATACCGGCCGATAAGCTCCATAGACTGGCCCACATTTGCCACGATTATTCGAGCAAGGAACTGGGAACAGTTCTTTCTGTCCGACTCCCTGGAGCAATCGTCCGCAACATTTTATGGCGAACTGCACTATTGTCTAGACCTATTGGCTCCATTTCCTCCTTTAAATAAAAGTTCAGGAAAAATTAGGAGGCAAACTAAGCTGCATGCAAGGTTGAGGCAACTACGACGTTCCTACTACGACGTTCAATTTTGCACATGTGCTGAGAGCCAACGAGATTGCGAGCCAGCTATCGTCCAGGTCTTTATTGATTAAAACATCCCAAGAAAGAGCAGCCATGGCCAGTGCAAACAAAGCCAAGCACCTTAGCTGGCTGCTGCGTTCTCGCACTCCTCATTATGGAGCAAAGATCACTTCCATACGCGTCGGCCCTTGCAAAGCAAGTGAAGATCCACGGACTATATGTGAGATGTTCAACTCTTACTTCAAAGAGTCCCAGTGTGAAGAACTGTCCCCGGTCACTACTGAGCTGTATGTGTCCACCAACCAGCTACTCTCCACGGTTCAGTTCGAGCTAAAAGGCATCCGTTCCGCTATCAAAACCATAAAACCATCCACCAAACTTGGTCCTGATGGAATTCCACCCATACTACTTAAGAATGGGAGCGATGACCTTTCCATACTCCTCTTGAAACTCTTCACACTCTCTATTGAGAAGGGCCAATACCCATTGGTTTGGAAGCACTCGTTCATCACACCGCGCCATAAAGGTGGCTCCGTACAGGAAGTCAGCAACTACCGACCCATAAACCACACATCTATTCTCTCACGCGTGATGGAGAAATCGATTAAGCGTGCGCTTATGGCCTGCTTGAATGCAGGAGGCCACGTTAGCAGGTCACAGCATGGTTTTCTAAGCGCACGATCCCGCGCAACCCGCCAGCTTGATTTTCTCAACCTGTTCACTGGCGCGATTGATTCAGGTCTGACGATTATTACGCTATACCTGGATTTGCAAAAGGCGTTCGATAGGGTTCCAGATAAACGCCTATTACATAAGCTCAAGGCTTACGGTGTAGTCACTCCTCTGCTTGACTGGCTTAAATCCTACCTAACCGGGCGTACGCAGTCCGTGAATGTAGCCCACTTTGAGTCCATCCCTGTCACAGTTTCCAGCGGTATTGTGCAAGGCAGCGTGCTTGGACCAACCCTGTTTTTGATTTATGTGAACGACATCTGTAGCAGCCTGCGCCATGGTCGCCCATTCCTCTTTGCCGACGATATAAAGGTCGTATATGTCTTCCCACCAAGCGCCAAAGTATCCGCACTACAAGAGATCCGTGAAGACTTGAAGACCTTAGAGTCGTGGTGTCAGAATTGGCAAATGACTTTCTCTGCTGATAAATCTAGTATTCTGACCCACAAATGCTCCATATCGGATGGTGCGTTTACGTTGAATGGTACGCCCATCCAACTAAAAACGTTAGCTACTGACCTAGGTATTCGCTATTCTATGACCCTCAACTTTCCAGAGAATGTGCAGTATCAGGTAGCAAAAGTACGCAGAATGGTCTTCCACATACGCCGCCACATTAACTCGGCTGAAGCACGGTTGGAGCTTTACCGCAGTCATGTTCGTCCGCAGCTGGAATACTGCCCCTTCATCTTCAGTAACTTGCGGAAATCAGACCGCATATTGCTCGAAAAGGCTCAGCGGCGGTTTACCAAAATAGTAGTCCCACAAGGCCTAGCGCTTAGTTACCTACAGAGGTGTAACCATCTCAAACTCCAGCCTCTATGGCTGCGGCGCATTAGCTTAAACCTATGCTTCTTACATAAGTTAGTATACCAAGCATGCTAGACTTGTTCACCCTCTATTTATATAGGCACCTCCACTTTTCGATCCACTCCATTTGCCCTCCAAAAAATTAGCTGTTGGACTCAATCTCGTTTCGCCGACAAATCCTACCTCGTCTGCTCGGTCTCCTGCTTTCCAACTTCTCTCAGACTCCTGTGACATTACTGGCTATCGTTCAGACGACTGAGCGCCGTTTGTATTCAATCATTCTTCAATCGGACGATCTGTCATCCGTAACACAGCCTCAGCTGATCAGCCAAATTCCATGGGACTGCTACCAGGCTACCGGGATGTTAGCGGTCTAGGCTCCGTCGATCCAAAGCACTTCCTCCCTCACCTTGATATCCAGCCGAACTTGTTCGCCCAATGTTAACATAGCCACTTCTATCTCTGACCAGTCCAATCCTGCTGACTCCACTTTCCTTCCCAAATTAACCATAGGACTCAATCACAATGCGCCGACCAAGTCCAACCTCGGCAGATCGGTCTTCTTCTCTCCTACTTCTGCGACGCTGCCTGCCGTACTCGGATGACTGAATGCTCGGTCACCCTTACCTCGAGAGCCACGTTAACTGTGGCATTCCTTATCCGTAAACGTAAACTCTCGACTCTGTCCTCTCCTTCTCGCGGCCTGTCTTTATCACTTCTTCATCCGCATAGCGAGCTCTCAGAGCCCTGCCCTAATATCCTCTTTGATTGCTTCCTAACTAGCGCTATGTAGTCTTAGGCTCTGTAGCACCAACACACAACTTCTCTCACATTGCGAGCCTGCCTGACTTGCATACCTTATATTCATGTAGCCACTTGCATCCCAAACCTATCCGTCTCCGCTGACCCTTTATTTATTTTCCCACCTTAACTGTTCGACTTACTCCCAATGTGCCGACTACTCCAGTCTCGTCTGATCGGTCCCCTGCTCTCCGAGTTCATTCAGACTGCTGCGACGTTACCGGCATTTGATGAGAACACCGAACGCTCTGTCCCCATTACCTCTCGAGCCCCATGGACTTTTCCACACCTTATAAGTAAACCTCTCTCTGTCCGGACCGTCTCCTCTCCTTATGGCGTTCTCTACTTTCATTTCTTCTCTAATCGGACTGCCAACTCTCCGTGCCTTGTAATAACCTAGTCTCATCTGACCGGTTTGCTCCTTTGACCTTTTCCAGACTAACAAGATATACCGATCTAATCTCTGTAGACTCAAAACTATGTCTTACTTACATTGACAGCCGGGTAGACTTGTTTACCCTTTATTAATTTAGGCACAGCCATCAGTAACCTGTACCCTCTATCCTTCAATCAGATGACCGACGCTTAATGCCATGCCCTTCTTTGTAATCATGTGATCGGTGAAATGCTCTGGGACTACCACGAGGCCTAAGGATGTGTCGACTATTCAAGTCTCGTCTGTTTGGTCTCCGGCTCTCAGAGTTCGCTCAGACCACCGGGATATTACCGGTGATTTTTCAGAACTGATCGATTCATACTTCGCACGAGAGCGTCCTTGGCTTCACCACACTTTAGTAGTAAACCTTTTTCATCCTGACTATCCTCTCCTAATTGCTCTCACGAGTTACTCTTCGCACTGCCGTCCGCATTCTTTCGCTCATAGCTGATTCTTTAAAATTCCTTTTCTTCTTGGAACGTTGCCTTACCTATGTTGCTCCCGCATTCGGTCTCAACCTAGTTGTCCTTAGTTTCACCTAACGTGCCGCTCGCATTCGGTCTGCTGTCATCATCATCGGTTTACCTGTTACGCTCCAACAATCATATTAATCGCTTAACTTTGTCAACACGCTTTGTTATATCCGTCTCTTGACCCTGCGCGTGCAGATCCTCCTTTCTACCTAATAGTTGTAGTCTGAGTCACACCACCGACGTGATGTAAAGAACGCGCTTGCAAATCATGTATACTAAACAAAATTACATAAATTTTAATGTATCATAGGCACCGTTGCGCGCCACCAGTCTGTGTTTATGCTTCTTGCTTCATTGCTGTCTTTCTGTTTGGCTGTCTCTTGTCCGTTGCCGGTTTTCTCCCGAGATTTCCACAGATACATCAGCCAAAACAAGATGGTTTATCCACTGGGACTGGTCGACCCACCCTCAATAGCCAGCTGGTTTACGTGCTTGCCCTTTTCTCCGGGAGATGAAGAACCCACATATCGTTCCAAATGGAGCTCTTTCCGCCATTCTGGAGAAGCTACCACCACGGGGTCTAAACAATTGGGTTTAGCTCGCCTCGTGCTCACAGTAGAAAAATTTGCTCACCTGGAATAATGTATTTACATGGATCCACTGTTCCACAATCAAAGACAGACGGTTCTGGCGTGATTATCTTCACTGCCTCAAACATTCCGATTCTCCAGTCACCTGGAGAATTTCTGATGTCATTTCACGGACAGCATTGCGCGCGTATAAGCGGCTTTTCCGATGATCTTTCATGGAGTTCTCACTTGGCCATGGAGACACTTGCACTTACATTTGAATGAATTACTAGTCCACTTTGCGGAGAATAGCATTTCTTCCTGTTATGGACATATTCAGACACAAGAAACAACTTCACTCACCGACCCCATGACAAGTCCAGCGTGGATAGCTGGACACGGTTTGCGAGCAGAACAAGAATATAATAGAAAAGCCGGCCTCTATTAACAATGTGTTTACTCACCTGCGTCAATATCATTCAGCTCTGCGACTCTTTTACATCATTGACCGGCTTCAACGACTACTGCCGGATCATTACTAAGCCATTCGGCCAACCAACGAAGAATTTTGGCCGTCAACCGACTGCGAATAATAGAGTGCAAAATCGGTCCATATGATGCATAGCCGACTAGCACTACAGTTCAACGGAAAATACGACAGTGTTCCAGGACGTGGTGGGTTTTTGCCTGGCAAGCGTTCTCCCTATAAAAAGCCACAAATGTCCGCTTAACAACACTGCAACGTGGCGGATGTGACTCGCCACAAAATAAAGTCACAGCTATACATTTCACACGGACGCAGTCCTCAGCCTCCTACA
Organism: Dicrocoelium dendriticum; assembly: GCA_944474145.2. Lineage (NCBI taxonomy): Eukaryota > Metazoa > Platyhelminthes > Trematoda > Plagiorchiida > Dicrocoeliidae > Dicrocoelium > Dicrocoelium dendriticum. The sequence goes on from OX104064.1 coordinate 86,172,258, forward strand.
TCCAACCTGTGCAACTAATTCTGCCATGATGAATGCTTTAGTTCAGTACAGATCATCCCGGCTTCGTAATGGTCATTGATTGCACTAAACCTTGTCTGGGCACCTGTGCTCATGGATCACTACATGGCAAATTTACCCCCCACTTGGTTCTTGACGCAAAAGTTTTGCGCGCCACAGCGCCATCATGGTCCTTGATCTGACTATTACCTGTCAATATTCTCGCTCATATGGACTACATCTTTTCGTTTCTTCATTTTGTTGAAACGAAATGTTTTAATATTCCAAAGAAGCTATGCTTGTATGCATATCTGATCATGCCTTTAGAGGTGTGTCTCGTTTTACAGAGAATATACCATTTATTTATTTATTTTTTATTTAAGCGGTGCACTGACACTGAGAAGAGGATCAGAATTCAACCTCCGTAACAAGCACTGCACAGTTGCCCCGCTGCCAGCGAGGGAGAAACTACGTTCACGTATCTTCCTTGTCGCTTATGTAAATATCTGGAACAAATTACCTTCACAGCTGCGGGAGATTCACAATCCACAGGCTTTCAAGCAGGAGGTACGAAAGTTTATGTGCCTGGATAACCTAAGACGCCTTTTCAACATCTGTGATTCTGATGACCACCTTTTTGAGACCGGCCCCGATGGGGCATATATCACATTCGCATTACGTTTGCACCATTCACAGCTATTCCAGTACTTACGGGTTAGCGCGGTCAATGCACGCAACCGGCAACACAAGCATAGTGGAAACTGGCGGTTGTCCTGCGTTAAAGCTTTTCTTCCATGCTCAATGGCGTGTAACACAGGCGCTTGCAAAATGTGATTAAAGGAAAGATTGAAGAGAATGAATGTGATCAGTGTTGGAGCAACTGGGCACATGTAGTCTACCTTGGGATTAGGGAAGGCGATTTCACATTCCACGTCTTGCCGCTAGAACGTGCTTGGTTGCTTCTGGGCGGCGACAATGAGCAATAACATAGCAAGGGCGAAGCGCTGGCAAAAGCATAAGTTATAGCACTTACACGTGCGTGCGGCGTCGGTTGTAACGTAAGTGAACTTTTAAGATGTTGCAAGGAAGTGTGAGTTTACTAGTTTACAAGCAGTAAGGAACGGATCTGCATACCTGCCGAGTAGTTCATTATAAGCAAGGGAATTCAACCTAGGCGGCTTCAGGTGAATGCCTGTGGAGCATCAGATGCAACAGTGGCGCATGACCATAAGCGCAAATTAGTTTAAGTAGGAATCCCGGCAATTACTTACGGGCACGCCTCAGCTGGGAACGAATACATTGGCAAGTTCAATGGCAAGTAGACATAGATGATAGTATGATATTGATTTGTATGGATCATAGACAGGGGCTGCGCCTGGCAATAGGCTGAGAGAAGTTTAATTATTGCTCGCGGCTTAAACCTACCGGCAGTATTCATCTGGAAACACAAAATTAAACAGCGTTAATAGAAAGTGGACATACGTTTTGGAGTGTTAGCAGCTCCGCGGCATAAGAGACAACGGTGGCGCATGGACGCAGGCTGAAGGAAGCGCAATAGATGTTCGCGGCATTGATCTACCGGTAATCTTTATCTGTAAACACAAATTTCAACGGCCACGGTGGCAATTAGAGATAAAAGTGGAATTAGAGCTATTCAGGTGCAGTGGGGACAAAATCAGCTATTTCCCACTTTAATGTGAACCCATGGAAATTATGTGTATTCTGACTGTGACAAGGATGGTGTATTTGTTAACCAATTATTATTTAGCGGAAGTTCCTGTGGTGGAAACAAAGGTCCTTACTATGTAGCAAGAACGGAACCCTTCTAAACCCAGTTGACCTGAGTGGATGCAGTTGAACCTGCTGAGGCGTAACTAAGTAAACTGCTGACAATAGTGTTTCAGTTTTTACTTAACAGCTCTACATCTTCCTCTAAATGAAAGGCGCTCGCCGCTTCACCTAGCCTTAAAACTAGCAACAGACTACTATAAACGAACTACAGGATATTCAACCTGCTGCAAGTCAGGATCCAGAGGCTTGAAAAGCTGCTGAAAGTTTCGTTGGTAGTTTACCAAAATAGATATTTTGCACCCACGACGGAAATCATAAGGGATTTTCTTTTGATTCCAGTCCCATCTGAATGTGCTTCTTACACTGCTTCTTACACATCGGTATACAGCCACTTTCGTTCCTCCTTTCTAACCTTCCTACTATAATTCTCAGCTTAATTGACAGCAACTTAAGTGCCACTAGAGTGGGACCGTCTGCAGCCACCTTGCTGGGGCGCTCATCGGAGGCTTATCGGCAAAGTCTCTCATAAGGCCACGCTGTACCGTTGCTCTGACGGCGTTCAACATTCGTCGGATAACTTTCCCAACCAGTAACGTTTATCAGGGTTGCTTAACTTCCCTCTTTTTATTCACTTTCCTCGTGGACTCCATCATGTAGCTTCCCTTTAAAGCATTTCACCTGTCCGGTGAAAGGGCAGTTGATCTTGCTTATGCGGATGATATCGTCTTGCTGGAAGGAGGCAATTGTTGTGGCGATACATGAGTGAGGTTCCAATATTGTACCCTTAAAATACAGGCATGTCAAGCTTACGAGCGTGTTGCTTAAATGTTTAGAGAAGATTACCGGAAGGCGAATTTGCGAGTTCTTATTTGCTCATAAGTTGATCGAATTGAAACAACATGGCTTTGTCAAGAAGAATTCAAGCCTTGTCAATTTGTCTTTCTACTTCGATGAGGTAACCGGTTGTCGTGATAATGAGATTTGATAGAGGTTTGCCAATTTGACCCCAGCTTAGCTTTTGCTTAGTACTCTACCGTTTCCTAGTAGTGTATCTGACCTGGTTTGGGATTCATTCTCAGTTGTTCAATTGGATATCAGCAATTCGTTTATAAAGCACCTGCTAAGTTCGAACCAGTGATGCCATCTCAAGTACAGACATCACGCAAGGTGAGTTCACTAAGGCTCTGTATTTGCTCACCGGTTATTCTTCATATTCATAAATACCTTAGCGTCTATTGTTGATGACGTCTGTTACCTCTTTGCCGATGAGCTGAAACCGGCTAGAATGGATACTAGAGACTAGTTTTCCAGGGATCTCTGCACCGTGGCAGCGTAAGCTGTCGTACGGGATTTGTCACTTAACGTCCGTAACCACCAGCCGCTGACTTCAAGCTAGAAGGGGACTACAGAACAGGTTTCTACTAGACCCCTGACATTGCAGCCTGTGGATAAAAGACGTTGCGTAGATTCCATTCTTAGGATTAACGTCAAAACCTCAGCGCAAAATAAACATACTAACAACAAAGCGCGGCAGAAACTCTTCAGCATCAGGAGGACTTTGCGCAATACTAGGTCAGGGTTATTTCTCTCATAATATAAAGCGGTAGTACGACCATACTTAAACTACTGTGTCCAAGCGTGAGCTCCAAATCTCCGGATGGATGTTACTGGTGTAGAGTACAGAAGCTGGCGACTAGAATGATTGTGGGCCAACGTGAAAAGACCTCCGATGAGAGTTTGAAAAGCTTGGATTTATGTTCCATGGAACTGTATGTTGTGAGGAGATCAAATCTAGCTGTTTCGGATCATGAAGAGCCTCAGTGGCGACAAGCCTACTGACCTATTTGAGTCAACTATATCGGACCATCTGAGGGGTCATCAACTTAAGCTCAAGCAGCAAAGGTCTTGACTAGATAGTAGGGAGAATACTTAGCAAAAACCATTTTTGGAATTTGTAACAACCTTCTCCTGCGTTGATGAATTGCACGGCGGTTGACACCTTCCAGAGAGGCCTAGACAGGGGCTGGTAAAAACCTTTTGCAGAATTTTTGTAAACTTATTGATGCTGTTGCATGAAACGCAAGTTGAATAAAAGACCAATTGTTTCTTCTTTCTTCGTTGCTTTTGCAGTAGCAAGAAATGCCTTTGAACGTCGGAGCATCAAGGCCGCTGGTGGTTTGCCGGTGCAGAGCAGGAATTTGGTTAGGCGGTAGCCATTACCGCCTTGCGAGCATGCCTAGACCCGACCTGACCTGCATTTTTATGATGTTGCGGCGGCACAACCACCCAAGCATAGCCTGACTAGAATGGTCCCAATAATTGGTATGCCCTTCGCACCGTTAAAGTGCGTTGTGTTGCTTTAAGACCACCAGCGACCTGATGAACGTATGGCGCATACTACCAAGGAAAGATTTGAGTTAGCTGATTCATTTATCCGGTTTGGCGTCTTCATCAACAACGACGGTTGTATAGCTATGGAGGCCCATTCACGTTTTGCAATAGCTATAACTACCTATTGAATCAGCGACAGTTTTGGAGACAGAAAAGGATTGTCATGTATTTGGAAGTCCGTGTATACTGTGCCACAGTGAGGGCCACGCTGCTACATGGAAGTGTAAACTGGACCTTTTGGTCCGAAGACCTAAGGCGTCTTCGAGTCTTTTATCATCGTTGTCTGCAAAGTATTGCTGGTGTCGGATGACAACAGCGCGTCTGCAACGGGGATGTGCGTAGGTAAGTACTGGGTGGTGCTAGTAATGCTCTCCTTCGAATAACAGATAGCAGTGAAAATGTTACATTGAGGCGGGCATTTGCTACGTACATCTGGTCACCGATTACCTAGGACAGACTAGTTTAGTCTACTTGGTGTATGGTGGCGTAAGGCTCGAGGTGGACAAAAGGTGAAGTTGTAGCCAAAAATGAAGGCATTGTCGACCAAACTGGGTGCCGTTAGTCCTTCTCCTCTTGCAGGCCGAAGATCTAACCCGCTCTTTGCCTGGCTCGAGAATTTGCAAGACACGGCTAACAACTGTCATCAGTAGCGCAGCTGTTGCAGTCTCCTAGCCGGAGTGCCTGTTAGAAGGGTGTTTGGTGTTGAGTTGGCTGCAGACAAACGCTAATTGTAACGCTGAGCACTGGCAGAAGCAAGTGAGCTGTCTCCCTGAAGCCGCTTTATCTTCGCACGATAGCGAGATGTTGGAGATCTTATGCTGTTAACACAAGGTGTATGCGCTTTGACCCTCAAGGTTTGCTTAAGGCGTTTAAACTTTTAGGTGAGGTCCCACCTCTCCTCATAAATATACTTTATTCCTTGGTTCATCGTGGTTGTATGGCATCAAAGCACCGGTTAAAAAAGCTTCTGTACTGCTGTAGATGATGGTGAAGATGACAAAGGCAGAACGTATGAGACGTAAACATATGAAAATTTATAATACAGTTAGTTACACATCATTTAGCCAAAGAAGTACTTATCGTAAGGTTTCCTTCTGCACTAAGCGTTGCGCTCCAAGTTCCTAAACTCAGCAAAAAGTACTCATCCGTTGCTGTGAATATGAAAGCATCATGAAAGGTAACACAACTTACCAGGCACAGAATGCACAGAAATACGCGCTTTCTCCATAGAACCGGCACATTTTGCTGAACTCATTGTTGTACACGTCGCGTATTACTCATTGTAAGGATGATTTCTACATTCAGCATCCTCTTCTTGCTAACCTACAGCGCATACGTTGTTATCCATATTAACTGCGTTGGATGGCGTGCGAACGCGCGGCCATTGCTGTGTGCGATGTCGGACAGAAGTAGTGGTAGTCAACTTTCGTAACCTCGTTCCTATGATGTAGCTGCTGCCTAATGGAACATTTATGCGCCGCAGTTTCAATAATGACTTATCTTTCAAAGATATGCGACGGATCTCCATTGTCACCTCAGCAATAACATCCGCGCTGGTGGAAGCTATGGCACTAATAAAGGAAGCAATTAATGTGCGTGTCGAGGTCACCGTAGAGACACTGATGCTGTCAGGTCCCTACGCGGTTGTCCGTGTTGTAGTGCGGAGCAGAAGAAAATGGGCCTCCGGCTAACAGGAGCACCCCCGGGGAACGGTGTCCTCCTACAAAATAGATCAATATTGCAGTTCACTGCCATAGCAGCAGTAGCTTGTGCATAGCCTTCCGCCTCTTAACAAGCCGCTGAGACCCGTAGCCAAACACCTACACCGTCCTATCACCAAATACCACCACCACCACCACCGCGAGCAGATTAATTGCTTGGCCAAGCACTGTACTCTCGTGGCACGTACCTCATGCAAACTGAAGGCAGTGACCTACACCTCTACAATTTCCATCGCCGAACCATCACGATGCAGCAGTCGCCCTCCATGTTTATGCAATAAGGCATTCGCGTGGACATGCCGCGACACAGCGACACAAATATTGTGCCTTCTGGGCATGGGCCATTGACGCTGGAGTGAAAGCCGCATCCAGCAGCGACATAAAGTTATACCATGTAGCTCTTATCCTCCTTGGAATCTACTAGCCAATATCTGCAGTCGAAATTAACGCTGAGTACAGTGACATGCCCACAATGGACACCAAAGGGACACCGTGCATAGCCACTACAACGTCAGCATAATTGATGCGTACGCAGACAGTTCCGTAGGCAGTGAATTAGGCCGCGCGAAATTCTTCCCCTGAAGGTATGCACTTAGGTCAACAACTGCCGCACTGCGTGCTAAAACCAACTTAAACAGTGTCCATAAGGAGGAACGCAAGTGAACTGTCCTTTGAGATGCACGTTCTTAGTCTTTACGTTGTTGTTGTGTGGCAGCCAAACAACACTTCATTTAGCTTATGCGCCGCCCGGAAACCAACCCAATCAAGCCAAGTATGTTAGAAATACCGATAAGCTTCAATGTTCTTACCATTAGTTATATTTAGGAGACGATAAAACTACGCCGTTTCTCTGGTGAAAGGAAAAGCTCGAATCCATTAGCAAAACGTTGTCTTGGCAACTGCCTTCATACTGCTTAAATGCGAACACTTCCTGCTTATATCACTGATGAAATGAGACCGGCAACTTACCAAGGCTGCGTCTGGGTAAACGGCATGAAAAACATTTGCCTATGCTTACGATGCACACATTTGCAGTTTCCCACACCAGTTCAGGCATACCTTGCTCCGCCTGACAGTAACCGTAGGCGGGTTCATAAGAAGGCAAGGCATAGAAAAATTACATGGAAATACCAGTCACATCAACGAACACACAGTGCTAAACATGGAACCGCCGTAGTTGATCTGATAAATAGCATCCGCCAACGCCACCTCACTGTAACGCGCTACCAATGCTTTTATCTCAGAAGGCACAAAATAGCGGTACCGCACCTTCCTGCAATCCTCTTGAAACCTGCATTTACCATACTTTTCTATAACCTTCGACGCTTACTCCCCTTCGTTCCTGTTCCACTAGCAAACGCGCCGTCTGCTGCCAAACAAACGTTGACGTTTTAAAAGGAAAGTGTCGCACTACCTGTGCGTTCCTGTAAGTTGCCATCGGTCGTTTGACATAAGCCTCTTGCGCATATGCCAACATGCAGGTACGTGGATAGAACCACGGATTTTTGAAGGGAAACAAGTAAAACGCTTTACGAACCAAACACCGTGTCCTAAACGCAAACCTTGCAATATGACCAAGAACAGCGCCGTGCAGTGGTAGCATCGCCCACCATATATACTACTTTAATAACGAATTCCCATGCTTATTGACTACTACGAGCTTTGGATGGCCGAACAACGCTAGAAGCACAATTTAAACTTGAAGCCTTCCGGAAGAGCTTTCTCTGTTTTACTTTGTAATTTGCAGCCGAGAACACGCCGCTCCTACAAAATTGGCAGCCATTCCCTTCTGATACCTTTTCAGAGTTTTAGTTACCTCTTCAATTTTTCGGAGTGTGCGCAAATACAGACAAATGAACACTGCCGAATTGACAACTATGGCCAAAAACAAAAGAGGCAAGGAATGTATTGCCTTCCGCAGTTCATGAAAACGCCATATTAACCAATTCCTCGAAGCTAACCATGCACAAAATATCTTTATTTATTGGTCGGCATAATCCCGTAGGCCTCCTTCCAACAGCTGGGACTGAGTACCAAACACGGGTTTCGAATTACCGTATTGTTATTCGCGCACTGGATGAAACCAAATATACAAACTGAACAACACTCAAAGCGAAAGACAAATTTTTCTAAAGCTAGCATATTGCAAAAAGTAGAACAACTGGGCTACTAAGAACATCTTATGTGTGCTAGGTTTGGTAAAGTTCAAATCCATGCTATACTTTGGTGGTGGACAATCCCACTATCGCCTGTGGCGGGCAACTTAATTAAAAAATCGCAACGTAAACGTTAAAAATGTAACCAGCGCGTTTGGAAAAGTTAGAAATGTTAAAATAGATGATGAAGCGGATAAATGGTGAAATGGTTGCTTAAATTGACAAACTTGACAATCCGTATATAAGTGGCGTGCTATGGGGCTCCGCCATAACTGACAGCGCTATGGACACTAGGTGTTTCACGTTCGTCAAGGGGTCAGCCTCCATGGCACTGGATGGGGAGTACGGTTCAAATAGCTAAACGTCAGCAACACAGCTGGTGGTGAACGGCGAGCAGTTATTCAAACAGCCAACGAAGGAGGAAGAGGAGAAAATTGAAGCCTTTAGCCAAGACTTCTCTGCATTTCAATGTCAATCCTGCACGTCATTTCTCCTGTACAATTATGGACCAGCCGGTCGACGCCGCCGAAACCGTGGTATTGTGCTACCGAAAAGGATGGCATATTTGTAGGTGAAGTACGCATGTGTTCATGTCAAGGGGAAACGTGGTGAAGTCCGCCGGTAAGTGATTTCATTTACCCTGCTGAGACTGCCCATTTAGTTACAGAGGCTGCACTTGTGCTGCTCACGTCCCGTGTCGTTTCGTCGATGATTTCTATAACATAACGGCTTACTCCATGACGTATAGCCAGGAAATTTACGTAGGAAAACCATGGTTATACTTGATTAACCGCAGGCTTTCGCAACAGGATGAGGAGCAAGTTTAAAGCTCCTGCTATGTTTTAAGAGTACGCTTGCGGTACTCGATTTTGCGTTGGTTGACCTCCAATTGCGGTTAGTACGTACAGACGTTAGGTCTATACGTAACAGGTGCGCTAAAACGAAGCGTGCGATCGAAGCGGTTCGAGTAAGGGGCTGCTGCATGGTGAAGGTTTATGCGACATAGTGGACAACGTAGGTATATTACAGTATGTAATGTTAAACCGCGAAGCGTTATAACATTTTGTAATCGCTTCTGCAATGTCATCTTGGTTGGCGCCACACGCCAGCACAACCAGTGTGCTTATGTGCTATGGCATGCAAGGCTGGTTGAAAAACCGGGTTTCCTAGTAGTCATTTTCTATGCCCTCATGACTAACAAAAGTAGGCTCAGTTACCATGCTGCGATGCAGCGAATGACGGAGCCGTTACCGAACAGCCGTACCACAAAGACGTTGGTTCCAGGTTTCTGCTTAGCGTAAGTGAACGCTTTCAAACCATGCCTTCCAAAGGCGCATGTGATGTTTTGCCGCTTCCATTACTAAGGGACATTTGAAAGTGTTGCGGTCATGTAAAAGGTTGCAAATCTATGGACCGCAGGAGCAATGGATGAGTAATTTGGTGTATACACAAATCAAATCTCAGTTCAACAAATTGCTTGCTGCCATCGCTGCCCGAATCAAGGAGGCCTTCACTTATCATAATAGCACTTGGCTATTCTACAAGGAAAACTGGGCAGAACATATTTTAAAGTGCGCAAGCAATTTGCGCGATTTCATCAAGAACAGAGTGAAGTTAGAGAATAGGCACCTGAAGCAAGCTTTGTCACGAGGTTCAAGTGTCCTGTAACTGTTTAAGCAGTTGTTCCGACGGAGTCATGCGCTACACAAGACAAGGGATAGCCGCCTAGCAAAAGCTCACATGAGTGCGGTAAAAACCTTTACATGTGCGCGTTGGTAAACCGAGGTTATGCATTCCTTAGGGATCTATCTCCGTAAAATGGTGCTGTAGCGCTTATAGGTAAAAAAGTTGGCAGGCATGGGATATGGCAAGGGGTCCTGGAATGTGCGAACCGCCTGTGGGCGTTTCTTCCAAGTAAAATATCCAGGCGCCACATTTGCGTATGGGCATTCACTATGCCTTGAGCTTTGCCGTGTGCTCATGCCTTAGAGGTATGTTGGCTAATCGGCTAGACATAACTAAACCTATTCCAGGCAATTCGTTGGTTTACACTTGCGCAAACACCGTGGTAATCTTCCCGCCTGGAGTACAAACGTACCAGAAGGCTCAAACGGCTTCACAGTGCACGGCAGCCGAAAGGCTAGCCATTATTGAAAGTTTTAGGAAGGAAATAGCTAGCACAGTAAAAGCAATGGGCGTTTCCAAATTCCGTAAACAAATGCTAGCTCTGAAGGATCTCGCAGGGCGTCTTTGTGAGTGGCTTGATTTAGAACTAATGGCTAAGGATCCCAGCACCGAGCAATTAATGATCATTGGGCGGATCGCGAACACTGTTTCTACTTGTCGGAATAAGATGAGGCGTGCGAATATTTCCATTGATAAACAGGCAGCGGATGAGGATACTGCTAATCGTAGTGAGCCGGCAACGTCACAGCGTAGATTGCCAGGAGCTCCGTCCAAAGAAACTGAGAGTCCCACCAGTAAAGAACTGGATAATGAAGACAGAGTAATAGTGAGTGATCCGTTACAAAGACGAAGTTCCGACAAAGGCGGCATAACGTTTGCAGAGAAAGCGGCGAGTGTCAGCGCAAATATCGCATGATTGCAATGCAGGTCTCATTTGCGATAAAGAGCAATGGGATCCTGTGGAAGTGGACGTGAAGTGTGTTCAATGCTGCGACCGCAAGCATCGGTGCCATGAAACGTGCTCAGGCCTCCGGGACCCAGATGAGTCCTACCAGTGTATGAACTTCCAACGAACCATGTGAGATGACCGAGCGGAGCATGCGTACTTCGGGAAGAGGCTGTCAGGAAAGGTGCGTAAATCCAAATATTTTGAAAACCCAAGAAATTACAAAAGCTTTGAAAATACCCCAAAGAAGAAAAGTATTTCGAACAACCCAAAAAAGCAAAGTTTTGCAAACGAAAATGTATATTAATCCGCCTATGCCTACATAATGGGCAAGCGTCTCCTGTCGTTATGCACCGCTTTTGATACATGCCATTAACCGACACGGGTTTTCTCTTTTTCATGGTACCAACCGCAGAGGTGCTATTCCTTTTTTGAAGATGCCGTCGCATAGAATCTGTGTTCCTTATCTTTGTCGGCACTGTAAGGGAGGACAAGAGTTGGAGCCCGCTAGGATCTGTTCGCCTGACTCTCCCTCAGCAGCTGCATTAGGTTTCACCGCCTGATTTTGCAGAAGGCTGGTTAGCGACGGATGGTCCTCGGTTAGGGCGAAGGGTCAAAGTGATCACTCCGCACAGGCGAACGCTTACTGACCCGGAGATTGACCCTTGGTCTGTTGCACGTTGTGCAAGCTATTGCTTATCCATATGCTACGTTGTATTTCGGGTTGCCAGGTGGTTTGCTTGATGGATTGTGGTTTTTGTTTACTTGCGTCCTTTACTCAATAGTACATGTAACACCAAGCCTGTGTATCCGCAAGTTTGTTATTTGGAACTACTGTGAACTTCCCGTTCCCCGTAGCTGGTTCAACGTTTGATGCTATTCAGATAGCGGGATTGTACGTTTCCACAATTTACGTATATCTCCTGCACTTAGCTTGACTTATCGCTGTATTTCGGGGTTGTACGTGATGACATTCTCGTGCCCTCAAGTACCGTAGTCCTACCGTGCGAAAGTGCGCAATGAGATCTTGTTTTACCAATGAGATGACGCATTACTACTTGTTGAAATCACTTGTTCCTTCTGATTTTGCATCCACCGGTTTGACCTCGCTGGCGCTTAACGGATGAACTTAGCTCATCTACTGCATAAGATAGCGGACTTAGTGCTACGGTTAGTGATCTAGACACCGCGACCATGTCTGCTTCATGCAACTGGGGTGTACGTAAGTGAAGCGGGAAAGAAGAAACATTGGAAAGGCGTGCAAGCCGTATTGCAAGAAGTTACACTGGATAGTGCGAGTAATAGAGCCTTACAATCCGATGGAACTACAACTAGCGGAGCATCGCTTGAGTGTTGTTTCCTAAAACCAATAACATGTCACTAAGTGTTGATGCATTTAAAAGGAAACAGCCTGACGAAACCCTGGTTACTAATAGGATGCTCACAATGAGGCTAAGCGTATATCAGACGGTAATGGTCCGGAGGTGGATATCGTCAGCAGAAAGGAAATGTTTACTTTGGCTACCCAAGGAAAGTAAGGCGGCTATCGTGACTATGTTCCCATGAAGGGTTACGCAAACAGGGATGTACGTAGGTGAAGCGCTGCTGGTTTGTTTCGCCGCCTAACTCCCGTTGAACACGAAACGGTGGCCGCAATGACAATCGATAACTACATCAAACTGTGATGCAGTCTGAACGCGGCCGGTATTCCTTCATGGGATGACCAGGACGACAATAACACTGTAGCCCGGCTAAATAGGCAGCTCAAGTCAGGTCCAACATTCTAAGTTCAAAGGAGGTGGTTCAGGGTCCCTAGCATTGGGTCATGCGCAAACAATGGGGATGATACATACAGATGCCCTAGAGACCATGTACGGTTAGAGACAAGTGCATCGGTCCGAGTACGAAACCATGCGAGCCTTACGTGGAGCGGAGGGAATTTAATCACCACTTCATGTTTCCTAACCGGTGCATTTACGTCGTGATTACGTTGACAATATTGCGTATGCTGACACTACTTGAAGCAAGCAGCAGTAGTGTGCTTGATGACAGAGTGGGGGAGGCAATCGAAAGCGCTTATGTGCAACCTCTATAAGATGAGGTGATCATGCCTAACCAAAGCGGCATTTGTGGTATTTCCCACCTGAATGCATTTCGCTAATTTTTTGGACACTTATTTCTCTATTATCAATAAGAGACATCTCTAGCTCATTAGCATTGGTGGCACATCCATTAAAATATACAACATAACCTCAAAGTGCTGAAACTGATGATGTTTCTCCAGGGAACGATTGCGTTATTCTGGTCCAACACCACAGGCACTTGCATCCGACTGTCAGCTAAGAGAAATAGAGCTCTAAACTAGCAATTTAATGCACACTTGTGTGCTTTAGCACCTGTGGCCCACTAATCGGTCATGCTTGAGATGGCGCAACCCCCAAAAGAAGTGGTATTCGTGTCTAACCAAAGCGGAACCCAAGGTGTTTCTCACCTGGACACATTTTGTGAATCTTCTCACATTAGTTTTTTTATTATCACTGGAAGACCACCCTGGCTCATTAGTGTCAGTGATACAACCATAACGACGTATAAAATAGCCTCAAAGAGTCGAAACTGGTAATATTTCTGTAGGAAATGCTTGCGTTATCCTAGTTCAGACAGGGCAAATGAGTTTTATGTTCCCTTGTCTTATCCATATGGACTCAGCTCACGCGGCTTTGGTATAATTTTCGCATCCACATCGGAGCATTAAAAACGTTGAATTCCACATTCATAGTGGATTCTGCGGCCCAATATACTCTGAAAATCGCACATGGTCACATGCTAGCTGTGGGCTAGCTACACCAAATCCTGTGCTGTTCTACCTATATAATAATTCTTACAGCCTACCTAGTATTTCCCTAAAACCTTTCCGTCTGTTTTCCCAACTTTTACTACGTTTACTGAGAAAGTATGCTTTTCGGCCCACTGCGTCATACTTCGCTATTGCAGCGAATTACACGTTATCTTAGGCATTCCCAGTTACTACTCCATATTCGGAACTTATTACGAATAGCCGTTTTTTGTATTATTTTTTTCTTTTTTGTGTATGTGCTTCCAAAGCAGAACGTGAATTTGGCGGAGGCTCGAAAATGGCGCTATCCGCCGCCGACCGCTAAAAATGCAAATATCTCCATAACCACTGCACCTAGCTTAATTATTTTACCTTTGTCGTAACCAGCGCCTAGGGTTTGTCCTAGACCGTCCATTGTTGTCCCGTTTTAGTCAATGTTTCGGCTCCAAAACGGCGTTGATTCTGCTTGTTTGGAGATTTACATTTTGAAATTCGCGCCAGGTTTGCGGTTCTGGTATGCTGTTTTTGGGCTATATTTTGGCTCCATTTTCCAATATTAGTGTCTTTTCTAGTTAAGTGGGCCGGCCTTTCAGTCGCACTTTTCTAAGAAAGGCTAAATTGTTAGCCACTACTGTTATTTCCCTTGTTTCCACCCTCCACTTTTACGATCTAATTTTGGCTTGCTTATGTAACGGAGTTCCTGGAATGGGGTACCGGCGGGAGCTGGAAAACGGGCACGGAACGAATCAACGGCGGTAGAAAGCAGCACGGTCAATCACAGCGGACACACGACGCGAGAAGCACACACAGCAACCGGGCACTCACAGAATCGCAATACGCAAGCGTGACACGGGCAAAACGAGCAGACACGGAGGAAGCACGTTTATCCACAACAGGAAAAACAGAGGAGTGTACAGGACCTTGATAAGACAATCAAAACAAAAAGGGAATGTCAGAGTTTTTGGGTCGGTAAAGTGCCTTCGCACGTTTTCATATATCTGCGGTTTCTCGAGAATCTGCAAATGAAAGAGAAAAGAAAGAGATCATTTAAGTAGTCTTTAAAACGACCCATGGCGGTTTCGATTTCGTTACACCACTCCCCCTTCCGGCGAAGACACTGTCCTCAGTGTCTCAGTGCCCTGAATACTCGCCGAGCCGCCTTCGGGGGTATCTCCACAGTGTGTTCCACGATCGGGAGGCATCCGGGTGGGACGACTTCCTCCTTCGGAGTAGAGGCTGAAGATCCCGCTGGTTTCAGCTGATTGTAATGCACGGTCAGAACGTCGGAATTTGGTTGAGCGACATCTCGGACGACATACACCGTGGGTGAACGGACGAACACAATCTCGTATGGCCCTTGCCACTGTCGGTGAAACTTCGCTGCTGCGCCAGGCGGAGGTCTTGGGCGGTGCAACCATACGCGATCTCCAATGTGATATTCAGGGCCCCTACTGTGCCGATCATAACATACTTTCTGACGATGCTGTGCTATCCTTGCGTGTTCTCCCGCACACAGAAAGGCTGATCGAAGACGTTCGCCAAGCTGTCGTACGTAGTCTAACAGAGAACAAGCCTCGATTGGGGGAATAGGGGATATCAGCTCCAGAGGCAAACGAAGCTCGTGACCAAATGTCAGGAAGGCTGGAGAATACCCCGTGGTTGCATGCACAGACGCTCGATACGCCATCATGCATTGTGGAATAGCTTCGTCCCATCGATCTGACTGGTGCCGCTCCAGGAAACTCTGCAAAATCCCTTTTATAGTTCGGTTGGTGCGCTCTACTAATCCATTCCCTTGTGGATGATACGATGTGGTACGTGTCTTCCTCACCGAGAGCAGCCGACACACCTCCTGAAGCAGGTGACTCTCGAAGACGGCGCCTTGATCTGAATGCAGTGACAGCGGTGCTCCATAGCGGGCAATCCACTCATTTACGATGGCTGACGCAACCGTTGCCGCATCCGGATTTTTGATAGGTATGGCCTCGCACCATTTCGTAAAATAATCTATAAGAACAAGGAGGTGGCGGTTCCCGTTCCTTGTGACTGGCAAAGGCCCCATTAGATCGACTCCGACTCGCTGACCTGGGGACGTGGCCACTATCGGTTCCAATGGGGCCCGGGATAGGGGGTCTTCGATTTGATAGCGGCACAGATCTCGCAGGCGTTACATAGCTTCACGACGTCGGCGTGGATTCCTGGCCACCAATACCGTTGACGTATGGCTGTCTCCGTCTTTAGTTGGCCAGCGTGACCTAACTGCTGATGGACTGCTTGTAGTACGCCCGGCACTCTCGACATAGGAGTAATCACTTTCGGGCCCAGGTCATCCATGAGGAACAGCGTCCCACCAATGATTCTTAATCGGCTCCAGTGGTCCCATAGTGAGCGTTCGTCTTTCGAACGGGATTGCATTTCCGTACCCGATGGTTTAGACGATCCTTCCACTTGCCGAATATAAATGTTAGATATATATGGGTCCTGGGCTTGATCCTCTGACCACGTTGTATCAGTTTCCGAGTGGTGTAGAACTGCGTTTATTTCGTCCAGAGCGGGAATTCGAGAAAGGGCATCTGCGTTGGCATGCCGTGCTCCCGGCCGGTACTCACAGGTAAAATCGTACTCTTGTAGGCGTTCTTGCCACCGCGCGACTTGTCCCTCCGGGGCACGGAAGTTTTGTAACCATTGCAGAGATTGATGGTCAGTCCGCACAACGAAAGGTTTTCCGAGTAAATATGGTCGAAAATACTTCAAGAAATACATCAAGGCCAACGTTTCACGTCTCGTTGTGCTATACTTACGCTCTCGCTTGTCCAGTCGTCGGCTAGCATAAAAGATCACGGTTTCCCCAATAGAAGTTTTCTACGACAAAACAGCGCCAATCGCCTCGTTACTGGCGTCGGTGTCTAGGAAAAAAGGCCCAGCTCGTTCGGAAGTATCCGGGAGACCTAACAGCGGTGGCGACGTGAGGCATTCTTTCAGTCGTCCGAAAGCGCTGGCACACTCGTCCGTCCAAACAAACTTCCGTCCCTTTTCCGTCAGGCGATGTAACGGCGCCGAGATCGAAGCAAAATTGCGCACAAACCTCCGGTAGTAAGATGGCAAACCCAAACAACTACGCAATTCATCAACCGATCTGGGTTGTGGCCACGACCTTATTCGTTCGCACTTGTCGGGGTCGGTTTGAATGCCGTCTGGCGTTATTACGTGTCCCAAAAAGTTAACCTGCTCGCGGAGAAAACGGCACTTCCGTCCCTTCAGCTTTAATCCAGCCTGCCGTAACCGCTCCAAAACTGTACGTAGACGGGTGTTGTGCTCTTCGACCGACCTACCATGCACTATCACATCATCCAAATATATCAAACATTCCTTGGGTACCAGGCCCTCCAATACTTTCTGCATCAGGCGCTGGAAGGTGGCTGGGGCATTAGCCAACCCGAAGGGCATGGTCTCGAATTCATACAGCCCGGATGGTACAATGAACGCGGTTTTCTCCCTATCGGACGGACGGACCTCCACTTGCCAATACCCGGCGGCCAAATCGAGAGTAGTAAACCATCGCGCACCATGAAGAGCATCAAATGTGGCGTCAATGCGAGGGAGGGGGAAGGGGTCTTTACGGGTGACTTCGTTTAGCTTTCGGTAATCTACACAAATTCGTGGAGAACCATCCTTTTTCTTCACGAGTACGATAGGAGACGACCAAGGCGATGTCGATGGGCGAATAACGCGCATATCAAGCATCTCCTGGATCATGCGATCTAGCTGGGCTTCGTAATGAGTGGGCACCCTTCGCGCCCGCTGGCGAATAGGATGCTAACTCCCTGTATCAATTTCGTGTTGGATGACGTTGGTGCGCCCAAGCTGAGTGTCGCAAAACAGCTCCTCATAATTACGCAGCATAGAGAGAAGTGAGGCTTTTGAGTCTGGGGAAATACCACTGTGGTTACGCAAAGGCTCAATGACATCAGTTTCGAACTGTGATGGTTTCGAGGTGGCTTCTAAAACTGTGCAAACTCCCCGTGAGTGACACAGTTGCGTGTTGACAGGAGTGGACTTTGGTAATAGATTCGCGGTACCAAGCTGCAGCAAGCTTCCATGCTTAGCCAAAAAGTCCATCCCTAGGATGTCGTCCCAACTTAGGTTACGACAAACAAGAAACTCGTGTACTGCAGTAACATGTTCCAGTTGGACTTGAGCCAACACTGCGAATTCGACGGGCAACTCAGCCCCGTTGGCCGTTAACACTCGTGGCCTTCTCTGAGTAGTGGCGCGGTGACCCCCGAGGCGGTCGGCTATTTCTAGACGCAACAACGAACATGACGCACCGGTGTCAAGTAAGAACTGGAGGTTAAAACCATTGAGGCAGCCAACGGTGGTTAAAGGTCGAAACGGAGCATTACGAACAAAATTGGACGCAAGGAAGCCGGATGGATGAAGACGTGACTTACCTTGCCAAGGTCGCGGCTTGATCGGTGGGTTATGTCTGCAAAATTGCGCACGATTTCCAAAGCGACGGCAGTACCAACAATCGCGCCTGGACGGAGTGGAGTTGAAGTTAGATGCTCTGCTGTCGGAAATGGACACGTTTCTCAGTGCGGAACACAAAGTGGCCTGTCCATACTCGTCGTGATCGTCCATTGAATCCAGGGACTCGTGAAACTGTGCCTTGTTCATGGCATCCGTGAAACTGCAGGGCAGCATCCCAGCTAGTTGGTGACGTAGGGACCTGTCGTGCAACCCGGTGCAAAAGCGCTCAGCCAGCCACTTATCCCGCTCGGCGTTGGAGAGATCGGGAACGGCTCTCAAGGAGAGCTCCTGAATTGAGCGCGCGAACGCTTCGACCGTTTCTCCCGACTGTTGGGTACGAGCAGCGAATTTCTGTCTATACAGAACTGCGGCTTCCTGTTTCCGAAACAGTCTGCGCAGTGATTCCCATATTTCTGAAGCTGGCGCCGTTGGAGGGATTCCAGTTGCGCGGAAGAGGCGCGTGGCTTCCTCGCTCAAAAAACTGAGAACGTAAGGGCCCACGTGCTTTTCGGGAATACTGGAAAGGTATAAGGATACATGAAACTCCCAATTGTCAAAATCATCCCCAGGCCGAAATACTGGGGGTTGCCTCGGCACAGGTCGAAAATCCGAAAAATCCTGGGTAACAACACGAAGTTGCGATTTCATTTTTGGGGGACTGACTTTTTCCTTCTCCATTGCGATCCCACCTCTGTCACCAAATGTAACGGAGTTCCTGGAATGGGGTACCGGCGGGAGCTGGAAAACGGGCACGGAACGAATCAACGGCGGTAGAAAGCAGCACGGTCAATCACAGCGGACACACGACGCGAGAAGCACACACAGCAACCGGGCACTCACAGAATCGCAATACGCAAGCGTGACACGGGCAAAACGAGCAGACACGGAGGAAGCACGTTTATCCACAACAGGAAAAACAGAGGAGTGTACAGGACCTTGATAAGACAATCAAAACAAAAAAGGGAATGTCAGAGTTTTTGGGTCGGTAAAGTGCCTTCGCACGTTTTCATATATCTGCGGTTTCTCGAGAATCTGCAAATGAAAGAGAAAAGAAAGAGATCATTTAAGTAGTCTTTAAAACGACCCATGGCGGTTTCGATATTCCTTTCCATGAGCCCGCTACTAATGGATGCTGGAAATGCGGTGATGTGACCAAAGAAAATGGATCAAATTTCCTCTAGTGGTGCATTTTCCATCGAAAATAACACAATCCATTGGCATAATAGATTGATCGTTTACTAATGGAATCAGGCACCTCAAGGTTTGGCAGCGGTAGCCGGTGAAATGCGCAGAATTCGTACATAAGCTACGGAGACCCAAACTACTGCCTTCAAAAATGTCGAGGCCTGCGAAACGTTTGTAATTATCCCGGCTTTACTGTTCGGAAAGATAAACACGATCAAAAGCAGTTGTCAACGATATTTCTTCTCCATGCATGAGCATGGATGTTATGTACAATTTGAACTGATCCCACGCGGGAACAGCATCTAGCACTTATCTAGAAATATACCTATATCTATATCTATCTACGTAGTACTTGGACTATACATCAAGTTAGAGGGATTGCTGCGTCAGTAGGTCACACAGTATACATACCATTGTCATAAATACCAGAAAGAGAGAGTTCTAAAATAAAATCAAAATTAAGCTGCCGTGGACGCTCAATCCTATGCAAAGTGACCATAAATATGTGGCATATTTGAAAGGTGCACCGGCCATGCACCAGATCACTGAGGTATGGGTCATGATATCTGGGCAGCGTAAGCACATTACTGTGATGGTTACACCGTTACTAATGGGAAAGTATTTAGAGCCTTCATAAAAGAAATGCCGATGGGAAGTCAGTAGACCAGCAGAATCGCACTGCTAAATGCGAACGATTACTGATCACCATATACATAGATGGGCAATATCATAAACCTCTATGACATGAGGCAGATAAGGGTACGGATCCAGCGTGTGTTTGTTTGGTCGATAAGGGCAACGATGAAACGGCTGCATCAGGTTTAGGGAAGCCAGGTAGCATCGTCAACAGAAAGCAGGTAAGAAGCGATGGTTTTGCTAATATGGACGAAAGGTAAAACGGTCACATCGGGCATTGTGAAACCATGTGGGATCGGGTACGGATCATAAAATAGCAACCTTGGCTTCGCTCGTCGAAAGTTCAGAATAGAGCTATAATGCCATGGCTTAGTTAAGATAGACTATTTAGAAATGGTTGCATTAGGTTAAGTGACTATAGCAGCCATAGTTCAAAGTTCAGAATAGAGCTACAAAGAGATGACTTGGTTGAGGTAGACCATTTACGAAATGGTTTCATTAGGCTAAGTGAATCTAGGAACCATCCTTCACAGTTTGGATTATGGCTACAAGGCGAGTGCTTGACTGTGAAAAACTGTTAACTACAGGGTTGCATTAAGCAACGTGGATCTAGGAACGGTTGTCCAAAGTTTAAAATCGAGCTACGAAGAGATGGCTTGTTTGAGATAGACCACTTAGGATGCGGCTGCATTAGCTTAGGCGTATATAGGAACCATCGTTAAAAGTTCAAACTAGAGCTACCAAGCATTGGTTTCACTTCAATGGAACATTTGCAAATTTGTTGCATTAGGCTAAGTGAATCTATGAACCATGTACAAAGTTCAGTTTATAGCTACCAACCGATTGCTTGGCAGAGATGTACTATGTACATAAAGGCAGCAGCAGACCTCCTGCGTTAATGTATCATCGTCCACAGATCAGCATAGAGCTGCCATGCGATGGTTTGGCTGCGGAAGATTTATAATGTAGTAGCAGCAGGCTTCGTGAAATTATGTATCATCGTACAAATATAAATAAATAAATAAACTTTTATTCTCGACAATGCGAGGCACAGCAGTATAGGCATGATCATGTTTATCTAACATAGTGTGATCAAAATATACAAAGAGTAAATATTTGGCATAACAGTGAATGTAAGTGTATGGGTGTATATATGTATGTAATTGTATATGAATGTAGCTTGTATTTTTGAATGTGACGCAAATTTTTGACTGTTTGTTATCGGTAGGAATGTGAGAATAAGCCATTGATGTCCGTGAGTTGGATACCATTTTCCGGATGTCCACGGCCCAGTGACTATATTTTGTGGCGAGTCACATCCGCCACGTCACAGTGTTGATAAGCAGACATTTGTGGCTTTTTATAGGGAGAACGCTTGCCGGGCGAAAACCCACCACGTCCTGGAACACTGCCGCCGAACTATTTGCTGAAACGGGTTAAACCCGAACCACCCAGCTGGCACCACGAGGAGGTTGGTCGGCTAGCCAGCCCGAAGCTACCAAGCGATGCCTTGGATGAGATATACCATTTTTAAGACGGTGGCATCGGGCTACACGAAGCAAGGTACCATCAAACCTAGTTCAGAATAGAGTTGGTAGGCAAGACACCTTTATTTACCCGTGGGAATCATTAATGAGGTTTCTTCGCTGCAGTATAGCGTTAACATAGAGGTTGTAAGTAGCATCACAAATCACTGTTCCGCCGTGCATGTTCTGCACTATGCACTGTCCTTTCACGTTAAGATTTCAAAGCTTATTCATTACTTTCATTATTTCCCGAAGCATATATGTGGACCTTCCTAATATTGTTGATATACCAGGAAGATTCTCTTGCGTCTACAAGCTTACCTTTGCTAACGACCACTTCCGTTACACGATAAGTACAGCTCCGTATGAGCCTCCGGTTACCAATAGTATAAAGCCACAAGAAGACCCTTTCGCAGATCGCTGTACACGCTGCATTCTTAGTTAGTGTCACATTATTTCGCTTTGCCAACTTACAATTTAGAGATAGTAATCTCCATGTACCCTCGGTTAAACTTGGTGCCTCATCTGCAGTAAGCATCTTTTTGAGTACCCAGCGTCAGCGCGCATTTTCGGGTAGGTAGGGTTTCTAGGGGTAAAATTTTGCCATCTACGGCATCAAATCGCCCCTACATTGCTCCTTTACCCTGAAACATATGGTAGGCTAATTTTACCCTTTGCAATACCCGCCCTCTTTAGGCCTACCGTGAGCTATATAAAGTTTACGCAGTAGAAGCATACCCCGCTACCCTATCCGTCCAGTATTTCACTAGTTATGCGCAACAGAATTGCAGTCTACGAATGACGTCATTATTTTTGTTCGCAAACATGGCTTTCTGCTTTGCTAGCGGATAACAAATAAATGTAAAATTTGCCGTAGCGGTAAACGCTATAAATAAAAATACGAATCTAGGAATACCTGATATGGTCAAAAATTCCCCACTATAACTAGTTACTACGGATCTGGTCGAAAGGCAAACTTTTCGGTCCTACATAGCCATGATGGGCAAACAATCGATACTGTTAAGCAAAAATGTAAGGAAGCCAGTGATACGTGTTAGGTTCGTACGACTTCGGGACGATTTGTAATTAACGCACGGGTTGAAGACCACAGTTTAACATTTTCTGAAGCTACCGAACCACGTAAACCACTAAGGATATATAGTACAAACTTTTGAAACTTGCACGTGGCTGCAAAGCTGATCCCAAAACTGCAGCAGTCAGGTTCGTCTGGATAATTGCGGTGAGCCTTAGGATCTTTTGACCCGTTTGGGTCTAAAAATCGCACACCTTGCTTCGAGAAACCTCGCAAGTTTTATCTCTGTGCATATTTACTATATCCGTATGGGTACGTTACTATTACTATCAAGCCTGCCGCCAACAAGCAAAAAAGAAGTAGCCAATAAATAAGCAGATTTCTTCGCGGCGTGTAATTCACGGGTCTGCGTTAGTGGCTCGAAAGCAACCCTGCTTCTATTGGTTAAGGTTGCTCGAGCATGAAGGATTAATTCAACTTAAGTGTTGGCACACAGAATTATGTGTCACTGTATCTTCCGGGGTTTTTCGTTTCAATTTCAATGGCGGCGGCGAATCCTCGGGGTGGGCATAAAGGTGTCATTGTGAACTCTGCCTATGATGTCGCATCCGATACTACCTTGGTGCTTTTTGGTGAGAGCCATTCTAGTTCCATAATAAATAAATAATAATTTACGTGCGGCGTGCGTAAGTACGAAAATATCAGAGGCTGGTTGTTCACCCATCACTAGGCATAACGCACGGAAGGCTAGTGATGGCTAGGCATGGAAGGCTTTGCAGCTAGGTAAATGATAAAAGCCGCACGAATTGCCATAAAAGTGCAAAGTGCTGGTCCAAATTTTCTGCATGTGCAGCAAGCCAGGGTGACAGCGGCCTCTCTGTTGCTGTATGGCACTTTCGCGCCATTGAGAAGGAACCTCAAAATATGAATGTTTTGCAAACAAAGTCGGGTAACAGGCGGATGTGGTTTTTATAATGCCTGGCAACTAGAATTCCTAATAATGGTCGGCATATGTGTAACTCCAACAAACCGAAGTACATGGGGCCAAGTGATAATAAGTAAAGAGCGAACTGCTCAATTTTTAGGTTATGACTTTTCAGTATGCACTTTAGCTACCAGATGGATTGTATATATTACTGATATTGATATACCCCCTGCAGTTAGAGACCGCGAAGGAAAGTAACGAGTACTTGGGCTCCAAGAACTTTATCAGTTAAGGCCTATTAACAGCTGATAGTTACGTAGGTACTTGGAAGTACCTGTAAACCTGGCATTTAGAAGATATTTCGGACGATTCTAATATAAAGTTTTAGTACTCTGTGTGTCGACAGTAACAATGGACATTGGTCTTTTTACACCAGACTCAGCGCTGCTAGAATGCCGGTAGTTGGAGTACCTAAACGTTTACAGGTCTAATAGCTTTTACGGACACAGTGATCTAATAAGCTTGAGTGTGGCGGTAGATAAAGCTGAAGGACCAGGAATGAAGGTGTAGGTAAGGTATAACGACTAAGGTATGCCTGTTCGGATGTATGTGTTATTGTTCTGCGATATCCTATATAGAAACAGCCAATGGATGTGTTATTTGGTCATTGAGTGGAATACGGTTGCACTAAGTGTGACCCTTTTCCAGCAATGGTAAAGCTGTCAGTAAAATTGAGAAGTCGCATGGGTTGAGATACCACTTCGTAATTGCAGGTTTTCTATGCGATAGCGCCTACTATTTCATGACGCAAGCTTCGAACCAACGTGTCTATGGGGGAAAGCGAAGCTGGTCAGCAACTAAGCATGGATGACTAAAACCACTTTTACTCAGTATTTTAGTCTAAAACAACTAAATAAATAACTGGTATATTTCTCGAAAGGCCGTCGAGTGATGCGACTGGCCTGGTTGGGATCGCTTGGGCGTTGTGCTAGCGGTAATGGATAAGGTGTAAACGGAGGGATGAACTTGAACACAGCATGTAGGGAGTGAAGTTGGCCTAGGCAGTTGGATTTGTTGTTGCCACCTGCTATCCTCTATTGGTAGTGCCATCAGATTGGTGTAGCTGCCAGTCTAAATACTTACGACTGTGCCACTTGTTGGTTGCGTTGGACATCAATAAGGTGGCTATAGATAGGTGCTTCATAGGGGTTGGGACACCGATTAGCTTCTATAGGTTCCTTTTGTGTTGGCTACTACTATTCTAATAGTGCCGACTTTAAACCAACGTGTCTGCAAGAAAAGGCGAAACAAGTAAAAATAAACGCTGTGATGCCAAAAGTCCACTTGTACTCGGTTTGCTAATTTGATTACCTGGCATACGAGTGGGACAGATACCTTTAAAGTATCTTAGGTGTTAAGAGTGTAAATTGAATGGATGTGGATTAGTTGTTAGCTAATGCTGCATTGATAGCATACACTACATTATAAATTTCCTCAAGCTACATCGGAGCCCTACTCGAAGAAGGGGTCTTGTGAAGCGTATATATTAAAGATTTGCTGTTTGTTGTTATTACATAAGAAATTTGGATCTACATACTGCATGTCTGTAAATTATAGGGTTCTATTGGTCTGAAAGGCAACATGTTCCATATGTTCACTTATACGACTAAGAAATAAAGAGCCCGCAGTCTCTTCTTCTCCCTTAGTGTATGAATGGTTTAGCGCTTGGTTTGGAGTTTTGGTTTTAGATGCCCGGCTTAGTTTCAGACAGGCGGTAGTAATGTACCGCATTCGTGGATTGGCTTAGGTAAGAAGCATGGTTAAGGATAATGCTTAGGAAGCCGTGCCGTACTACTTGTACGTGCTCACCTGTGTAAAAGGAACTTATGATTGTTCTTTTAAGTAACGTCAATATTACTCGTACGATAATAGAAGTGTGGTCCATTAAGAGGAACTTACCAACTTCCTGTATGCAATCACCCTTATGCCGTGGCATAAAGACGGAATGTTGCCAAGCAGCCGGATATTGACATCACTGCATTGCAAGATGAGGAGGTTTAAAAGAAAAAAATGATACATTGAATATCATTCTTTACTAGAATAGGCGGTATTCAGTCTGGCCCCGAGTTTGATGTTGGCTTGATGACTGAAATCGCTGGACGCATACTAGTCACGTCAAACTGTATCCTTGACAGGGGCTGGCCACCGGAAGTATGCAGCACCTGAAAGGTTGCACCTACGTTTAGGCACTGCGCTCCTTGCAAGTGGGCGCTGGAGTTCACATATAATTCTGGCGCCACTGGAAGCGTCGCTGGGGCTAACCTCTAGGGCATTGAACTGCCCTATATAGTTGGGGGTCTGAAAGCGCAGCAGGGAGCAGAGATACTTAGGTTTGTCCTCACTCTTTAGTGTAGTGTTTCCTTGGTTTGGTTAAACCTGCTTAGCGCTGGAAAGAATAGAATTCAAAATTGCATTAGCACTAATGATAGGGCTGGCTAGCCAAACAAACTCCAAGCGGTGCCAACTGGGTGGTGGTGAGTTTCATTCCAGCAAATAAATTAGCGGCGGTGTTCCAGCAGGTGAAGGGTCTTCGGCTGACAAGCCTTCTTGCTATAAAAGCTACAAAGGTGCGTTTCACAACACTGGGACTTAGCGGATGTCATACACCAATAAGATGTCATTGCCCCACCCCCTCCGGAGAACCATGACCACTACAAACGTCAACCTGCTTGCATAAGTTCTTTGATCCATGCATGAAATAACGAGCACAGAAAACAAACGCACGAATGCAGTAACATCTACACATCGGTTCACTATTCTCACGTACATATATACCTGGTGGGCTGCAAACTGTTTTGGAATTGCCCGTTACTGTGACCAGCCACAGGAGGCCTGCGCTTACAAAGGGACCATGGGTGTCGGTCGCTGCACCACCCGCAGCTCCAACCACACACCCCATATACAGTGTAAACCCAAAGGAATAAGGCCGGGAGGCATGTGAATGTGAGCCACGTTTCATCAACGGAGCCGGCCCACACTCATCCGCAAGCAACCCCAAGCACGCTGTAGTTGGGACCCAGTCGCACACAAGGCTGTGGCTGGACCCTAGTCCGCTACACACTGAGAGCGTGGAACCACGCTTTGATCTTAACCTAGCCACAAGGACCGTGCACGCCGTCCGCTCCAGCAAAGACCAACTCTCTCCTAGAGAAAGGATGGACGAGGTAGTGGGTAACAGACAGGTAGGGGCCTTGTGAACATGCACACCAAGCGCAGCCACACCCGGGGCTATCAAGCAACAGCCGATCGCTTGTGAGAATGATAACAAATAAAATAATTCTAGTAGCGCATTAGAAAACGGTGGCATGGATCTTAAATTAATGATCATGCGAAATAATTTGTTTTCAAACGAGTCCGAGATAAGTTCACGAGGTCAGATCGTATAATTTAGTAAATGCCACAAACACGCAAATGTTATCTAAATTAATTACAATTGGCTTAAGCGACCTGTGCAAGTTTATAGAAGTTAGTACAGGTAGACCTTTATATGCGAAAGTGATGCATTAGGACAAAATTGAAAACCCACCACCTGAAATGAATAGATTTAGCATGCAAGCACGCAGTTAGTAAATCGAATGCAGCCTGCATACAACCGCTGCTCATGATCTGCTTACTTGCTCTGCAGGACCAGTCGTCGCTGCGGTGGTGGTCCCGAGTGGCCTCGCTCATGGCTGATTAAGCCCGCCTGACTCAGGCACCCGCGACCGCATGTGCTTCAACACCATGCGCTCGATGTCGATGGAGTAAAAACCATCGGTGCCTGCCGCTTTTTCTACGCATGTATGAGGTCTTTATCCAGCACCTCCGCAACTGCTTTCGTGCTCAGACCGCGCCATGCACGCCGATCAACGGCCTTCGATTCCCTTGACCTGCAATCAAGAGTAGCACGTGAGAATCTCGGTTTAATCACGCCCCGGTAAAGTAACTTTGGTTTCTACACATGCCGCTTCCAAAATACTCAGCTAACCATATCATTGTTGTTTTAGGATCCGCGTCGAAGGCAAGCGCCACACATGACCGAGCCACTTTAGGTGTCTCAGCAAAAGTATGCAGTCCACTGCATAAATTCTAATTTGTTGCAACGCTTTCGTGTCAGCAAAACTTTCGCCCCAGCCGATGCGCAGAATCCGTCACAAACACTGCCGACGAAACCGCTCGGGATATCGTAATTCCGGCCGGTACATCGTCCACGTTTCGCTGCTGGATAAAAGAACGGACAACACCATGGATTTGAATACCATCAGCTTCGTGTCAATGGTAAGCTCCTGGTTGTTCCACACTCGGTACTCCAGCTTTCGGAAGGCCGCCGCTGCATTCGACCCGCGAATACGCAGCTCGCTGTGTATTTGCTGATCAGTTGACATCGCATTTCCAAGGTAGAAGAAGCGGGAGGTGGTTTAAATACCTCAACACCAATGCTGCTTCACGGCAATATTGAAGATTGCGCATCCGGTGAAGGTTAAAAGAGACAGACGGTTTTGCTCGCGTTAATGGTGAGCCCGAATTTGGCCGCTGTCGAATGCAGAGCACCAGTCATGTGCTGCAACTCTTCCGCCTTGTGTGGAAACAACAGCATACGGATACTTGTCTCACAGAATAGTTTTTGCACTGCAACCACGGATGTACAGCAACCCACCATCAATACGGTGCCCCAAGCAAACACCGTAAGCACAAGCGGCATAGAAAGCACATCATTGCATGAAGATAAATATTAAACACAGCAGGAGCTAAGTCCCAGCCTTGCTTCACACCAGAGATAACTGCAAAGTCATCCGGGGTCTCTCCATTCAGCTGCACCCTCTCTAGCATACCACTGTGCAGATATTTACTTAAACTTACGAACGTACGCGGGCAACCAACCTTAACCATCACTAGCCACAATGCCTCGCGGTTCACCGTATCAAATGTCTTGGTGAAATCAACAAAAAGCAAGTACTATGAATAGTGTCGTTCTCTGAACTTCTACTGCAACTGACGAGCCGCAAACACCAAATCGATAACGCTGCGGCCAGAGCGGATTCCACAATGCTTCACCACCACTTTAGGTTCAACAACCTGACTGACGAGGCGGTTGGGCAGGGTTGGGGCAATCACCTTGCCCACACAACGGAGCAAGCTAAAGCCAGGATAATTCGTTCAACCTTGCTTGTTCCCTTTGCCCTGGTATAGTGGTAGTACAATGGTATCCTTCAGCTCAGTAGACAAAGCACCATCAATCCATACAATATCCACCAAGTGGTGCAGTGCAGTCAACAACGCGCGTCCGCCGTGTTTCAATACTTCAGGCGGGAGCACATCGGTACCCGCACACTTGCCGTTTCGCAGCCGAGCAAGCGCTCTCTGCGTTCCATCCAGTGTCGGCTTGTCTGCCAGACTCATCTTCATATCGTGCTGGTTGTGGTCGTTCAAAGTAGGCCAGTAGATTTCTGAACGGTTGTTCAAGAGACAGTCAAAGTGTTTTCGCCAGATCTGCATTATGTCTGCAGTCTGTTTGCAGGTAGCTCCTGAACTACCATCGATCAACGTCCTAAGCTGTTTCAACCTCGGTCCATACACGGCCTTAAAGGTGTCAATTAAGTCCATGTGTTAACGGCGGTCGGCGTAGCATTCCATATGCTCCGCCTTTTCCGTTTACCATGCATTTTTAATGTTACGGATATCTGGGGTCAGTCGCCGTCGAAGTTTGCGAAAGGGACTCGTCTTCCCCAAGCCACTGGGGTCTGCCACATGCGCAGCAAATGCCGCATTCTTCCCTGACACCAATGCGCCAATAGTGGCATTGTTGTCCTCAAACCAATCAGGCCACTTACAGTTTGCGCATCCGATGGCCTCCTCGGCATCAGCTGTCATCTGGTCGCGGATGTAGTGCCACAGTTCGCCCACTATGTCTCTGAAGTCCACATCACGCGGGTGTGCAGCCATCGCATCCTCTAGGTCAGTACGTTTCGCCACAGTACCGAGGGAGTGAATGTTAAATTTACGCCGCTTCACGGCGGGTGCGCAATACATAAATTTGCGAAATTATAAGTACAGTATGGAGCGCACCAGGTTGTGAGCAGTGCCACACTCAGATCCACGCAGTACACGTGTCATGCCCACTTCACGCATATCACGCTGACGTACGATGACATAGTCGAGCAGGTGAGCGTGATCACTCCGTGGGTGCGTCCAAGGTGCCATACCACCTGCACTCCGTGCAAACCGAGTGTTCGTGATCGTCAGACCGTGGGTGGTCCAATTAAGAGCAGACTGTCGGCGTTCGGATTCGCTGAACCAATGCCATGCGAACCGATAACATCTGTCCACACCGATGCATTACGTCCAGCAAGCGCGTTGAAATCAACCAGCAGGAATAATCGGTCGCTCCTCGGCACAGACCGTATCACGGAGGATAGCTCATTGTAGAACTGATTACGCGTGTCATTAGGATAACACATGGCGGACCGTACGTGCTTATAAAATTGGCAAACGTACGTCTTCCTAATCTTAGGCGAACAGTCCTCATTCGCCCGCTGATGTCAGTTGGTTCATCTACCAGCTAACAATGGTGGCAATCAGCCATTGCAACGCTGACTTCATAGTCACGTGATGCTGAGGCGGCGTTGCCCGCCCAGTAGAATATGCATCCAGCACTTGCTTCATGCTACTTGGCTTGCTCAGCAAGCCAGGTTTCACTGAGCGCCGCAATATAGATGTGGTAATGAGCCAGCTACATCGCGGAAAGTACAGTGCGTCGCTCAGGGCGCGCACTTGAGTTCCGGTCTAGTAGTTTGTGCACATGTCCCAGCACCAGATGCCGTGCTTGCGCGCAGGCATCCGATTGCATTGGTCGGCAATGGCACGCGAGGAACTTCCCGTAAGATCCCAAGGCAGAACCACCGAAAAGCTACGCTTACTCGTTCTGCGCAAACCCATGAAACCCGTGAGGTGGTCTTTGTGCTACGGAGGTTGGATTGAGGGACTCCGCTAGGAGCCTTTGGCACAACAGCCTTACCCACAAGGCAGGGGGTGGTTTGGTTGTCTGCTTAACCGGCTCTACCCGGAGCATTTAGCTCAAGAGCCTGGTCAACAAGGCAGTGGTGAGCAGGTCTAGCTCGGGAATATGATTGCAGCGGCAGATTATGAGCTGCTTGACGGCCGTCACACGCAGCCTTTGAGGTACTGAATCGACGCATATACATTGTGTGACGATTGTATGATACACCTGCGGCCGCGGCCAGACCCAGTTGGGTTACGGTGGGTTTGCACCAATTTGACCTGGGCTGCCTGACTTGAGGCGGGTAGTAGCAAACTCGTAATCATCCGGAGGTGCCCTCACACAGTCAGAGACAATGTTTGTCACTCGTGTTGTACGCCAATCGGGCTGTGAGCTTAAAACCCGTAGACCTGTTTTCTCCCATGGCCAGATTTTACGGGAACAGGGCCATCCACCACTAACCTACCTCCGAACAGGATGGATTAGGATACTGGCAGGGCGTTCGCACCTGACATGAGAACGAAACGGGTCCTCAGCCAAAGGCACCGAGTAAATGTACACCCGAAAGGCATCGGGTTTAGCACATGATCTGTCCACTGACTCATGCGGATTGGTGTCCGGGATCTTAGCAGGGAGAGGGGGTTACCCAGGTCTCACCCAGTGGTCGTCACGAGGAGGCTTCCAGGACAAGAGGCAATGGCTTAACCGTAGCAGCATTGAGTAGATCATCTATCAGGATCTAGCCAACACCAGCCTCAGCGCACCATAGAGTCTCTCGCCATATATGCCTGTAGGCACCTATAGACATAGACACAAAACAAAATGCTATTGGGTTACTTGCTATATTTTATACGATTACCGACGTTAAACGTTTGCATCAGCATGCTCAAGCCTTAGCCTGCCTGCTTTGCCCTGACAAGCATAAAACCTTTATTTATTAATTAGGTTTATGTTGTAAAATTTTCTAAGCTACCGCCTTTTATTTTACAAATTAGGTTGGGTTATGCTTTTAGTTGGGTGTCTTACTAATGGCGGAATGGGAACTAGCGAGTCGAGAGGGTTAGGTGTCTCCTCATAAAACAATTCAACCGACTGGTCCACCGAATTAGCTCGAACGAATTTATCCAAATTTCTTCTTCTGACGAGCACGGATAATGTTGGCTACTTAACGATGTGCAAAAAGTAGTAGACTACGACTGCAGGGATTTTGGGGAATAGGCATTAGGTCATTTTAAGTAAAATGAGTAAGGCGCTTATTTGTGATCGCTAACAGGCAACTCGTTGCCAACTATTACTTGGCTTGATGGAATGTCATGAGTAAATATTAAGTGAAGTATACGATACGCTAGGTTTGGAGCAGATGCATGTTGCGTCCAGTCGCTCATATTGATATATACTAGAAGGCCTACGTTATTCGTTGTCGAGCTCGGTGAGAACCAGTTTACCTCAGACAGGTTGCAATCGCCTGCCGCCAGTTTGCATTCGCTTGAAGGATTTGACGCCTGTTTTAAGGTAAACCTAAGTGTGTTTTCACAATTAGTTGTGTAAGCGGTTGGTACATATACCTACCGAAGCGGCGTCGTAGAGTCCCAAAAGCTCAGCCATTATCCACACTGAGTACATC
The DNA here is from genome assembly GCA_944474145.2 of Dicrocoelium dendriticum. Lineage (NCBI taxonomy): Eukaryota > Metazoa > Platyhelminthes > Trematoda > Plagiorchiida > Dicrocoeliidae > Dicrocoelium > Dicrocoelium dendriticum. The sequence continues at coordinate 86,204,274 of OX104064.1, forward strand.
GCCTTACCCCTATCCACGTATTTTAGAGATAAATGGAGCTCCCGTCCCTCTTTTATGCACACGGGATTGCAGCACCAACTGGTAGTCCGGAAATGATTAATCTCTTTGGTAGCAGAAAGGAAAACCATGGTTTCGTGACAAATATTGCATCCAGGTCGGCGAGGACAGGCAAATAACACAAGATGTGCCGTTTATTGGTAATGGACTTGGAAGTTATACTTATAATTAAGCGGAAACAACTGGAGTCCACTAATCTAACGGCTGACGCACTGAAGCCTTTGCTAGCTACTTTGCTTCCTGCAGAAATTGTAGGAAGTGCGTGAGGTGATATTGTAGTGGGTGGTATGGCAATGCGTTTATTGCCAAAAGGAATCAGCTGGGGCTTATCTTCACCTAGACTAAAACTGCTTTGGTCGTGGGGTCAGAAGCAGTGAATTATTTGGCGTAGGCATCCAAACCGGCGATGCAAGTTTGAAGGATGTACGGGTGCGCAGTATCATGGATGCGCGTGAACTTAAAATGCTGTGTAGATTGCGTACTGCATTGCTGGCTGTAAGTAATATACTGCGGTGGTGGTACGCAAGGCCGTTTTACTATTATATGGGGTAGGCATCTAAAGGGTACTTCTTAGCGGACAAAACTAGAACTAACTTAACCTGGTACTATGGTGGTTAAATAAATTGATAAATAAAAACGTATATTTCTACACCTCTGCTAGGAGCTGTGCCCGCAAAGGACCAGGAGGTTTTGTACAACAGTTACTTGCTCTTGCATGAATAAAATAATAGTAGGCTCAGTACTCCCTAACTGCCAGATTTTAGATTACCGGTGTTTGATAAGTTTCACGGTTTGGCAGCGTCGGAAGTTCAGTTGATATTCGTGCATCCTTCATTAGTCTGTTGCGTAGCACTTGTGCGTAATTTATTGTAATCCAGGACGCAACTGCGTTATTATATAGCTTTCATTAAGTGACAAGACTGATTCCTCGAGCCAAACCACTGAAATCCTTACTTTCCATTTCAGTGGGTTACTTCTGCGCACATAGACGTCCTGATTTTTGGCACGCACATGGAAGAGCAAACCTACCGAGCAAAGCAGAAGAGGTAAGCTAAGGCTAAAAAGAACCTACGGCAGTAAACATAAGGGGTAAATATTTTACCTATGGTAGACTTGTTAAAGTCCCGTAACGTGCTAATAAGTCGTAACATAAAAAGGCTTTTAATATATCCTATAATTAGGTAACCCAGGGCACCACAAAGCTGAGCTAACGGAAGATATGGAAAAATCATTTTTAGCATATAGAAAAGGATAGAAATTTAAAGCGCTCAGCTTGGTAAACCTTGAGCAATTGTTCTGACAGAAGAAAAATAAATAAATAAGGTGCGGTCATTTGCAAATAATTTAGTGACTGCGCGTAGCACCACTATTTTCCTATACGAGTGGTAAAGCAACTTTTCGCGAGCATACACAGTGTAAAAGAGGAAAAGGTATACGGATTAGCGTTTTCTCTTCTAAATAAGGGCCAGTGTCTATAAAGATGCAAAGGGACTCAAGAGTACCGTTAGTTATTAGACGCGACGTGGCGTGTTGAAAATCGGATTTTCAGCGCATGCGCAATAATAAATAGAAGGTGTGGGAAGCGCGCGCTAAAAGCTAAGATGCTTTAGAAGAGTATTACTGATATGCAGTGCGTTTTCACTTGGCGTCATTAGTCCTAGCTCTAAAGGCCACTTTTTGAGGATTCTCATAGATAGTGAGCGTTGCAAAGCATTGTAAACCTAGAAACCTCAAAGTATGATAACTCTGGGTGGTGGCGAACTCTGTAATCGTTTACATTCTAGGTCCGTATGCAGTAATCAGGGTGGCTCGCGCTTCAGTCTGTATACGTCAGGCTATCTGTGCTGCATATCTTCAAGATATTTAATGAGTGATTTATGACGGTATAACGTTTATATAACCATAGATGTAAGAAGATGTCAAGTGACTCACGTCTGAGGTTGGTCTCTAAGAATAGGCATTTGAGTAACAGAAAAGTAGCCATTTTACTACGAAGCGTACAATTCACTTCAGCTGGTATATGTGGTGCAATAACGACTATGATCATCGGAGCTAGTTTTCAAAAGCGAAGGATTAGTGTGTCTTGCATGTTAGCACACAATATGGTGAGTACCTCTGGCCTTTCTGAAGCTTAGCTTTCATGGTAAGAAGGTTTGGCTCCAGTGCTTTAAAGGATAGCCAACTCGACAGAATGCGATGTGGCTTTGGCGTTAGACCAGCTATCACTAACGCTATAACAACCCGGAGCTGTTTTAGTACTTCAGAAAAAGTGAATGAATGATAGCAGAAGCCTGTAGTAATGGATGCGTAAAAAGTAAGTGATGGCTGTTTACTTGTCAGGATATCAGGCAAATGGGGTCCTCGGAGCCAGGTAAACGATGAATTTCGCGTTGCTGACAAAGGTAAGGTATAGTAAAAACCAAAACGTTCTGGCCATTAAGCTAGCCAATGGGACGGGCTACTATGGCGCCTGCCCAGCTTTCTTGCCAATAGGATGGAATGCAAAATGTTGGACGACAAGTTGGCATAAGGATCTTGAGCTTCATACGGTTTTAAAACCACGGTTGTTAATATTCATGGAAGAAGGTTCACAATTCGCTATTACGACACGCCAGACTCTATTGTGCCCTGTACTCATTCAGCTTGGGGCTGGAATGTGGCTTCTTGTTTTAGCCATGCTTAACCTCGACTGGGTTTTTCGTAACACAGGTACCGGAAACGATTATGCACTTAAACTCGCCCGTCGATATGCCATCCGGAACACTGAACACCAGTGGGCTTAACGACATATTATTCTAACTAGACTGCGGTGAATGCTGAGCTACAGATCTAGGTAGCTTTAAGACCTGTGTAGGCGACAACGCCACCTTAGGTGAATGTATAAGTGTGTTTTCCCCGCGAGATCGCTCAGCACTGGGTTCATTTTCAGTTATAGACACGGTGTTGTTTAGGGGGCCACATGTCGTTCATCGCTTTTTTAAGTGATGTGCTGGACTCCTATCGCCTAAAAGTTGTTTCGTTGTTGTGATTCGTTGCAACCTTACGTATGCTGCGTTTTAGTCCCCAGCATTAAATGGTTGCTTTGCAAAGTTACCTTACGAACCACTTCGCGCACTGCCGTCAGCATCCATTCGCTCCTAGCCGATTCCTGAGATTTCCTTTTCCTCTCGGAACGTTGCCTTACATATGTTGCTCCCGCATTCGGTCTCAACCTAGTTGTCCTTAGTTTTAACTCAGATGCTTCTCGCATTCGGACTGCTGCCATCATCTTTGGTTTACCAGTTTCTCTCCAACCATCGCATCATTTGCTTAACTTTTGTTATATCGGTCTTTTGACGCTGCGCGTGCAGAACCTTCTTCCTACCTAGTAGTTGTAGTTTGAGTCACACCAGCGACGTAATGTATAGAACGCGCTTGCAAATCATGTATACTATACAAAATTACATGAGTTTTAACGTAGAATTAGTCTGGGTTAGTGCTTCTTGATTCATTGCTGTCTCTCTGCTTGGCTGCCTCTTGTTCGTTGCCCGTTTTCCCGAGATTCCCACAGTTACATCCGCCAAAACAAGAACCTTTATCCACTGGGACTAGTCGACCCATCCTCAAACGCTTGGCCCTTGCTTCTGGAAATGAAGAACCCACACTTCGGTCCAAATGGAGCTCTTTCCGCCATTCTGGAGATGCTACCTTCACGGGGCCTAAACAAATGGGTTTAACTCACCTCGTACTCAGAGTGAACAATTTACTCACCTGGAATAATATATTTACATGGATCCCCCGTTCCACGACCGAAGGCAAACAACTCTGGCGTGATTACCTTCACTGCCTCAAACATTCCTATTCTCCAGTCACCTGGAGCTTTTCTGATGTCATTTCACGGACAGCGTTGCGTTCGTATACGTGGCTTTTCCGATAGCCTTTCATGGAATTTTCACTTGGCTATGGAGACAGTTAAACTTACATTTGAAGAAATCACGTATCCACTTTGCGGCGAATGGCATTTTACCTGTTATGGACGTATTCGGCCACAAGAAACAACTTCACTCACCGACCCCATGACAAGTCCAGCGTGGATAGCTGGACACGGTTTGCGAACAGAACAAGAATATAATAGAAAAGCCGGCCTCTATTAACAATGTGTTTACTTACCTGCACCATTATCATTCGACTCTTCGAATCTTGCATCATTGCCCGGCTTCAACGACTGCTGCCGTATCAGTACTAAGCCATTCGGCCAACCAACGAAGAATTTTGGCCGTCAACCGACTGCGAATAATAGAGTGCAAAATCGGTCTATACGATGCATAACCGACTAGCACTACTGTTCAACGAAAGCAATGGCAGTGTTCCAGGACGTGGCGGGTTTTTGCCTGGCAAGCTTTCTCCCTATAAAAAGCCACAAATGTCCGCTTAACAACACTGCAACGTGGTGGATGTGGTTCGCCACAAAATAAAGTCACAGCTAAGCATTTCACATGGACGCAGTCCTCAGCCTTCTACATCGAACCTGTGCAACTAATTCTGCTATGAAGAATGCTTTGCTGGAGCCCAGATCATCCCTATTTTGTAATGTTCGTTGGTTGCACCAAAACCTTGTTTGGGCTCCTGTACTCAAGGATCACTACCTGGCGAAATTATCCCCAACTTGTGTCTTGACGAATTTTTGCGCGCCGCAGCGCCATAAGGTTCCTAGGTCTGGCTATTACCTGACAATATGCTCAATCCTATGGACTACATCTTTCTTTTATACCTTTCAGTAAAACGAAATGTTTTAACATTCCAAAGAAGCTATGCTTGTATACATATTTGATCACGCCTTTACAGGTGTGTCTCGTTTTACCGAGAATATACCATTTATTTATTTAATTATTAGCTATGAACGTACGCAAAACTGTCCCATCCGTTGCAATCACACTGATAAGGGCCGAACCCTTGGGTACAGGCTTGGCCGGACCTTGAACATGTAATGAGTTAACTGCAATGCCGTTAACCGAAATGACAGCATGCTCAACTTCTTCTACTGACACATCCTCAAGAACAGCGAACATTTGTGCGCTAAACGACCCATTCCCGCAAGCAGGTTTTATTGGTTTTAGAGCCACTACTTTTGATAGTTTCAACGTGAGTGGCGTGGACCCCAGCGGAGCATAGGAACTGGTGTTGTCTATACACAAGGCACTTGACTTAAGGCACCGGCGGCTCAGGTCTCTGAATGAAGCTTATGCTGGTTAGGTTTTGATCGTCGTAGCATTTTCTAACCATTTACTTGTTAACCGCGCTAGTTAAAAGTTGCGGTTGTGCTTTGTCAGCTAGCATCCCTTTCGGTACAGTGGGTCGAGTGGTATCAGCAGCTGAGATCGCAGTATTAACGGAGAAGTTCCCGGCAGTGTCCTCAGGTTAATTGCGTTGCGTCAAGTTTCATGTGGCTTTATGGCTAGCATTGTTCCCGGGGTTTGCAAGTGGTGCTATGGAATTAAGTAATCACGTAGCTATAGCAGACTGGATCCTCAGTGGGACAGTCACATAACTGCAAAGGTGCCGCATTGTTAACACAGTTCATTTAAACACAACTAGTCTGGGCGGAGCTCTTACATTTTTTATCGCAAACCCGTTGCAAAACCGTGTTGCTGGTATTAAATTTAAGTCAACGAAGCGCGTATAGCTTCTAAGGTCGCCTTGGTGAAAGAAGTCTTAGCGCATCTCTTGTTATTCAACTTGACTAAGGGAGGAATTAAATGTTGGAAATAGCTTTTCTCAGCCCTGTGCATCTCAGAAGCTTGGGTTCCAAGCCACACACTTTTATTAGCATTTGGCTGAATGTGTGCGATTTCAGGAGGTCTGGAACATCATACACCAATACTTCATTAATATCGCTTGGCCGATTCATCACCTTGGTATAATTCGTACTGAAAGACCACCGGCCATCTCCGCATGTTTAGTCTTTAGAAAGTCCTTGGAGTGACTTATAGTCGCTACGACAGCTAGGCTATCATTGAGTAGCCCTAATGTACAGAAAATCTTTTTGAACTCCACTACCTCCTTTTGAGGCTCGGCGATATGAGGACTTAGAGGAAAAATGTCCATTAATTTAACGGTAACGTGCTATAGTTGCACCAGAAGAGTTCTTTCTCACAGTTTCAGCTTTGGCCGTCGTACGCCCTACTGGTCTTACACCGCTTTTGCTGACGTTTAGACGACGTGCTTGGACCAAGTCCAAAGTAAAGGGGGGATAGCAAAGAAAAGATAAAGGCAGCAAAAATGTAAGTTATACCATAGAACAAACTGAGATTAGTGAGATAAGGTACTCAAGGGACAAACGCGCCATTAAAAGCCTAAATTTGAGAGCGCAACAAGACGGATCACGTTACCGGCCGAAGCGTGGCCAGCAAATATTGCCGCGCACGATCCTATCTACTCAAGGAATTCGTAACCATACGCTTTCCTGCACTGCATTGCAACCCTTGCTATAAATTAATAATATTTTTTCCTTAACTAAATAAATAACCCTTTACACTGGCGGTAAGCGGAAACCGTTGTGTGTTAAAGTGTACAAGATATAGGTTCCTCCGGCGTCGAGCGTTAGGCATCATAATTAACAGAAGCGAGGAGAAGCAATTTGCCTTTTCCACAACCCACGTTGCAGGATAAGGGGTAGCGGTTTAGACGAAACATCTTGTAAAAACAGCTTCCTGATTTAGTCCTCATTGAAGTTTGATTGTAACTTGGTGTGTTAACGACTTCACGCACGTTATGGCTTGCGAATATTCGTGCTTCGGCATGGTTTTGTTGTTGGAAAACTAACCCTAGCTTTATGTGTGGGATGCAGGTTTGTGATTCCATGGAAGTAACTACTTTTTGCCTATGTCCAATGTACGCAGCAGAAACTCGACGTTGGCGTTTGCCCTTACATTAAAGCTTTTTGGCGCAAGTCGATTAAATGAAATTTTCACTACAGCTTGCAGTACCTTAGGTTAATTGGGCTGTGTGCCTTTGAGCTTTCAAAGTCCATTGACCTATATGAAAATTAACAGCTAGAGACTTAAAGTGGCTACCGACTGGACATGACAGCAGTTAATAGGCGGCGTTCGTCTTTGGCACTTGGTCTGCTGGACAGTGATCACTCAAGGCGATAGCCAATATTCAAACCTACTCCGGCTGTCGGAGCTACATCGCAAACTTTTAGGATGGCTTTACGGCTGCGGTCTTCACATGTTTAGACCTGGCCCTGTAAAAATTTACCTGAGATTTTAGCAGACCTGACAGTAGCTTTATTACCGGCTTTGAAATAATATATAGATTATCCTCTAACCAGGTTATATGCGACGGTTTACGGGGTTTTATTAGTGCACAGAAATCGTTTTTTGTTTGTAACCCTGCGTGGTTTGGGGTTCTAGTCCTACCATCTTATAGTTGGCTTCCGTTGTCTATCAAATGATTAAGCATAAAGCTCTTACCCGTTGCAAAGATTGCTAGCTCTAACGGAGACAATGACTTCCCTAAAACCTTCACCAAATGCGTGGAACTCCTGCCTTCACAAATGTTATCTTTCGCTGCGAACATGCAAACATACTGTTAGCAGTTATCTAGTTACTTCAATTTTGGCTTTTACACCAGTTGCACGGCTGAATTAATTTTAGCTGTGCTGATGTATCCTCGCCTCCAAATACCAGACTACTGCGCAGGTTTACAAAATTTTCTGTTAAATGCAACGCAGTTACTTCAGTTGAACCATTACCGAATGATACAAAAGCGAAGTGCTTGGTTTTCAATATGTGTACTATGAAAGTATACTTGGAAAATAAGTATGGTTGAGTACGGGAAGCTCTGAAATAGTTAAGCGGAGTCACACGCGAGGTTCCTCATTTAAGGCCGGTTGTGGAAAACTGTACCTCAATTTTTGTTACACGGATAGTTTTCAGTTTTCGTCAAACGCATTGCTGAGTTACAGCTAACATCAGATATAACTACTTCTGTAAGAATTCCGCAGGGGTTCAACGGGTAGCAAGGAAACCGGCATCTGGTGATGATATGTTAACTGCTATCATTCTTATATTGTGTGCTGATTACTTGGCACAGCCACCTGCAGAACTACAAGAGTCGTAAGTAAGTAACACAAGTTAGCTGACATTCAGCAAAACGCAAGCATAATGCGGATGCCAAGAAAAGAAGTGCGCAAGTATTGTTTGCACGTCCGTTGCATTAAAACCGTTAGAAGGCTTGTTCGTTAAAGAATCTTATCCAAGGCACATTTGGACGATCTTCAGCAGTTTACAAGTAACAGGTAGAGATCCATCACAGCTGCAGTTGCGTGTCCGGTAGGTACTACGCTCTCTTCAATGTCTCATGAAACTTTCATCGGCATCTGCTGCCGGGATTTTAGCAACGCTTGCGTTGGAGTTAACTGTGTACTACTCTTGTGCATTACCTTATATTCTGGAGTTCCAAGCTTCGTTGTCCTTATGCTGAAAGCTTAGTGTCTCGCTAGGTGTATTGTATGCAATAAATTAATTAGATTAGACACTACTTGCATTGCCATGAACTCTGGCGTACATACGCAAATTTCTCAATTCCTAACTTCTACTTTCGTTACCTAAACCCCTGTCCACTTGTTAAGTATGCAGACGGCGCAATCCTTCCTGCCCCTCATTCAAGCACAGGGTTATTACAATACACTCTCGCTTGGACCACCTCATAGCTTGGTCCAAGTCACTGCCTACCGTTAGAAAACTCATAATGTAAGGTGGTCCTTTGTTGGTTTGCGGCGACTTGGTAATTACGGTGAATGTTTGACCTAAAGAAACTCAGTAAAATACCTGAGTTTGCCAGTGAACAGTAGGCTTATGTTGCCCTTTCGCATAAACGAAACATTATTTAAATTTAAAAGACAGTTACTCGGATATTTATGTTTCAAGCCTTCTTCCGTACACCGCGTTTTGATCGAGGACTTTAATACGGCGTTATTGTTACCATACTTGAAGCATTACTCGTCCGTTATCTGTACCGGTGTAGTGAGCAAGTTACTCAGAGCGCCCGCTAGAGCAGTAAAACTTTGCTCTCTTTTAGCGATATTTTAAGGCTAGAACTTGTTGTTCTTATTGTATCCAGCCACATCAACTCATGTAACATGATTACAACAAACATACTAATAGATATTATACACCTCATCTACATGGCTTTGGACAAATGTGTATAAACACCTACAACCGTACAAAGCGGCAAACCTTTTACACGCACAAAGGTCCTATGGTTCAAAAGCAATATATTGTCTGTCACGTGTTTTGAAAAGGAACAATTCAGTCACTTAAGAGGGGGTTTGCATACAACACCAGTGATAATAACGCTCACAAGCTATTACAACAATTAAGGATATATGCCCATTTATATGTACTATTCGCTATCATCAGTTATTCCTATTTGTCACGTGTGGCTTGGAGCTGAATATTCATCCTTGGAGTGTGCATAAAGTACATTCCTGGTATGACATGACGACAGTGGCACCATAACAAGCTCCAGGAGCTTAAAACCGCCAGCAATATTCTCTTCCGAACGGCGGAGTTTAAACCTGGTCGTATTTGTGGATAAAGTTTCATAAAGCTTACTCGGCCTGTTCTCATGACCAATTGAGTTGCACAGAGCTCCATCCGTGGTCCTTAGCTTTGAAACATATTCAACAAATATTTCCGGAAGTGTTTCAAACTGACTGCTTGATATAGATTGTTGATTACGTAATATATTTAGGGGTGTGTAGACTTGAAGCTACTGACAGCTTGTAACTAACGCTCGCTTAGCTGCACAAATAGTTTGTTAAATGGCGATTGCTTAGTAACTGCGATAAATGCTAGGACTGTCCCAGTGGGTGTTACAGAGCACACCGACGGTTATCACATTAGTGGTTCACAGCTGAACTTCACATTTTGTGAGAAGGACCCTCGGTTGTTGTATCCCCGAACTTAGCTAAAGTTCCAAGGAATTGCGTAAAGTCGCTTCTGCTGACAGGGAACTGCGCGCTATACAAAGATCTTCTCCGACATCACTGTGAGACCTCCAGTCTATGTTGCCTGTTAAGTCCGCTCAGTGTTAGAATAAAATTGCCTGCTACAAACGCTTTTACAATTTGGCTTGTGCTATTAAAGTGAGGGTTTAGCAGCCAGGAGCAAAACCTTTGTCAGTGCTGAGTGACAGGTTCTATCCACTTCGAACTTTGCGTTTGCACTTTCTCTCCTGACCTACCATCGTAGGCCTGTGGATTTGATATACAAATACACATTAGAGAAACAGAGAGAGCGACTGGGATGCAGTAGGTTTTACAGCTAACTTGGCTACCTAGACACAAGGTCAAATATATGAATAAATAAACGGTTTAGTTCCGTTTGTGAGAAGCGCGCCTACAAAAGCATAAGCATGGTTATAAAACAGATGTGATCGATAACTAAACAGTAATATTACATGGTAAAAAGTATAGCGTTAGTTGTATTATACTATATCTGTGTGCGTCTCATGCTACTGTTAAGTTAGCATGCCTCATGATTATTAAACGCAGCAGAGCTACATGGATTTAGACTATGAATAGATCTACCTAACCTTGATACGAATTGCTTATTTTATTTGCCTTGCTCAATCTTTTTTATCCTGGTGCGTGCTCCGTGTCAAGTGTGGATGTTTATGGTCCTACAAATTCTGTGTTAGCTGATTGCATCTCATGTGTGGCAACACTAGAGATGGATGTTAACAAGGGGCTTACAATCTAGTGCCCTTCATCTTGATTACATGGCCTACAGGAGATTGTGTATCCGTGCTGTGGTGACAAGCGCACGTTGTCCTAGCGTTGCTGGGCACGAAGAGTGGTTCCATCCAGTGTAAAGCCGACTACGGTCTAGGTGCCTCTTTGTGTACGTCTGGCCCATGGTACTTCACCTAGGTAGACCGAAGTGCTGCTGCTGCGCATGTTAAAGTATGTTACCCGGCTCCACTGATAAATAGTGGCTCTCATCCACATGCCTTTCGGTCTTATTCCTTCTCATTCACACTGCGTATGAGGTGTGTGGATTTAGCTGTGTATGGTACAGCGCGAGCCTTAAAAGGTTCCTCTGTAGGCGCTGGTATGCTTTGGCTGTCCTATGGAGGCTGCCGTGACCGAAAACTCCTAAACCGCTTAACGCTAACCAAGTATGTGTAACTAGCCTTGTTGATTGGATTTGTTAATGTGACTCAGGAATCGTTATTTTTGAGTTGGACTCGCCAGAACAGGAACAATCAAGAAATACTTTGAAGTGAAAAACGCTCGTAACGAGCTCAAGTTACTACCCTAAAGACAAGTAAAAGTAACGCTAGAAAAATTCGAACCACAGCCGCCACGTCTGTGTTGCTTAACGGAAATTGTTGACCTTTTACAGAATAAACGCTTGACAGAAGTTTACCTACTCTTACATGCGCCACTGCTGTAAAACCATTACCTGTAACAAGGTTAACTCGAACTGCCTAGTTGGCACCATGGATTCGCTGATAGTCTAACAAATGCTGCTCGCCAGCTCCGACTTCAGGTGCTCCATCCTTGTCGTGAATCAGTGCAACGATACCCGGTATCTGTTATCATTGACTATACAATGAATGCTTCCAGCAGCAGTAAGATAACCACATGCTGAGAAGGCCTGGGTTTTGCTGAGTTTGATGTAACTGTAACCATTCATTTTGAGAGAAGGGTTTGCTACGACACGCACCATCCAACTAATGCAAAGGAGGATGCGGCTTCTTGCTTAGCAAGGCACTTATATATAAAAATTCATACATGTATGGTTAACGTCCCTTGAAGTTGTGGAATGTAAGCTACCACTTAATCGGTCACTGCTGCTTGCTTTGTTGAAGGATGTTCCGCAACACATGATTGTCAATCAATTCCAAGCTTTCCTTATTTATTTATTAATTTACGCGTTTCATGGCTGGCGTATCCATCAAAGCTACTCACAAAGTCTTTTGTAAAAAAAACAATAAATTCTTTATTCGCGTGCATTGCAAGAAGGCCTATGTAGGCACGTTTGGTGAACAACGCTGACTTTTAACCGCCGAAACACTAAGGCCACAGCAAGCTGAAGTAGAAAAATATCTGCGGAAGCTACCGCAGTCTTAATCGACTAAATTCACCTGACCCGGTGGAAAGAGGAGCAATCAGCTGCCTCATCCGTTTAGGGCAATAATGGTCAAGATTTGCATATGTTTGCACAAACGGTTTTAACGTCCGAATTGCCGTCTGTTCTGCAAACTTAATTAGCCGGAAGCGTTTGATACGGAACTGCTAAACTGTACGCCACGAGTGTCAGCGCACGCAATTGCAGTTTTCCTTACTACCCCTTCATAGTGTATGTAACCTTAATTACGGTCCTTCCAGTGGCAGTAGCGTCTACCATTACCGGTCTCTTCAGTGCAACGTTGTAAGCACATACCAGGGCGCTAGCGCTTGACATCTTAGCATTAAGGCCTCGAGCCTTTAGGTGGATAAAGATATAGCTTCGTCTTCATCTACCTGATCATTGAGGCAAAAGTTTTGCAGATAACCATAGAAATATACAAACCTATCATGTACACTCTGCTGAAACTCGCAGCCTGCTGGTGACAAACAGTAGTGTAGAGTGTGGGTACCGTGGGTAGTTTCTGCGCAGAAGAGTCCTTCGTGAAATTGATTCAGTTGATGCAGCACACAGCGAGCAGTTTCGTCAACAATCACGTTACTAGGTTTAGAGGTTTTGGAACAGATGCAAGTTGCCTATTATGTTAGGCCGAGTAAAGCATACAGAAAAGTTTATGAGCGCTGTCTGTATCAATCTCACGAAGTACTTCGACTATATTAACCGACGTGCCGCTACAAACTTGCCTGCTTTAGTGTTATGCCTAGCGACCGGAACGCGTGTCTAAATGCTCCGTGATAATTCGTAGGTGCTTGGCGAGCAAAACTAAATAACTGAAACGAACTGGGCAAACATTGAACCAGTTTAGTACTACTGAAGGATCGTGTCAGTTTGACGGAGTTGCAAGTTCTGTGATTGCTCATAGGATTAACAAAATGTGGGTTACAAGAAAAGTTTCCGTTTTTATGCTTCCATAGAAATTGACAGCACAATATACATGTTTGCGATTAATCCTTTCGTTTCAATGGGCTGTGCTTGCGGCGTCATGTAATACGCTGCTCTGCTGCTACTGCTAGGTTGCTTACACGATGTCCTGAGAAGCTTAATGTTCTTCCTTATTACTTTTTGGTGTCGTAGTTTCGGGAGTAAACTATTCAGGTATTCATATCAGTTAAACACTTGAATAATGGGCAAATTACTAGGGTACTGGGACAAATCAAATAGTTATAGATAAAACCTAGGACTTGTCCAGCGTTAGCTTGTCGCCTATTAACCGGCAAAGTTTTCAACGACAAGTTTCACAACCATTGTATTAGTTACCGGTTGCAATCGGTAAGTGAAATTCCTCACCTGACTACGAAGCTTGATCATTGCCTTGTCCAATTTTCTAGTTTTACCCTGGGAAAAGCTGGATGCAGGCAGCCGCTAAAGAGCACTGAAGCACTGGATTATGCGGCCTACTTTTGAGGGACTAGCAAATTCTCTGAGCACCAAACCACACGAAAATTTTCCCGATCTATGTCAGAGCATTTTACGGGACAGAATGATATCAGATATAGCATTACAAGACGGCACTGTTAATAAGGCGGTAAAAGGACCGTCGCACCGTGATTGTGTGAGTAGTTTTGGAATGCACACAAAGCATGATCGGAGCATTACTTGGGACATGGTTATTACCCACTACCTTCTCGCCGTGTACTTTATTCCGGACCTATTCAGCTAAGCTGGTCCCCCTAAGCTATTTAGTCTTCGCTGGTACTCTACCATGCTGCACAAACTGTGCTTCCCTTGGGCTGGGTCCTCTACAGGTTTATATTGAAGGTTTATCAAACATTTGTGCCTTATTCTAATGGCTGGTTAGGGATCCACAGTTAACACATTTGTGAGTCGAGTGAATGTCAGTGCGCTTTGATTTCTAACCTTTTACCCAACACAACTGACCATAATTTGAACTCAAGCTTTTATTTTGCATTGTGCCAGCATTAACTTTGCTGTGTTAGGCGTCCCTCTTTTCGTTTTACGCTTTCTACTGTTGCTTATTTTGTCACTTCACAGGGCAATTGCTAATGCAGTATATATGGAGATACTTCGCTTTATCGGGTGTAGATAAGGTATACCGTTTTAGGTTGACCAAGATGCTATAGCGTTTTGGTTCTCCCCAATTACTCACTGCATACTGGAAGAGAAGCTTTTGTACATTACACACGGTGCTATTCATTGGTTAACGCGAACTTATGCATTAAACTCTGCAGCTTGTTATTGGCCGTGCATGTTTTCCTCATTATAGGTAAGCTTTTTTAAGCGCTGAAACTAGCATAAGAAGTTTGCATAAGGTTCCATTTAATTACGTAAACACATACGTATGCTTGAAAAGCGGGGCACGCCTCTTGGGCCTTTTGGGGTGTGCATAAAAGAATAATGAGCAGATCCAAAAATGAGTAACACAGTTATAGTCAGTCATGTGGTCCCGTATGGTCCAAAGAGAATGAAGGTTCTCCTTGAGCCTATTGATACACGCCGCGGCTGACATAAACGGAATTGCACAGGAACAATGGTTTGCAGTAAACGATAAGGCTCTGGAGCGCGATTCAAATGGTCCGGTTTTTGCCGCGCTTTCACATTGCTTGGTAGTTCACCTTCCACGTTATTGTTTCCTTTTGGTACATAAAAATAACCTCTTTACATTACAAATTTATCTCTGCTGCTAGACTTAAGTTCTGACTTAATTTTCCCTGCGTAGGCATTTTGCCTTTGGTACATTTTAATTACCTCCTAATTACACTATTTGGTTCTATCAAGGTAGCTAGATGTTATGCTTCTTTGAGACGTTCAAAAGCGTGGAGAAAGCTGTCAGCTTATCTTAAATCGTTGACGATTCCAGGTTTGACTACTGAGTAAAAACTCACACCTCATCTACTAACCACCAGCACCGCGGTATAACTCACCGACCGCGAGACAAGCGCTGAGGGAAGCTTGAAACCTAAATCCAACACTGTTCAAAGCTATCTATGTCTAACGCAAATATAGAAAGTCGTCAATTCTAACCCTTCACTGCCGCACTAATAAAAGCCTATGCACTTGCAAATCAAGTGCATTCTTAAAAAACCGAACTAACTACTATCAATGAAACTGTTGCTAAAGTTCCGCCCCTAGCAAACTATCGGTATTCAAACCCCACGAAACAATTCGATTTTTAGCGGCTTTGCAACCTGCTGCCGGCAATTTTCAACGAGTTCAAAAAGCGAAATCCCCGCGCAAATAGTGCCGTCATATTCAATGTGTCAGATGGCTTACCACTACAAAAAGTGTGGCAAACGTCATTAAACGTGAGCAAGTTTTACATGGAATACTGTAATGGTGGTCGCTTACGCCACAGCCGTGGACAGTCATACCCTATCGTATTCAAATTCGAAAGCCTTGAAGGGGCCAAGCGCTTCATAGCAACTAGCCATGTTCAAACCACAAGTACCTTAGTTCCATCCCAGTTAGACCTGCTCGGACGTCGCTACAAATGGTTACTTCATCCGCGGCTTTAGCGCCTTCCCTCAAAACGACCCAGAGGACACCCAAGAAAGCGTTATCTGATGCTCATCCCTCAAGTACGCAAGGTGTAGAGCTGGAATTGCCCAAACAACAACCTAATGTGCTCAGCACAAACTGGCTTCAAACACACTGGTTTTGATAACTGCTTCCGCCACAAGAGATAAGCAATTAATAATCGAGGCGACGCACAGTAAACACTGCGCTGAGTTGCGTTCATGCGACTTTAACATGTCAGCCACTGATACAGCAATAGTAACTTATAACCTTTCAACAGCTAGAAACTCTACTTTTATGAGAGAACCTGATCCCGCACGTGTTATCAACGAGAAACCACATCGTTCTCTTAATTTTGCAACACAAGTATTTAACACGTACACCTCGAAAACTCCGCAAATTGCTCCAGACTAGAAACCCTCAGTTCACTGAACGGTTGATATAATACAGTCTGAGCCCTAATCTGTTAGTTATATGCCGACAATTCAAGCGATCCAAACAGACTGTACTGCATATGCAGCTCCGGTACCTCAGTATCAGTTTGCGACAGTTGACCCGTAGGTTTCAGTCCGCCATACAGAAAGCGCTAAGACATCAAAACTGATAGAAATTGTCAAAAGTTACAACCGCCTCTGCATTTGAGTGGAAAGAAACACCCGCACTAAGACGGCGCACCGTTCCTAATCTCCGCCTGCCAATCAACAAGAAAGCTATCCGGTGCTCCCTTTGTATTCTCTTGCAAAAAAAGAAGCAGTGGAGGGTACAACTCTGTGGAAGGGCTTAGCATCCTAATATAAATAAATAATATAGGTAGAATTTCGTCACATCTAGGCTCACTCAGACAGCCGCCACAAGCCCGGAAAAGCACTGTACGCGCGTTTCATCCTTTCGGGAATCATCAGCAGTGCGCATTCCATCGGACCCTTGGTAGGGCTCGAAACCGCAACTCGACTGTTGCCAGTCCGTGGTTGAGACCACTGAGCTACGGGGGACGGCAACGACCATCGTGAATAAGTTACTAGATGTGATATAGCGCCGCTCACTATCCACTGACTTACACGTTACTGCCGTGCATAGGACAGGGTAGCCCCCTCACCAAGCGACGAGCTTAACAAACTTAAGCCGCCAATTATCTTATGGCATTATAAGCAGTTTGTTCTGTGTACTGATTGCAGAAGAGTAGTAGGGGGAGTTGAATGGTATAGGTAGAATTTCGTCACATCTAGGCTCACTCAGACAGCCGCCACAAGCCCGGAAAAGCACTGTACGCGCGTTTCATCCTTTCGGGAATCATCAGCAGTGCGCATTCCATCGGACCCTTGGTAGGGCTCGAAACCGCAACTCGACTGTTGCCAGTCCGTGGTTGAGACCACTGAGCTACGGGGGACGGCAACGACCATCGTGAATAAGTTACTAGATGTGATATAGCGCCGCTCACTATCCACTGACTTACACGTTACTGCCGTGCATAGGACAGGGTAGCCCCCTCACCAAGCGACGAGCTTAACAAACTTAAGCCGCCAATTATCTTATGGCATTATAAGCAGTTTGTTCTGTGTACTGATTGCAGAAGAGTAGTAGGGGGAGTTGAATGGTATAGGTAGAATTTCGTCACATCTAGGCTCACTCAGACAGCCGCCACAAGCCCGGAAAAGCACTGTACGCGCGTTTCATCCTTTCGGGAATCATCAGCAGTGCGCATTCCATCGGACCCTTGGTAGGGCTCGAAACCGCAACTCGACTGTTGCCAGTCCGTGGTTGAGACCACTGAGCTACGGGGGACGGCAACGACCATCGTGAATAAGTTACTAGATGTGATATAGCGCCGCTCACTATCCACTGACTTACACGTTACTGCCGTGCATAGGACAGGGTAGCCCCCTCACCAAGCGACGAGCTTAACAAACTTAAGCCGCCAATTATCTTATGGCATTATAAGCAGTTTGTTCTGTGTACTGATTGCAGAAGAGTAGTAGGGGGAGTTGAATGGTATAGGTAGAATTTCGTCACATCTAGGCTCACTCAGACAGCCGCCACAAGCCCGGAAAAGCACTGTACGCGCGTTTCATCCTTTCGGGAATCATCAGCAGTGCGCATTCCATCGGACCCTTGGTAGGGCTCGAAACCGCAACTCGACTGTTGCCAGTCCGTGGTTGAGACCACTGAGCTACGGGGGACGGCAACGACCATCGTGAATAAGTTACTAGATGTGATATAGCGCCGCTCACTATCCACTGACTTACACGTTACTGCCGTGCATAGGACAGGGTAGCCCCCTCACCAAGCGACGAGCTTAACAAACTTAAGCCGCCAATTATCTTATGGCATTATAAGCAGTTTGTTCTGTGTACTGATTGCAGAAGAGTAGTAGGGGGAGTTGAATGGTATAGGTAGAATTTCGTCACATCTAGGCTCACTCAGACAGCCGCCACAAGCCCGGAAAAGCACTGTACGCGCGTTTCATCCTTTCGGGAATCATCAGCAGTGCGCATTCCATCGGACCCTTGGTAGGGCTCGAAACCGCAACTCGACTGTTGCCAGTCCGTGGTTGAGACCACTGAGCTACGGGGGACGGCAACGACCATCGTGAATAAGTTACTAGATGTGATATAGCGCCGCTCACTATCCACTGACTTACACGTTACTGCCGTGCATAGGACAGGGTAGCCCCCTCACCAAGCGACGAGCTTAACAAACTTAAGCCGCCAATTATCTTATGGCATTATAAGCAGTTTGTTCTGTGTACTGATTGCAGAAGAGTAGTAGGGGGAGTTGAATGGTATAGGTAGAATTTCGTCACATCTAGGCTCACTCAGACAGCCGCCACAAGCCCGGAAAAGCACTGTACGCGCGTTTCATCCTTTCGGGAATCATCAGCAGTGCGCATTCCATCGGACCCTTGGTAGGGCTCGAAACCGCAACTCGACTGTTGCCAGTCCGTGGTTGAGACCACTGAGCTACGGGGGACGGCAACGACCATCGTGAATAAGTTACTAGATGTGATATAGCGCCGCTCACTATCCACTGACTTACACGTTACTGCCGTGCATAGGACAGGGTAGCCCCCTCACCAAGCGACGAGCTTAACAAACTTAAGCCGCCAATTATCTTATGGCATTATAAGCAGTTTGTTCTGTGTACTGATTGCAGAAGAGTAGTAGGGGGAGTTGAATGGTATATGTAGAATTTCGTCACATCTAGGCTCACTCAGACAGCCGCCACAAGCCCGGAAAAGCACTGTACGCGCGTTTCATCCTTTCGGGAATCATCAGCAGTGCGCATTCCATCGGACCCTTGGTAGGGCTCGAAACCGCAACTCGACTGTTGCCAGTCCGTGGTTGAGACCACTGAGCTACGGGGGACGGCAACGACCATCGTGAATAAGTTACTAGATGTGATATAGCGCCGCTCACTATCCACTGACTTACACGTTACTGCCGTGCATAGGACAGGGTAGCCCCCTCACCAAGCGACGAGCTTAACAAACTTAAGCCGCCAATTATCTTATGGCATTATAAGCAGTTTGTTCTGTGTACTGATTGCAGAAGAGTAGTAGGGGGAGTTGAATGGTATATGTAGAATTTCGTCACATCTAGGCTCACTCAGACAGCCGCCACAAGCCCGGAAAAGCACTGTACGCGCGTTTCATCCTTTCGGGAATCATCAGCAGTGCGCATTCCATCGGACCCTTGGTAGGGCTCGAAACCGCAACTCGACTGTTGCCAGTCCGTGGTTGAGACCACTGAGCTACGGGGGACGGCAACGACCATCGTGAATAAGTTACTAGATGTGATATAGCGCCGCTCACTATCCACTGACTTACACGTTACTGCCGTGCATAGGACAGGGTAGCCCCCTCACCAAGCGACGAGCTTAACAAACTTAAGCCGCCAATTATCTTATGGCATTATAAGCAGTTTGTTCTGTGTACTGATTGCAGAAGAGTAGTAGGGGGAGTTGAATGGTATATGTAGAATTTCGTCACATCTAGGCTCACTCAGACAGCCGCCACAAGCCCGGAAAAGCACTGTACGCGCGTTTCATCCTTTCGGGAATCATCAGCAGTGCGCATTCCATCGGACCCTTGGTAGGGCTCGAAACCGCAACTCGACTGTTGCCAGTCCGTGGTTGAGACCACTGAGCTACGGGGGACGGCAACGACCATCGTGAATAAGTTACTAGATGTGATATAGCGCCGCTCACTATCCACTGACTTACACGTTACTGCCGTGCATAGGACAGGGTAGCCCCCTCACCAAGCGACGAGCTTAACAAACTTAAGCCGCCAATTATCTTATGGCATTATAAGCAGTTTGTTCTGTGTACTGATTGCAGAAGAGTAGTAGGGGGAGTTGAATGGTATAGGTAGAATTTCGTCACATCTAGGCTCACTCAGACAGCCGCCACAAGCCCGGAAAAGCACTGTACGCGCGTTTCATCCTTTCGGGAATCATCAGCAGTGCGCATTCCATCGGACCCTTGGTAGGGCTCGAAACCGCAACTCGACTGTTGCCAGTCCGTGGTTGAGACCACTGAGCTACGGGGGACGGCAACGACCATCGTGAATAAGTTACTAGATGTGATATAGCGCCGCTCACTATCCACTGACTTACACGTTACTGCCGTGCATAGGACAGGGTAGCCCCCTCACCAAGCGACGAGCTTAACAAACTTAAGCCGCCAATTATCTTATGGCATTATAAGCAGTTTGTTCTGTGTACTGATTGCAGAAGAGTAGTAGGGGGAGTTGAATGGTATAGGTAGAATTTCGTCACATCTAGGCTCACTCAGACAGCCGCCACAAGCCCGGAAAAGCACTGTACGCGCGTTTCATCCTTTCGGGAATCATCAGCAGTGCGCATTCCATCGGACCCTTGGTAGGGCTCGAAACCGCAACTCGACTGTTGCCAGTCCGTGGTTGAGACCACTGAGCTACGGGGGACGGCAACGACCATCGTGAATAAGTTACTAGATGTGATATAGCGCCGCTCACTATCCACTGACTTACACGTTACTGCCGTGCATAGGACAGGGTAGCCCCCTCACCAAGCGACGAGCTTAACAAACTTAAGCCGCCAATTATCTTATGGCATTATAAGCAGTTTGTTCTGTGTACTGATTGCAGAAGAGTAGTAGGGGGAGTTGAATGGTATAGGTAGAATTTCGTCACATCTAGGCTCACTCAGACAGCCGCCACAAGCCCGGAAAAGCACTGTACGCGCGTTTCATCCTTTCGGGAATCATCAGCAGTGCGCATTCCATCGGACCCTTGGTAGGGCTCGAAACCGCAACTCGACTGTTGCCAGTCCGTGGTTGAGACCACTGAGCTACGGGGGACGGCAACGACCATCGTGAATAAGTTACTAGATGTGATATAGCGCCGCTCACTATCCACTGACTTACACGTTACTGCCGTGCATAGGACAGGGTAGCCCCCTCACCAAGCGACGAGCTTAACAAACTTAAGCCGCCAATTATCTTATGGCATTATAAGCAGTTTGTTCTGTGTACTGATTGCAGAAGAGTAGTAGGGGGAGTTGAATGGTATAGGTAGAATTTCGTCACATCTAGGCTCACTCAGACAGCCGCCACAAGCCCGGAAAAGCACTGTACGCGCGTTTCATCCTTTCGGGAATCATCAGCAGTGCGCATTCCATCGGACCCTTGGTAGGGCTCGAAACCGCAACTCGACTGTTGCCAGTCCGTGGTTGAGACCACTGAGCTACGGGGGACGGCAACGACCATCGTGAATAAGTTACTAGATGTGATATAGCGCCGCTCACTATCCACTGACTTACACGTTACTGCCGTGCATAGGACAGGGTAGCCCCCTCACCAAGCGACGAGCTTAACAAACTTAAGCCGCCAATTATCTTATGGCATTATAAGCAGTTTGTTCTGTGTACTGATTGCAGAAGAGTAGTAGGGGGAGTTGAATGGTATAGGTAGAATTTCGTCACATCTAGGCTCACTCAGACAGCCGCCACAAGCCCGGAAAAGCACTGTACGCGCGTTTCATCCTTTCGGGAATCATCAGCAGTGCGCATTCCATCGGACCCTTGGTAGGGCTCGAAACCGCAACTCGACTGTTGCCAGTCCGTGGTTGAGACCACTGAGCTACGGGGGACGGCAACGACCATCGTGAATAAGTTACTAGATGTGATATAGCGCCGCTCACTATCCACTGACTTACACGTTACTGCCGTGCAGAGGACAGGGTAGCCCCCTCACCAAGCGACGAGCTTAACAAACTTAAGCCGCCAATTATCTTATGGCATTATAAGCAGTTTGTTCTGTGTACTGATTGCAGAAGAGTAGTAGGGGGAGTTGAATGGTATAGGTAGAATTTCGTCACATCTAGGCTCACTCAGACAGCCGCCACAAGCCCGGAAAAGCACTGTACGCGCGTTTCATCCTTTCGGGAATCATCAGCAGTGCGCATTCCATCGGACCCTTGGTAGGGCTCGAAACCGCAACTCGACTGTTGCCAGTCCGTGGTTGAGACCACTGAGCTACGGGGGACGGCAACGACCATCGTGAATAAGTTACTAGATGTGATATAGCGCCGCTCACTATCCACTGACTTACACGTTACTGCCGTGCATAGGACAGGGTAGCCCCCTCACCAAGCGACGAGCTTAACAAACTTAAGCCGCCAATTATCTTATGGCATTATAAGCAGTTTGTTCTGTGTACTGATTGCAGAAGAGTAGTAGGGGGAGTTGAATGGTATAGGTAGAATTTCGTCACATCTAGGCTCACTCAGACAGCCGCCACAAGCCCGGAAAAGCACTGTACGCGCGTTTCATCCTTTCGGGAATCATCAGCAGTGCGCATTCCATCGGACCCTTGGTAGGGCTCGAAACCGCAACTCGACTGTTGCCAGTCCGTGGTTGAGACCACTGAGCTACGGGGGACGGCAACGACCATCGTGAATAAGTTACTAGATGTGATATAGCGCCGCTTGTGGCGGCTGTCTGAGTGAGCCTAGATGTGACGAAATTCTACCTATACCATTCAACTCCCCCTACTACTTTTCTGCAATAAATAAATAAATAGTTTATTCTCAGTGTCTCTATGAGACTGAGAATAAAATATTTATTTATTTATAGTAGGATGCTAAGCCTATCACAGAGCTGTACCCTCTACTGCCCCTTATTATGGCATTTAGCAAAGCATGCTCCACCATCCGCATTCCGCGAAAGCTTCTCGCTATCCTTCTATAAACGTCGGCGCTTCTCTGCCCACTGATACTAAAACCACAGTGTAGTGCCAGCCCTCCGGATAGGTTCTACGGTCTACGTTATAACCAATGGCTCGTTGCCTCTCAATTACCGCCGGCTCCCTACTCAACTGCTTCCTGAATACATTCTTGTAACAAGTTCTCTGCATTTGCTAACCCCCATGCAGCCTGCTTCTGTTGCAGTTCACACAACCTAACGCAACCAACACTCCCTGCGTTGAAGCATGCAGCATGCTGCTTATAAACATAAGATCTATTATACTTAAGATGAACGTTATTGGCTCTTTTCCCACTCTCATGACCACAGCCGGCCCTTAGCAAGGTAGCGTGTCCCCTTCCAGTGCCCCTGACAACCTGCTACACACCTTTGGCCACTCCACCTTCAAAAACGGGGGTAAAAATCTTCGTGACAGTGGTTGGCTTATGCTTGTCCGGTATGACTTTGGTGCGGCTGCGTTTGAAATTCTATCCATAACAATCCTAAGACTTCGGCTGGATCCAGGTGAAAAGATCAACTTGACCACTTATCAGTTGCAATACAACTTTCTACACAATTAAAAAGATTAACGAAATTACAGAGCATTTCACTGAAATCTACCATGGCCCTAAGCCACATGATTGTGGGTGAAGGCTTCAATATGCCACCCATCCTCTCGAATGACCGGGTTGCAGTACGCTGACACACAGGTTTCGTTGACATTATCCACCCAAACAATTAAGCCCAACGCGTCTATGAGCATACTAGGCTTTCTGGCACTCAACTCAATTTTTACGGAAGGCTTTTCTAATGCCGTCGCTGGTGTCCTGGACAAAATCCACGGAGACGACCACAAGGCGCGCATACTCACATCTACTCTATTCACTCCAAACTGCGTCTTTACCTGTGCCGTCAAACTGTCTCGAATGTACAGCCGCATTAATTAGGACAGGATTGCGATGTTAGTGCCATCAGCTAACTGGGACCACAAATTTTTGTCTGCTGATGTAAACTGCCGCAAGGCTCCTATATCTAAACTTTCACAGCTGCCTGGATATGATTGTCTTACTCACTAGCAGCAGCCGCTCAAGACGATAGGAAACTCAGTGAAGGCCAGTGGTATGCTGTGAAATTACATACAACTGCGCCACGGATATACCAAAACTAAGGAATACCATATCTTCATGCAGGTGAACCAAATCCCAACCAACTGTCGAACTGCCCAGAAAACAGCCAGGGTTGCTGTAGTAGATGTTGCTGTTAACTCTAAACGATAAAACCAAGTTGCTTTCACAACTACTCAGGCAAATAAAGCACAAACGAACTATGCCTGTTGACTCAATAAGACACTGACCTATCGGTTATTAGCCATCCAGTAGAAATATATGAGATCCTTAAGAGGCATTTCGGCAATTGTTTTACCGACGCTAAAGGAGCTCAGCAGCTGTAAGACTCAAGTGCACCATGGACTCAGCTGAGTGTATTATCTTTAACCTACGTTCAAGTACTCGGGTAGTCAATTACCTCAACTCTTCATCACATCCTAGTCCCCATGGACTCGCCTCTATGCTGCTAATACTTGGTGGACATTACTATTTTATTTGCCTCTGCACCCTTTCATTGACAAACGCAATTTGTCCAAACACGTAGAAACCTGTCCTTGTCAGCCGCAAGCACAAAAAGGTGGACGTCATAACATGGAAAACTGTCGCTCCATCAGATACACGCTTATTGTTTCAAGAATAATGAAGCGAATGGTCAGGAACACCTGCTTACTTTCTTGCTTACTTACTAGCTGCTCACTCGACAACAACATGGATTCCTGCCGCCTAAACCCAATCATACTCGCCAGTTAGAGTTTCTAAACAACGTAACTTAGCAGTTTGGCAACCACCAAGCATTAGCCATCGGCTTCCTAGACAGATGAAAAGTCTTTGACAGAATACCACCAACAGAAAGCTTGAGGAAGCTAGAATAGTACGCAATCACAGACAAGCTGCTCATATGGTTCTCACCATAACATACAGCTCGAGCACAGTCTGTGTTGGTAACAGCCTTAGTATTACGTCCAAAAGCAGCCAAATTTGGCGTAAATCAAGGTAGAGTGTTAGGTTCACTACTAATCTTATTATTTTCAATGACGTGTTCCGTTTCTTCCAATATGACAAACCCTACCTGTTTGTCGATCATTTCAAACTGGCCTTGTTGTCTTATCCGTCTAAATTGCATACCGCCCACCCCCATATACATCACGAATCAAGAGATGTAAATGCTTGGTGCGTCACATAAAGGTTGGGAATCGTACCAGCAAAATGTCATGTCTTCATACAGACGCACCAAACCATCCGATATCTTAGCGCTACAAGGCAAGCCACTAGGGTATTGCCTAAAAGTGCGTGGCGTAGACGTTCACTAATCCCGTTTGATGTCCGTTGCCCCCTGGCTGCGCCCGTTTAACTCTAGCATGACTTTTAGGCAACCAAGAGCCACCTAGCCTGCTTCTCCAGCCTACTTCATCTTAACAGGCTTTCCTTTGGCTTGTGAGGATGAGTCGCTTGTATCTGTCCAAAATGCGAAGGTTTCATCCCTTCACCACAGGTTTAACGATATTTAGGCCTAATTCTTATTAGTATTCCCATCCGGATTTTAATTGTCTTTTTCTGATGCTTCTAACCTACACCTTTCTCAATCTACTGTGACTGCTATGCTTTAGAACCGTCTAGGTTCTGACTTATTCCCATTTACTATGTACAGCCTTTCCTTTGGATTGTGATGCTGCAATGCTCAAAACAACCCGACTTGCCATCATTGTATTCTCTTTACCTCATGCTTGAAATAGCTTGGCCTCACACACTTAAGATTATCTAATTCCGAATTCCGTTGATGCTTGTCGCTTCTTACATCAACAATTTCACACTAGTATAGCTGCGAGCTTTGGAAAGCCAAGTGGCTTCTAGCGCATTACCGTTTCTTCCAAACAGGCGTCCGTTTAAATTACGGCATCGCATTGCGCACGACTATGCCAATGCCAATGTCTACAACTCTTTACCTCAGGTTTGAGGGTCTTACCTTTGTTATTATCCACTTATGCCTTCTGAGTATCGTTGGGTGCTGCCACTTATACCATCTGCCTTACTCAGGTAGGAGAGTTCGTCCCCGAAAAGCCATGTAGCTTGTGGCTCATACCCATTTCAAAATTATATTCCTATGTTGGTATCATGACGCCGCATCCTTCACACCACCTGACCTGTCAAAATTGGCATTCCAGGCCCTAATACCTGATGGCTCTGGCCTAACATTGCATTATTACCTACTCTAGGTTCCTGCACCAGGCATCCTGTTGCGTTTTAGCTCTGCCTGTTTAACCCTCGGATAGCCACCAGGCCCATTTCTTAGTTACAGGTTTCAACCAGGATTGTGATGCCGCATTGTCCACAACCAGCTGACTAGCCATAACTATTATACTTTTGTCTCATGTTTGTGGTCTCTAACCCCAGATTCTTATGGATAGCCACTCCTGGATTCTGAAACTAAACGTCTGTTGCGTTCTAGCTCCGTCTGTTTAACTCTAACATGACTGCCAAGCCCATTTCATATTTACTGGCTTCCACCCGGATTGTGATGCTACATCACTTACAACGATCCAACTTTTCAAAGTGCTCATCCCTTTACCTCATGATTACGGTCCCTTCGGCCTAACTTACTTCTGGATGCTCAACATTGAGACTACCGCTTCACAGCACAATCTGTTTAACTCTAATATGAAGGTTACGTCTCCATGAGCACCTAGCTTTTAGTTTATTCCCATGTAATCTTCAAAGCCTTCCATTTAGCTTGCGTTGCCGAGCCGATCAGTTCCGCCTTACTTGCCAACGTTTCATCCCTTCACCTTATTCTTATACTGCAGCTTTACATTCTTAGGAACAGCTCCTCCCGTATTCCGAACGTCGTTGTCTGCTGCTCCTAAACCCCATCTGTCTTACACCAGTTTTTCAGCGTGTAGGCTGAAGCTGAAGTTTGGAGAAAGATTTCAAATAACACGTCGGTTTACAGGGAACTTCTATCCGTACAGCAAAAGCCTTCCTGTTGCCTAGCTATAAAAAGGCGACGCGGTTTACGCTCCAGTCAATAGAAAGCAGGAAGCACGGCGCATAACTCATTCTGTAGTTGCAACCTAACCAAGTGCATAGTAAAATTGCGCTGCTTGAGTAATCAATCGTACGTAGCAACCGGTTTAACAACACGTATCGGTCGCCTAGGTGTGCAACAAACTCCGTTTGGTTAAACTTTTACACGGGCAAACCGGGGAATCTTCCGATTGTTACAAATCCTTCCTCTAGAAGGGACTGCGTAAGCTAGCCTTTAATCTACGTGAGGAATATCCGGCACAAGCCAGCCTACTGCGGGACTAGGTTAGGAAACTTCGTGCTGCAGCTGAAGGAGCACCATTGCTAGCTTTCACCCGTGTCCTCTCTAAGGTATCGAAACGGAATAATGGTTCGTGTAGAGACAGTTAGTTAAACACATGCAGATTATTGCGCGGGACGTAGGTTGCGCTTCCGGTTGAGATGTAAGGCGACAGCCAAACGTGAAGCTTCAGAGCAATCAACCGACAGTGTATGTATGATATGCAAAATAGAGAAAGCAGTGTAAATAACAGCAATAACCAAAAGCGCGCGAAGGGAAAAATTCGAGTAGATGGCTTTTGGAGTTTTAAAAACGTTTGCAACATTTGGTGGTTACAAAATGTTGTGCACTTCGCTGTAGGTTTTGGTTGGCGTTTGCTAAGGTCATGGTTTTATGAAATACACCTTTCTAGTACAACAGAAAAAGCTGACCAAGTCGGAGAAAGGCACTTGAGGTTTGGCTTACGTTCCACGTCGCTTGCTAGTAGGGTTGATGTCAGTTGAGGCTGGAAGTTTCGCGATAGCAGATTGAATTAGCTGAGGTTAAGACGCCAACATTAATGGCGCAGTTTATATGGCGTAGTTGCGCGGGAGTGTCCAAAGAATTACGATAATGCTTGTCTATATCAGGATCAGCTGTTTGGGCAGCTGTCAAGGGCGCTAGATAGATAATGACCCAGGATTTAATCTAAGCTAGTGAATTCGTGACGGTGCCATTGCGACGAGTTTCAGTGCATCTTTGGCACATCGTAGGTCTGTCGTACCCACAGAAAAGTATTAAAGGTGTCTAGTTTCCCCTGAGAATACATATGTTGCGCCATATATTGCGTAAATCAACGGCTTGTGGTGTTTAAAAACGGTATAGTATCGTTCTTGGAGATACTCGTGGAGGTGTTTTATACCTAGGTAGATAACTATTATTTCCCTACCAATAGAGCTGTAACGCAATGCGGCAGGTGGCAAGTTTCGAGAAGATACCTAGGGGTCTCACTCGATGGTTGATAACTTGTAGGTGAACTGCACTGAAGTCGCTTCTAATGAGTCAGCCGTAACAACAAGTGGCGCACTTGAGTCTGCGTGAGCGAGAAGCACCATGTATTAGATAGCATTTTGAGCATCTCAAACGACAAAATTGGCATCGCTTGGAAAGAGCAAAGAGCGTAGATTACTACGCAGCAAGTAGGTTGTAGGTTAAATAATGCACACGCAGTAAGGAATAAAGCGTTAATGATGGTTAACCAGGCCAAAATCGGCTAGGCTGTTTGAAGGAGCTAGGAGCCAGATAGTTCTTCAGCAACTGGATTTTGTCTTGCAGGGCTTCAATGATGGAAAGGATATTCTAGGACCAACAAATTTGAACGATTGCCGAGCTTGCATTTATGGGAATTGAAGGTAACACTACGTGGGGCCAAGCGTTGAAAGCAGCGCCGAATTGATGAAAGACGGTGGCAAATATATACATATTTTACGTTTGAAACGCTTTACTGTACCATTGCAAACGGTCAATATCGGCAGGTTGGAAATATTCCATTGTTATGCCACGGCATAAGGGTGGAAGCCTACAGCATTTGGTAACTGTAGCCCTAATAATCACACTTCCAGTATGCCGCGTGCGCTGGAGAAGTTGATTATAAGGGCCATAATGAGTTGCCTTCATGCAAGCGGGCAGTAAATGACTCACAGCACGGATTCCCAAGTGCTTGATCTAGTGCAAGTTGACAGCTGCACTTCCTCAATTCAGTAACCGAGGCCCTTGACTCTAGTCTTTTATTTGTCATTCTTTAGCTTGGTACGCAAAAGGCGTTTGACAAGGTACCACACATACTCCTGATGCGTAAGGTAAAGTCTTACCGAGTAGGCAGTCCTCTACTAGACTGGCTGCGTTCCTATATAATAGGACGCAGGTAGTCTGTTAAAGTTGAGTAAACTGTGTCCATTGCGACCTCCGTCCCCAGTGACGTGGTGCGGGGAGCTTTCTTGGTCCTACACGTCTTTCACTTTATAGTAATGACCTCCGCAGGAGCATGTAGCACGGTCGCTCCTTCAGCACCGCCGACGACGTAAAACTTGTACAAATCTTTTCCGCCGGGAATTAATATATCCGCAATTAATAGTATCTTTGAGGATCCTAAAACAATTGGAAAGTGGTGTGAACACGGGCAAGTGGCTTTCTTGGATCAAGAATCTAAGGTCATAACCCAAAATTTTCTATCCCTGCTGGCTCCATAAAAAGAAGCAGCATCACCATCAAACAGAAAGTCATGACAACTTATCTGGGCTTGCGCTACTCCATGAATCACAAAGTTGCAGAGCAAGTTCAGTATCAAGTGGAAAGGTTAATGGGTTTATCGTTCCACATATGCCATTAGATAAAAGCGCAGGCGCAACACTACAGTTTTATAAGAGCCACGTCCGTCCACGTCTGGAATATTGCATTTTTAATTGCAGCTACCTACGGAAGTCGGACAGGGTTCTGCTTGAAAATGCTCAGCGGATCAGTACGGTGGTGCTGCCTCCATGACAGCGAGCACTGATATATCTGCAAAAGTGCGAACACCTTAAACTCCAGCTCATTTGGCAAAGGTGAATTATTTTTAACCTGCGTTTCTTGCATAAGCTAGTGCATAAACAACTGCATTGTAATATCACTTGGTTGAAACTAAGGAGCACATCTGTACCTATACTCCGTAACAAGGGCCATTGCATTACCTTGCTTAGGGCAAAGATGAAATTAACATGTCGTTTCTTCTTATCGGTATGCATGAAAGTATAGAACCAATTGCCTACCAGACTAAGAGAAATCCAAAACTTGCAGGCGTTCAAAAAGGAGATATATTGCTTCCTATGTGTTGAAAATATACAACATATCTTCAATATCTGCGCTTTGCAAGACCACTTCTTCAACACTGGCACTGATGTAGCTTAAGGACACTTAGATATAGTCCATAACAGCAAAACACCTTGAGCACACCACACAACTACATGCATTGTAGTTACCGCCTTAGCACCTAATCGGCTTTTGCTGTGTCCTTCGCACTCATTTTCTAGGTTTTAAGAAAAGCGATCCGAGTACAAGATGGCTTTGGTAATTAATGATTGCCTCTTGACCTGCTGGAGCTAGCCTACGGACAAATCCGCCTTAGGACTGCACTATGTAAAGCATAGAAGCCATCAAGAAAGCATCCTGTAAGGGATAGTTGGTAGACCAACCTCCATGAATAGTTTCCATACATGACCCCAATGTTTCATCTTATTCAGCACCGTGATCACAGCAACAGGGAGGTCTCATTCGGATCGGTCGCACGCACTTTACGAATACTAAGATTAGAATTTAGAAGGCAAAGAGTAGTTTGCCATTTCTGATTAATTATTGATTTGCTTTGGTTTCCTCACTGACACTGGTCCAAAGTCTGCATGGACCAACGGTTATCTACTGCCCTTATGATTCTCTTCTTCGATGGTCACCTATTCAATTTTAGACTAGTTCAACAAAAAGTACGGCATAGTCTACTGACTGACAGGTTCACAAATCCTTAGGTATTCCTAATATAGGATATTGCA
This sequence comes from Dicrocoelium dendriticum, assembly GCA_944474145.2. Lineage (NCBI taxonomy): Eukaryota > Metazoa > Platyhelminthes > Trematoda > Plagiorchiida > Dicrocoeliidae > Dicrocoelium > Dicrocoelium dendriticum. The sequence continues at coordinate 86,235,174 of OX104064.1, forward strand.
GGGCAATAACAAAGCCATCCAAGCAGCAAACCCATCCTTACATCTTGTTCACACCTTCATTCCTTTACTTCAGCTGTACTTTTAATAACCTTTTAACTGCTTAAACAACCGGGTCCGCGGAAACCATATTATGCTTATGACCTTTGGGGTACGTCTAGTAAAGGCAACATACCAGTCCTTAGCCTTTATAATAGGTTGATATCTGTCGCTGTTGATACGCCTAACGTTAGCCTTAGATCTGTTTAAAACATCGTCTAAATACTAGCTTCAGATGTATTGTTATGTACCTTCTTAGATATCAGTTGCTAGCTGGCCTTACTTGATACCTTTTCCTTAACTCTCAGCGATAGCTATTTTACTCTGTCGGTTCCAAATACAATCGGTATGCTTACCGCAATACAATATATATACCTTCCATCATATAGACGAACAGACCACAATAAAAGGTATAGGCGTAAAATTAGACATGTTACTCTCTACTGCTCCTTTCCTAAACACATAGATTTATCTGTTATAATTCTGTCTATCGCGGTTGGCAACACTATTAGACTGGCATCATTAAAATCAAATCCCCTTCTTCAAGCAATTTTGTTAGTAAAACTTTCGGGTTACCAGATTTCATTCCATTGAGAAGGAAGCCACCCAAAGTCAGAAAGGCACCTGTCACGCTGGTTGGCTGGACATTCAGAAAATTGTGACCATCACTTTGACTTATCTCGGCGGACCGTGCGTTATTTATCGTCTACATGGCTCCAAGGATTATGATGCGCTATGCGCAATAGCAGCTGTATCACCAGCTCCCACTTATTTTCGTTACTTACTATCCTATACTTGATTTACCATAGCAGCCATTGCTTAGGGTGCTAGGACAGATTTTGCCGAGAAAATCCCCTAAGAACTATTTGGTGCAACATTGCAGTTCTAGTTAACGGTGCCACCTGGATGAACACCACTAGCACTTGCTTCGGAAAATAAAATTGGAGTGAACTAGCTGAAACTTAACTAAAGAGCTGCACAGTAGTGTGTTTAAGACAGGAGACCTCATAATCTCTCATATTCGAGCAAGCTCAACCCCAGAAGAGGAGTTGGTAATGCCCCCCGACATAGACCCAAATAGACTTCACGCCCCGAGGCATTTTGCCTAACGTCGCTAAATTTTTTGATACTCATTTCTTTATTATTACTAACAGGCTCTTCTAGCTTCCTGGTGTTGGGGGCATCCTTATGAATATAGGAAATCGGCTCTAAGAGATAAAACGCGATATTTATCTAAGAGATATGCGCATTTTTCAGACCAAAGCATGCCAGATGATGCTAAAGCTATAACGTATTATTCTGATAGATTTAGCTCATGCAGCCTTGATATAAACTGCGCAAGCATTTAAAGGCGTAAAAAATACAAAATGCTCTATTTGTTAATAAATAAATAAATATTTTATTCACCACTATGCGATGCATGCCCACTGAGGCATGGTCAGTTATGTGCAACTGTACAGGCATTTTATGGCAACTGTAACCGTGACAGTAGAAAATTATTCCTATGGCTATGGTGGGAACTGTACAATGGTGAAAGTGCGAAACAATAATTTGGCTCTCTTGAGATCGGGACCCTTGTGTTAGGACATAATCGGTCTGCCACATATTGCACTCAAACCTCGGCTAATAATAGATTGAGAATCCTGAACGATCTATTGGAAGATAATTGAAGAGTACGCTCGAGAGTGATGACAATACAGTGAGTTCGTGTATACCTAAAGCAAATGCCAACGGTGATATTGTAGAAAGTAAAAATACAACAATATATGCGTGCATTCGTAGAAAGTGATGACGCCCGTATATGCGAATGTAGAAGTTCCAGTGTACCGAGCCCACCTCGTATGGTGAGGCTAGTTGACCTGCCAGTATAAAGTTGTAGGCTGTGACTGTATTAGGTGACGAGTCACATTCGCCAAGTGGCAGTGTTGGTACACGGACGTTTGTGGCCTTTTATAGGGAGAACTCTTTCTAGGCGGAAATCCAACACGTCCGGAAACACTGTCTCCAATCCATTGAATGGAAAGTTGTAACTGGCTACGCTTCTTGTTGAGCGTTTGGTTGCTCGCTTATTCATATTGAAGTTGCGTCTCATGTTTCTGCTGGCTGATGCGTTAGGCGAGTGTCTATTGCGTTCCTGGGTCCTGCCCTGTGCCCGATTGGTAGGTCTGGAACTAAACAATCTTTTTGAATATGCTGTGTTGATCTTCTGAAGAATCACGTGAAGTCTCCGAGGGTATACATTGAGATATGTTGAAGGCTTGAAAGAAGGCTATGATTTCGAAGAAAGTATCGCAGATTCCACGGGGTATGTAGTAAACTTGATTTGAAATATAGGAAACCACGGCCAATTGAGCGGTCAAATCTGATTGAAGAGCTCAGAGTGGCCAATTGTCCTGGCTTTGAATCGGCAGGAGAATGTGCCTTCCGAAGGCAAAAGTAGTTCTCCGGGCAAGGGGTATGTGGAAGAGATAGTGTTAGGCAAACAGAGCCCAATGGTTTAGGTCTTAGAAAATTGTACGTGTGCATGATAACGAATGATTTGTCAAGTTAGTAAGTTGTAAAAAGAGTTGATAATCTTCCGCTTATGTCCAGGTAAAGGAACTGTGTGCCTTGCATTGTTGTCGCAACGATAAACGATTTCTTGGGTAGGTGGCGCCTTACCTGTGGCAAACACGAAAAAAGGAAACAAACAGCGACAGCCACACAGACAGAAGAAAGGAATGCATTTGGAACGCAGTCGCGCAATTTCAACAAGGACTGAACTATTGTACCCATAGATATGTAATTGTTATTTAAGTGTCGCATATATACACGTGTATCCTAAGTTGCGAAACACGACGCGCAGCGAGTAGAACACGGAGCAGTAGAGAATGAAAACTTGTTCCAAAATAGAATGAAAATGAAGTAAAGCGAGTTTGAGGGGTCCTAATGCGCATATGCCCAATCGGCGGGAACCAGAGAGAGTAGGACGAGGTGTGCAGATTATGGGAAAGCATATCACTCAGAAGAAGCGACAAGGACGTGTTTCCTCAGTCACAAATTGGTAAGAATGTAAGAAGTCAGGGAGGACAAATACATGTAAGTTAAAGTCGAATGAAGAAGCAACGCAACAGAAAGCACAGGAAGGAAAGAAAAGGGTCGGTCAAACATGTTCTATTGAGGAGAAGTGAAAAAGCCGCCGACGTTTTTCAAGTGATGATACGTCTGTGTTAATAAAAAGGGATGAATAATGCCCAGTGATGTAATTAAGGTAAGGGTGGCAGAGCGTTGCGCCGGAATAGGCGGGTAGTATGGCAAGCAAAGCAAAAATGGCTGCTGGGCACCGTGTGCTTATGTAACTCAGTTACCACTAAAACTAATACACGGAGGCCTTCTGACCCTAGGCTTAATATAAATTGTCCTAAAGTCCCTCGCATGTATAAAATTATTCTCTAGATCTCTAGTGTTTTCACGAAACATTAGCACTAATATGCCTACAGTAGCCATGCCTTAAAGTTTGCTTTCAACCAACTGCGTCGTACCTGGTTGTTTCGGGGTGCTAAGGGTTATATAGAGCACTTCTAGGTAGCTATGCCTATTTAATACTTAGACTGCTTCGCCCCTTATACCACTTTCCTATTTTCTGTTATCCGTTTGCAAAGGAGAAGACCCTTTTTAGCGAACTAATAATGGCGTTATTCGTAGACGGCCATTTAATAACGAATAACTCGTGAACTACTGCACTTATTGCATTGCTTTTACTTTTAACGTAACCGGCAGTGAAAGCTTGTGCTAAGCAGGTTAGTTTGGAACTACTTTACGCAATAGTTAAGCCACTGAGCAGGTTTTTCGTTGTATGGGTTACACAGGTTAAACTTTTGCGCTCGAGATAAAACTTAGCGCAAAATATTTAGGTTATATTTTTTGTTAATTTGTATTTTTCTAGTAAAGTAGCCCCGACTTACTATGTCGCCTAACAAAGGGGTTTCAATGTTATTTGCATTCCTAGAAATTATTTTAACCTTTATATATTCCTTGTAATTCCGGTGCTGTTATTTTTTCCCTTAAGCTTTCGAATCAATATGACGACGGAGCGGGCCGATCTAGTCCAAAAAGTTATAGTGAAGTGGTGGTGACTTAGATCCTGTGTAAGCGACAATTCGCTTTGAAGGGCCTTGAGCCAACGCGTAGCCAGCCAGTCAAAGAACAAGAACACTGGACAAGATGACGGTACTATTAACGAACAATCAGGAAGCAATAATATTACAAACCTCAATAGTAGCGCTTCCACTCAACGCAGTTTCAAAAGAGATACAATTCGGTCCGAGAACAACAAGAAAGGGTTCAGATCGTCAATGCGATACAGAATACAGAACACTGGTTATATAGGACAAGTGAAGTCAATGCGATTGGTCAAACACAGACCGGATGAAGGCCGGAGGCGTGAAATGTGAGTGTGTGGGATGATAAGTACATTGCTCATGATCAGTGCGAGAATAATTGGGGTGATTGTTGCCGTGGTAAGGGCAAAGATAATTGAGGTGATAGTTGCGGTGGTAGTGACAAAGATAATTGAGGTGATAGTTGCGGTTTTAGTGACAACGATAATTGAGGTGATAGTTGCGGTGGTAGTGGCGAAGATACTTGGGGGTGGTAGTTGCGGTGGCAATGGCGAAGATAATTTGGGAGGGGGGCGATAGTTACGCTCGGAGTAGTCCACACTCGATGGTTGGCGGATGGCGGAGTTGAACACAGGTCATGGAGAATCCTACACTCCCGCCAAATTTCGGACAGAAATTTCACTTCTGGATCTTGAGGTACTTTGGTTCACCCTAACCTGCTCCATCCACTATGGAGAAGAGTAGGACTTACAACGGTACGCCTAAACTTCTCCACTTCGGTCTGTTGAACTCACGGTGGTCCTCCCTGAGGCAGCAGATCCGAAAATCCACCTCCCACTTGCGGTGATTCAACAGCCGGGACTGACCCTTTGCCCCATTCGCTGCCTTCGATAAGGCAGATCTTTATAACATCGCGCGCAAACAACCCATTTATTCTAACTGACCTTGTCTTTACTAGGCCGTCCTGGGTGGTCTTACAACTCTCAGCCACTGCCAAAGGCCAACTGTCCCGACAGTGTGAATCCGGACTGACTAAATCCACGTCCTTATGTCTAACGCTGCGTTGTAATTTCGGCCACCTTTGCTTCAGGTGCATCAACGTGAGATACTCCTTGCTCCACCGTTTCCAAATTAGTGTGGCTAAGTAGTTAGTTTGCCTACAACATTGTGCAGACCCGTTATAAAGCTTCGCTGGTGCTGTTCCCTCTGTATTCGATCTGAGTATCAGCAGATCAATAGGCGTGAGAACTGGTTGATCAACCGCGATTGTCGTCAGCAGGTTAGGAGGCCTCCTGTTAATGATAGGCTCTGCTTTGGCTAGGAACAGAGGGGGCTCTGCCGATACTGTCACAACGTGGGCTATCGTGCATTTATTTTCCACTGAGAGTGCATGATCACCTGTATCCACACGAGCAAAGTCGTTGTTGCACAATCTCCCTAACTGTTTTCCAGCTGTCGGCCTACTAACATGGCCATCATGTACGGAATCAACGGCAGTTCTGCCTTCTCCAACTGGGCCTAACAACGTCCAACCGAGTAAGGTTTTTACAGCAAAAGGATGATTTCTATCCCCAAGACGTTGCTCTGAATGCCAGTGTGCCTCTGGCACGTTAGCACCTAAGAGTATTCGGATCCGACTATCCCGGATTTCCTCAAATGTTATATCCGCCATGTGTGGCCACTGGCGCGCCAAATCCCTCTTCGGGGTTAAAATGGGTTCCAAGGGCAGCCATGGCAAGCAGTAGGCCTGCCTAACAGAAATCGAAGCAGTGCCATCTAGGGATGACAAAGTGAAACCTACATAACCCGCTTCGATCGAGGATGTGCCCGACATCGTCGTGAATTCCAAACGACTTGGTGTGACCCCGATGCCGGCTTCTTCCATACGTCCTTCTTCTACCAAAGTTACATCCTGTTTTAAATGAAAACCTGCACAACTACGGCTCTGCACAACTTTTACAACGAACAAAACAGGGAGCTCAAAATCGCCTGAAGGAGCCAGAAGTATTTCAAGTTGAGGGCATTCAAAACCAATCAGATATACACCGAACAAAGCTAATGCAGTCGTAATTGCTAACAAAACGCTTATACTTACACTTTTCCTACTCCAATGCAAGAGCGTAGGCTTAATGAAAACATTGATCTAAGCCCTTACGGGCGCAGCGTCTAGCCAGTCCAAAACTAAACCCATTTATCTATTTATGTTTATCGCCAGAGCAGCTGAAAATGGGAAGATTATCTGGATATGGATAAATGCACTCACGTCCTCTTTTTACCTCCGGATTGAAACGCTGAAGTTTGAGCAGCGGTGCTGCGGCCAGACGGCATTCTACGGCACTAGAAAAGGCCAAAAGATGTCATGACTGCCGTTTTAGTTACGTCGTCTAACTCTAACGGTGTCTGATGGCAGGCGCGAACTAGGTCGACTTTGCTAAATACGAACACCAGATAGAGCTAAGCTTAAGTTGTGCATGTGAGAAATGGGTTATTTTTGCGAGACAGTGATTTTGTTAACGTGTCCTGTAGTCACCCAGGGGGCTATTCACTGAAGTTCGTAGGTATAGTATGCAGTAGGGTTGCCTACGGACTCTCTGAAGGGCGGCTGGTTTCCAGTTTGAGTATTTACTCGAGTTCAGCCTTAACCGCTTTGAGCTTGTCTGGGGCTTGTCTGCGAGGGCGGACAGAAACAAGTGGACATTTAGTGCAGGTGTGGTGCAGGACGTTTGGGGTCACTAGAGTCAAGTCTTCCGGAATACGGACGAGTTTATGACGCTTGTTGCAGGTTTATAACAGCCAGTGAGATCTGAAGCAGGACATAAATGGGGGTACTAGCGCTTGCTTTGGCGCTGGTTCCAATGCTACTAAGCTGTGACCTACATTTTATAGGCTTCTTCCTTTTAGCGCCCACGATAAGGTCAAGCGTTGAAAAATGTTTACGCCTATGCTAGTAAAAGGCACGGCTGCTACTAGGAAATGCCAGTGAACACGTTGCCAAAGGCATAGATTGGACATTAGCAGCTTCTCGCTGAAAGTTGCGATTGGTCTGCCGTTGGCACCAGGCAGTTTATTCGGCGAGGATGACACTACCTCACCTGATTTAATGATATGAAGCTAACTTTGGCTCCAATGTCTGTTAGGAACACGGAGCCGGAAGGCATATCCCTAACACTGATGAGACGAGTTTGGTGTCGGCCCGTTGCGTGCTTCGCACTTACGGACCGGCCGAGAAGTTCCCCCTTCTCGGCGTATGTGCGATGCTATACACACTTCTGTGCTGCGGTACCTAATTATTGGTGACACAAAGAGCAAGCCAGCCTGGTGCAGACCTTAGAGCGTATTGTGGGCACTTGAGTCGGCTGTGACGCCGAGGGCTGATGGTGAGCTGTTACACTAGGCGATTGTGTCGTAACCTGGGTTCGCAGGCTGCTATATTTGACTTTAAGCCAGTGCTAGATGCGCTGGGCACGCACCGGCGCTGCCCTTGCGGGCGTTGGCAGGTTTCAGCCGTAGTTCCATCACCTAAGCTGTCAAATCAGCTAGTCGGGTGAGCAATAGAGAGCACACGATAGCGAGAACGGCTTAAGTATCTTCTGATAGCTACTGTGGCAATACTTCGTCGAGTAGGTTCTCCTCCATTATTGATGAAATAGGAAGCTGGTGCTTTGCTTGAAGCAGGGTTTGGGCAGTTTGTCTACCAAATGCGGATCGCTGCAAAGCTGCTGCAGGCGGACTTTCTCAGGTGGCGTAACGCGCGTATTATTGACGTGCTTGAGAAGTCCATAGCGGTTTTCTTTCTGAGAAATGTGGTGGTGTCATAACTGCCTGGAGGCTTTCTTGAGAATACAGGACTTGAGCTGGCTATTTTTTGCGTAGACGGTGGTAATTCTGTACATGTAACCTACCGCCTCTAAATGCGCAAACCACAAAAGTTCTGGCTAGCTCAGCAACCTGCACATGGTGCCCTCTGGGTGCTTTGGGTTAAACTGGTTCCAGGGAATAGTTCGGCGGTAGTATTCCAGGACGTAATGTTTTCGTATGGCAGGTTTTATCCCTATAAAAGGCCACAAGTATCTTCTTATCAACCCTGCGACGTGGCGGATGTGACTTGCCACCAAATAAAGTCACCTCCTCTTCACCATCCGTATGATCATCCCCGCTTACCGAACGTTAGCCATTTTGATGAGTTCCTTTGAGCCCTTCATACGATGGCGAACACTGCAAGCAACCTCAAGCATTCAGGTAACATTCACAAGTCCACTCAGCATGTCTACTTGCAAAAACACCTATGATCTACATGCAAATTTAGTAGGTTACTTCTTAACTTGATAGAGAGCTGTACAATTATCAACTACACCTGCTTATATATTATGAGCGCGCATTAACAGGCGTGCCAAGCACTGCCGGAAAAACTTACTTATTTATCACTGTCCCAAACAGGTGGGACTAAAATGGGTACTAGGCTAAGGAGAGATTATAAATTATTTTTACAAACTTAGTTTAAGAAATGAACATTTAAACCTACCTTGTGCAGAAAGACATCGGAACATGAAAGAATAAAAGGGACAGGCTCGCTAAAATATATCAGATGTATTCGACTTGGAAGTTCATCTGGCTTTGGGGTCACCAAGTTGACAATCAGCCTGTAGCGGGAGCCGGGAGAGCGATTCCAAAAGTCAGGTCGGTTTGCAGGGAAACATTAGTGCGTACAGCAAATGATTCCTTGTTGCCTATCTATAAAAAACTACAATTTCGACGCACTAGCTAGTGAAACTCAAGAAGCACAGCACGATACGCATTCGCGTGTGGCAACCGAAATGGCGTTAAGTAAAATGGCGCTGCTGAACTCAAGCATCAACACAGCAAGCAGTTCAACAACCGATATCGGTTGACTAGGTGTACAATGAAATATTGTATTTGAAAACTTACACAGGCGGAGGGGGAAATCTTCCAAGAGCTATAGTATGACTGCTGAACTTTAGAGAGCCCCCTAGCTTCCGGCTTATTTCCATATAATATTTGCAGCCGACCATTTGGTCCGTGATGCCGCATCGTTCATAACCGTCCGACTTGCCAAGCTTTACATTCCTTCACCACAAGCTTAAGGTCACTTTGGTTTTAAATTCATTTATTCGTATTATTACCTAGTTCCGCATACTGATTGGTGTTGTCTGAGGTTGCTAAAAATCATCTGACTAACTCAATTACGACGGCTTATCGGCTTCTGGATCATTTCCATTTCATTTCTACTGGCTTCTATTTGGATTGTAATACTGCGTCTTTTACAACAATCCGACTTGCAAACCTTTCATTCCTGCACCTGATGCTTGAGTTCTATGTGGCCTTATCTACTTACATACTTTTTAGTGTCTTCCGAATTCTGAATGGCCATGTCCACCGCTCCTTAACCGAATTGGTTTTACTCTAAAATGGCTGCTAAACCTCGAAGACCGCCTAGCCAGTGGGCTCATTACCTTCCCTCTTCATAGGCTTTCACTTAGATTATTGTACCGCTTCGCCCAAATCCGTCCGACTCGCCAACGTACCATCCATTTATCTACAAACTTTTATTACCGCGTCTCAGGCTTGAGTCCACTTTGGCCTAAAATTCTAAGTATCGTCTACTTCCGGATCTTGAACGTTTATGCCTGTTATCCCGTGGCTATATCTTTTCACTTCATTAACTGCTGTGCTTTGGGGAGCCACCTAGCGTAAAGCTCACTTCTATTTATTAGTTGCGCGCTTTCATTTGGAGTACGAGGACGCATCGCTCACAACATTTCGACTTGCTAATAGTTTCATCCTTTCACATCCTTGAGGTCCAATTGGCTTAGCAAGTTTTATATTATATACCGCCAATTTCTTAAACTAGATGCCAATTGGTTCCTAGCTGCCTTTTTAACTGTAGTAGGACAGCTAAGTCACGAACTACTATTTAGGCGGTGGCTAATTCCCCTCACAAGTTAACTGATTTGGACAGTGAATGTGGCTGTTGTATGCTGCTTTTTTCCTTATATTTGGCTTTAGCACTACTGAGAGCTTGAAGGCGCCACCTAGCCTCCGTCTTATAGTCGTTTCATTTTAACTGAATTCCATTTGCCAAGTGAAGCTATGGAGCACCCGGTTCTCTAAGCTACCACTTTCTTCTTCTGCTCACTACCAGCTGAAAACTCCATCGCCAATACCGTTTGAGCACGACCTATTACCCGGTCCTGGAAATCGTTTTTCGTTTCTTCTTTCCTTACTCTGTCAGAGCCCCTCTTCTCTCTGTCACTCATACGTCCCTTTCCTTATGCTAAGCTTACTAATTAGTCACAAATACCTTGATTCACTAGGCCGGTCTCTATTTGGCCCTTGTCAACCGCTTGGCAATTATTACGCCATGCGTTGCTTTTGGTTATCCCCCATAAACTTCTGACTCTCCACGTTGTATTGAGATGTTCACAATCCCTCTACTAACAAAAACCTCTGCTTATCAGGTACAGTGTTGAACCTTTTGGTAAGAACTTTTCTTCCCAGTTTTGTGGCAACCTTTTTACATACCTAAACGTTTTCAACAATCCTGCTTCTATTATGCCGCAAGCTATACACTTTTCTTTCACAATACAGCCTTTCACAGCTGTTTCTTTTACCTCCTGTCTATTGCCAGCTTTTGTACATTTTTCAGACACATCGGTCGGTACCTCCTTATCCGGGAAACGGCTCTGGCTGGTCAATACTCAGTGCTCCTGTCTCTTACGCTTAGTGGAGCAAGGTTCGCTCAATTGAAAAGGGTCTGAAGTCTATGCTTGGTTATCGAAACTTACTTTGCCGTCTCACTATCAGTCCGCAAACCGGAACATTCCTCGCTCTTCAGGGACTCCAGCTTACCACAAATGCAGTTTCACATACCATATCTTTGGAGAGAAGAATATCTCATGTGTGTTATGGAAAACTTTGATTACTTCAAAATTAAATGGCATCAAGCCTACTTGCACCCTATTTCTAATTTGATGTAATTCCATCGCGCTCAGTGATATCCCCCTTTTACGTATCAATTAACGCAATGATACTTCATCCAGAAATAATTGCACTAAAGTAGAACAGTTAACATGTACGTATACGTCGGCATAGCAAAACCCAGCATGATACCGGCTGTTGATAACACATTTTCGCTTATTTTCCGCGCTTCAGCTTCATCTTTCATTTTGAGGCTATGAGCAAACCATAGTTGTCCATTTGTAAAACCTGAAAACATCTTTAATCTTACTTTTTCAGTAATTTACCTGTAAAATTCCTATAAGGTTAGATCTGTAGTACCCATCGGAGCATACGTTCACAGGTTGCTTCCCCGTCGCGAATATGCACTTGCTTTATTTATAAGTGTTACAGCCATTATCGGGGTGGTGTATGTGTTGGTGAGGACCTGATCCATTGGCGCTGTGTGCACAGTCCTGCTAACGTGAGTAAAGCATGAGGACCAATCAGTAAAACAACGTTAAGCATGGTGGCATGTCACTGTTTAAATACCTGCATGTAGGTGGATCAGTGCAAACATATGCGCAAATTGTGAAATTGGTATCTGTCAAGTAGGCAAAGCGTGGCAGGGAGCAGTAACTATTTAGTTGCAAGTAACATCCACCACGTCGTAGTGTTGTTAAAGACATGTGTGGCTCTTTGTAGAGTGAACCCTTGCCAGGCGAAACCCAACACTTCTTGGAACACTATAGAAAAAATGGTTTGACCGGTGTTGCAACGTTGGCACAGCTGACACCTCCCCGCTTGCTCCCGCGCTTATTCGCAGTCATATTTCGCTAATTTAAATCCTCTGGCTGTATGGAAGGCTACGTTGGAGTCGCCCGAGAGGGCTTGGAGCTGGCGATGTCAAATGACTCGTGTGATTTGTATTTGTAATGTTGCTTTCCAAATGTTATTCGTGTATCCGAATTCCGATGCACTGAATGTTTCAATACCCTGCGTTGAATACATGGCCAGGTGGGCGTCGTAGGTAAGTACTGGAAAGGGTTTCAGGTGCATAATGTTAACCTTTAGAAGTGAAACGGAAGGAGAAGGCTTTTTGGGTGCCTACAAGCCTGCGTTGACTGCGTCAATGGAAACCTCTCTGTCAGATTATCGTAGATGCCTTGTTCGCTAGCTTACGTTCGCTGAATTTACTTCCCTGGCTCATAAATGCACAGACACTGACTCGCCTACGTTGTTTTGACACCCCGCCGACCAAAGGACGCAAATCTCTAAGGGACTCGGAGGAATCTGTATTATGCGCTGGCTCATTTGCTTCCCTTCTCCTGCTCCATCAAAAGCGGCATATATTCACAAAGGAGCAACGGCTGGCTGCCTCCTGTTCTCTACCTTGTTCTACTAGGACTAAATACACTCATAGCGCTGTAAAGCGTTAGTGCCAACTGGCTCCTTATTATGCTAACCAGCTTTTCTTCTTTTGTGACTGTAGCGGCTCACGCCCGTGAAACCTGGCACGCCGTCTTCTCTTTAGCAGCTTTCTGAGAACTCGCGTTTGCTTCTTAGCGGTTTCAGGTTAACGAACATCGTTGCTCTTGGCTACCTCACTTTTGCCTCCTCCGACTCAACTATGGCAAGTTACTAACCTTGCTCTATAATAAAAAAAGGCCGTTGTACCCTAACATGCAACTTTCAGGTTGAGCCTTCCGTTACCTCACTCACTTCACCATCATATGTACGATGCACTTTCTTCACGTAAGGTTAACAGTCGCTGCTATCTGTGTGCAGCTCTTCGTTCATTTTATATTCTCGATGTACCTTAGCTTCAAGCATTTACTGCTTAAATCAGTGAGGCGCTGCGCACTACGTTCACACCATTAGAAGTCCATGTACTTGATGTTTATTCTGTCCCCTTAGATAATCTACATCCCATAAGGCAGATTTAGTCCGCCCTACCATATATGAATCCCTTAGTTTCAACTGTTAAATACTCGACAAACACATAGCCATCTTCCGATTTTCCTTTTGGCATCCCATATTTTTAGCTTGCTTCTAACTGGTATCGGTTTTAAGCACAAAAGAAAGAAATAGTTCTTCTCCATTATGCGCGGCATGCCCACGGAGGCATGAGCAAATAAGTGCAATTGTACGGGCTTTCCATGGCCATTGTAACAGTGACAATCGAATGTTTTTCATGCATCCATGGCTGAAAATCAAGTAGGGCAAATGTTAAAACAAAGGAATCTAGTGGTTGTGCGTTCGAGCACATTCGGATGGGCATAAGCGGTTTCCATAGATTGCAGTGGCTGTTGCTACAAATAGGTCAAGAAATAGAAAGTATCGATTAGAACTTAATTACTATAGAACAAGACCAACGGTGCTTTCACAATACGCTGGGTTCCTGTGAGCGTAGCGTAGTGATCAGCGGTGAAGGCGCTGGAAATGACGTGGCGACGCAATATGCAGATAGGAAATTGTCGTGGGTGATCCAAAATAGTAAAACTTCGTGCTAGTTAGTTTGCGATGTTAAAGTACTGGGCTGTGACTTTGTTTGGCAGCCAGCAACCCGCCATGTCCCACTGTTGTTGATGAACATTTGTGGCTTTTAATAGGATGACTCTTACCCGGCGAGAAACCACCACGTCCTGGAAGGCTGCCATTGATCCATTTGTATACCTGGTTGTAACTAACCTGTTCCTAATTGACCGGTTTTTGGTTTTGTTAGTAGCAGTCACGATACTCATAATTTCCGTCGACTGAGGCGTGATGGGCGAGTGATTGCTTAGTCTATAGGTCCTCACTTGTCCTGACCGAGTGGCTCGTCCCGTTCGGGTGTAAATAATATATTGTAAATTTTTGGAACGTTATGTATTTGTCTCCTGTAGAACCGGGTAATGTATCCAGAAGGTATGCAAAATTATAGTATTAATGTATTTTTGGAGCACGAAAACAGCCCAAACCTAGTTGTTTAAGCCCTGTTGGGCAACAAATTGTTTGAAATAACTAACCGAAATGCCTCCAGGTGTAAGTTCTATTTATTGGAAACACTGGAACCTACGGCAAAGTGGACGGTAAACGTAGAGTAATTTGCTGCAACTGTGTTATGAAACAATTTCTTTGTCAACCCCAGGATTTGGCCGTTGTATACACGTTGAAGCATCCTTAATGCATTTATATCACGTTAGGTTCCATGATATAATTGCTTGTCTCTGGTTTTTCTCTTCCCGCTTTACTAAAGGATAAAACAATTAACGGGCAAGGATCTCTATGGAGGACACGCCTGAAACAAACCTGGCCCGTGTGTCACCGTCCTGGACATGAACATGCAAACAGGATAAACAAACCATTATCTCTATTTTCCTACTAACTTGCGCAGATCTCCAGCTCCCTTCCCACTACTGTACCACATCAACGGCCAGTATCGCTAGCCTCAGCCATCAACGGTGAACCTTGACCCAACTACTCGGTCAGCCAACGAAAGTTATTTGGTGCAATACGAATGCGAATAACTGTGCCGTAAATCGGATAAACTGCAGCCATGCCCGTAACACTTGTTTCAATTTACGGGTAACGGCAATGTGCCAGGACGTAGCTAGTTTTTGCATGACTAACGCCCTCACTATGATAAGCCACAAATATCTGCTCCGCAGCACTGCGACTTCCCGGGTGTTGCGGCACCATATAAAGTCATTGCCCATTGCAGCAACCTTACAATACTTTTAGCACCAACAACCATTACAATTTTGACGCCTACCCCTCATGCCATTTTAGATACTTCCGTTAACCATATTAAACTCTCAATCTACAAACAGTACTAACCATGTTGCTTTTCGCCAACGCTAGTGTGGATACGTGTATGTAGCACTTTTGAAGCCTTTTGAATAAATACTGGACATATTTTGCTAACCGCTGATTGGTTGCTACCCAACTTAATTCATATGGTAATTCAGAAACGGTTACGTTGGTTTAGCCGAATGCTGTAACAGGTATAGTTTATTTGTTAATGATTTTTTAAGTGATTGCACATTGATTGATATCTCTGGTGTGGCTGCGTTTGATGTGCATTTTGAGAAGATGCTTACCTGTCTATTACCCCCTTAACTCATCCCTACTGGCCCTAGGAGACAGTTGGTCATTCCTGGAGGGGGCAGGAACACGGTCCTTGTGGTCGTGCTAGGATCAAAGAGTGCTTCTATGCACTCAATCTAGAGCGGACTAGGTCAAGCCACCACCTTGTGTGTGGTTGCTTTCCAAATACAGCTTGCGTGCTTTTGCCTGTGAAGGAGTGGGGCCTGCTTCTTTGCTGAACCGTGGCTCAAATCCACATGCCTCTCGGTCTTATTCGTTTGAGTTTACAATACATATGGGTGTGTGGTTGGAGCTGTGGGTGATGCAGCGCAAGCCATTTATGGTCCCTCTGTAGACGCAGGCCTCCTGTTGTTGGCCACAGTAGCATGCAAAACCGGAACCAAATGGCCACTACCATGTTCCAGTTTATTACCCACAATCTCGTCCATACTGGCCACAAGCGACATTTCGCTGTTAGTGATGTGGATTGGGTATGCTATTCCTGTGGCCGTGCTACGCTCGAAGTGTGCTTCCATGCACTCAGTGTGGAGCAAACTACGGTCCAGGCACCGCCTTGTTTGTGAGCTTGATTCCACAAATGCAGTGAGCCTGTGGTTGCCTTGGAGGGAGTGTGGGCCGTCTCCGTCGATGAAACGTGAAACTTATCCGCATGCATCCCGGCCTTATTTTCCGATGTTCCACTGAACATAGAATGTGTGGACAGAGCTGTGGGTGGTGCAGCGCATGCCATCCTTGGACCCGCTGTAGGCACAGGCGTCCTTTGTCTAACCACCGTGGCAGGCAAAGCTGAAACCGGATGACGCCAACCATGTATGTATGCATGCCACACGCTGAGGCGGATGTTGCGTTTATGCTGCTGCTTCATCACAGTTTGGCTAAACCAGCTTACACTTAAAATAGGAGTTTTTAATGTTTATGAAATTCATTTCACTTCATTTGGTTTGTCCTGCGTATTTGATAAGCTTCTCCTAACTTTCACAGGTTACTCAGTAACCTCTAGTAACCTTGCGTAACTTTATTACGTAGTAGTTTGTAAATAACTTTTGGAGATTCTGTACTTATTGCGGATTCGTTTATAACCGATTAACTGCAAACGTCCATTTAGGGAGTATGTATGTAGTCATACACGTCGACTTAATTCGACATTGTTTATTTGATACCGGCATTTAGAATTACTGGCTGTTGTTTGACATCCCAGGTGTGGTTGCGCTTAATGCGTATGTTGCCAAGGTGCCTACCTGTTTATTACCAACTACCTCGTCCATACTGGCACCAGAAGACAGTTTGGCGTTACTGAATTGGACGGTCTACGACCACGGTCCTCGTGGTCGTACTAGGCTCAAAGATGACTTCCGTGTACTCGGTGTGGCGCGAATTACGGTGCAGTCACCGCATTTTGTGCGGCTGCTTTTCCAAATGCAGCGAGCTTCTGGTTGCCTGGGAGGGGGTGTGAGCCGTCTCCGTCGATGGAACGTGAAACTCATCCGCATGTCTCTTGGTCTTATTTTCGTGGTTACACTGGATATAGAATGCGTGGATAGAGCTGTTGGTGGTGCAGCGCGCAACATCCATGGAACCGCTGTAGGCGCAGGCGTCGTGTGGCCAACCACAGTGGCAGGCAACGCCGAAAGCGGATGACGCCAGCTATATATGTTTGGGAGTTGTTGTTCGAAATCCCTGGTGTGGCTGCGCTTGATGTGCAGGTTGACAAGATGCCTACTCGTATATCACCTACTAACGCGTCTATAATCGCCCCAGGAGACAGCTGGTCTTTGCTGAATGGTACGGAGTGCGCGGTCCCCGGGACAATGTAAGGTTTGGAGTGCGGTACTAAGCACATGGTTTTTGAGTGAGATTGACAACGGCCTAGCAACAGCTTGCGTGTGCTTGTTTCCCCAAATGAATCTTGCTAGTGAAGGGTGTGGGCTGGCTCCATTGATGAAACGTGGCCACATAACCACGCCTCCCGGCCTTATTTTTTGGGTTTACACTGTGTATACGATGCGTAGGCGTAGCTTTGGGTCGTGCAGCGCAAGCCACATATTGTAAATTTGTGGCCGCGGGCGTCCTGTGACTGTCTTTGAGGAGGCAACCGTGGAAGACTAATCGGGAATTGGATGCAGCCAACCATACGTACGAACGTATTCGCCACATTCGAGCATCAATTTACACTCTGTAAAAGGTCTCTTCAGTCGCTAGCTTTGTATGTACGCGGTGGTTTTGAATGACCACTAGGTACACAGTGTGGTTTTTATTTGGCTACCTAAGGCAGCAGCCGCATTCCGAAAGCCTGAGTGCCAAGTGTAATACAACCGCTAGCTTACAATCGGCACAAATCTGTGGATCTAAGTATCCATTGGGCTGTCCGTTTTTAAACTGCAAAGCAACGTAATCTATATACCGGCGATACGTAAGACATCTCGAACGATTTCATTGATAGTGCTTGCGACGGATTCTGCGCATCGTTTAGTTCGACAATGTTGCAAACGAGGGGGTGCCGTTGAGGTGGAATGTTTGCCGCGGAATACATACTTTTGCTAAAGCACCAGAGGTGGCACAGTCATTTGTGGCTTTTGAATTAAACTCGGATACCGGAGCAGTGGTTAAATGTTGTGGTGGGCCTTGAGAGACGACATGTGTGGAAACCGATGCTTTGTTAACAGGACATGGTCAACGTAAGCCTTTCCCGTTCCAACGTTGATTTCGGATGATAGGAATAGAAGGCAATCGGTCGGCGTATATCGCATCTACTGAGCACGCAGTTCGTGGACTAGATTTTAGAACACCATCGTTCCTGCAGAGAAGAAACGGCAAGCGCGGAAGTGGCAGGCGCCGATAGGCTGTACTCCATCGACCTCGATTGCATGGTGTAGTAGCACCCGCGGTCAAGGTTTCCTGCGTCAGACAGATCTGCTGAGCCACGAGCGAGGCCACTAGGGACCAATATGAAAAAGACAACGTGTGTTGCTAAGTACGTAGACAAACCAAGTGTAATGTCGGTAGGTACCTTGCGTTTGATTTATTAACCGCCCGCTTGCTTACTGAGTTTCTTTATTTCAGAAAATGGGGGTGCACCATCTTGTATTACCGCTTATATTTTTTATCCTAATTTAGCGTCTATATAAATTATCTCCCATCAACTTTCACACGTCACGTTAGCTAATGGTGGCTGGATTAGTCAACATTTTTGCGTTAATGGGACTTTTAAACTGATATATTTTGCCATCTTGAACTTGGCGCGGATATGTTGCTAGCTAATTCAGTACGGTTGTTAATTAAGCTGAGCTTTGGGCCAACATAACCTTATGTTTTATCCGATTTATTTCTTTAAAATTGCCATGACTAGTAACGAAGTTCCTGGAGTGGGGTACCGACGGGAGAGAGAAAACGGGCACGGAACGAATCGACGGCGATAGAAAGCAGCACGGATTTAATCACAGCGGACACACGACGCGAGAAGCACACACAGCAACCGGGCACTCACAGAATCGCAATACGCAAGTGTGACACGGGCAAAATGAGCGGACACGGAGGAAGCAGGTTTATCCACAACAGGAAAAACGGAGGTGTACAGGACCTTGATAAGACAATCAAAACAAAAAGGGAATGTCAGAGTTTTGGGTCGGTAAAGTGCCTTCGCACGTTTTCATATGTCTGTGGTTTCTCGAGAATCTGCAAATGAAAGAGAAAAGAGATCATTTAAGTTGTCTTTAAAACGACCCATGGCGGTTTCGATTTCGTTACAACACTCCCCCTTCCGGCGAAGACACTGTCCTCAGTGTCTCAGTGCCCTGAATACTCGCCGAGCCGCCTTCAGGGGGTATCTCCACAGTGTGTTCCACGATCGGGAGGCATCCGGGTGGGACGACTTCCTCCTTCGGAGTAGAGGCTGAAGATCCCGCTGGTTTCAGCTGATTGTAATGCACGGTCAGAACGTCGGAATTTGGTTGAGCGACATCTCGGACGACATACACCGTGGGTGAACGGACGAACACAATCTCGTATGGCCCTGGCCACTGTCGGTGAAACTTCGCTGCTGCGCCAGGCGGAGGCCTTGGGCGGTGCAACCATACGCGATCTCCAATGTGATATTCAGGGCCCCTACTGTGCCGATCATAACATACTTTCTGACGATGCTGTGCCATCCTTGCGTGTTCTCCCGCACACAGAAAGGCTGATCGAAGACGTTCGCCAAGCTGTCGTACGTAGTCTAAGAGAGAACAAGCCTCGATTGGGGGAATAGGGGATATCAGCTCCAGAGGCAAACGAAGCTCGTGACCAAACGTCAGGAAGGCTGGAGAATACCCCGTGGTTGCATGCACAGACGCTCGATACGCCATCATGCATTGTAGAATCGCTTCGTCCCATCGATCTGACTGGTGCCGCTCCAGGAAGCTCTGCAAAATCCCTTTTATAGTTCGGTTGGTGCGCTCTACTAATCCATTCCCTTGTGGAAGATACGATGTGGTACGTGTCTTCCTCACCGAGAGCAGCCGACACACCTTCTGAAGCAGGTGACTCTCGAAGACAGCGCCTTGAGCTGAATGCAGTGACAGCGGTGCTCCATAGCGGGCAATCCACTCAGTTACGATGGCTGACGCAACCGTTGCCGCATCCGGATTTTTGATAGGTATGGTCTCGCGCTACTTCGTAAAATAATCTATAAGAACAAAGGGGTGGCGGTTTCCGTTTTTTGTGACTGGCAAAGGCCCCATTAGGTCGACTCCGACTCGCTGACCTGGGGACGTGGCCACTATCGGTTCCACTGGGGCCCGGGATAGGGGTCTTCGATTTGGTAGCGGCACAGATCTCGCAGGCGTTACATAGCTTCACGACGTAGACGTGGATTCCTGGCCACCAGTACCGTTGACGCATGGCTGTCTCCGTCTTTAGCTGGCCAGCGTGACCTAACTGCTGATGGACTGCATGTAGTACGCCCGACACTCTCGACATAGGAGTAATCACTTTCGGGCCCAGGTCATCCATGAGGAACAGCGTCCCACCAATGCTTCTTACTCGGCTCCAGTGGTCCCATAGTGAGCGTTCGTCTTTCGAACGGGATTGCATTTCCGTACCCGATGGTTAAGACGATCGTTCCATTTGCCGCATATAAATGTTAGATATATATGGGTCCTGGGCTTGATCATCTGACCACGTTGTATCAGTTTCCGAGTGGTGTAGGACTGCATTTATTTCGTCCAGAGCGGGAATCCGAGAAAGGGCATCTGCGTTGGCATGCCGTGCTCCCGGCCGGTACTCACAGGTAAAATCGTACTCTTGTAGGCGTTCTTGCCACCGCGCGACTTGTCCCTCCGGGTCACGGAAGTTTTGTAACCATTGCAGAGATTGATGGTCAGTCCGCACAAGGAAAAGTTTTCTGAGTAAATATGGTCGAAAATACTTCAAGAAATACACCAAAGCCAACATCTGACGTCTCGTGCTACACTTACGCTCTCGCTTGTCCAGTCGGCGGATAGCATAAAAGATCACGGTTTCCCCAATAGAAGTTTTCTGCGACAAAACAGCGCCAATCACTTCGTTACTGGCGTCGGTGTCTAGGACAAAAGGCCCTGCTCGTTCGGAAGTATCCGGGAGACCTAACAGCGGTGGCGACGTGAGGCATTCTTTCAGTCGTCCGAAAGCACTGGCACACTCGTCCGTCCAAACAAACTTCCGTCCCTTTTCCGTCAGGCGATGTAAAGGCGCCGAAATTGAGGCAAAATTGCGCACAAATCTCCGGTAGTAAGATGGCAGTCCCAAAAAACTACGCAATTCATCAACTTATCTGGGTTGTGGCCACGATTTTATCCGTTCGCACTTGTCGGGGTCGGTTTGAATGTCATCTGGCTTTATTACATGTCCCAAAAAGTTAACATGCTCGCGGAGAAAACGGCACTTCCATCCCTTCAGCTTTAATCCAGCCTGCCGTAACCGCTCCAAAACTGTACGTAGACAGGTGTTGTGCTCTTCGACCGACCTACCATGCACTATCACATCATCCAAATATATCAAACATTCCTTGGGTACCAGGCCCTCCAATACTTTCTGCATCAGGCGCTGGAAGGTGGCTGGGGCATTAGCCAACCCGAAGGGCATGGTCTCGAATTCATACAGCCCGGATGGTACAATGAACGCGGTTTTCTCCCTATCGGACGGACGGACCTCCACTTGCCAATACCCGGCGGCCAAATCGAGAGTAGTAAACCATCGCGCACCATGAAGAGCATCAAATGTGGCGTCAATGCGAGGGAGGGGGAAGGGGTCTTTACGGGTGACTTCGTTTAGCTTTCGGTAATCTACACAAAGTCGTAGAGAACCATCCTTCTTCTTCACGAGTACGATAGGAGACGACCAAGGCGATGTCGATGGGCGAATAACGCGCATATCAAGCATCTCTTGTATCATGCGATCTAGCTGGGCTTCGTAATGAGTGGGCACCCTTCGCGCCCGCTGGCGAATAGGATGCTGCCTCCCTGTATCAATTTCGTGTTGGATGACGTTCGTGCGCCCAAGTTGAGTGTTGTAAAACGGATCGCCATAATTACGCAGCATGGAGAGAAGTGAGGCTTTTGAGTTTGGGGAAATACCACTGCGGTTACGCAAAACGGGCACGGAACGAATCAACGGCGATAGAAAGCAGCACGGATTTAATCACAGCGGACACACGACGCGAGAAGCACACACAGCAACCGGGCACTCACAGAATCGCAATACGCAAGTGTGACACGGGCAAAATGAGCGGACACGGAGGAAGCAGGTTTATCCACAACAGGAAAAACGGAGGTGTACAGGACCTTGATAAGACCATCAAAACAATAAGGGAACGTTAGAGGTTTGGGTCGGTAAAGTGCGTTCGCACGTTTTCAAATATCTGTTTTTTCTCGAGAATCTGCAAATGAAAGAGAAAAGAAAGAGATAATTTAAGTAGTCTTTAAAACGACCCATGGCGGTTTTGATTTCGTTACATTTTGCCATCTTGAATTTGGCGCGGATATTTTGCTAGCTAATTTAGTACGGTTGTTAATTAGGCTGAGCTTTGGGCCAACCTAACCTAATATTTTATCTGGTTTCTTTCTTTGAAATTGCCATGCCCAGTACTTGGCTGGTGCTTAACGTAACCGGTGTGGTTGCGCCTAATGTGCAAGTTGACAGGACGATTACCTGTCTAGCACCCAACACCTCGTCAATACTAGCTGTAGGTGACATTTGGTTGTTGCTGGAGGTTAGGAAATGCATGGTCCTCTTGACCGTATAAAATTTGGTGCGTGCTTCCATGCACTTGTTTTTTGAGTGACGTGGACCACGGCCCAGTCACGTATATTGCGTGCCTGATTCCTAAACGCCGGCTTGCTCGTATTTGATGGCGAACGGTGTGGGCCAGCTTCATTGATGAAACGTGGCTGTCCTAAACATGCCCCTGTCATATTTCCTATGTTTTGCACTGTGTACGTAGTATGAACTTGGAGATGTGGGTAATGCAGCGCAAGTCACACACGGTCCATTTTTAGGCGCAGGTGTCCTTGGCTCTCCCGGGAGTCTGCAGTGATAGTCAAATCAAGAACCGGATGCCGGCAACCAAAGCAACAGCTGATGCATCTTGAACGTTGCAAAACACGTTAGTTGTTATAGTTTGTACGCGCATGGTATGGCATGCCTGAAACTGTTCGTGGATAAAACAATTCTTTATATCTTATGCGAGGTACGCATTTAGCGAAGTGAGCGTCCAGATGCAGAATTTTACACTCTATTTGCCTATGATGAATATAGATTTAGAAATTAAATGGAAATTGAGCTTGAGGTTCTGGAAGTGCAGGCTGAGAGCTCACTAAGCATCTTCTTTATAACCTTGCAGACGACAGATGTTAGACAACTAGGCCGATAGTTTGTAGGATCTTGTCCAGTTCCTCCTTTGTATATGGGCTTGACTATGCCAACTTTCCAGGCAAGCGGAAACACCCGACCTCAAGTGAGCGCCGAAATACGTGACAGATAGGAATAGCAATATATTCTGCCACAATCTCGAGGAAAAGAGGATGTAATCCAGCAGGTCCAGGGAAAGAGTTTGGATCTCACTCGCACAAAAGCTTGTATACTATACTAACATTTATGTCCATATCACTGAGGACGGACAGCAAGAACCAATAACAATCAACTGACGGCACCTCTGTTGTATAGACCGATGAATAATGGCGAGCTAAAAGATTAGCTTTATCAGCATCGGCGGGGAGCACGGTGTTAAGATCGTGCGAGTGCAAGGACGGTATTCCACTTCCGGCTCTGGTGCTCCTTTTCATATATGAGAAAAGCAGCTTCGGTATACACTTGGAATGTTCTGCCAGATGCCCTTCGTATTACTGCCGGTTCGTACGTTTTTTCGATGTACATACGTTCCGAATAAATTTATAATTGCTATAATCGGTTTCCAATCTCCAAAGCCTGTAGCGATTCCAAAGTTTGTGTCCTTGGTTCATGAGCGATCGTAATTCCCTGTCAATCCAGGGGAGACCTCTAGTAAATGGTTTTCATTTGGATATGGGAAAACAACATCAACAAGGGACAACATTTTTGAGTAAACAAGACTCCAAGCATCATCAAGGTCTAAGTGCTGGGGGAGACTCCGATCCTGCTCGCTAGCGGTCTTCTTCACGCAGTTTGGATCAGCACGCCAGAAATTCCGCCGTGGTTGTGAATGCTGAACCGTGTGGTCCAGTGAAAGGAAAGTAGGCAGTGGTCACTCCTCCCGATTGGTGGTAAAGCATTCAAATCAGAAACATCCGATTTTGCAGGCGGAAGCACAAGATCGAGTGTGTGCGGCACCTGACCAGGGATAATGCGTGGGTGCGGCGACATGTTGAATTAAATTTCTTTCAAGAACAGCTTTCAGAAACGTAAACTCGAAGGAGGCAGGTGCAGTATCACCGAAAAGAAAATCCCAATCAACCTTACGGGGCATTAAAGTCCCCACTAAAAACAATCCTTATTTCTACCAAGCTTCTTTAGAGAGGCCAGTAAACGATCACAAGAACGCAGGGGAGCTCTGTAGAAGACATTGAGAAGGAAGGATCTACATCCATCGTGAAGACGACACCAAAGCACTTTGGAGCAGTCATCACCCCCAAGACCACGTCAACTACATGGACCTTCAGATTTTCCTTCCAGTAGAGTACGACGCCGCCCCCGACCTCGAACCAATGCGACAAGCTCGTGAAAGACTTTAACCAGGAATATGTAATTCGGGATCTGGGATTCCTGGGGACAACTATGTCTCTGTAAACGCCATAAGGTCCGGAGGAGTAGTGACGCAAGGTGCACAGCTTCATTTAGTTGGTTATGTAGACTGTGCACGTTCGCAAAAAGTAGGTGCAATCCAGTTGTTGATCTTAATGTCCGGGAAGGACAAGAACTGGCTGTCAGCACGTTCTCTGCACTTGCCGAAACAAGCAAAGATCCTCAATACGCAACTCTGTTACACCGTTCGAAAGGCGAGTTCTCAATTCATCGACTACAATCTTTATTTTAACGTGGTCCTCCGGGGATAGATCCCGAAACACGTGAAGCGGCTCTCCTTGAGGAGCGAAGTTCTTTGAAAGATCCGACGGCATTCATCTTCACTTTGGCCAACAACCTTAAGGGGATGCATCTTGGAAGAATCTTTGTGTTTTCTGCCAAGTCAAGAAGCAGAGAAGATATTAATCCCCGTTTTCCCCTCATCGAACAGTAGGGAGACCATACGTTTTAGAAATAATTGACCATCCGAAATTTTCTCTGCTGCTCTTGTCTTATCCGGCTCCTGGGAGTTCATTACGATGAGACAACGTTCCCGGTTATGGACTTTGGCGGTCTCGAGGATCGGTGTCTTGGAAGGCGGCTTGTCATGGAGCAGTTTCTCCAAGTGGTCGATCCTGTGAAGAACCGATTTAAGCCCGCGCTTTGGAGGTAACTTTGTCTTCCACAGACTTGGCTATAGGCTTACATTTGTGAACAACAGGAATCCGGCTTGCGGGAGCAGCCGCCGTGTTCTCCTTGACGACGGTCGCAAACGTCTTGGACAGGGGCCTACTAGGCTGGTAACTAGACAGTTGTGCCTCCGTGGGCTAGGCAGAAATTTGTTTAAAAACTGGTGTGACAACATCAGGGCGCGAAGAAGGGAAAGAAGAAGGCAAATTTTGGGAAACAGTCGGTTGGGGATCGGAGTGAACACCAGCAGAGCAGGGAGTAAAAGCAGGTAAACCAGATTGAGCACGCTGGGAGTTGACTAAAGTAGGACAAGACTCACAAAAGATACCAATAGAGGATGCTGTATACGTCTGAAAACATAAAGTTTGCTAAGATACCACAACAAATGATATGCAACCAGCCGTCGCATAGAACATTGAACAGCCTTGGTACGGGTAGGGACACCTTTACCACAATGCAAACACTTGGACACCATGATGACCGATAGCCCAGCAGAAGATCCTGAGTATTTTGCGCACCTCATAGCCCGTCTGCATCACAAGAAGACAGACAAAAACAACTTTTGTCAGAACGAAGACAAACGGCGTTCGCTAGCCGTAACCTTGAGCACAGAGGGTAAGAAAGAGATATCTGGGCAAATAAGAGGAAATCCAAAGTTATTTGACTGCGGATAACCGAGTGTGAAATCAGTCGACAAGCTGCTCTGTTAGTTGTACATTAATGTAAAAAAGGTTTTATGACAGTGTTCCAGGACGTGGTGGGTTTCCGCCTGGCAAGCCTTCGCCATATAAAAGGTCACAAATGGCCGGTTAACAACACCGCGAGGTGGAGAATGTGACTCTCCATTGAATAAACTCACTGCCCACAACTACATACTGGCAAGTAGACTAGAATTATAATTCCATACCTTTCCGAAACCTTCAAGTCTAAGAAACTCCCCGCCTACATGTGTCTTTTTCACTACACATATAGTGCCCTGACTGTTTACACTATGCACGCTAGAACCCAACATGTCGTCATTCATTAACGATTTTATTCCTTACGATTATTTTTACAATTTCCCCAGCCTGTACAACATTCGGTTTACTGCCGAGTATATATATATCTACGTGGTTGGTGCGAAACCTAATTGCATGTAAACGTTGATCATGCCTGGTGTGGCGTTCCTTGACAAGTTCGAGAATAAACTAATTATTTATCTATTTATTGTAATCCGGATAAGCACGTCAGAATGGGGAGCGCATAATGCACTCAGAACCACCAACGCACTCTCTGAGGTATGGTTGCCAGCTCTTAATCACCAACACCTAGGTAAACAATATGCATACATGTAACAAGGCGAATAGTCCTAATCAAATAATAAAAACTGTGGTATTGCGTAGGCTGTTAGTTATGAAGTTGTATCCAGACCTTAAGGTTCAATAGAGGGTTGTATAGAGACAATCAGTTACTTTTTGGTGGGTGAGGTCATGATGTCTTGTAGCCGTTGGTCGTTGCAATTGTTTACTTAGTGTACAGAACTGGGTTCACGGGATAAGAGATGGAGACGGCATGTACCGCTATTGTGGTCACGGGAACTCACCTGTGTTGCCGAATGTTTTCGAAAATGGAGTGGTCTCCATTTGTCAGTTGCTAAAAGAATGCTGCAAGCGGCTCTGCAAACAGTCGGTAGATGTGATGCACCTAACTATTCTGCAGCTGTGCTCATGTTCAGTACGTTGATGAAGTTGCCCAGCTGAACTGCATTATGTGAAGTGGCATCTGTCATGCATAAAGGACAATTGCGTAGGCAGCAATAACACCTGGTAACGTGTGATCGGATAATCAAAGCTGGATGTGTATGGTCACAGAACTTGGGAAACCAGAGGCTATGTAGACGACCGATATTTAAGCCATTTGGGTCCCTTAACGCGTATATGGTTCGGAAACCACGAAAGGTGAACACTGAGAAAAGGCTTTACCTGCCCCATGTGTGACTAATGTGATTTCTTCAAAGAACTGTGAACAGGATATGAGATAAAAGCACGCATTAGGCTTTATACACATATATTGTTTGAAATTGAACTTGTACATGCATACATTTTGCGGATAACAGCTACAGCCGTTTACTGACGTATGGCATTCTGAATGGGTTTGATTGGTCCGGAGATGCTAAATCAAAAAATTATGAAGGAGACGGGTGAGTCATATGACCAAAGATGCCCGCTCAATAGAGCGTTTTTGTCTTTCTTGCTACTATGCTTCCGTTTGCACATGTTGCAGGGGCGGTTGCAAGCGAGTTGGCGTGCGTAAAATGTCTGTAGAGCCGTTGGATGAGGTGCTGTTTCGTACTTCCGGAAACGGAACACAGAGGTGTACCACAAAATTCGGAAGGTGTTTCACCTGTACATCACCATGAAGGTGTGGTCAGTTGCACTTATCTGTATGGAAGAAAAGGAAACCGCTACACCGGAGGCCGCATACTTACCGTATTAAAATCTTTTAGGTTGGTCCCTGCCTTCTGTGTCTGGAAAGTATCCGGTGAAAAGCACGGACGTCTGGCCGTCACCTGCAATTCATTGCATCATTACGTCAAAACTGGGAAACAGGTTATACAGTAAACACATTCATACATTCATCCGTTCGAAGTCCTTCCTTTCGGTGACCTGTTCTTCCTTTTCCCCCGCGAGACCTGCATTGAAGTTGCCGAATAAAATTACCTGAGGCGTAGTATCGATAAACATGACCTATAGACATACATGGACAGCTCATGCCACCACCTCGGGCATTCTGTCCCCTTGATTTGCACCATCTAACGGTTTGAACGACTGCGTTCAAAGTATTTTCACCTTCGGAACATCACCTCAAAAATGCTTTATCTGCCTGCAAGTGCTCAACTTACTTGCCATGTCATGGCGTTGTTTCGTCCACCTCGCCAGTGGATTATTTGGTGTACCAGATCCTTCATATGCTTGGCGTCAGTATCCAATGGATACGTTACCCACCGTGCAGTTCGGTTTGCCATCAAATCTAGGCATCTGGAAGATTATCTACTGTAGAAGCTTTTTGATCCGCACATTCTACTGCTCTGAACAAGTTGGTTCAAAACACGATCACTATCGGAACACTACGTCAAGAAAGTTTTATCTACCAGCAAGTGTTCAACTTTCTTGCGATGTCATAGCGATGTGCTCCGTCCACCTCGCCAGTGGATTATTTGGTGTACCAGATCCTTCATATGCTTGGCGTCAGTATCCAATGGATACATTACCCACCACGCCAGTGTTGTCGGACATCAGCTCCAACCCTATCTATTACGGAAGTTTTTTGCTGCGTACTTTCCACTGGTTTGAACAATTGGGTTCAAATCATTACTACCTCCGGAACATAACCTAAATAGCTTCATCCCCCTACAAATGACCAACACACTCGCACTGCCATGGCTCCATGCTCCCTCCACCTCGCCAGTGGATAACTTCTCCTGGAAGCTTTGCTCCGTATCTTTCATGGGTCTGAGCAATTTGGATCAAATTCCTATAATTTTCGACACATCTGAAAAAACAAGCTCACCTCTATGCAAGTGCTCAACTTTCTTGCTATCCCATGGGGTAATGATCCGTCCACCTTGCCAGTGCATTACTTCTTCCTGCTACCTCACCCACCTCACCAGTGTGGTATGAAGACTTTATACCATCCGGATGTATACTGCCTGTAGTCTATACTACTACGCTTGGCAATACCTGATTCCAAAGACCAGCGGAAGCTCCTCGAACGTTCGAAACATTCTCTCCATGCAGGCGTCCCACTTAGCTGCAATGGTTACCTCCCGTGGACCTAACAACGACACACACCTAACCCGTGGTTATCTGCTCAGACAAGGCTACTGCTTATGATTTGAGCTCCATACTCACCTGAATAACGCAGCACCGCAAGTTACACAGCTTAGCTCTAAACTGTACTGTTGTCCACAACCGCTCTTGATGAATACTGACTAAGCCCTCCGCTGCGTCAACGGAAAATCGAGTGTTCCATAACTGCGATCAGCTGCTCGGAATATCGGTCCTACAAAAGCGTTATTATTTTAATTTTATATACATTGTGGTCAACGGCAGTGTTCCAGAAAGTGGTGAATTATCGAATGGCAAGCGTTTTTCCTATAAAAAGCTACAAATGTCTGTTTAACGGCACTGCAACGTGGCGGATGTGACTCGCCATCGAAATAAAGTCACTGTCCACTGCCTCACAGGAAGCATGATCTCAATACCTCAGAGTTGCGAACACTTGTTTATCAATCAAAATCGGACTGCTGTGCTTATTTAAAAACGGTGGCCAATCCCCTGAACCATTCGAACTCGCATCCAGCACTTCCATAACAGAAACACTTGGTGATCGTACAGTGATTCGGCGCCAACTTACTCTCTGAAACCAAGGCTCAAGCTCTTCATCCCTGCATAATTCCTGTGCAAATTTATGTGCAATTTTTAATCCCTATATTTTGCCAACACGTATCTCCTTTGTGTGTATACGCCGGGTTATAGTGTTTTTACTGCCCTGTCAACAACTTGATCGTGCCTGTACTGGTGTGTCTTGTTTCGTCTAGAATATAAAGTATGTATTTATTTATGTTATTTATTGATATCCACACCATGATATGTTGTGCAAGTTCAGTGAAGCCACTTAGAACACCTGTCACACATCACACAGGACACATCACAATAACGCGTTTCAATGGTATCTTCCCGTAGCAAAAGTCCACAAACGGAGGTCGTGAACTGGGCATCCGAACTTCTATGTCCAGCAAGCTTTCCCTGCTTTCTGTATTTGGCGGACGTTTTCGCCGGTAGCCGGCGAAATTTCAGCACAAGAACTGGACGCTCGTTAGGCGGAAGCCTCTATAGTCCATCTGACCTGACCTGACCTGACACTGATACCGCAGGCGGTTATACCACACGATGGATCGACCTTTTCTTGCGCGAACTCTTACGCTGCCTGGGATACTCAACAGTGACAGTTTTGCTGGCAGTTGACGGCACTAGGATGGGTTGCACACTACCTTTCATCACATCGCCTTCCTAAACGTTAGGCAAATCGCCACGGAGGCTGTTACCTTGGTCTCCCCGGTATTTGCGCACTGCTTCTCCATTAAAAGTGGAAGGTTGCAGAAGCAGGATAGAATACTTTCGGAACCCCTCCAAGTGTCAAAGCGTATGTTGCGATACGTTTGTGGAAATAACCTTCCGAACCCATGCAAAATAGCACGTTTTTAGAGAACAATTAGGGTCGAGATTTTACACATCCACTACTATTTCAGCCAACAGCGCTTGCGATCTTCTAAACTTAATGCGCCTGTCTATCGCGCGGTGTGCCCGTCTAACTGTAGAATTCCTTTTAGACCGAGCGCCATCTAAGTTAACAACCGGTTCCGATGGAACTTTTGGATAATTCAACCTACGGCATGCTTGAAGGTATTCATGGTCATGCATCATCGTCTCAGTCTCTATGTGCAATATGTGACCGTAAGGTATGGGCCAGTGACAACTAAAATAACCACGCTAACTGCTGCTACCGTCTAGACAAACGCGGTAAGCTGCGTATTATTGTTTGGATACCACTCGATACGGGCAAAACTTTCCTACGCCGACTACCAATCTGCATTGGGACTGCTTATACACCCTGTCGCAAGCATTTGATATAAACCCACATAAAGTTTAAGACCTCAAGTATCCATCTATTAGTGACACATTACTTCGAATACACATCGTACCGACCTGCGCGCCCTGGTGATCCGCCATTCCCTTTGCACGGTTAGCGATCATCTCGAAACTCTCTTGTAATTATGAACGTTTCCACAAATTGAGTTCAAAGAGTATACTTGCATTTTCAATTTGGTTAATAGCATTGCATCCAAACGCCAAGACCTGCCTTAATCAGCGCGTCGCTCACGATCCCCATCAAGGCGTTCATGTTCTAAGGAAATACTCGAAGCTTTTCGTATGTCGCAGCGGAAGCTTTTCAAGCATACCGTGCTAACGGGTTTCCTCCAGCTTGGATATCAGGTTCCACAGCAACCGAAGCAGAATAGTGGTTTCCGCAGACGCCTATACCGCTAGTTGACCGCGCCACCTTTTTATGTCGCGTAACAGGTGTACACGGCAGCAAACCATGCACGCTTCCGGATACACCTACTTAGATGCGTGGATTTGTTGCGCGAAACGGCCTACCACAAATGTTCGCACAGATACGGTGCTTGGAACCATTTCACTCATGGTTTTCCCGCCTCCAAATAACTGTCGCAAGCCACATTTGGTAACAATGCTTAAAATGATGATACCTACAATCCATGCTGTCAACAACCATTAGATACCATAGCTTGTAACTGCTGTAAATCTGCTTATGCCTCGAATCCGCCCGCATAAAGGCCGCATCGTGCAAACACCTCATAATTGCACGCAAGCACGAAGAAAAGGTAACTCACATTCTGCTGGTCCATTACCGACGTACAAGTGCCTGTATTTCCCAACTCCATGTTTACATGCTCCACCTAAGTATCATGCTCGCCTTGTTTTCAATGCCGCAGATGATGTATAGCCCGTCTGGTAATTTGGATACCATATGCTGTGAGTACGAACTTTCCGAAGTTACGTGTCTGACGAAACGTGCTCACCAAAGTTAAAACGGCTAGCTCCTGTACCTAAACCAACCGTCAATTAACGGGATAAAGCCAAACTTTCCCAACTGGAACATATACGAATGCCTCAAAAAGGCGGAGCTAATTTCAAACTACTTACCTTTAAGCACAAGAAAACGGGCTTCTCAGCTTAGCACACGTAAACAAAAGAGTTATTAGTAGTTGAAGTGGTTAAGCAGTTTAGAGTTTACATTTCACCTTTTTCCATTTGCTGTGCACTCATCGATGTCAAACGAATAGATAAGGAAACCCCTCGAGTAGACACACTGAAGTCCTTTGCTCCTGGCCCCCGCAGTAATAACCGTGCATATATAAAAACGGCTTTCAATTTACCTTTGAAACCACTCCAAAACACGTTGAAACTCATCGGTGGCCTTGTAACCCCCAATGATTATGCGATGGTTAGAAACGATAACAACATGCAGGGCTAAGGGCACGGAATGTGTCAAACGGTATCGCTCCGTTAACGCATAGAAACATACAACACCGTATCTTCCTTCCTTGTACATGACGTATATTCACAGCAACCTTGATTTGCCGTTACCTTTCTATAATTTCATAATGTCCAACCATTTGTAACTTATATTTAAATTGACTGTACTAGGTAAACATCACAGATAACACGTTATTGCTTTGTAGACGTCGGTGTAGTCGTAGCACTGTAGCCCCGTTAACCCTAGTGAACATACCTATATTATAGTCATTTTCTTGCAAGTGTTTCGGCTATCTTTCTGCCTTATAGGTTCATTCCATTGTGTGCACATGTGACATACCAATTGTTTGAATGCTTCGCAACCAAGCCAGTGGCAGGAAGTATGTTTGAATGCGTACGCCATGAAGCATGCTTTCCGGACCATCTTCCTTAGGCACTTTTTACCATTTTAACGAGTTCATTAGTTTGTTTTTAGACTTTATGCTACGTCATTATGTTCATTTCTTATGCTACAGCAGCGGGAACTGCAGTGTCGCGCGTGAAGTAGGACAGGGTCATAGTTCCGCTAGTCCGCTGCGCACAGCGCAAACCAAAAGGTACAGGAATGTGACATGTTTAGCAGGCTGGCACAAGTATTCTTCTAAGTCTGTCAGCTCTCGTAATACTAACCGCAACGTTGGCTTGAACCTCATCAGAACTGGGCGCAGGCTGAAAGTCACAACGTTCGATCCGTCTGACAATCACCCAGTTAACCGCTTTCTTTTAGAGCGATAACCCATCAATCGCTGCCTGACGTAGGAATAGTACAGTCAGTCCGTGAACTTTTCCGTTACAAGGCACCAACAAGCGACATCAAACAGTTTGTCCAGCTTCGATACGAAAATCATATCATCGGTGGTGTTATCCGCAACCTTCGTAGCAAATTGCCTTCTGGCTTTCATTGTAAGGATAGGTTGATGCTTTCCTTGTCTGCAGTAAAATTGCAGCCAATCATGAAGTCTATAGCTGAGTACGGAATGACGCGTTAATACAATAAGGCCAATACACATGCGTATTATTTGCTCGGCATCAAGTAATAGAATTGTTCCGCGGATACTCATATGTCGATGGTGTAGACCTCACTCAGGGTGTAAACCGATAGAAGTAAGCATTGCTAACCAAAGTACTTGTTTCTTGCCGCCTCAAACTATACGCTTTTAATAAGTGGTGCGATGGGTTACGGCCGGCCAATAGGTCATGGGTTTTGGCGTGGAGCATATTACGCATCTTTGCGTACGTTGTCCAATTCTTTTCGAGCATTTATTAGTCACAACGTCTCCGTCAGCACAATTATGATAGACAAAATGTCTGATAACACGTGTGCAGCGCGCGCGGTTCCTCAGTGCAACCATTTGTTGTACTACTCACATCAGATAGGCCAGCACGAAGCTCGTAAGGGATAAATATTATTTACCTTCTCTAGACAAACATTAATCGGTTGCGTTGTTATTTTCATCGCATGGCAAATTCAGACCCGGAGACTGAGTACAAACCTTTCGATATATAGTATTCTTATTTTAGATTTCAGCAAGAAACTTTTCCTTTTGCTATTCAGCTACTGGCCGTGCGTCTTCACCGGATTTCACCGCAGACCTCACCTTATCAATGCCCTGCTTAGAAAGGTAAGCAACAGCTAGGCATAACGCTTTTCCGCGCAGGCAGAATGCGATTGCTGCACTTCCAATTACAGGTCAGTAATCCATACCCCATGACGTTGTACCTGCACTTGGTACTATTGACATTTTTCATTAACTCGCAGCGACAGGTTGTGGCAAGGGTGCTGTCAATTTCCCCGCAAATGGAGGTATGGTGCGAAATGTAGTGCTAACGTACGCTGGAGAAATCAAATGCCCGTTTTTAATTTATTGTAGCGTCGACAGGGATGCAAGCCTAGTAAAGGAACGCTGAGAGGGAAACTTAGTTAAGGTAATAGCACATACCTTTGCCCAACCATAGACTGCTGTTTCATAATACTATTTGATTGTAGCCGATGAATACGACCGGCTAGTTATATACCGGCGTGGACGTGTGGGTACAACTTTCGGATTCAGTGAACAACGCTGAACGCCTATACGTACCGCTTTTTGAACAATGTAAAGCAAAGTAGCTTTCGGGGTTTCTGCTCTCCTTCGAGATTATAGCGTTTCTGATACTGAGCTACATTGGCGGCACGTTTGCCGCCAATGTAATAGGGCCTAGGCGGGGTGCAATAGCACCTGGTTCCGAGGCTGCTGGTCATAGGATGGCGTCTCCATCGGTGACACAGCTTGTGTTAGTGTACGGGGAACTAGGCGGGTTGTAATACCTCTCAGCTGAAAGGCATTTGGTCGCAGGACAAAGGCGCCATCAGTGGTACATTTGGCGCTAACGTAGTAGGACCGAGGCAGGTTGGAACAGCACTCGGCTTTAAGGCACGTGGATGCAAACTAGGAGCTCATTTAGTGACACCTTTACTGCATACGGTGTGGCGTTACACAGAACCTTAATTCTTAAAAATGATCTCGGGTTGTTAGGGTCATCTGATCCACGGTATACGCAGGACACTTTACGTGGGGTTGATGCTGCCAGTAGGAAGTCCCATGCCATGCAAAAATCCACCTTGCAGTTAATCCGGATTTCTTCAGACTCCGGATTACTTCCCACCAACTAAGCATTACCTACCGTCTTCCAGCATCTCAACTTCGAATGTGGCCTCATTCAGTCGGTCCAACGACGGGGATCGCAATACCCTTTTGTGATACGGGAACTGCATTATCCCCTAAGGCTTGAGCGCATGAACCTGTTCTCACCGGATTATCGTCGACGACCCGGTGACCGGATTAGTACCAGCGCTTCCTAAGAGGGAAGTTGGGGACGGAGCTGCAGGCGTTCATTCAAGTTAATGCAAATAGTTCAGATCGAGGCCACAGCTGTGAACTCTTTAAGCCCAGTATGCACCGGGTTCCTCATGTTCTCGCACTATATCCGCGCGTAGCCAACTACTGGAAAGACTTACCGAAGCAGGTTGACGGTGCGCAGCCCGTGGAAACTTTCTATCGAATGTTATATTCGTACGTATTCCGACTGGTCCATGCAGCTTTCACGTTAACCGGCAAGGTCCCTTGTGGAATACTGTTTTGCAAGGCAGCACAGCACCCACACAATGAGCGGGAGGCGCTGGAGTTGACAAACAATTTTTCCTTCTGCGCTCCGCAGTCTTATGATCATAAGATCATGTTGCTATTCACAGTCGCTTTTTAACTGCTCGGCCTTCCTCGTTGCTGCAAGGCAAGCCATGCTGGTGCGTCTGCTATCATATATCAAAGGACAAGCGCTATTTACTACAGCAACCTGCACGTAGTATTCACTTTAACCGAGGAGCTGATAGTTCTCAAATTCTTTCCCTGATTTAAATAATCTCTCAAGCTGCGAATCCGTGGCCGAAGCCATTCGGTCAACCTGTGGTGCGTGGAATGGTCAAGAGGATTCTTGATAATAAAAGGGAAGCTACTGTTGCGAAGGATGACGCCACTAGTTTAAAGTGGTTGAACATTGGGCATCCTGCTTCAAAGACTGGTTGACGTTGCTCGAGCCCAGGAAACTAAAGTGGAAGGCGGGACTTCGTCATAATTTTGGCCACTTAGTTCTTGAAATAAGTGAAACATTTTTGAGGAAAGCGTCCAGCTAGCCGTCCTTATAAGTGGTTCCGAATAGTTGCAAAAATGGCCCTAGCTGAACTGAGTGACCTTGACTGTCATACTGAAGTGCCGATCTCAGGTGTGCTCGCAATTGCCTTCCTACCAGCTTTCCTTTTCCCTGTATCCGTGAACAATGCAGTTTATTGGTAAAGTACGCAACCACAGCACTCAGTTCCAAGCTAGTGGTCGGTCATAAAATTTAATTCGCAACTCTCGTGGACGGCGCTGTCAGCCAGTTAGACAAATGTCTTTCTCTGAAGATGATTGCGTTAAAAAAGGAAAACTGTGCTTAACTGTTAATGCTTTACATTAGCGCCTGTCTGTGTACTCATTAACAACGCCTTTCATAATTGTTAGCAATTGTTCCTAGCCCGTATTTATAGTAATTTTATCATTAGTTCGTCCACCTATCTCCTAGCTGGTGGCTGCACAAGCTGGGTCTGCTCCATTCGTGGTCGTGGAAGTATATGCTGATTCTACCTGTCAAAGCTATGAACAAGGTGTAGATCTATGTGGTTCATATGTTGCCTATTTCAATTGTCTTAAACCGGCAGCTCTCAGCGCACATCCCTTCCGCAGTCTCAGCGTCCGGTAACAAACACCGACTCACTAGATGTGTTAACACTAGTATTTCTTTTTGTGCTCAACTCCACACTGTGCGCCACGTTTTAACAAACTTGTTAGATAGTTTGCAAAGGCCCCCTAATGGTTCTTACAGCAGCCTAGCGTTGCCAATAACTTCCGGCAAATGCCTGAAACAGTTCGCTGCCTCACTGTCAAACTAGGCGAAATGCAGCAAGGTAGTAACTTGTTGTGCAAGCCTTAAGGATGTACCTACTTAAGGTCAAGGGAGCTTCGACCTGTCACCTGGAACTAGCCATGATGGAAGAAACCATGTAACAGTCGCTTTCAAATCCGCTTAGGGGTGGGCGTCTTCGCGGTATATTCAGTCCGCAAGCGAGTGGCGGTGGTTGCGCGGCAGCGAAGCGCCGTTACGGCGTACAGATGACACATTATTATTATTATATTATAGTCGCTTTCAAAAGAGATTAATTGCTCGTTGAGTGCGAATAGATTGTTCTACAAGAAGCCAAATCTTAACACCAGCCTTCATTGTTAGTTGGTTACACGTTAGTATGTCTAGTTCTTAAGCCTGATTTTGAGCCGCATGTCGAGGGTGCGGCTGACAGGGAGATAGGACCTAGCGTCAGGGCATAGCTGCCCTCGGCACCTCAGAAGAGGACGATGTACACGGTGCTTCAGCCTGATGTGGTTATCGCGGTAGTTCGTTGGTGCTTCTCTGCTTTGTCATGTTTTCACCTTTTAGGGAGGAAATGTGGATATCAACAGTGAAAATGCGGTTCCGCAAGAGGCATGCATGTCAGCGCTATATCTTGGACGCAGTGTTTGCTAGACCCTGTAGCGCCGTGCGAACAAAGTAACTATTTCTCGTTTGTATGTGAGCTTCCGCCTATTTGTAAGGCAGAAATAGCTGGCCATGTGGCGGGTAATAGGTAGTCTGCATTTATTGCCCGTGGTGGTTAAGCGGTAGGACGATGTGCATCAAGCTTGGGATTGCGGTAGGCGGTAGGCAGTAAGGGTTCATATGGGGTGACCTTATGGGAATGTTTGCATTGGCTAGGGAAAGCTGAGCTCTTGATTGATCTGACCAAAACTGGACAGATATTTATTGCATCCGTCTCGAATGGTATGAAATATTCCAGTTTTTCGCTAGGCTTTCTATACTAGGTAATTAGGAAAAGCTGGAAATAACATGGCGTTGTGCTAACAGGATACATCTTCCGAAGGCACACTCTCTTTATTGAGTTCGTTGTTCGTAGTATACTTCTTGCACCTACTGACCTTCGTTTTCCGCTTTGGATTCTTCCCGTCCTACAAATAACGATGGCTGTAGACTGTAGCTGCAGGTGTGGTCAAGGCAGTTGTTGTACTGCAGTCAAGGAGCGAATACTGTGTGACAGAGGTTTATGGTGACATCATGGCAAAGTGCTCTAGCTTAGACCAGTACTCAATTAATTAGTACTCCCGGAATTCCTACTTAAAGTAGATCGTACCATCGAGTTTGCCTAGCTGAAATTTGCGTTCGCCTAATACGCGATCGGTTTGCCTTACCTAAGCTTGCTATTCCTGATGTGTATAGTGTTACTGCAACCAAATATCAACACAAGCGTTTCATAGCGGAAACGCTTAGCAGTCATCAGAGTTTTCTTACAACTGTACAGCGTGAGAAGTTAGGCTAATTGAGTTATGCTTTCGAGAGCAATGCTCAGAGTGCTGAAATGCCATGGGCAGAAAATAAACCTTTCATCTACAATCATGAGAAGCCGGTAATACGAGAAAATAAAACCACGTGTGTTAGATAGGTGGCGAGCACAGGATATCCTTCGTATGGCCGAATAACGCTGCATATCGGTATCAGAGGGTGCATCTTGTTGGTAGCTGGAGATAGATTGGTTCACGGCGTTAGCAAGGAGTTGCCAGAACCATTCCCGTTTAGTTAAGGCACGCTGTACAAAAGGACAAACTGCTCAACAGGGCCGCTTAGTTATGAGTCAGACAATTGGCTGTTATCAGGTGGTACCGGACACACGTAGCTCACATGCTCACACCCCCAGCACCATTACACGACTTTGGTAAGACTAACATCAATTTCCTTTCCATAAGCCACCGTTACCACCTCGTTCTGAAATTAAGTGTTCGTACTCACGATTTCCAGAACCAGTCGCATTCTCGATTGGTACAGAAATCCTCATTAAGTGGTTATGAGATCTTTTAAACATCGGTCAGAAATCCTCCAAATTTGTTTAGAACTCCTTCGGAAATTCTTCAGATATTTTTCGGAAAACGTAAAAACGTGTTCACTAAATCGTTAGGAACTCCTATGCAAATCGAAAGCAAGTCATGTGGTAAGCGTGGACGCGCTGTCGGCGGCTGTTCTGGAACCGTTGGATCCCGTTAGCAGGCACTCACAATCACCTGTTAACACAATGCATATTTAGCATAAATAACGCTGACGTGCATGTACCTTCTACACCCAATGTTTCTAGGAAACTTGCAGATCCGCGCCTAAGCTGGCATTAGCTAGCAAACCTGTGCTATCCTAACCGTGCCTAGGATACTCAGGCAAAATCGTGAGGATCCTACAGTGGCCTAAGAAATGAAGGCGATGTGCAATGTTCCTGGCACATGCTCCTTAATCTAGGTAACACAGCACGCGCAGAAAAGCAATGCAACCACTTAACGCATCAAGCAAAAGTGTTAACCACGCTAAAGGAAGAAGATTTATGTAGAAAAACGTTTGCGATCATAGGTCTTACGGGAACATCAGTCCACCATGATTCTCTATAGTTTCAGGATTCCATCTGTCTGAAATGGAACTATGAGTAGACAGTGTACGTCACTGCTTGCATCACTCGGACTACTAAGGCTTCCTTCCGATGTCCGTTGTGGAATATTTTGCCGTATGGTGCGCAACCAGTTTTGCTAGCTTTCGTAACCTTTGTGGCGGTCACACCGACAGGCACAAACAATCCAAGCTGCACCGCTGTGTTAGATCTATACAGGTAACACGTGCAGCCGACAGTATATAAGAGTATTAAGAGTAACCTTCCGGAAAGCAAAGTAACTGTGCGCTCCGGAATACTTATTCCTAATGCGACATCGTAAACCAGCAAGGCGGACACCGTGTTCCTGGTGGTCTCGTTCACATTGTTTCAGTGAATGGTTTTCAGGTACTGAATTTAAGCTACTGATAGACATATTGTTGCAACCTTACTACTTTATCTCTGCGTTACTTTTCTCCCAGCGCAGCATCAAATACCTTTAGCTCAGATGGCGAGTAAAGCTGAAAGTGGAAGGCTGAGGTAAACTTTGCACTTGACAGCCGTAAACCTTCCGTCAAGCGGTTCCTCCATTCTAACATGTTTTGCATAGGCTGTCACAGCGCCGGTTCCTGGCTGGCTAGCCGAACAACCACGTGGTGCCAGCTGGGTGGTTCGGCTAAATCTCGTTCCAGCAAATGGTTCCGCGACAGTGTTCCAGGATGTGGTGGGATGTCGCCTGGCAAGCCTTCTCCATATAAAAATCCACAGGTAGCCGTTTAACAACACTGTGACGTGGCGGAATTGACTCGCCACTAAATAAAGCCACTGTCTCTTCCCTTTTCCGGAGGATCATTCACAAATCACGAACGTCATTCGGTACAAAGCGTTCCATTGATTCCCCAATTGATGGCGAACACAACGAACAAAAACACACACAGAGTCACATTTACCTACTTACACAACATGTCCCCTTCCAAATACACAGTTAAACATAGTTTTATATGTCATCACACACCTAAAGGCCTATGCTATTTGTCAAAATGTATTAATTTGTGCAATTGCTAACCACCCGTGTCTGTAGTACGATGGGCACGCACTTGATGGTGTGCCTGGTAATGACGAGAATAAAGTATTTATTCATTAATTTATAGACGATCCATGCGTTTAGGCGGTATTACAAAATAAACTAGAATCCACACTACGATTCCTTCTAATGTCTGCCATCTCAGCTTTCTGAATTCGTTGAATGCGCGCAGTTCTCAGTGTGAGCGATCATGAATTATGGTATATAATAACCAAGGCTGGGCTCCTGCCTTCATCTCTACGTGGGTGGTGCAGAGCTAACCGTTCCTGGAAATGACGGCAATGATTAATAACGTGAAGGATTAGCATAACCTTCCTTTGGATATTACTCCCGGTTTGGGGTATATAAAGATTGGCGTTGTGCCGGGCCGCGGCACCTGCGCTACATAGCTGCATGATGCAAAGGGAGGTTGCACAATGGATGCAAACTCTGACGCCAACACAAACAATGATGGCGGGTAGCGCGCGGTAGCTGGCATTAACGGATAGCACTTTTTCCGCGGTTTCGGCCTCCTCCACCTTTTAGCAAGCAGCCTGGTCGGTTTCCACCTGTTATGTTTTATAGGACGTCAAGTAACAGACTACTTGGTTATGACGCTTTGGAGGCGTTCTAATGGCAACGGTATCAAAAATAAAAAGACAAATCGTTTTGCCTTGAATTGTTCGCGACGTACCAACTCTGGCCTAAGCAGGAATCTACAGGGATTGTTTCTCGAATGGCCCGTGGGTTTGTAGGAAATGCAATGATCTAACCGCACAAAAAGGTTACTGAAATTGCGAATGTACTGGTCAGGAATAGCATCGTTAATGAAGTGGCGATAATCTGTTCAAGTGCATGTTGTAGAGATCTGCAGTAAAGGCGTAATATATATGGTGTGGTTCCTGGAGGTATAGACAAGGAAGTGCCATTTTGGTGTACCTAACAAAAATTTATTAAAGTGTAGTAAACTGACGGTAGATTTTATTGGTCAGCGTGAAGTGGTGGGCTGTGACTTTATTCATTGTCCAGTCACATGCACCACGTCACATTGTAGTTCAACGGCTCTCTGTAACCTTTTATAGTTAGAACGCTTGCCAGGCGAAAACCCACCACTTCCTGGAACGCTGCCGTCAAGCTGCTTTAATGGTAAGGATTGAATGGCAATGCATATTCCAGTCCGATTGTTCGCTCGGCTATTCGCAGTTAGCTGAACTCCAAATTCCTGCGTTGTTTAGCGGAATTGGTCAGTCAAGGTCGGCCATTACTCGTTGAATCTGGTCGCCAAATGAAACGTTCAGTGGTGTCTGGTGTTAGGTTGTGTGGAGTTGCGGTTCCGAAGAAATGAAGCTTGGCTTCTCTATTGTGCCATACCTGTCCTGGTGTGAAATCTTCGTGTTCAGGTATCGGCACTGGACATGTCGCTTGGTGAGTGCAATTGATCCTTATAGTCAAATTCGTCTTATCTCAGCAAAGTGCTATTCCTCATTTAAATTTAAGCTCACAGAATGTTCGTATTAATTCTTTTTAGATCAAGGGTAGGATGATCAACGTACTAAGATTAACCGCCGGCGTTTTAATCCACGTGAAAGAAAAA
This sequence comes from Dicrocoelium dendriticum, assembly GCA_944474145.2. Classification (NCBI taxonomy): domain Eukaryota; kingdom Metazoa; phylum Platyhelminthes; class Trematoda; order Plagiorchiida; family Dicrocoeliidae; genus Dicrocoelium; species Dicrocoelium dendriticum. Next base: position 86,277,127 of record OX104064.1, read on the forward strand.
GTTGTCGATAGCACAGGATAAGTATCTCTACGTAGGTAGGCTGATGTCAGGAGAACTTGTCTTTACGTCCAAGTAACGGCTCCGAGATATGCCATCAGCGATGCTCCAGGTAAGTGGAATATTAAAGCGTTCTTTCAGAAACGTGGGGTGCCGTAACAATGGGTTTCCGCGGAACGTGACCTGCCTGCATACACTCGTATCATTGGTAGAGCGTAATCGAAGTCACCTGAATGAATGGTTGGAAAAATACTTTTCGGCAAGCATACTAACCTCCCCTGGGGCAGGTAAGTGCTGAGTTTCCACCGCCGCACTGACATATAACGCGGGATTTCCGGAACCAAGGCACTACGATTATCCTGTCACAGCCAAGTGCTACTGATGACCGCACCAACAGAGCGTTGTTCCTAATTCACGCGCACGACGTAGTAGGAGTCAGCCACATTCCTTAGAATACAAACAATTCAAGCGGTATAAAGCGAGATAAGTACTGTACATATGTTCGCCGTCCTTGGAGAGTGACCACCTGAGCAATGACCAGCGTAAGTAGTATGGTTACCAGGGAAAACGGTAGGAAGGATTACAAGAACGAGCAATGTATTTCCTCGAGAATTATGCAACCTAAACTTATAAAAATGCTGCGTCTAACCTTGAAACACGTATACCTATGAGCAAACTGATCTATCTCAAACATTCACAAGCTGTCCCTATTGAAATCAACCAATATGCTTATCAATAATGCTTGCGGTCCACGTATATTGTGATGCAACTTTACAAATGCACAACCTAATATGTAAGCGTCCATTCTCCCTTTGGTTTACAGCTTGAAGCCCCAAAGGGCTGTTACCAACCACAAGTACGTGGTTAGGAAAAGAAGAAGCGTGAACTATTCCATCCATAGCATATGCTTGCTCACTGTTACAGGTCACAAATGTAATGCACAAAGAATAGAGCTCCTCAGATGAATGTTAGCATGCTGCGCAGCCAGTTACATAAATTCACTCCTGAATTGCTCTATAGGATTAGCAGCATTGCGCAGCATACGCTTCGGGTCCAGAAGGTGTGACGAACGAAAACGCAGAGAACTTATCCAACGGTCCGCGCAAGAGTCGCTAGCAAATAAACGTTATAGGTGATTTTCTCTGCGCCAACTAACTGATAATAATTTCCAACATAGACTTCAAAGCGTCAGCTTCCACAGGTATAAGAGATTTGACAAGCACATGGTGGCAAATGAGGGAAATAGTCGTGTGTATACCTGTGAAGGCTTCGTGGTATAACTTTGTCCTTACTTGTTGACGCCGTACAGGACTTACGTACAAAAAACTGTGGGAACTCCCTAGCCTTCTTGCGGCAATATAGGTCCACGCCCCGACAAAGCCTAATGAAGTATCTCGTCCAGCAATAATGCATCTCCCGCCACAGCCCACACAATGATTAGGTGTATTCCCCATCGAGAAATCACTGGCGGTTCAGGTTTGGCGTTGTCTATAACGATACCACTTGACGCATACCACACAAAAGCAGCCTGCATGTAATCCGTTGAAAATGCAGTACCCACGTCTATTGAAAACAAATCAAAGTCTCATAATTTCGGTCGCATAGACAACCGAAACCATTCAGCAGCGCGTAGACAATAATCGGTCTTTGGTGAGGTCAGTTTTTGATGGAGACTTGGACCATTTGCACACGATTGCCAAAACTACCGTAACCGGCATGGGTTTTAAATCTTTTACCGAAAGCACGAGCAGGCAAGTCACATAAGACAGCAGATAAGTGCACCATGGCATGCTTTTTATGGCAAGATAAGAGCACACAGATGGATACGAGCCAACAATTCATGTGTAATAAGAACCAGCAATTACCGTGGACTTTGGAGCATTCGGGAAGAACTATACAGACCAACAGCGAAGGGACTGAAACAGTTAGGGTTATTACATTGCACAAAATTGGCTGTGTCTGCAAGATTGAAAATCGGAAGGGGCTAAAACCATCCACGTGTAATTGCATACGAAAAACAGCAGCTGTGAGAGTACATATTCCGCGCAAGCATATTCCGCGAAGCTCACCACGCAAGGCTATATGTAGTACGTCCCGGGAGGCATACAGACCATTTCTGTATCCGTAAGAGTTCACAGCATCCTTTGGTAAGCTTTTGGTAGGGCAGGCAGGAATAGCTGAAGCACAAGTAACAAACTATTACTAAAGCCCCAGCTGTTCAGCTGCTCCAAACCCATTCCCGTAATGACCGGCAAACATCCCGTCGAGTGCTTTGTATGACTGAAGATTCTCCATGATTAACAAAATTTCTTCTGTTAGCGGCATTCGGTTTCGGATTTGCCTGTCACTGTGGCCAGCCGCAGGATGCCTGCGCCAACAGAGGGACCACGCGTGGCTTGCGCTGCACCACCCACAGCTCCAAACACACACCCCATATCCAGAGTATACCGAAGGAATAAGACGGGGAGGCATGTAGATTGGAGCCAAGTTTCATCAACGGAGCCTACCCACACTCCTTCGTAGGCAAACACAAGCACGCTGTATTTGGGAATCACGCACATACAAGGCAGAGGCTGGCCCGTAGTCCGCTACACACTGAGTGCATGCGCCAGCTCTTTTATCCTAACATGGCCACAAGGACCGTGCGCCACGTACACTCTAGCCACCACCAATGGCCTCGTAGCGCCAGTATGGACGTGGTAGTGGGTAATAGAGAGGTAGGCACCTTGTCAACATGCACATCAAGCGCAGCCAAACCAGGAATATCAAGCAACAATCAATCACTTTAGCGAAAGATAAAAATAAAACAAATCGAGTAATGCAAAAGGAAACAGTGACATACATCTTAAATTACGGAGCCTAGAAAAAGGTTGTTTACAAAAGCATTCGGGATAAGTTCACGACGTCATAAAGTATATTTTACGGAAATGCCACAAACACGAAATTGTTATCATAATTAATTGCAATTGGCTTAAGCATGATGTGCAAGTTTATAGACGTTAGTACCGGTAGACATTAGTATGAGAAAGCATTAGCGAAAAATTGAAAACCCACCACCTGAAATAAATAGACTGAGCATGCAAGCACGCGGTTAGTAAAGCGAATTCAGCGTGCCTACAAACGCTGCTCATGTCCTGCCTACGTTCTCTGCAGGACCCGTCACCGCTTCAGTAGTGGTCCCGAGTGGACTCGCTCAGGGCTCACTAGGCCTGCCTGACCCGGACACTCGCGACCGCATGTGCTACAGCACCTGCGCTCGATGTCGATGGAGTACAACCCATGGGTGCTTTTCGCCTTCGCACTTGCCGCTTCTTCCTCGCATGTCTGAGGTATTTCTCCCGCACTTCAGGAACTGTGCCATGCGCGCCCATCAACCGCCTTTGATTCCCATGACCAGCAATCAGGGTCAAAACGTGAGTCTCACTTTGATCGTGCCATGGTAACGTAATTTAGGTTTCCACACATGCCGCTTTCCATTACTGAGCTGACCATATAAGAGTAGTTTCCGTAGCCGCGTCGAATGCATACGCCACACATGACTGAGCCACCTCAGCTGTCTCAGCAAACGTATGCAGTCCACTGCATACATTTCACTTTCTCGCAACACTTCCGTGCCAGCAACTCTGTCACCCCAACCGATGCGCAAAATCCTTCGCAAACATTGCTGATGGAACCGCTCGAGACATCGCACATCCCGCAGGTACATCGTTCACGTTTCACTGCCGTAGAGAAGAACGGATAGCACCATGGATTTTTAATCCATCAGTTTCGTGCCAATGGTAAGCTGATGGTTGTTCCACACGCGGTTATCTAGCTTCCGGAATGCCTGATGCCTTTGACAGACGGATACGCAGCTCACGGTGTATCTGCTGATCAGTCGACAACACACTTCCGAGAAAGCAGAAGCGGTGATGCACTTCGCATTGATCAAATCTCTTCTACGATAACCGGCGCTTTGGAGACCTTCAGTGCTCTTTGGGGTGCTCGTCAGAATGTTTTTACGGCTAGATACTACTTCTCGAAACTCTGACAGAAACCAAATGAGAGTGTGAACGAGTTCATCGTTCGTGTACTACAAGCAGCACCTGATTGTAAATACAATGAAGTCGATCCAACGAGATTTGAAGAGACCATGTTACTCCAATGTTTGATAGCCGGAATCTCAGACCAGAGCACGCGGGAGAAGCTCCTTTCACAAGATGATTGTTCACTGACCTGGGAGACGGCCTGCTCGATTGCCCGGCAGAGGGAACACCTTACACAACAACTCGCAACATTTACGCTGAAGGACTCGTCAGATGAGCTGCGATTGATTAACACTACACCAAAACCAAAGCCACCCACTGGCGTCAATTTGTTTGTGTGCTATCGCTGTGGTGAGCAGCACAGTTGTCCATCCGACTGCCGGCATCAGAAGACAGTATGTCGAAGCTGCGGGAAGGTGGGCCACCTGGCGCGAGTGTGTAGATCGGTCAAGCGACGTTCAGGTGGGGCTTATCGAGGAGCAAACCCCATCAAAACTGTGGACGAGTCTGATGGTAGCGACCCTGAATTACATTCCATTTGGCTTAATTCCGTTTCTAGCATGCAGCCGGCGCCATACACTCTAGAGCTTTACATTGAAGGACAAAAGGTACAGATGGAAATCGATACAGGAGCATCCGTGACGATAATCCGGGAAAACGCTGTAAAAACGCTCCCGAACTTATCCGCTTGCAATTCTGTTCTTCGTACATACACCGGTGAACCTATACGTGTCCTTGGTAAATGCTTCGTGAAGGCACAGTATGGCGACAAAATACGCACACTTCCTGTATATGTGATCCCCGGGGATCGTCCAAATCTGCTTGGAAGAGACTGGATACGTGCTTTCCCGGATACAATGAATGTGGTAAAATTAGTCACCGAGATCTCCGGACTTGAAACATTACTTAAACAACATTCAGCTGTTTTTTCCGAGGAGCTTGGGAAGTTGAAAGAATTTCAGGCTGCGATAAAACTAAAGGAAGGCGCTCGACCAAAATTCATTAAGGCGCGCACACTACCATACGCTATGAGGCCTAAAGTTGAAGAGGAACTAAACCGCCTACAGACTCAAGGTATTATTACTCCTGTACACTTTTCTGACTGGGGAACTCCAATTGTGCCAGTAACCAAACCGGACGGCTCCGTACGGATTTGTGGTGACTACAAGATAACCATAAATCAAGCATCCATGCTGGTCAGGTACCCCTTGCCACGTATTGATGACTTGTATGCAACACTAGCTGGTGGTGAAAAGTTTACCAAACTCGATCTGAGTCATGCATACTCGCAGATAGAGCTCGATGAACCTTCGAGGAAACTTACTACCATCACCACGCACATGGGACTATTTCAATATACTCGTTTACCTTTTGGCATTAATTCCGCCCCCGGAATATTTCAGAGAATTATTGACGACCTAGTGAAGGACATTCCTTTTGCGTGTGCTTATCTGGATGATATTCTTATCTCTGGACGCTCGGATACAGAGCATCTTCGAACACTCGCGGTCGTGCTCCAGCGTTTGGAGCGAAGTGGATTCAGATTGAAAAGGTCTAAATGTGAGTTCCTTTCACCTTCTGTTTGTTACCTTGGATACCGGCTTGATAAACACGGTTTACATGTTTTAAATGACAAGGTTAAACCTATTTTAGAAAGCCCAGAGCCAAAGAGTTGTGATGAACTCCGTTCGTTCTTAGGAATGCTATCTCACTATCGCCGTTTCCTGCCTAATGCATCGACGGTTCTATCGCCATTAAATGAGCTGTTACACAAAAATGCATCGTGGTGTTGGGGTTCCCGTCAAAAAAATGCCTTCAATAAAGCAAAACAAGCTCTTGCTTCGCCACCAACGTTAGTCCATTATGACTCTAACAAGCCACTCATACTTCAGTGCGACGCGTCCCCTTGGGGGGTCGGGGCTGTCCTGTGCCACCGCATGGACGATGGTTCTTTACGTCCCATAGCATATGCATCGCGCACCTTACAGACGGCGGAGAAGAACTACTCACAACTGGACAGGGAAGCGCTAGCCGTTATCTTCGGAGTTAAGAGGTTTCACCAGTATTTATGGGGAAACGTTTTCGAGCTTCATACAGACCACAAACCATTGATATCCTTGTTTGGGGAAAACAAAGGTATACAACAAATGGCATCACCGAGGATGCAAAGATGGGCTATAACCTTGAGTGCTTACAGTTACAAGATTGTTTATATTACCGGCGTCAGCAACTGCACAGCTGATGCACTCAGCCGTCTGCCGATCACGGAAACTGCACATGAACACGACCCTCCGTTTGAACTGGTTAATCTAATGCAACATCTAGACACAACACCGATACGGAGTTCAACAATCCGTCAATGGACGGATCGAGACCCCGTGCTATCAATGGTGAAACGCTTTTTGAACATGGGTTGGCCTCCTGAAGGGACAGTTGAATTACAACCGTTTATGATTCGGAAGAACGAACTGAGTCTATTCGACGGCTGTGTTTTTTGGGGCTCTCGTCTAGTCCCTCCCACCAAGGCGCGTTCACAGATACTTAAAGAGCTCCATGATGCTCATCCAGGTGTGGCGAGAATGAAGGCACTAGCGAGAGGGTACTGCTGGTGGCCCAACATCGACTCAGACATAGAGAACTTACTGAAGAATTGCGATATTTGTCAGGCGTATCAGCGGAGCAAGGCGCCAGGTCCAATACACCCTTGGCGTTGGCCCGACAAGCCCTGGCAGCGTATCCACGCCGACTACTTCGGACCGATCGACGGGACCATGTTTCTTCTACTTATTGATGCACATTCTAAGTGGATTGACGTACATCCAGTTACTCAGGCGACAGCCGAATCCACCATCACTAAAATGCGCTCGTCCTTCGCTACGTTTGGCATTCCGGAAACCATTTGTACAGACAATGGTTCGCCTTTTACCAGTGCCGAATTTGGTAAATTTGTCGCCAACAACGGAATCCAACACGTTAAATCAGCCCCGTATCACCCAGCATCAAACGGATTAGCGGAGCGTGCAGTACAAACTGTGAAACAAGGCTTACTAAAGCAGCGAACGGGAACATTGCGAACAAAACTGGATCGGTTCCTATTCTCCTACCGTTCTACACCCACTGAGGCTACCGGGAAATCCCCGGCGGAATTGATGTTCGGCAGAAATCTGAGAACGAGGCTTCATTTGTTGTTCCCGAACCCGCGTGTTGAAGTACAGGAGCGTCAGAAAAAGTTTGTGTCTTCAGAGGAATCAAAGCCGGAAGTTACATTTCAGGACCATCAACCTGTTTACACCAGGTTACCGCATGAACAATGTTGGCAGCCGGCGACTGTGCTCGATTCTTCAGGAAGTCAAAACGATTTGCAGCTTCCGGACGGCCGGGTTGTTCGCCGGCACTCAGATCATGTACGCCCCAGGAGCACTGACACACCTGCCGTGAGTCAGTCACACTCGGAGATCGCAGAGCAAGCTGCAGAGCACGACGAACACAGAACAACAGGGGAAACTCAATTACGCCGATCGACCCGGATTCGCAAACCGATCGAACGTTTTCAGCCATGACTGTAACGTCAGCCAAAACAGGGAGGACTGTTACGTGTTCAACCAATGATCGCTCACTATGACCATAGACCTGATTGGCCCTACACACACACGTAGATAAGCACGCACACACGCACTCAAGGACACACCCTAACTTTCCGTGTACACATGTAAACCGTTAAGTGTTCAGTATACTGTGTGCCAAACTGACGCGTCTTCTTGCTTATTCGCTACTAGTCGAAATGCACCAAGGCTGATTCGCGGCACTCTTGAAGATTACACCACCGGGGAAGGCTGAACGAGACAGACAGTTTTGATAGTGTTGAGGGTGAGCCCGAATTTGGCCGCTGTAGAAGCCAGAACACTAGTCGTGTGCTACAACACATCCGCGCTGTGTGCAAATAACGCACTATCGTCAGCAAACATCGACCTACGCATGGTTGTCTCACAGGCTAGAGTTCTCGCACTGAAACGACGGATGTTTAGCAACCCACTATCAATACGGTGCTCCACACGAACACCGTAAGCACAAGCGGCATCAACCGCAAAAAACAGCATTGCATGAAGATATTTTTTATGCAAGTCAGGAGCTAAGACACAGCCTTGCTTCACACCAGAGATAACTGCGAGTCATCCGAGGGCTCCCAACTCAGCTGCATCCTCGCCCGCATACCACTGTGCAGACATACGATTAAACTTACAGACTTACGCGAACAACCAACACCAGCCACAATGCCTCATGGTTCGCCGTATGAAATGCTTTGGGGAAATCAAAAAGCGAGGAAATTGGCTGGTACCGTTCTCAGCAATTCTACTGATACTGACGAGCCGCAAACGCCATATCGATAGTGTTGCGACGTTAGCGGAATCCACTATGCTCTTCCGCCACGTTAGGTACCAAAATCTGACTGACGAGGCAGTTAAGCAGGGTTCGGGCAATCGTCTTGCCCACACCCCTCAGCGAGTTGAGGCCACGCTAATGCCTGCAACGTTGTTTGCTCCTTTGCCCTCGTACAGGGCTAGCACAAGGGCACCTTTAGCTAAGTAGGCTAATCCTCCTCAATCCACACGCGTTGCACCTACCAATGCAGCGCCATCAACAACGCGGGTCCGTCGTGTTTCAATAATTCAGGCGGAATCACGTCGGCCCCGGCATATTTGTCGTTTAGCAGATGAGCATGTGCTGCCTGCGTCTCCTAAAGTGCCAGCGTGTCGGTCAGACTCGCTTTCACATTGTGCTGCTTGAGACCGTTCAATGTAGGCCAGTCGATCTCTGAGAGCTTGTTCAAGAGCCAGTCAAATTTTCTCCGCCAGAACTGCATTTTGTCTGCAGCCGGTGTGCAGGCAGGATTTGAACTACCAGCAATCAGCGTCCTCAGCGGCTCCAATCTCGGTCCGTACAATGCCATCAAGGAGTCAACGAATTTCGTGTGTTGGCGGCGTTCGGCGAATCATCCATCTGCCTCGCCTTCTCCGTCCACCATGGATATTAATGCGACGGAGCCCCCGGGTCAGTCGCCGTCAAATTTTGCGAACCTTACTAATCTTCCCCAAGTCATTGGGATCTGCCACGTGCGCAGCAAATGCTGCATTCTTCTCCGACACCAATGCGCAGATCGTCGCATTGTTCTCATCAAAGCAATCAGGCTGCTTACAGTTTGCACGCCCGATGGTCTCCTTGGCAGCTGCTGTCACCTACACGCGAAAGTGATGCCACTGGTCGTCCACGGAGGTTATGCGGTCTACATCACACCGGCATGCAGCAATCGTCTTCTCCAGCTCAGTACGTCTCGCCAGAGTACCGAAGGAGAGAAGGTTAAATTTACGCCGATTCACGGCGGGAGTGCAATACATAGGTTTACAAAAATATATATACAGTTTGGTCCGCACTAATTTGCGCTCAGTGTCACACTCAGCTCCACTCAGTACAAGTGTCATGCTCAGTTCATGCATATCACACTGACGTACCATGACATAGTCGAGCAGGTGAGCGTGACCACGCCGTGGGTGCGTCCAAGTTACTATATCACTCACACTCAGTGCAAACCGAGTGTTCGTGATCGTCAGAGCGCGAGTGACAGAGTAAGAGCAGTCCGGCACCGCTCGCATTTGCTGAACCAATGCCATGCGATCCAAAACATCTGTCCACACCTATGCATCCCGCCCAAAGCGCGTGTTGAAATTACCCGGCAGAAATAGTAGGTCGAGCCACAGCACAGACCGTATCACGGAGGATAGCTTAGTGTCGCGCTTCGTCAGGATAACACATGGTCGGACCGTAGATGCTTATAAAAGTGGCAAACGCCTGACCCGAGTGGTAGGCGTACCGTCATCAGTCGAGCACTGATGCCTGTTGGTTCACCCACGAGCTGGCCATGGAGGCGATCGGTTATTGCAACCGACCCATAATCACGTGGTGCTGAGGCGGCGTTGCCCACAAAGTAGAAGGTGTAGCCACCATTTGCTGCATGCAACGTACCTTGCTCAGCAAGCCGGGTTTCGCTGAGCGCCGCAATATCGATGTGGTAACCCGCCGGCTCCATCGCGGCCAATACAGTGCGTCAATCGGGACGCACACTGGAGTTCCGGTTCAGTAGCTTGCACACGTTCCAGCACCCGATGCTGAGTGCTTCGCGAGCAGGCATACGATTTCATTGGTGGGCAATCGCACGAGAGGTGGTCGTTTTGCTTCGGAGGTTTGCTTGAGGGACTCCGCCAGGAGCATTTGGTTCAATAGCCTGACCTACAAGGCAGTGGGGGTTTGGAGTTTTGGTTGGCTGGCTACACGCGGGGCCTTTGGTTTAATAGACTTACCTCGCATATTCGAGAATAAACTATTTATTTATTTATTTACAAGGCAGTGGGTGGTTCGGAGGTTTGCTTGAGGGACTCCGCCCGGAGTCTTTGGCTCAATAATCTGACCCGCAAGGCAGTGGGGAGCAGGTCCAGCGCGGAACTGTGGTTGCAGCGAGAGATTGGGATCTGCTTTACAACCGTCACACGCAGCCACGGAGGTACTGGAACGCTTCATATATGTTTTGCGACCGTTGTAGTATACGCCTGCTTCCACGGCCAGACGCAGTTGGGTTTTGGGGGTTTGCAGCAAGTTGCCCTGGGGCTGCCTGGCTTGAGGCGAGCAGTAGCAAACCATCGAACACCCGGAGGGGCCCTCCCACCGTCAGGGACAATGCGTGGCGCTCGTGCTCTTCGCCAGTCGCGCTGTGAGCTTAAAACCCGTGGATCTGTTTTCTCCCACTGCTAGGTTTTACGGGAAGAGGGCGATTGACCACGTCCTAACCTCGAAAGAGGATGGGCTGGGATACTGGTAGGACGTTCACACCTGACAGGAGAACGACTCGGGTCCTCAGCCAAAGCCTTCGAGTAAATGTACACCCGAAAGGCAGCGGGTCTAGCACCTGGTCAGTTCACTGACTCATGCGGATTGGTGTCCTGAAGATTAGCAGGGAGTAGGGCGAAACGCAACTCCCACCCAGCGGTCGCTACGAGGAGGCGTCTAGGACATGAGCCAATGGCGCAACACTAGCAACAGTGCGTAGATCATCTGCCAGGATCTAGCCACCACCAGTCTTAGCGGGCCATAGGCTCTCCCGACCTAAAAGTGTATATATATATATATATATATATATATATATATATATATATATAACAACCTATAAACAGCTCGGTTATGGGCGAAAGCACATTATCGTTAGATGCCACAGAGGCAGTTAAGAGCGATGCAGAATCGACGTCAACAGGAAGCATAGTATCTGCAAATTAGAAAACAATGAATAGTTGTCCAATTTACATGCAGTTAAAAGAGGTATGTCGTGACATCAATGCCAACCTCCTGAGGTTCACTTTAGGCTAACCTAAGAAGCCACCGTCGCTGCTAACCTCTTTACTAGTTCGCTTACATGGTACAATATACGCGCATGTCCGACATGTTTGTCGCGCATTCATAACATAAAAACAATCTACCACAGACGCAAAGCCAACTTACTATGAAATGACCGGAACGTAATATCCGGAATAATTGTATCCCAAACAAATTTACTGGAGCGTTTGGTTGTACAACGTCGAGTAATACTCTTCAGGAGGCAGCTGGGTATTACAAGTTTGACTTAGCAGTAGTGTGTATCCTAAATGAAAATTTATAACTTTTGGTATTATATAAAACCCGCCTTCTACTTATTTGTTCTATAAAAATGAAGAGGCATCCGTTTTTACCAGCACGATTACGTATATAATTTTAGGTCAGTATCTTACCATTAAGTATGTCTTGAAATGTTTTAAATACTTGTAACCGCAATCATCCCACATTAAATTATGACGTAAATTTACTTTTATTTCGAAAGGTGTTATAAATAAATAAATAAATAAATTGTGTATTCCCGACTAAGCGAGGCACGCCTGAGCAGGCATGATCATGTTAAGAGTACAAAATGTGATCAGTCGATGTACAATGGAACAATGGGATTGTTGCATATGTTTATATATGAATGTATGTAAGTTTGCATGTAGGCGTGTTTAGCTTTGTTCATGGGATTGGTAAATGTTTCCTGTCGTTTTGCTTGAATGTGTTTGAAGGTGTCGCCAGTGCTTGCTAGCTGTGAACTTGAAGCGATTGTTCGGGTAAGCAATGGGTGACTTTAGTTAGTGGCGAGTCACAACCGCCACGTCACAGTGTTGGTAAACTGACGTATGTGGCTTTTTATAGGGAGAACGCTTGCCAGACGAAAACCCACCATGTCCTGGAACACTGCCGTCGAACTATTTGCTGAAAGGGGGTAAACCCGAATCACCCAGCTGGTACCACGAGGAGGTTGTTCGGCCAGCCAACCCATCTCAACGTTGTATTTAAAAACACGAGGACGTTCCAAGTAAAGTTGACCCACCATTGGCTAATCGGTAGTGTGCAATACGCCAGGGGGCAGGAATGATCGTCAATTGCTGAAAAAGGCAGGGAAAAGTTGCTTCCGACGGCAATTAGCGTTACACTGGCCACAGCACACAAATGAAGTCAGGTCAAAACCCAGTGTACACACAGTAGCGTGTAATTGGCAAAAGTCCAAAATTCAGGTTATGCAAACAAAAAATGAACAGTACACAAACCAGAATAGGCAGTAAAACACAAATTATTATTCTTTAAAATTATTGTCACCTTCTGGTATACAGCCCAAATTCTTGATTGCTTGTCAGGCCACCGATCTGAAAGGAAACGAGGGGGCAAAAATAGTTAGACGGTTGTCACTAAACCATGCCCCTCTCCGAGAGAGGGTCGACCACGCGGTCCTAATTAGTACACGACACGTGAGGCTCTGTGCCCGTTAATTCCACTTCTATTAACGCACCTGGTGGGTCTGTGTCTGTTACAGGATGCTGAGGCGGTGTGAAGAGATGAGTATTGAGAGTCGCCGGTTTGAGGCGATTGAAGTGGACAACACTTGAACGGACAGTGTCTTCACATTTTCTGTAGCTTCAGCAGGTAAAATCAGTGCATACTTTCTCGCCCACGAATGGACCAGACCACTCCCTGTGCAGCATCGCCAGAACTCCCTGAGATGGATTCGGAGTGTGGAGATCGACTCGTTGTCTGGGTTGAAGTGGACAGCCGTGCACTTTCTGGTCATAGTAAGTTTTCGACATAGATTGGCAGCTCGTAAGTGCTCACGCGCGAGTTAAGAATCATAGTCTGTGGCAAGGAAGGAATCAGCAGCCGTGGTTGGCACAGTCAAATCAATAGGCAATCTCATTTCGCGCCCAGTTACAATGAAGTATGAAGTGTTATCAGTAGATGAGTGCACCCTAGACCGATGGGACAGGAGGTAATGTGGAAGTGCAATATCCTAATCGCGGCTCTGGTGTTCCTCTGTGCAATTTTTAAAAGAGCATGTGATCGATTTGTGCTCGCTACTTAGCTGTTGCCCTGGGGACGGTAGGCTGTTGTCCGAAGCTTACGCATACCTAGTATGCGGCAGAGTTCGGACGCTACCAAGCGTTTGAAATTGGAACCACGATCAGAATGAAGTTGCTCAAGTGCCCCCACCGTGCAACCCAGCGGGCAAATATACGCTGAGTTGTGGACCTAGCGTCAATATAGGGGTTGGTATTGCATCACACCATTTGGCGAAAAAATCGACAAAAACAAGTAAATACCGTTTCCCTGGCGGAGTTTCAGGCAGGGGTCCAAGGACGTCCACACCTACGCTTTCCACGCACAATGGACTGCAGGGGCCCTGCCCTTCATCTGTGGTTGCTTAACGCGGATTCACGCGTGGTACACGTTAGAGAAGTTCGCAGTATCTCGACGCCGTTGAGGCCACCAAAAACGGAAGTCTGCTGCTTGCTCTGTTTTCCGTTGTCCGGCATGCCCCAACTCCCTTGGTGGCTGTTCGAGTATCCGCTGCACCATGGACTGTGGAACAATAAGTCTGATAGGGTAATTCAAACCAAACTGATAATACAAGACACCATCCAATAGCTTACTTTCGCCCACAGCGACCACAAGCAGTAGGCTTCTTAGCTAGATCCAGCCACTTCTGCTTTAGAGCCATCACACTCCCCTGTAGTAGGCGTTCATAAATCAACTTGGTCTCTGGGTCTGTACTGTGAACTGATGCCCAAGCTGCTGAATCCCAAGGGTTCATCGACACAACGGCGACGTGCGGGGTTGAACACGACGGACAATCCCCATGTGCCCCTGACGGCCGTCGAGGTAGGGTGTCTGCATTTCTGTGGTGCATCCCGGGGCGATCTTGAAATTCAAAGTCGAAAGATCGCAGTTGCACTTGCCAAAGCGCAATTTGCACTTGGGTTAGTGATACTCCTGCAGCCACCGTACAGTCTGATGATCAGTACGAACTACAAAGTGTCGATCCAACAAGAACTGTCGGAAACGTTTAACGAAGGTGACAAAAGCAGTCATTTCCTTCTTCGTAGTTCAATAGTTTCCCTCCTATTTTGTCAACTTATGGCTTGCGTGCTTACTCAGCTCCGATACCAACCTCACTAGTATCAGCGTCCAAAATGAATGGGGCGACTTGCGGTGACACTACAGCGAAGACAAGGACTAGGGCGCCGGCAAAAGTAGGACGCAACTCATCAAAAGATTCCTGAGAATGTGTGTTCCAGCGAAAAGGCCGACCCTTCTCCGTGAGTCGATGAGAGGGTGCTGCCGTCCCCGTTAATTCTTCATGAGGCGTCCGTAGTAAGAAGCCAGACCCAGAAAGCGCCGAACCCATCTCACGGACACGGGGATAAGCAAACTTAAGATAATCTGTATTTTCGAAGGGTCGCTCCAGATCCAGCGATCGCTAATCAAGGAACCTAGACCTTTAACCACTCTCTCTTCAACAGGTCGCACTTAGACGGCTTCAACTTCAATCCTGCTGAAATGAGGCACTGCAGCACAGCTTCTAGATACGTGAGATGTTCCTTGAGAGTATGTCCATGAACTACGACACCATCCAGGTAGACAAGACATTTGCTTGACTGCAGGTCTCTGAGTACAATGTACATGAATCGCTGCCAGGTCACTGGTGCATTAGCCAACCCAAACGGATTGTTCCGAAACGCATATAGCCCTGTGGGTATACCGAAGGCAGTTTTTTCAATATCCATAGGAGGTACTTGGACTTGCCAAAAATGTGAGGCGGGGGCAAAAGTAGAGAACCAGGTGACGCCATGCAATGATTCCAGAGTGTCGTCAATGCGAGGTAGCGTGTAATAGCAATAAGCTTCCGATGGTTCACACACATTCGCAGTGTTTCATCCTATTTCGGTCTAACGCAATAGGGGCCTTCCAGCGCGAGCACTAAGGACGTATGATATTATCTTTTAACGTCTGATCCACCATTTTCCGTAATTCCTGTCTATACACCGGTGTGACGCGCCTGGGCCCTTGCCGTATTGGTGGAGAACTCCCTGTTTCAATACGACGCTTAAGTACGCTCGTTCCACCTAAAGAAATGCATTTCTACGCGAAAGCGTGCTTGTCTGAACGCAGTAAACTCTCCAGGCTCTTCCGAGCTTCATCATCAATGGTAGGGCTAACAGATGAAAGCAATTCCTATATCTCACCTTCAACATCCGCGGTGCTAGCATCCAAAGTAAAAGATTTTCACGTAGCCCGTCCTAGGTTTGTAGTTTAGCGGGGCAGGTTGCCACGTAACGTCAAAACTCCGGAGGTTATATCGATGACACTTGCATACTGACTTAAGAAGTCATCCCCCGGTATCGCGTCCCATGGAATTTGAGCAGCTATGTAAAACTCATGAGAAAGAAGCTCTTGACTGACCAGCAAATCTACGGCACCAACATCATGAGTAAGCAGAACGATAGCATTTGCCACGCTGAGCTGACTCCCGGGACTAGCGACTAGTAAGGAGGACGCGAAAAAGAATTTTAGTAGGCTACATCTGGCACCAGTGTCCATGAGGGCAGGTAATGGCTGCTTATTGATTACAACATCAACAGTTGGGGATTCACACAAAGTAGAAGACACAAAAGTAGGCAGCGATGTGTTGCCTCACCGTCAAGGAACCGCAATCCCAGTGACTGTGCGCACCTTCGGAAATTGTGGGGGTGTCGTACTGGCTGTTCATAAGGCGAGTCCTGGCACTAGGGACAGTGGCGACGGCAAGTATGTGAGCTTAGGCCGTGCGGCGGTTGAGTCCGGTGCATCGTCGGGGCACACAAATAATAGCCATCAACCTGTCAACCCCCAAACAGACGCGTATGGCCGATCATCTCTTCTTCGCGTGCAAGCCGCGCTGCAGCCGCTAAGTCTCTCGGAGGCTCTCCTATAAAGCGCTCCAAAATGCCATGGTCGTTGATGCCTTCAATAAACTGATAACGACGACAGCACACTCTACAGTGGTCACAGCACGCGAATAAAGTCAGGGCAAAACAAAACGTGCACACGGCAGCGTGTAATTGTCAAAAGTCCAAAATTCACGTACTTCAAACAAATGGGGTTAACTGCACACAAACCGGAATAGGAAGTACAACAATAATAATTAGTACTGTTCTTTAAAGTCATTTTCATCTGGTAAACGGCCCAAATTCCTTGATTGATTGTCAGACCGCCGATCTGAAAGGAAAAAAATGAGAGGTCAAAGAGAGTTGGATCATGGGCACTACAAAATAACGCGGAAAGTAGTGTTTGCATAAACATTTGAAACGAAATTTGACTTTTGTCAGATTTCCTCTGAGCAAAGATACCTTGCATCCATTAAATCGTGAAAATCGCTCAGAAATCTGTGAGTTCTACGCGGTAACCCTTCCTGGCGTGAAACGCTTTCGAGCCTTTTAGGTGAAGTTCTCGTGAAGAAAAGTGTTTTAACAGACACTTTTGACGAAATTTGACTGATTAAATTCATTTTGGAGGATATGACATCCAAGTGCGTGGACTGTGGGAAGAATGTCACCTCACATTCAAAGGCTGTCCAATGCGCACTTTGAAGCCGATGGATGTATATAGTTTACTGTAACAATGATAATAATCTTAACCAATGTATTCAGCGCACTACCTTTAAAGGCGTCAACTTTGCGATTCGTGTCTAACATTTGTCAGCGACATGCAACTTCTGACGAACCTTTTAAACGTACATACTGCTTCCGCGCAAGCCGTCTCTTACTTGGCGGGACACATACTTCTCAGTGTGTCTGCACTCGTCTGGGTATTCTACACCGAAAGGGAAACGAAGCCGCGTGTCCTCCACCACGTTGGACTTAACACCCTTGCTCAGTGAGAACGAGAATGGGCTGATGCATCATCATTGGATCATTGGAATGTAGAGAGCAGAAGGAAAAATCCTTTGACAGCTGCATCGCCTCCCGTTCGTCACAGAGATCAAGGTGGACATTGCAAGTCGATACCAATGGAACCGCTGCATTGACAAAGAAGCAACAAGATCCGAGTTTACTCAACATGTAAGAATCCAGTCGATGTTTGAAACATTCCTCCGACTGTGCATCAACGACATACACAGTTAGATTGTTCCATTCGTTCACTACTCTGGTAAACAGTGACGTCACAACGTACCCGAAGTCTCCTTTGTTTAAACAATTTCCAGTGGTGACCCCGAGTCGAACTGAAAGAATTGCGTGGACAGAAATTCTGCAGTTCAGCCCCAAGTTCACCACTAACGATACGCCGTGTGAAAATCAAATCCCCGCGATCTCGACGATAAGCTAGGGAAAATAACTTCAGGCGCTGAAGACGATGTAATTCAGGTTTCGTAACTCCAGAATGGATTTAGGTCCTCTCCGGTGAACTTTTTCATTCAAGTTGCCTTCAAATTCGGAAAGAGGATAAACAGCGGGCAGCCCATACTTAAGAATCGGACGTACATGAGAAGTGAACAGGAGCCTGAAGATCTCCGGAGTCAAACAAGAGAAGGATCATCGTATGGCGAAAAACAACCTGTTCGCAGAAGCGACTTACCTCAAGGTATCTTCAGTCGATTTTAGCTTTGGGGTCACAATGATGCCAAGGTCCCTCTCACGGCCCAAGTCCTATGCCGCCGTCGCGAGTGCTAGCACCTCAGCAAAAGTGAGAACAATCATAGCTGAGGACAAAGCCTCGAATAACATCTCACGGTCTAATATAAAATCAAATATCAAAAAGCGGAACTAAAGCTCGTTTTAAATATAGTAGCGCAACTTGAGGAACTCGTCAGCGAAAAGAAATGCTTACCAAAGCCAGCATCTCCGGAACGAGACAACCCCCCTGCTCGCAACCGCTGCCTGATAATCACAATCGTCCTAAAATCCAACAGACTCCATCTAGAAGAATACTCGACAACCAAGCCTTTCTTAAAGGAATGGTCTCCATGTTGTTTGATGAGGGTGAGCAAGAGATAAACCCAATCTCTGCTTTTCGCCTTGGCAGAAAACAAGAAGACCCAGCCAAGTTTCGTCCTTTGAATAACATCTGTCAGGATAAAGAAGAATGCCGCATCCTGAGACGGACCCCCCATCATCATCATCATTACACGTTAGCTGGAGGTGGAAAACAGCTATTGTGCCGCAATACAAAATAAAAGAAAAGGAAAACGGTGACAAACAGTGGCAAGCCCGCTGAGTCCCCAGTAACGGATGGACATCGTTCCGGAGAGCTAACAGCTGGCTGCCGTAAAAAGAGAATCATATTATGCCTACAGGTGAGATCATGATTGGAGGGGGATACTAAACAGGAGGGCGATGGGCAAAGGAAACCACAACACAAACGCCATTGGTGCCGGCTCCGAGCCATATCAGCAAGTGTGTCCAACCAAACGTGTTCACCGTCCTTAGGACCCCAGCCAGGCAGTCGGGATGCACCAACTGACGCCAACCTCGAAGTGAGGGTTTTCATTCCTCTCGACCAAGTCATCACTTGGCCTCCACTCCTCTTCTTCCAACCGCACCTACAACGCGCAAACAATGCACGTCGCGGGAGTCGGTGTGCTGGCATGCGCAACACGTGGCCCAGCCATCGGAGCCTGGTGCGTGATATAATGGTGCTGAGCGGTTCACTCGCTCTTCCTGCACGACATACGCGACGTCGAACATGATCATTGCTCACGCGGTGTTCCCACCAGACATGAGCTAAGCTGCGAAGGCAGCGATGATCGAATGTGACGAGTCTCTTCATGTCTGTCGACCTGATGGGCCAGGTTTCACAACCATATAAGAGAGTAGAACGGACGGCTGCGTTGTAAACTCTGCCTTTCAGGGCGAGAGTAATGTCGCATCTGCGCCACAGGTGGCGGAGATTGGCAAAAGCACCTCGAGCTTTTGCCTCAAGGGAGAAACCTACGTTCTGGAAGACCTCTCCCCGGAGGACCGAGTATGAATGAAGCAAGCTGTCTGCGGGCTGCAAACCCGACGAGCAAATGGAG
Organism: Dicrocoelium dendriticum; assembly: GCA_944474145.2. Taxonomy (NCBI): domain Eukaryota; kingdom Metazoa; phylum Platyhelminthes; class Trematoda; order Plagiorchiida; family Dicrocoeliidae; genus Dicrocoelium; species Dicrocoelium dendriticum. The sequence continues at coordinate 86,296,576 of OX104064.1, forward strand.
AAACAGATCCAAACATAGCGTTTCCGCGTAGTCAAAAAATACTCAAAGCTCGATTTAGACCAATCTTTCTTCTTCCAGGACCTCAGACATAAAGAACGGACTACGTGTAATACTCGCGAATGTGCACAGTCTCAGAAACAAGCTAGATGAGATTCCACTGCATATCTCTGAACAGCAACCGGACCTAATGGCGTTCACCGAAACCTGGCTGTCATCTGGTATGTCTGACTCGGAAGTTCATGTTTCAGCATATTAGCTACTCCCATGCGATCGATTTGATGGCAGGTCTGAAGGCGGAGTAATCCTCTACACAAAGAACTACCTCAAGGCCCACATTGTCGAACTCGATTGGAAAACTGGAAACTGGAAAATATTTAAACCCAGCAGATTCAGAGTTCGCTCTATCAACCCGCATTGTAAATGACTGGAATGATTGCCGAAACATGTCGACGCGCAGACTGAGGTATGTTTCAAACGATTTTTGGATTCTCACTTGATGATTAAGCTGGGACCTTGTTTCTTCCAATGTAGTTGTTACTTCCCCTTGTGGAATACCGTCTCGTAGCGACTCACGGCATCCACGCAATGATCGGGAAGTGAAGGAGCTGACAAAAGACTCCTTCTGATCTCTACAATCCAGTGGTCCAACGAGGTGGTACTGGTCGAAGCGTCTTTGGCGCTTACTGGTAATTTTTCCGGTTGTTCCCCGTTTTTATCCCGTTTTGCACCGTTTTGCCTTTTTATTGCAGTCGTTTTACTATTGTATACGTACTATAATTCTGCTCTGTTGTCCACATGAACATGGCTGTCTCGCTAAACACTGAGTCAGGTGAACCCCTGTAGTCCTCGTCTGATGAGTCTAGTGCAGCTTGCTGACAGTGTAACTGTTCAGAGCCAGTAACAGATTTATCTGGCAGTATGCAGTGTGACGTCAGCTCCCGCTGGTATCACTAAAGCTGTACGGGCCAACAAGTAGACCAGTACAAAATGCTATCATCCAATGTGCACTTCCTTTTCAGCTGTGCTGAATGCTGCGCCCAGAGATCGACGCGCCCGGCTATCACCGGTGCTAAACTTTCAGCGCTGGCTTCAAGCTTGGCAGGTGTTGAGAAGTCGATAGCCAAACTCGCCTCCATTGCCTCGCTCGATGCGAAAATGGATTTGAGTTCGAAATCCCTGAATATTACGATTGAAGATACTGCAATAGACGGCAATATTTCTGACAATCCATCCACTGGGGTCTGTCACACGGTCAAGTCGCACATCCTACGGTACACTCTAGGTAGCATTGCTGACTATCCTCATGAGCCGGTCAAAGTGAAGCAAAATAGGGTGCAGAAATACCAGAAGCAGTCTGCTAAACCCAGAGAATTACTTGCCACGGCATCGAGAAAGCTGTCGTCTTTGGCAGTCCTAAAGTCATCTGATATTACGAAGATGCTGACCGTCTCGGCTGCCATTGAACCAGCCCGTTCTGACGAAGTGTTGGTAACTGCTCAATGCGACACAGGGTCAACGGCCCCTGCTCCCATGAACCAAAAGAAGAAGGAGCCTGGAGACCCAGGAACTAGTAAGACGCCGGTAATAGAGCGGGAAACTTACACTACCGTTGCTTCCACGTCGTTTGCGGAGACTGACAGTCCCACCGCCAGTTGTGAAAATGGCTAGTATAAGTGTCGAATCCAAGGCACGCGAGGTCAACACTCCTCGTCGTGCCGACTCACGGATAGTTGCGTTATATTCCGTAACCTTACTGAATCTGCGGCTGCGCTCCCAACGAACACATCTCGTATGACATCAAGTGCCTCAAACTGTGCGTCAGCAAACTGCTTTCATCTGGCTTCCCTGGTGTCACTGTCTGAAAGCTAACCAGATTGGGGAACGTCCCTATCGGTAAGCCAAATTCGCGACCCCAACTACTTCGCGTGTTCCTTTCTACCCCATCATCATCATCATCATCATCATCATGCACGTTAGCTAGAGGTGGGGAACACCTCAGCTACTGTGCCGCAATACAAAGAGAAAAAAAGAGAGAAAAAACAAATGGTGCAAGCTGGCTGAGCTACCGGTAACGGATGGGCATCATTCCGGTAAGCTACCAGCCGGCTGCTGTGCACCCAAAAAGAAAAATAATCATGCAAGATCATATAAAGCTAAATAATGAGATCGTGGTTGGAGGGGGAGGCTAAGAGGGATGGGGTGGGACAAAGAAACTCACAGCACGAACGCCACTGAGGTCGGCTCCTAGCCATATCAGCAAGTGTGTCCAACCAAACGTGTTCATCGTCCTTTGGACCCCAACCAGGGAGCCGAGACGGTCCAACCAAGGCCAGCTCAGAAGTGAGGGCCTTCATTCCTCTAGACCAAGTCATCGCTTGGCCACCCCTCCTCTTTTTCCATCCACACCCCCGGCGCGCAAACAACACACGTCGCGGAAGTCGGTGGGCTGGCATGCGTAACACGTGGCCGAGCCATCAGAGCCTGATGCGTGAAATAACGGTGCTGAGCGGTTCAGTTCCTTTTCCTGTGCCATAAACAAGACGTCGAACACGCTCGTTACTCACGCGGTGTTCCCACCAGATGTGAGCTAAATTACGAAGGCACCGGTGGTCGAACGTAACTAGCCTCTTCAGGTCCGCTGCTTTAAGCGGCCAGGTTTCACAGCCGTACAGTAAGGTCGAACGTACTGCTGCATTGTACACTCTACCCTTCAGGGTGAGAGTGATGTCGCGCCGGCGCCATAAGTGGCGAAGGTTAGCAAAAGCGCCCCGAGCTTTTGCTATACGATTCGTGATTTCATCTTCAATCCCACGGGCGCTGATACAACTTCCCAGGTAATTGAATTTTTGAACGACTTCTAGCTGATCGCCACCAAGGGTCAGCGCAGGAGGCGATCCCTGCTAATCTTGGAGAAACGCTTTACACTTCGAGGGTGCCAAGCTAAGCCCGAAGTGAAGTACCGCTAGTGCTAATCTGTCCAGTGCCGCTTGGCACGTTTGTGAGCTGTCACAGATCAGGGCAATATCATCAGCATACTCTTAATCAAGAAGTCGTTCTCCTGGGAGTAGCTCCACACCTTCTAAGTCGTGTCCTGTAAACGCGATTTCCATGACTTCGTCAACAGCGAAGTTGAAGAGGAAAGGTGACAGCGGGCATTCTTGTCTCACGCCGCTGGAGATATTAAAGTGCGACGACAACCTGCCGTAAGCCCTCACTCTGCCCGAGCTATGCGCATATAGTGCTCGGATAATGTTGACATATTTCTCAGGTACACCTTTCCTGAGTAGACAGTCCAAAAGTGCATGTCTATCCACCGAATCGAATGCACCTTTGATATCGAGGAACACGACAACGGTTCCTTCCTTCCTTTCTACCCCGGCGGAACGCAAATCATTACTGCGGTTTGCATTCAAACTTAAGGGTAGTAGTGTCAGCGTTCAACCGGACTTTCCACTGGCAGATAGATTAAAGTTGTAGGTGGCTATCAATGACCGCAAAATTAAGCGGACGGCTGGTGAGCAACGCCTCCGTCTGGTGGGCTTTCAGGTGGTCAGCCGCCGTATCAGAACCCATCCTGATGACGCACGATCCAGGGATGGTCGTGCCAACTTCCTTGAGGTAGTACTTAGCAACATGCGTAGCCTAAGGAATAAGGTGCACGAGTTGGATCTACTTGTAAACAAATAATCTTCCTAACATACTTGCTTTCACTAAAACGTGGTTGTCTCCGGATATCACGGGCAGTGAGGTATGTCTACCTGGCTACGCACTGCTTCGAACTGATCGCTCCGTTGGTCGTCAAGGCGGAGGCGTTGTACTGTATGTGAGCTGTAACTTAGATGTGTTGAGGGCCTGCACATTCCAGTCGTCGGATCAGACTGTTGAAGCCCTATCGGCTGTTTTGTTAACGTCCTCAACCCAGTTTACAGTTGTAGTGATATACAGGGGTTTTGGAAGTTCTTCCAGTGGGTAATTGACTTTATTCGCACTCAGTCCGCGAATAAGTGTTCATTTCTAGGGCATTTCAATCTCCAGGAACTCCGTTGGGCCGATCTTTTCTGCAATTCGACGTCAAGAACATTCGGTGCGGACTTTCTTGAACTGACTCTCCAAATGCCGTTGCACCAGTTCGTGGACTTCCCCACTAGGTATATGGACAACCAAAACCATCTACTTTAGATCTGGTTTACACTAAGTCCCTCGACTTCGTGACTAACGTTTCATAAGATGCACCTCTATGGTCCAGCGATCAAGCATGCACATCCTTTCAGCGTGCACTTTCAAGGCACCAACAGACCGCTGTTGAATTACTTTTCGAATATTTGGCGGGTGGAGTTTAGTACAATGCTTTTTCACTCTTACCGTCCCCTTCCAACTTCACTTATATCCCCCCAGTTTTCAACCCCCCGATTCTTGGCCCTCCCCCAACATGCTTTGCTAGACATTTATCTTCTAGTTTCAACTCACATGTGAACGCGAAGCGTCACTCCTCTCCTGTCGACAAGCCCATGTCCAACCAAGCGGTTCATTCCAGTTCATCGGCTTCCATTTGGAGCCCTCGATTTTCCTTCAGGTTGGCATGCCTCAATGTACGGACATTGTTACAGATCGGTCAACAGGCAGCACTTGCCCGAACATTGGAGACCCTCTCGATCGATATCTGCTGCTTATCAGAGACCCGCTTGCAAGACTCGAGCTCTGTGCTCACTCTGCGATCCCCTTCAGGTGACGCAAACAGTATTTTCTCATTGCGCCTATCCGGTGACGATGCAGCTTCGAGCACCGGCCAAGCTGGTGTTGGCATTGCTCTGAGTCCCCGGGCTGAAGCTGCTCTGGTTGATTGGATTCCAATCAGTAGCCGGATGTGTGCGGTCCGATTGGCTGGCTCCTCTAAAGCTTCGAAGTCGCGCGGGACTAATAGATGTCTATTCATCATCGCCGCCTACGCGCCCACAAACTGTAGCGATGATTCGGTAAAGAACGACTTCTACCGCCAACTGACTCAGCTCCTTCGCCACAGAAGAAGCACAGACACTGTTGTTCTGGCGGGGGATATGAACGCACAAGTTGGAAAGTTGTCCACTGATGAAATGCATCTGGGCGGTCATCACGGTGTAGGCTCCCGTAATGATAACGGTGAGTGGTTACTTCATTTGTGTGAAGATGCTCGCTTATTTCTTGCGAGCACTAATTTCCGACACAGCACCCGCCGGAGGGTGATTTGGCGCCCACCAGCCTCGAACCAGCCTTGGACGCAGATCGATCACATTGCTATTAGTTACCGCTGGAGAGGCTGCATCCAGAATTGTCGCTCGATTTGGAGCACATGTGTGGACACTGATCATGCACTTGTATGTGCTGACATGCGGATGCGCTTTGGAGGACACCCACGACGTCGCTGTGAGCGCATTGACACCAGCCAACTGACAAAGCCAGCTGTTCTGAATGCGTATCGATGTACGCTGACATGCGAGTTGAGTACTCGCTCACTGGAGACAATTGATGGTCACTGGTCACATGTTCGCCAGACCTTACTAGCAGCGGGCAAATCCTCATGTGGTATGTCTAAAAGCCCACATGGACATTGGGTCTCTTCTCGGTCACTGGAACTTATCGACGCTCGCCGGCATATCCCGGCTGGAAGCGAACACAATGAAACTCGCAAAGAGCTCCGGGCAAAACTCCGTGCTAGCCTGAAGAGAGACCGCGAATCTTGGTGGTCTCATCGTGCGTCAGAGATGGAAGTGGCCGCTGCCCTTGGCAACCATCGTAAGTTATTCCGTCTGATACGGGAAACGGGCAGCAGGAGACCTGGTGTTAGTGAAACAATTTGTGATGAGAGTGGACAGCCAATCCACAATTTGTCAAAACGTTTGGAGCGTTGGGCTGAGCATTTTGAAAAGCAATTTAATCGGCTAGAATCGTCCGATTCGCCGGTCACTGATCGCCCTGCTCCGTGGGCTGTCCCTTTGGATCCACCCTCTCGCTCAGAAGTCGAACGTGAGATCCGACTGTTGAAGTTGAACAAAGCCGGGGGACCAGATGATCTTCCTCCAGCCCTCTTCAAATTCGGAGGCCCTGCTCTTGTGGATGCTTTGCATGAATTACTAGTGAAACTGTGGGAGCAGGAGACTGTCTCAACCGACTGGAGCCGCTCCGTTATTGTTCCCATCTTCAAAGGCGGCTCGTTCTCGGAATGCGGCAACCATAGAGGAATCAGTCTGATCTCCATCGCCTCCAAATTACTCCCCTGCATAATTCTTCACAGACTGACTGGCGCTCGTGAAAGCCAGATTCGTGAAGAGCAAGCCGGGTTTCGTCGTGGTCGTGGCTGCATTGACCACATCTTCACTTTGCGTCAGTTGTTGGAGCACCGCCACACATTGGCGACCCACCGTTGTCGTGTTCCTCGACATCAAAGGTGCCTTCGATTCGGTTGATCGATGTGCCCTTTGGAATTGTCTACTCAGGAAAGGTGTGCCCGAGAAATATGTAAATATTATCCAAGCATTATATGCGCGTAGCACGGGCTTACGGCAAGCTGTCGCCACCCTTTAATATCTCCAGCGGTGTGAGACAAGGATGCCCGCTGTCACCTTTCCTCTTCAACTTCGCTATTGACGAAGTCATGGAGATTGCATTTACAGGACATGACTTGGAAGGTGTGGAGCTACTCCCAGGAGAACGACTTCTTGACTTAGAGTATGCAGACGACATTGCCCTCATCTGTGACAGCTCCCAGACGTGCCAAGCCGCGCTGGACAGATTAGCACTGGCTGTCAGCCGCTTCGGGCTTTGCTTTGCACCATCGAAGTGCAAAGCGCTCCTCCAAGATTGGCAGGGATCGCCTCCTGCGCTGACCCTTGGTGGTAATCAACTAAAGTCGTTCAGAAATTCAATTACCTGGGAAGTTGTATCAGCGCCCTTGGGATCGAAGACGAGATCACGAACCGTATAGCGAAAGCTCGAAGTGCTTTTGCTAACCTTCGCCACCTTTGGCGGCGGCACGACATCACTCTCGCCCTGAAGGGTAGAGTGTACAATGCAGCGGTACGTTCGACCTTACTGTACGGTTGCGAATCCTGGCCCATAAGATCGGCGGACATGAAGAGGCTAGTTACGTTCGACCATCGGTGCCTTCGCAGTTTGGCTCACATATGGTGGGAACACCGCGTGAGTAACGAGCGTGTTCGATGCATTGTTTACGGCCCAGGAAAAGGATCTGAACCGCTCAGCACCGTTATTTCCCGCACCAGGCTCCGATGGCTCGGCCACGTGTTACGCATGCCAGCCCACCGACTCCCTCGACGTGCGTTGTTTGCTCACCGGGGATGTGGGTGGAAGAAGAGGAGAGGTGGCCAAGCGATGACTTGGTCCAGGGGAATGAAGTCCCTCACCTCGGAGCTAGCCTCGGTTGGAGCTTCACGGCTCCCTGGTTGGGGTCTAAAAGACGATGAACACGTTTGGCTGGATTCACTTGCTGACATGGCAAGGAGCCGACCTCAGTGGCGTTCATGCTGTGAGTTTCTTTGTCCCGCCCTATCCCTTTTAGCCTCCCCATCCATCTACGATCTCATTTCCTAGGGTAAAACATAAAATTTTTTCTTTTTGCCTAGTAGCTAGCTGGAAGCTTACCGGAACGATGCCTATCCGTTGCTGGTAGCTCAGCTGGCATGCAACTGTTGTATCTACTTCTCCTTTGTGTATTGTACTGTATGTATGTATGTATTTCCTTCATGTATTGCGGCACAATAGCGGAGGTGTTTTTCCCACCTCTAGCTGATGTGTATAATAATGATGATGATGACTGCGAGCTAAAGCTTCAGTTCTGAACTGTGGGATTTTCATGCCTGACTCTGTCCAGTTAGCCTGGGATAAATTTAAGCCATATCTTACGGAGGTTTCCACTTCCTATATTCCACTCATGAGGAAAAGACGGCTACGGGCACAGCCTTCGTGGATAGATACCACACACTATACACGTTAGACAGAGGTGGGAAACACCTCAGCTACTGTGCCGCAATACCTAAAAGAAAAAAGGGAGTAAAGTGCAACAGGTGCAAGCCAGCTGAGCTACCGGTAACGGATGAGCATCGTTCCGGTTAGATAATTGCCGGCTACTATGCAACAGTAAAAAAATAATTTAATATGCAAACTTATGAAATATTAAATAAAGAGATGGTGGTTTTAGGGGGAAGCTAAGAGGGATGCGGTGGGAAAAGGAAGTCACAGCACGAACGCCTCTGAGGTCGGCTCCTAGCCATATCAACAAGTGTATCCAGCCAAACGTGTTCATCGTCTTTCGGACCCCAAACCGGGAGCCGAGACGGTCCAACCGAGGCCAGCTCAGAAGTGAGGGCCTTCATTTCTCTCGACCAAGTCATCGCTTGGCCACCTCTCCTCTTCTTTCATCCACACCCCCGGCGCGCAAACAACACACGTCGCGGGAGTCGGTGGGCTGGCATGCGCAACACGTGGCCGAGCCATCGGAGCCTGGTACGTGAAATGACCGCTGTTCTAGGGGACCAGGTTTCACAACCGTACAGTAGGGCGAGAGTGATGTCGTGCCGGTGCCATAAGTGGCGAAGGTTAGCGAAAACGCCTCGACTTTTTGCTATACGGTTCGTGATCTCTTCAATCCCACGAAAGCTGATACAACTTCACAGGTAGTTGGATTTTTGCAGGACTTCTAGCTGATCGCTACCAAGGGTCAGCGAAGGAAGCGGTCCAGGCCAATCTTGGAGGAACGCTTTGCACTTTGATGGTGCAAAGCAAAGTCCGAATTGACGGACAGCTAGTGCTAATCTGTCCAGTGCCGCTTGGCACGTTTGTGAGCTGTCACAGATTAGGGCAATATCATCAGCATACTCCAAGTCAAGAAGTCGTTCTCCTGAGAGCAGATCAACACCTAAGTCAAGTCCTGTGAACGCGATTTCCATAACTTCATCAATAGCGAAGTTGAAGAGGAATGGTGACAGCGGGCATCCTTGTCTCACACCGTTGGAAATATTAAAGGGCGATGACAGCTTGCCGCAAGCCCTCCTTCTGCCTGAGCTACGCGCGTATAATGATGGGATAATATTTACATCTTTCTCAGGTACACCTTTCCTGAGTAGACAGTCCCAAAGTGCACGTCGATCCACGGAATCGAATGCACCTTTGATATCGAGGAACACGACAACGGTGGGCCGCCAATGTATGTGACGGTGCTCCAACAACTGACGCAAAGTGAAGATGTGGTCGATGCAGCCACGACCTCGACGAAACTCGGATTGCTCTTCACGAATATGGCTTCCACGAGTGGTATTCAGTCTGTGAAGGATGACGGAGGCAAGTAATTTGGTGGCAATTGAGATCAGGCTGATTCCTCTATGTTGCCGCATTCCGATCGTGAGTCTCCCTTAAAATTGGGACTATGACGGAACGCCTCCAGTCGGTTGGGACAGCTTTCTACTCCCACAATTTCCCTAGTAACTCGTATAAATCATCCACAAGAGCAGGTCCCCCGAATTTGAAGAAGGCTAGAGGTAGATCATCTGGTCTCGCGACTTTATTTAACTTCAACAGTGCGATCTCACGTTCGACTTCTGAGCGGGAGGGTGGATCCAAAAGGACAACCCAGGGAGCGGGGCGATCAGTGACCGGCGAGAAATATAACAATTCCGACCGATTAAATTGCCTTTCAAAGTGATCACACCAACGGTTCAAGCGTTTTGACAAGTTGTGCATAGGCTGTCCACTCTCGTCACGAATTGTTTCACTAACACCAGGTCTCCGGCTGCCCGATTCCCGTATCAGCCGGAATAACTTACGATGGTTCTCGAGGGCAGCGGCCATTTCCATCTCTGATGCACGATGAGACCACCAAGATTCGCGGTCTCTCTTCAGGCTAGCACGGAGTTTTGCCCGGGGCTCTTTGCGAGTTTCATTGTGTTCGTTTCCAGTCAGAATATGCCGGTGAGCATCGATAAGTTCCAGAGACTGCGAAAAGACCCAATGTCCATGTTGGCGATTAGACTTACCACATGAGTATTTGCCTGCCACTAGTAAGGATTGATGAATATGAGACCAGTGAGCTTCAACTGCATCCAGTGAGCGCTTACTCAACTCGCATGACAGCGTAGTTTGATAAGCATTCATAACGGTTGGTTTCGCCAGTTGGGTGGTATCAATGCACTCACAAGGTTGCCCGCTGTCACCTTCCCTCTTCAATTTCGCTGTTGATGAAGTCATGGAAACAGCGTTCGCTGGACACGACATAGAAGGTGTGAGCGACTTCTTGACTTGGAGTATGCGGACGACATTGCTCTAATCTGTGACAGCTCCCAAACATGCCAAACAGCACTGGACCGATTAGCACTGGCTGTCAATCGTTTTGGGCTATGCTTTGCTCCATCGAAATGCAAAATACTTCTCCAAGATTGGCAGGGACCCAACCCTGCGTTAACGCTTGGTGGTGATCTGCTAGAAGTCGTTCAGGGATTCAAGTACCTGGGCAGCTATATTAGCACCCGTGGGATTGAAGATGAGGTTACGAACCGTATAGCAAAAGCTCGAGGTGCTTTTGCTAATCTCCGCCACCTGTGGCGCAGACGCGACATTACTCTCGCCCTCAAGGGCAGAGTTTACAACACAGCCGTCCGTTCAACTCCTATATGGCTGTGAAACCTGGCCCATCAGGTCGACAGACATGAAGAGGCTCGTCACATTCGATCATCGCTGCCTTCGCAGCTTAACTCATGTCTGGTGGAAACACCGCTTGAACAATGAGCGTGTTCGGCGTCGCGTATTTGGTGCAGGAAGAGCGAGTGAAGAGCTCAGCACCATTATATCACGCACCAGGCTCCGATGGCTGGGCCACGTGTTGCTGATATGGCTAGGAGCCGGCCCCAATGGCGTTTGTGTTGCGAGTTTCTTTGTCCATCCCCCTCCTGTTTAGCATCCCCCTCCAATCACGATCTCAATCGTTAGGCATAATATGACTTCCTTTTACGGCAGCCAGCTGTTAGCGCTCCGGAACGATGTCCATCCGTTACTGGGGACTCAGCGGGCGTGTCACTGTTTGTTTTTCTTTTCTTGCCTTTTGTATTGCGGCACAATAGCTGAGGTGTTTTCCACCTCCAACTAACGTGTATTGATTATGATGCTGATGATGATGATGAATGCGCTCACAACCTCGTCTTGACGCCGGCCAAAACGCATTCGCAGGTCAGCGCATACAAGTGCATGATCGGTGTCCACACATGTGCTCCAAATCGAGAGACAGTTCTGAACGCAGCCTCTCCATGGTAACTTATCGCAATGTGATCGATTTGCATCCATAGCTGCTTCGAAGCTGTTGGGTGCCAAGTCACCCTCTGGTGGGTACTGTGTCGGAAATTAGTGCTCGCAAGAAATAAGCGAACATCTTCACACAAATGAAGTAACCGCTCACCGTTATCATTACGGGAGCCTACACCATATTGGCCGCCCAGATGCAGTTTATCAGTGGACAACTTTCCAACTTGAGCGTTCAGATCCCCAGCCAGCGGAACAGTGTCCGAGCTTCTTCTGTGGCGAAGGAGCTTGTTCAATTGGCGATAGAAGTCGTCTCTTATCGAATCATCGTTAGGGTTTGTGGGTGCATAGACAGCGGTGACTAATAAACACCTGTTAGTCCCGCGCGGCTTCGAAGCTTTGAACGAGCCAGCCACTTGGACCGCACACAACCGGCTACTGATTGGAATCCAGTCAACCAGAGCAGCTTCAGCCCGGGGACTCAGGGCAATACCAATACCGGCTTGGTCGGTGCTCGAAGCTGCATCGTCACCGGATAGGCGCAATGAGAAAGTGCTGCTGGTGTCACGTTAAGGGGATCGCAGTGTCAGCACAGAGCTCGAGTCTTGCAGGCGGGTCTCTGATAAGCAGCAGATATCGATCGACATGGTCTTTAATGTTCGGGTAAGTGCTGCCTGTTGACCGATTTGTAGCAGTGTGCGTACAATGAGGCATGCCAATCTAAAGAATGATCGAGGGCTCCAAATGGAAGTCGATGAACTGGGCTTGGCCGTTTGGTTGGACATGGGCTTGTCGACAGGACAGGAATGACGCTCCGCATTCACATGTGAGTTGAAACTAGAAGGTAAAAGCCTAGTAAAGGAAGGTGGGGGAGGGCCAAGGATTGGGGGTTTGAAATCAGGAGGGATAAAAGTGGAGCTGAAACGGGACGGTAGGAGAGAAAAAGCATAAGAGGGGAATAAGATGGGAAGGCTTGAGCAGTAGCATCCAAACCCGTATCCACCCTGCTCAATGCAGCAGATAGGGCACCGTTGATTATCCTCTGCGGTGACCAGAGAAACTGTTTGAAGAGAAATTCGTTGTATTGCGTGGGCAGGATACTGTCAGGTTGCCCAGGCCTAGACAGGAGAACGGTTAGGGTTCTCAACCAGTCTTTGGTTCAAAAACCTGACTGCAAGGTTTTGGGTTTGGCCACAAGGAGTCCGTTTTCTGTAATTAGGGGCCACCTCATTCCAACCCCCAACCTGGAGGACCAGGAGGCTGAGTTTGTCTGGCCTCTAACCATTGACCAATCTGGTATGAGTGGCTCTGAAGATGCAAAATAGCACCACCCAGCATAGCTCAATGGATCGCTGGGGCACAGCAACCATCGCACCACGGTAAGATCCTCCCTCATTGCGTTACCACAGGCAAGTACCTATTCAAGGAATGGTCTAGATACTGGCGAACCTACCAACCAACTCCATTAGCCAATACCTATGATAGTTGTAGAGAGATTAGAAATAAATGTAAGCAACATCTCAGGACTGTTGATCTCCAGTACGAGCATGGTTCAGCGGACCCGGCCGCAGCTAATCCCAGGAAGTTTTTGCTTACGTTAAAAGACGCAGCGGGGCAAAACTGTCTGTACCAGCTTTATTGCGAGCAGACGGGACCCGTGCGCAAACTGACTGTGAAAAGGGTTGTATATTTAGTGATCAATATACTGGGGTCTTTGCTCGGGAGACCTCTTTACCACAGGTTGAATTGGTTTCAAGATTTCCAGCGGATTCTTGCTTAGCTGAGTTTAACGTAACGCAGACTCAGGTCTTCGAGCTACTGCCTTAAGCCTTTTATAGCTTCCGGTCCTGATTCAATTCATCCGTAGCTGCTGCATGGATTAGCAACTGAGCTGAGTGGTCCTCTCACATGCATGTATTCAATATCGCTTGACAGCTGCATCCTACCTTTGGAATGAAAAGAAGCAATCATCTGTCCGATTTTTAAGGGTGGTGCCAGTGGTCTGCCCGCAAACTAACCGTCTGGCAGTTTGACAAGCGTAGTAGTCAAGTTATTCGAAAAGCTGATAAGGGATTCAGTGGAGAACCACCTGAATAGATTCAACCTTCTCAGTGTTGCGCAACATGGATTACGCAAGGGATTTTCCTGTCAGACTAATCTACTTGAAGCTCGTGAAAGCTGGGCCGAAGCGGTAGACAGTGGCCACGCTGTGGACGTGCTATTCGTGGACTTTCCGACGCTTTTGACACTGTTGGTAGACTGGGTGTTCGCTGAGCTCGGCAGGTTGACTGCAAACGTTTCGTCACCACTCGAGGTGACATCGTCAGCGCGCGTGTAATTAGAAGAGTGGCGCGTACGAAGTGTCCGTGAGTGTGAGTGCTCGATCTCCTAGCCGCTAGTCTGAGTTTGGATTGTTCGACAAGCACATGACCATCGAAATCGATCTTTGATTCTCACCTCGTAGTGTACGCGCGCGTGACTCTTCGGTTGTCGTCGTTTGATGCACTAGTCTGGCGTTCCGTTCCGTTAGATTTATTCTACTAATTCGGTGATTTTTCATCCGCAGTGCTGTATATATAGCATCTATTTCAACGTGCCGGTTTACTGAATTGTCCGTAGAATACCATGCTTCCAAGAATTCTCTAGCTTGCCTCGAATTTCCACGGGCTAGGATCTTAACGTTCTCTAGGTCGAATTGGTGGCCTTCTTGGTCTTCCTGCATGGAAACCAGTGAATGCGGGTCGTGTCTCCGTATGGCCATACTGTGTTCGCTGATCCGTGTTGACATTTTCTTTCCAGTTTGCCCGATGTAGTGTTTGTCACACTCATTGCAGTTAATTTTGTGGATGACTTCATTCTGACTGCCTTGTTTAACTTTGTCCTTCGGTCTTGAAAGCAATCTTTGCAAAATACCAGTTGGTTTGTAGGCTATCAAGATTCTATGTGGTCGTAGTAATCTTGATGTTAGTTCAGATACATTCTTGATGTAAGGAAGCGCTACCCGTTTGTCTATGTTTTCCTGCTGTTGTTGCTGCACCCTCTTCTTTAGGCTTCTTCTGATGAAGTTTCTTGGATACCCGTTGTTTTCCAATACCTGGTATAGATGGTTCTCTTCCTTCTTCCTCAATTCTGTCGTGCTGCAGTGGGTTTCGACTCTATTGAAAAGGCTTTGAATGTAATTTTCCTTGTGGTTCAGTGGATGGTTGCTGTGGTAGTTTAATATTTGGTCTGTGTGGGTCTTCTTTCGATATACACATGTCTGAAATGTTCCGTCAGTGTTTATTTGGACCAGTATATCTAAGAATGGTAACTGGTTGTCTTTTTCGAGTTCAATTATAAACCTGATATCCTGGAATGTGTTGTTGAATTAACTCATGGGTATTCTGTATGGAATCTCGTTTGATGACGACAAACGTGTCGTCCACGTACCGGATACATAATTTTGCTTTGATTAACGGTATTGTGATACTCTCCACTTTTTGCATCACAGCCTCTGCAATGAGTCCTGAGATGAGCGATCCCATGGGCGTTCCTTTCAGTTGTTGGTATACTTACCCATCAAAGTAAACATAAGTAGTCATGCAGAGTTCCCATATGCTCTCCGGCTTGAGGTTTCCTATTGTGTTCACTTGGTTGCGAAGTAATTCCAGCATGGTTTCTTTTGCAAGTTCGTGATTGATCGACGTGAAGAGTGCGGTGACATCAAACGACAACATGATTTCATCTTCCTCTATTGTAACACACTTCAGTTTGTGGATGCATTGTTCAGCATTGATGATGCTTTGTTCAGAGCCGGCAATTGGATGTTTTAATGTCTTCCACATGCATTTTGCCAATTTGTACGACGGGGTTCCTGGCAATGAGACGATTGGACGTAATGGGACTCCGTCTTTGTGTACCTTTGGCAGTCCATAGAATCTTGCAATATTTGTATCCTCAGCTTTCATCTTCCATCGCTCCAGCTTGGTAATCTTATCCGTTGCTTGTAGTTTTTTCAATGCCGTGTTGATTTGAGTACTCAGTTTTGTACTGGGATCCTGATCTATGGGGCGATAGGTAGTCGTGTCGGAAAGGAGTTGTTTGGCTTTTGCAACGTAATCTGGTTTGTCCATTATTACTGCCATGCGTCCCTGGTCAGCTGATAGCATTACAATATTGTCTTCCTTTTGTAGCCTTCTAAGTGCTTCGCGTTCTTCTTTTGCAAGAGTATGTGTGCATTTGTTGCGAGTTATCGCAGGGACAACTGTTTGTCTAATTTGCTGCCCCGATTCTTCTGACAGTCCGTTTGTGTTCAGAACCTGTTCCAGATTAGCCAAGTAATCCTTATATGATGCATCTTTTGCGTTAAAGCTTAGCCCTTTGATTAGTATGTTCTCCGTTGTGCTGAGTTGACGACTAGACAAGTTTTTGATCCATCCTTCACTGTTGGGGTGGTCAGACTTTCTCGTAAGCTTATTCAGCTTCATATTCAGTGCTAAGTTACGCTGGCTTCTGATGTTGTTTACTCGACGTTGAATCGCGAATTCAAGCTCTGTAAGCTTTTGGGGTCCCATCGCAATAAGGCAGGCAGTTTTATTGTCCTTTATGACCTTTTCATACTTTCAAAGGCGATTATGGGCATCTGTTATCATTAATTTGACCATACGCATCCCATATTGTCTTGTTAAAGCCCAAGCCTCTGGGTGATCTAACGCCGGTCTGTGGTTCAAACTTGGTGGCAGAACATTCCGTCTCAGACATTCGTGGAGGAAGTATAGCTGCTCGCGTGTAGGAGCTCATCGACAGGCAAAGTTTTCCCAACGGCGAACTTGCTGATGCGTTGTACGCCCGAATAGCTGCGATATGGAAGCAAATGTTGGTAGCTCAGGTTGTTCAGTTGGTGGAATCAGTCCACGAATGTCTGAGACGTAATGTTCTGCCACCAAGTTTGAATCACAGACCGGCGTTAGATCACCCAGAGGCTTGGGCTTTAACAAGACAATATGGGATGCGTATGGTCAAATTAATGATAACAGATGCCCATAATCGCCTTTGAAAGTATGAAAAGGTCATAAAGGACAATAAAACTGCCTGCCTTATTGCGATGGGACCCCAAAAGCTTACAGAGCTTGAATTCGCGATTCAACGTCGAGTAAACAACATCAGAAGCCAGCGTAACTTAGCACTGAATATGAAGCTGAATAAGCTTACGAGAAAGTCTGACCACCCCAACAGTGAAGGATGGATCAAAAACTTGTCTAGTCGTCAACTCAGCACAACGGAGAACATACTAATCAAAGGGGGCTAAGCTTTAACGCAAAAGATGCATCATATAAGGATTACTTGGCTAATCTGGAACAGGTTCTGAACACAAACGGACTGTCAGAAGAATCGGGGCAGCAAATTAGACAAACAGTTGTCCCTGCGATAACTCGCAACAAATGCACACATACTCTTGCAAAAGAAGAACGCGAAGCACTTAGAAGGCTACAAAAGGAAGGCAATATTGTAATGCTATCAGCTGACCAGGGACGCATGGCAGTAATAATGGACAAACCAGATTACGTTGCAAAAGCCAAACAACTCCTTTCCGACACGACTACCTATCGCCCCATAGATCAGGATCCCAGTACAAAACTGAGTACTCAAATCAACACGGCATTGAAAAAACTACAAGCAACGGATAAGATTACCAAGCTGGAGCGATGGAAGATGAAAGCTGAGGATACAAATATTGCAAGATTCTATGGACTGCCAAAGGTACACAAAGACGGAGTCCCATTACGTCCAATCGTCTCATTGCCAGGAACCCCGTCGTACAAATTGGCAAAATGCATGTGGAAGACATTAAAACATCTAATTGCCGGCTCTGAACAAAGCATCATCAATGCTGAACAATGCATCCACAAACTGAAGTGTGTTACAATAGAGGAAGATGAAATCATGTTGTCGTTTGATGTCACCGCACTCTTCACGTCGATCAATCACGAACTTGCAAAAGAAACCATGCTGGAATTACTTCGCAACCAAGTGAACACAATAGGAAACCTCAAGCCGGAGAGCATATGGGAACTCTGCATGACTACTTATGTTTACTTTGATGGGTAAGTATACCAACAACTGAAAGGAACGCCCATGGGATCGCCCATCTCAGGACTCATTGCAGAGGCTGTGATGCAAAAAGTGGAGAGTATCACAATACCGTTAATCAAAGCAAAATTATGTATCCGGTACGTGGACGACACGTTTGTCGTCATCAAACGAGATTCCATACAGAATACCCATGAGTTAATCAACAACACATTCCAGGATATCAGGTTTATAATTGAACTCGAAAAAGACAACCAGTTACCATTCTTAGATATACTGGTCCAAATAAACACTGACGGAACATTTCAGACATGTGTATATCGAAAGAAGACCCACACAGACCAAATATTAAACTACCACAGCAACCATCCACTGAACCACAAGGAAAATTACATTCAAAGCCTTTTCAATAGAGTCGAAACCCACTGCAGTACGACAGAATTGAGGAAGAAGGAAGAGAACCATCCATACCAGGTATTGGAAAACAACGGGTATCCAAGAAACTTCATCAGAAGAAGCCTAAAGAAGAGGGTGCAGCAACAACAGCAGGAAAACATAGACAAACGGGTAGCGCTTCCTTACATCAAGAATGTATCTGAACTAACATCAAGATTACTACGACCACATAGAATCTTGATAGCCTACAAACCAACTGGTATTTTGCAAAGATTGCTTTCAAGACCGAAGGACAAAGTTAAACAAGGCAGTCAGAATGAAGTCATCCACAAAATTAACTGCAATGAGTGTGACAAACACTACATCGGGCAAACTGGAAAGAAAATGTCAACACGGATCAGCGAACACAGTATGGCCATACGGAGACACGACCCGCATTCACTGGTTTCCATGCAGGAAGACCAAGAAGGCCACCAATTCGACCTAGAGAACGTTAAGATCCTAGCCCGTGGAAATTCGAGGCAAGCTAGAGAATTCTTGGAAGCATGGTATTCTACGGACAATTCAGTAAACCGGCACGTTGAAATAGATGCTATATATACAGCACTGCGGATGAAAAATCACCGAATTAGTAGAATAAATCTAACGGAACGGAACGCCAGACTAGTGCATCAAACGACGACAACCGAAGAGTCACGCGCGCGTACACTACGAGGTGAGAATCAAAGATCGATTTCGATGGTCATGTGCTTGTCGAACAATCCAAACTCAGACTAGCGGCTAGGAGATCGAGCACTCACACTCACGGACACTTCGTACGCGCCACTCTTCTAATTACACGCGCGCTGACGATGTCACCTCGAGTGGTGACGAAACGTTTGCAGTCAACCTGCCGAGCTCAGCGAACACTCGGTCCACCAACGGAACAACCTGAGTTATTAACATTTGGCTCCATATCGCAACTTTTGACACTGTTCCTCATCTTCGAGTCTCTGAAGTTGAGATCTTGTGATGTATGTGGTCGCGCGCTTCAGTGGGTGTTTTTTCTTTGAGGGGAGGGAACAATGCGTACAAGTGAGACGTAGCCTTTCGCTCAGGCAAACTCTACTTTGTGGTGTCCCGCAGGACTCGGTATTGGGGCCATTGTTTTTCGCGATCTATGAAATGACTTGCCGGGAGAGCTGGGATTGTCAGCGCTAAGGTTTGCTGATGACCTTAAGCTCTGGAATATTGTGGATATACTTGGTGTCTTGAGGCATTTCAGCATACCCTGGATACGCTCTGGGAATGGTCTACCTTATGGTTGATGCTCATAAATAGGGCCAAGTGCTCTGTTCTCCGAATCGGAGCTGCTAATCCTCCCATCCGATATGTTGTCGGCGGTGGTGAACTCCCTGTTGTCACTCAGCTGGTTGATTTAGGAGTCGTACACTCATCAGCACTTCATTTTGACGACAATTGAAAGAAAGCTGCTTGTCGGAGGTTTCGTATGATGTGGTTTATCCGCTGCTCTTTCGGAATCCTAACGGCTAATTTGTTTGTGAAGCTATTCTCGGCATTCGTCCGACCCCACCTGGAAAAGCACCCGAAAGAGTGTAGGCGCTGTGACAGATGGTTGTGCATTTCTTGCTGACCTGAAAAAGACACCTGAAAAATGTCCCTTTGTAGCTGAAACTGCGTATGCTGCGCTATCATTAAAAGTTGACACGCTCACATCTATGCTGCAGCCCATGCATAGTCTGTTTGCATTATTTGAATCGCCCTCAGATATTGGTAAAATGCCTATCACGAAATGTAGCTCGCTGATTGACTCAATTTCGACCGAAGTACAGAATAGAGTACGTTGCTCATGCAATGCCGTGGTTTTTAATGTACCTGACAAGCTACCTATGAAAACTGTTCAGAGAGTTCTACTGTCTGCATGCGGCATGCAAGCTTGTTGGTCCAGCTGCACTAGGCTACGTAAAAAGTTTATACGCTATGACTGTTGTTTGTGAAGCTATTTTCGGCATTCGTCCGACCCCACCTGGAATATTGTATCCAGGCTTGTCCACCATGTCTTAACCGAGACAAAATGGACTTAGAGAGGGTGTTACGAGTGGGCACTCGGTTGTTGTAGGGTCTACGGGTACAGACTTATCGTGAACGCTTGCTCAGTTTGGGGATGTACTCAATGCACTACCGAAGGATAAGAGGGGATCTTATTCTCATTTATCCTATTTTGACGGGTAAGATCGGCCCGGACTTGTCAGGGCTATTTAGTCCCGCTACGTTACCTAATCTCCGCCGTCACTCACAAACTGCATAAACCACGGTCTGATAGGATTAGGATGGAAACTCGTCTGTCGCGCAGAGTTATAGATCGCTGGAATTCGCTTCCAGATCATGTGGTTAGGGGACCTACGGTTAAAGGTATCGCGCGCTAGCTCGATGCTCTTGGGTGTCAGCACCCGACTTTTTTTCCTAACTGACTCACCTTCACGTTTCAGTTCTTTTTTATGACTTGCTTAGTTCTTTCCACTTTCTCTTTTTGCCTTTTGAGTTTATCTTTTTCTCTTTCTTACTTCACGTAACCGGCCCAGCAGGGACTGCTAGGACAGGATACGTAGGCATTAATTGATTGGACAGAGTGTAATACGGTTTTGTTTTAGGTCCATCAATGTTTTAGTCTGCCAACTCCTGGTTCAACGACCTGCGCGTTCGGCGCCGCGTATTTAGTGCAGGAAGAGCGAGCCAATCGCTCAGCCCCATTATATCATGCATCAGAGTTCGATGGCTGGGCCAAGTGTTGCGCATGCCAGCACACCGACTCCCGCGACGTGCGTTGTTTGCGCGCCCGAGGTCTGGATGAAAGAAGAGGATGGCTTCAAGCGATGATTTCATCTGGAAGAATGGAGTCCCTCACTTCGAACTTGACGTCGGCTTGTGTTTCCCGACTGTCGGGCTGGGGTCCGAAGGACGATGAACGGTTTTGTTGGAGACACTAGTTGGTATGGCGATTGTGTTGTGAGTCTCTTTGTCCCTTCTCTCTCTTAGCTTCCCTTTCCAAAAATGATCTCAACCCAATGCGTAATGTGATTTTAGCATGAGGTTACTATTTTAGTTTTTGTAGTTTGTAATGTTTAATGTTCTTTGTATTGCAGCACATTAGCTGAAGTGTATTTGTGATGATGACTATCGTGGTTTATCGATCCGAACAACCAAATCAACACTAAGCTCAATTCGACATTTTCAGCATGTAATACCACTCATGTAGACAGTTGAGTCTGATGGGTACCGAACAGAAAAAATTCTTTGCTGAGCACCAGATCCGCACTTTAACTACAGCCAAAGAAAGGAACGGAGGATATGCTCACATTTAAAAAAGTAAAGAGAAAGGGAACGCCAGATGAATATTGCTTGACGAAGTAGAATCATGCGAGAGTGATGTGATGACGTATATTCTAAACTTATAAAATCTCATAAAAGCAGTGTATGATTTCATCTAGCCATCGCATCAGTTTCTACATCGTTCAAATCCCACAACTGTCGCCGCAATCGATCGATGTGTTCAGCTACTGTCAACACATAGGAACGTACTTGGGCCGGTTTTACCTATGGAGCATCACGTATCTCATTCCCCCGCTAAGCCTGAGCCACATAGCTGCAAGCAAGTTGGTATTCTTCAATTTTTAGCTCTTTTCTTGTTGAGTGATTCGTGGTATCCGCCCTCTTCTGATAAGTAAAATGGCATATGATTATTATAATTTGTAATTCTTGCTTCTAGAGGAGCGTTTTCTCTTCATTTCTCAAATTTTCTGGTAGACATCACAATCGAAGTACAAAGTGAGCAAAAACCTATGAATTCTAAAAAGCCAAAAGCGGACCCAAGGCGAACATAGTCTGGTCATACAAACCTGAACCTGCCCGTAGCAACTTTCTCGTACTGGAGGTGAAACACCAAGGCGGGTAGTGGCATTCCTGCTTCGTCCTACCATGAGGAAGATACTGTACTTTACGACGATGATGAGGAGGTCCACCTGTTAGCATCGCAGTATTCTTGGGTTTACTACATAGTGCCCTCGTTACTCAGTGACGATCTGCCAAAGCATCGTCGCCCTCTGGACAAAGTCAAAATCAGTTCCGAGATGGTCATAAGAATTCTCCTCGAACTGAACCCGAACCCCGCACCAGGTTCTGATGGACTACACCAAATATTCCTCAAAATTGCAGCCGAATACATTCATTATCATCAGCAGTACATCAGCCATTTGAACTTATGCTTCGCTGCCATACAACGATGATCTATGAATTGAAGAATGATAAGAGGGAGAGAAGGGGACTTACCTGAAAACCTTAATGACCTAAGCAAACATTCAGGATCAAGGCGCCTACACTTTGTGTAGACAACATGCCGTCACAAACCGCTGGCTATCGTGCAAAGATAAGGCGGCATCGACGAGACAGCTTCCTTGCGGCTTTCACTGCCACGCGTCATAATCAGCCATTACCCCGCAGATAACTCAGCACCAAACAAACTCTAAACAGGCATTCCGATTAGGAGACTGCAGCAGACGCGCCACCGGTGTCTGTTGCGTGACATGTCCTGTAAAGTCTTGAGCCAAGCACAAGGTGAGTCATGTGGACTCCAGCCCGGAAGGCGAAACGGACCAACGGCACCCAGTTTGGTCGTCAGTGACTTCATTTCCCGCTGCCAAGTCAACTTCTGTCCACCTCGAGCTTTGCGCCACTCTACACCTGGCAGACTAAACATGGCACTCCTAGGTAAGCGGTGACCAGGCATACGTAGTACGTGCCCGAGCCAACGCAACTTATCCAGTGCTATCTGTTGTTCTAGGGGGCTAGCATGATTATCACCACCTAGTACTCGCCTACGTAAATCATCGTTTCGGACACGCTGGTGCCATCCGACACTAGCAATGCTTCGCAAACAACGATGATCAAAGACTTGAAGGCGCCTCAGATCTTCAGACCGAAGGGGCCAAGTTTCACTACCATAGAGCAGAACGGCCCTCACTGTGGCCTTTTATACACGGCCTTTCAGACGGAGGGAAACTCCCTCCTGTCGTCAAAGATGTCGCAGGTTCAAGAAGACAGCTCTAGCTTTTGCAATGCGTGAGTTGACGTCAGTTTCTATGCGCTCATCGTTGCTTATGCAGCTGCCAAAGCAAGGGAATAGATCAATCACCTAGGGTTCCTCTTTAGCAAGGGTCAAGGGGTCATCGTGTGGCTGGTGGTCCTGCAGCATCATTTTGCGCTTTGTAGGTGCGAAGTGCATACCAAATAATAAGGGTCACTCTAGACAGGCTATTCAGGGTTGATTGTGCCGGTTCAACATGGTCGAAAAGCAAGACGGTATCGTCCGCGTAATCAAGATCAACTAACGCTTCACAGACAGGATTTCAACGCCTACATCGTGAGATTCTGCTAGCGAACACTCCATGATGGGGTCCACGACGAAATTGAACGAAAACGGGGAAATCGGGCGACTTTGACGAACGTCATCGTAGACCCTGACGCGGTCTGTAGTGTTCGAGTATGGAGTGTTCCGGGAGCAGTGAGCCAACTGAACTGATATTGAAAGTGTTACGCCTAACGAACTATACGGCGCTCCTTATTGTGTACCAGTGCATCCGCGCTGTCTCTGATTGTCTCACTGATGCCCGGTTTCCTGGGACCGGTGGTGCGGATCAGCTGGAAGAGCTTGCGTTGATTGCTCACTGCTGCTACCTCCCATTTCTTGATCCCTACTGGTCCACCAGGCTTCCTTGTCAGCACGCATTCTCCGCTTTAGTTCGCGCCTAATAGCCCGTCTGGTTACATTGTGCTCAGACACAGGCAGGAGGTTTCTTCTGGATTCCATGTTCACTGACGTCACGGATATCCAGTGACTGGTGCACTGACGATCGATAGTGCTACAAGCAGATGCTCTTGCGTCCTGCATGGCGGCCGAAATCCTATTCCATTGAAGTTCAGTGTCATTAGGACAAAGGAGCAAAAGTTCGGTACGCAGTGCGTCTTGGTCGGCTTGTTTGACCGATGGCTGACAATTTTTCAGTTGTCAATCGGAGGTGACGTTTAAAGCGCCTCTCTGTAACGTTAATGGAGAAACGACAGAGCGTACTAAGGCAGGATCAGAGTCGACGCAAGTATTCCAGTACGAGCGGTCATCCAGGATGAAACCACACCACCTGTAACTTATGGCTATATGGTTACTTTTGGTCCATCGCTGGCCAGCTACAGGAGGGCGCCAAGTGGCGTTTCTGCGCCCACTGTGTCTAAAAGCAGTGCTGCTAAGAAACAACTGGTGCTCCGCACACAGTTGCAGCAGATGCTCACCGTTATCAGTCCTTTTGGAGTTAAGCCCACAATTACCACTCAGCTGAGCTTCTGAAGAGCTCAGACGCTCTACTTGTGCGTTCATATCCCCTGCAAGTACTATAATATCTGAACTAGTAGCACTGCGTAATAGCGCATTCAGTTCGTGATAGAATGTGTCGTTGACAGCATTTAACTGCAGCCAATGGAAGCATAAGCGAAAATCACAAACAGCGTTTTGTACTACTTCTTGAATCAGTGAGGCTGGACCTTTACCGTGGTGAGATAGTTTGCGTGCCTCAGCCATCCATTGAGCTATACTGGGTGGGGCTTTTTTGCGCTTTCAGAGCCACTTACACCAGATTGGTCAATGGTTCATCCATCGTACACGTTAGCTAGAGGTGGGAAACACCTTAGCTACTGTTCCGCAATACATAGAAAAAAGGAGAGAAAAAAAGCAACTGGTGCAAGCTGGCTGAGCTACCGGTAACGGATGGGCATCGTTCCGGTAAGCTACCAGCCGGCTGCTGTGCACCAGAAAAAATTACTATGCAAAATTATATAAGGTTGAAGGGGGTGGTTGAAGGGGGAGGCTAAGAGGGATAGGGTGGGACAAGGAAACTCACAGCACGAACGCCACTGAGGTCGGCTCCTAGCCATATCAGCAAGTGTGTCCAACCAAACGTGTTCATCGTCTTTCGGACCCCAACCAGGGAGCCGAGACGTTCCAACCGAGGCCAGCTCAGAAGTGAGAGCCTTCGTTCCTCTAGACCAAGTCATCACTAGGCTACCCTTCCTCTTCTTCCATCCACACCCCCGGCGCGCAAACAATGCACGTCGCGGAAGTCGGTGGGCTGGCATGCGTAACACATGGCCGAGCAATCGGAGCCTGATGCGTGAAATAACGGTGCTGAGTAGTCAATGGTTAGATGCCAGACAATCTCCTATTTTGGGGTGGGAGTAAGGGTGACTCCTTATTCCTTAGAAGTGACTTATTGTTAGGTACGTTTGCCACTCTCAGACATAGTCCACTGTCAAACCCGCTGTCTTTCTATCAGGATTTTGTACCATAGTTTGGTTGAGAACCCTAATCATTCTCCTGTCTAGGCCTAGGCAACTTGACAGTTTTTTGCCCACTCAATATTATGAATCTTTCCTTCGAACAATTTCCTGATGCTCTGGCCACCGCAGTGTAGAATCAACGGTGCCCCATCTGCTGCATCGAACAGGGTGGATAGTGGGTTGGGTGCTACTGCTCAAGCCTTCCCGTCTTCTAATTCCACCTCTTACGCTTTTTCACCCTTATCGTCCCATACCAACTTCACTTTTATCCCCGTTATCAACCCCCCCCCCAATTATTGGACCTACTTACCATGCTTTGATATCATCATCACCACCATCAATACACGTTAGCTGGTGGAAAACACCTCAGCTATTGTGCCGCAATACAAACGACAAGAAAAGGAAAACAAACAGTGGCACGTCCGCTGAGTCTCCAGTAACGGATAACATCGTTCCGGAGATCTAACAGCTGGCTGCCATAAAAGAGAGTCGTATTATGTCTAACAAGTAAGATCGTGACTGGTGGGGGATGCTAAACAGGAGGGGGATGGACAAAGGAACTCACAACACAAACGCCATTGGGGCCTGCTCTTCGCCATGTCAGCAAGTGTGTCCAACCAAACGTGTTCACCGTCCTTAGGACCCCAGCCAGGCAGTCGGGATGCAGCAACCGACGCCAACTTCGAAGTGAGGGTTTTCATTTCTCTCTACCAAGTCATCACTTGGCCTCCCCTCCTCTTCCAACCGCACTCACAACGCGCAAACAATGCACGTCGTGGGAGTCGGTGTGCTGGCATGCGCAGCACGTGGCCCAGCCATCTGAGCCTGGTGCGTGATATAATGGTGCTGAGCTCTTCACTCGCTCTTCCTGCACCAAATACGCGACGCCGAACACGCTCATTACTCACGCGGTGTTCCTACCAGACATGAGCTGAGCTGCGAAGGCAGCGATGATCGAATGTGACGAGCCTCTTCATGTCTGTCGACCTGATGGTCCAGGTTTCACAACCATATAGGAGAGTTGTACGGACGGCTGTGTTGTAAACTCTGCCCTTGAGGGCGAGAGTAATGTCGCGTCTGCGCCACAGGTGGCGGAGATTAGCAAAAGCACCTCGAGCTTTTGCTATACGGTTCGTAACCTCATCTTCAATCCCACGGGTGCTAATATGGCTGCCCAGGTACTTGAATTCCTGAACGACTTCTAGCAGATCACCACCAAGCGTTAACGCAGGGTTGGGTCCCTGCCAATCTTGGAGAAGTACTTTACATTTCGATGGAGCAAAGCATAGCCCAAAACGATTGACAGCCAGTGCTAATCGGTCCAGTGCTGTTTGGCATGTTTGGGAGCTGTCACAGATTAAGACAATATCGTCCGCATACTCCAAGTCAGGAAGTTGCTCACCAGGAAGTAGCTCCACACCTCCTATGTCGTGTCCAGCAAACGCTGTTTCCATGACTTCATCAATAGCGAAGTTGAAGAGGGAAGGTGACAGCGGGCATCCTTGTCTCACACCGCTGGTGATACTGAAGGGTGGCGAGAGTTTGCCATAAACCCTCACCCTGCCCGAACTATGCGCGTACAGAGCTTTGATAATGTTTACATGTTTATCAGGCACACCTTTCCTCAGCAGACAGTCCCAAAAGGCACATCGATCGACTGAGTCGAAGGCACCTTTGATATCAAGAAACACGACAACGGTGGGTCGCCATTAAACATGGCGGTGCTCCAACACTTGACGCAAGGTGAAGATGTGGTCGACGCAGCCCCGACCTCGACCAAATCCGGTTTGCTCTTCACGAATCTGGCTTTCACGAGGGCCACTCAGTCTGTGGAGAATGACAGAGGCAAGCAGTTTAGAGGCACTCGAAATCAGACTGATCCCTCTATGATTGCCGCATTCTAAACTGGAGCCTCTCTTGAAAATTGGGACAATGACGGAGCGGTTCCAGTCTGTCGAGACTGTCTCTTGCTCCCAAAGTTTTACTAGCAACTCGTGTAGATCATCTACTAAAGCTGGTCCCCCGTATTTAAAGAGGGTTGGGGGAATTCTATCTGCCTCTGCGGCCTTATGCAATTTCAACAGTCTGATCTCACGTTCGACTTCTGCGCGTGAGGACGGATCCATGGAGACGGCCCAGGGAGAAGGGCGCTCAATGCCTGAAGAACAAAGCGATAACTCAGGTTGGTTAAATTGGCTTGCAAAGTGTTCAGCCCAACGCTCCAAACGTTTTGACAAGCAGTGGATCGGCTGCCCACTTTCGTCGCGTATGGTCTCGCTGACACCAGGTCTCCTGCTGCCTGTTTCCCGTATGAGACGGAATAACTTACAATGATTACCAACGGCAGCGGCTGTTTCCATCTCATAGGCACGATGAGACCACCAGGTTTCGCGGTCCTTCTTAAGACTAGCACGTAGTTTTGCCCTGAGATTTTTGCGAGCCTCATTGTATTCGCTTCAAGCCGGAATACGTCGTCGAGCATCCATAGGTTCCAGAGACTGTGTAGAGACCCAATGTCCAGTTTGGCAATTTGCTTTGCCACACGAAGACATGCTTGCTAACGGCAACGCTTGACGAATATGCGACCAGTGGTCTTCAACGGTGTTTAGTGGGCGCTTACTCAGCCCAGATGTCAGCGCACTTTGGTACACATTCAGAACATCTGGCTTCACCAGCTGACTGGTGTCAATCCGTTCACATCGACGTTGCGGACGTCCACCGAAACGCACTCGGAGGTCGGCACAGACAAGTGTGTGGTCAGAGTCCACTGTCGTGCTCCAAATCAAGCGACAGTTTTCGACACAGCCTCTCCAGTGGTAACTGGTCGCGATATGATCGATTTGCGTCCATGGCTGGCCCGAGGCTGGTGGCCGCCAAGTCAAGCTTCTGCGGGTGCTGTGTCGAAAGTTAGTGCTCGCCAGAAAGAGACGAGCATCTTCACACAGCTGTAGCAATCGCTCACCATTATCATTACGGGAGCCTACACCATGTTGGCCGCCCAGATGAAGCTCATCTGTGAACGATTTTTCGACTTGGTCATTTAGATCGCCAGCCAACACCACAGTATCCGTGCTTCTTCTGTAACGAAGGAGCTCGTGAAGTTGTTGATAGAAGTCATCTTTTACCGAACCAGTGCTACAGTTTGTAGGGGCATAGGCCGCAATGACAAACAGGCACCGTTTGTCCCCGCGCAATTTCGTAGCACGGAACGAACCAGCTAATCTAACGGCGCACATCCTACTGTTTACTGGGATCCAATCAATCAGGGCAGCTTCAGCCCGGGGACTCAAAACAATGCCGACGCCAGCTTGACTGGCATTTGAAGCTACATCATCGCCAGACAGGCGCAATGAGAATGTGCCACCAGTGTCGCATGTGGGGGGTCGCAGGGTAACCATGGAGCTCGAATCTTGCAGGCGGGTTTCTGATAAACATCAATATCGATCGATAGGGTCTCTAGTGTGTGGGCAAGTGCTGCCTGTTGGCCAATCTGCAGCAAAGTGCGCACATTGAGGCATGACAGTCTTAGCGAGACACGAGGACTCCAAAGGGAAACGGATGAACTAACGTTGTCCGCTTGGTTGAACATGGACTTGTCGACTGGATTGGAGCGATGCCCTGCGATTGTGTGTGATTTGAAAGTAGAAGACAAGCGACTATTGAAGTAAGCTGGGGGAGGGCCAAGAATTGGGGGATTGAAAATGGGGGGATATAAGTAAAGTTGGAGCGGGACGATAAGGATGCAGAAGCGCAAGAAGGGGTATAAGAAGACGGGAAGGCCTGAGCGGTAGCATCCATCCCCCTACCCACCCTGCTCGATGCAGCAGATAGGACGCCGTTTATTATCCTCTGCGACGGCCAGAGCATCAGAAATTGTTGTAGGAAAGGTTCATTGTATTTATGCTGGACATGGGGTGTGTGGATGAAGCTGTGGGTGGTGCAGCGCAAGCCATCCATGGTCCCTCTGTAGGTGCAGGCGTCCTGTAGCTGGCCACAGTGACAAGCAAATCCGAAACCGGATGCCGCCAACCATTGCGTGGGCAGAATACTGTCAGGTTGCCCAGGCCTAAACAGGAGAACGATTAGGGATCTCAACCAAAGCCTTTGGTTCAAAAACCTTACCGCAAGGCAGCGGGTTTTGGCACTGGACTACAGAGCCCGTTTATGAAATGAGGAGTCACCCCCATTCCAACCCCCAACCTGGAGAACCAGGAAGCTGAGTTTGTCTGGCCTCTAACCATTGACCAATCTGGTATGAGTGACTCTGAAGGTGCAAAAAAAGCACCACTCAGCATAGCTCAATGGATCTTTGAGGCACGCAAACCATCGCACCACGGTAAGCTCCAGCCTCATTGCGATGGCATGCTTTGATAGGCGCTTATCTTCTACCTTCAACTGACATGCAAACGCGGAGCGTCACCCTTGCCCTGCCGACAAGCCCATGTCTAACCAAGCGGTCAAGCTTAGTTCATCGGCTTCTGTTTGGAGCCCCCGATCCTCCTTCAGATTGGCACGCCTCAACGTACGCACATTGCTACAAATTGGTCAACAGGCAACGCTTGCGCAAACATTAGACACCGATCGTTATCTGTTGTCTGTCGGAAACCTGCTCTGTTCACACTCGGCGATCCCCTTCAGGTGACCATAGCAGTGCTTTCTCATTGCGTCTATCCGGAGACGATGCAGCTTCGATTACCGGTCATGCTAGTGTTGTCATTGCCTTGAGACCCTAGGCTGCCGCTACTCTGGTTGATCGGATCTCAACCGCTAGCCTGATGTGTGCGGTCCGACTGGCTGGCTCGTTCAAAACTTCGCAGTTGCGCGGGGCTAATAGATCTTTTTTTATCATCGCTGTCTACACGCCACAAACTGTAGCGATGACTCTGTAAAAGATGACTTTATCGTCAATCGAACAATCTTCTCTTCCACAGAGGTAGCACGGATACTAGTGCTGGTTGGAGATCTGAACGCTCCAGTTGGAAAATTGTTCACTGATAAAATGCATCTGGTCGGCCAACATGGTGTGAGCTCCCGTGAGCGGTTACTTCATTTGTGTGAAGATGCCCGCCTTTTTCTTGCGAGCACTAACTTCCGACACAGCATCCGCCGGAGGGTGACTTGGCGCCCACCAGCCTTGGACGCAGATCGATCACATTGCTATCAGTTACCGCTGGAGAAGCTACATTCAGAACTGTCGCTCGATTTGGAGCACATGTGTGGACACCGACCATGCACTTGTATGCGTTGACCCGCGGATGTGTTTTGGCGGACTCCACGACGACGCTGTGAGCGCATTGATACCAGCCAACTGGCGAAGCCAGCTTTTCTGAATGCGTATCGTAGTACGCTGGCTTTCGCGTTGAGGCAGCGCTTACTGAATACGACAGTAAATCACTGGTCTCATGTTCATCAGACCTTACTAGCAGCAGGTAAATAATCACGTGAAATCCACTAGCCAAAATAGACATTCGGCCTTTACTCAGTTTCTGGAATTTCTCGAATCTCACCGGCACATTCCGGCCACAAGCGAACACAATGAGACTTGAAAAGACCTAAGGACAAAACTCCGTGCTATCCTGAAGAGAGATCGCGAATCCTGGTTGTCTCATCGTGCGTCAGAGATGGCAGTCACCGCTGCTCTTGGTAACCATCGGAATTTGTTCCGTCTGATACGGGCGGCAGGAGACCTGGTGTTTGTGAAACTGCACATGACGAAAGTGGACAGCCTATCCGCAAATTGTCAAAACATTTGGTGCGTTCGGCTGAGCATTTTGAAAAGCAATTTAATCAGCAGGAATTGTTAGACTTCTCACCGGCTAGTGATCACCCCCTTCCCCGGAATGTCCCTTCTGATCCGCTTTTGCTCAGAAGTCAAACGTGAAATCGCCTTGTTGAAGTTGAATAAAGTCGCGGGATCAGATGATCTTCACCCAGCCTTCTTCAGATTCGGGACCCCATCTCTTGTTGATGATTTGCACGAATTACTAGTGAAACTATGGGAGCAGTAAGCTGTTCCAACCGATTGGAGCCGCTCCGTTATTGTCCCGATTTCCAAAGGAGGCTCGCGGTCGTAATGCGGAAACTATAGGGGAATTAGTTTCATCCTCATAGTCTCCAATATGCTTGCCTCCGTAATCCTTCACGGACTGATTGGTACTCGCGAAAGCCAGATTCGGGAGGAACAGGCCAGGTTTCGTCGTGCTCGGCGTTGCATCGACCACATAATTACATTACGTCAGTTGTTGGAGCACCCTCACAAATATTGACGGCCCACCGTTGTGTTCCTGGACATCAAAGGTGCCTTCGATTCAGTGGATGTATGTGCCCATTGGGACTGTCCGCTAAGAAGTATGTAAATATTATGCGAGCGCTTTACGCGCGTGGCTCGGGCAGGGTGCGGGCTTACGGCAAGCTATCGCCGCCCATTTATTATCTCCAGCGGTGTGAGACAAGAATGTCTGCTGTCACCTTTCCTCTTCAACTTCGCTATTGACGAAGTCATAGTGATCGCGTTCACAGGACACGACTTAGATGTGGAACTGCTTCTAGGTGAACGACTTCTTGACTTGGAGTATGCTGATGATATTGCCCTAATCTGCGACAGCTCCAAGACGTGCCAAGCGGCACTGGACAGATTAGCACTGGCTGTCAGCCGTTTCGGGCTATGCTTTGCGCCCTCGAGATGCAAAGCTTTCCTCCAAGATTGGCAAGGACCGCGTCCTGCGCTGACTCTTTGTGGGGATCAGCTAGAAGTCGTTCAAAAGTTCAACTAACTGGGTAGGTGCATCAGCGCCGTTGGAATTGAAGACGACGTCACAAACCCTATAGCAAATGCACGAGGCGCTTTTGCCAACCTTCGCCACCTATGGCACCGGCGTGACACCAATCTTCCTGAAAAATGCAGCGGTACGTTGGACCCTACTGTACGGTTGTGAAACGTCCATTGGATCAGCAGACATCAGGAGGCTAGTTGCATTCGATCACTGGTGCCTTCGCAGCTTAGCTCATATTTGGTGGGAACATCGTGTGAACAATGAGCATGTTGGACGCCTTGTTTATGGCGAACCCCTCAGCACTGTTATTTCACGCACCAGGCTCCGATGGCTGAGCCAGGTGTTGCGCACGCCAACATACCGACTCTCGCGATGTGCGTTGTTTGCGCGCCGGGGTTTTGGATGAAAGAAGAGGAGAGGTGGCCAAGCGATGACTTAATCTAGAGGAATGAAGACCCTTACTTGGAAGTTGGCGTTGGTTGGAGCCTCTCGGCTCCCTGGTTGGGGATCAAAGGGCAATGAACACGTTTGACTGAATACAATTGTTGATATGGCTAGGAGCCGACCTCAGTGGCGTTTGTGTTGAGTTTCTTCGTCCCTCACCCTCCCGCTTAGCCTCCACCTCTAAGCACGATCTCAGTTATTAAGTATAATATGACTACTTTGTGGTGCATTAGCCGACTGTTCGATCTCCGGAACGATGTCCATCCGGTAATGGTGACTCAGCCGGCATGCCTCTGTTTCAGGTTTCTACTTTTCTTTTATATTGCGGTACAATAGCTGAAGTATTTTCCGTCTGCAACTAACGTGATGGTGTCCTCAAACGGGCTGCACACAAACGGCTGTTCACCGGAATCCAATCCAACAACGATGGCTCAGCCTTAGAGTTGAGAATGATACCTACCCCAGTTTGACCCGTGAGTGCTGCATCACTTTCTCCGGATGCATGCAATCAATAGCGAGAGGACAAACTGGGCGCAGTTGATTCAACAGGAATAGTGACCCGCAGAAAGAGTCGGTTCATTTACGAGCCAATGGTAGGGAATGGGAAATGGTTTAGGCACGCTAGTTAGCCGAGGCCGAACCACAGCAAGACTCAAAGTTCCCCAGAACCGCCATTCCTACCGTGGGACATCCTTTTAGACACGTTTGATTTGGAAGAGAAAGCTGAACGATTACGTGGATCAGAACAGGATCTGCAAGCACCAGATAATACACAATGCAGGCCGACCCGAAAGCGAAAACGACCACAATGGCTACAAGTTGCCCCCAAGGCGAAAAGCTATGAACAAAGTCGAGTTAGAACAATACGCAAGCAGGCTCAATTCGAAAGGGGAGGTAATCGGAGGCCGTAGCCTAAGAACGTGGCACGGTTTCGAGACGTCTGTCATCGTGACACGAGTTGCTACCAGACCAACGGTAGCACGGCTGAGTCACGCCAGAAGCTGATGAAATCAGTTCGTCATCATCACACGGGTTACTACTCGACCGGTGGTAGCACGACTAATTCACACGGAAAGCTGATGAAATCAGTCCTTCAGCATGCAACAGGTTTCTACATGACAGGGCGCGACCGCACCTGGCCAGTGCGGAACGCAAGCAGGTTTGAAATCTGCCTAGGCAAACGGCTTTGGGTCAGCTCAGGAACTTATGATAGATAGATAGATAGATAGATAGATAGATAGATAGATAGATAGATAGATAGATAGATAGATAGATAGATAGATAGATAGATAGATAGATAGATAGATAGATAGATAGATAGATAGATAGATAGATAGATAGATAGATAGATAGATAGATAGATAGATAGATAGATAGATAGATAGATAGATAGATAGATAGATAGATAGATAGATAGATAGATAGATAGATAGATAGATAGATAGATAGATAGATAGATAGATAGATAGATAGATAGATAGATAGATAGATAGATAATAGAAAAGAATAGATAGATAGATAGATAGATAGATAGATAGATAGATAGATAGATAGATAGATAGATAGATAGATAGATAGATAGATAGATAGATAGATAGATAGATAGATAGATAGATAGATAGATAGATAGATAGATTGTGACCTATAAAATGAACCGTGTTCTGTGCCAAATATAGTTCGGTGTAGCACGCTTCGGTGTTTTGCTTTGTACCCGGCTGGGTTTGCAGTGCAGAGAGCGGAGGCGAGGGCATCGTTACGACAACAACAACACCAATCTTATTAAGGTCATTGATCCTAGTTTCGGACACAACACACGTCAATACCCAGTGTGTCCAACGTGCCTGCGAGTTCAGCCTGTTGACCTATTTGTCCTTGGTACGAACGTTGAACGCCGCCAGGGAAATAAGACAGCTTGATCTTATAGGGGACTGTTGCCGATAGACTTCCATTGAGTGGTGTGTCAAGGTAGTTGCAGATGGCTCGACTCCAGTGACATTACGGTTGCTGTCAATTAAACTGCGAATTATAGAAGGAAGACTAGTAATGGAAAGTGTTGTGGGAGTAAGAGAAATAGATGGAAAATAACGAAGGGAGGTGTCCGGGAGAAAGTAAGAATTGCCTTGGAAGTCCACTATTTTAGCGCTTAATCGATTATTAACGATTATCACATCGACTTCGAACGTTCCGGAATGTTCTAGTTCTGCACGTGATTAAAAACCACCTGACACCTCGGCAAAAGATATGGGGAACCACTAACCTTAGTAGCTAACCTTCCAATTCTAGAAGTCGAAGGTCAGTAAGAGACCTATAAATAAAGCCAAGGTCCGCAGTAGTTGTATAGTGTTCGTTGGCGGCGATTAATACATTATTTTGTCAAGGTCATTGGCGTTTTGCTTTTTTCCTTCGATTGGGCTAGAAGTTTTGTGGAGCAGTAAATTGTTATTTTTGGAATTGCGTTTAGTGGGATGATTATAACAGGAGGCACCAGCAGTAGCATATTTTCGATTGTTCGTTCTGCTGTATGCGTCAGATAAGGCGGCCCTTGTTAAACTGTGTGACGGTCGATGCAGGATATTGTGGAAGCTGGTCGAAGTAGTCATGATTGTACGTAGGTTGAGGTACTGCCAGGGCACCCATACCTCGACAGGAGAACGATTAGGGTCCTTAATCAAAGCATTTGGCTCAAAAGACTGTCCGCGAGGCAGCGGAAGGTGGCAATGATTTAGTTTTACAGAAATGGAGGCCATCCCATTTCAAACCCCCAACCTGGAGGACCAGGAGACTGAGTTCGTCTGACCTCTAATCATTGACCAATGAGGCTGGACCTTACCGTGGTGCGATGATTTGTGTGCCTCTGTGATCCATTGAGCTGTACTGGGTGGTACATTTTTGCACTCACACCAGATTGGTCAATGGTTAGAGGCCAGACAAACTCAGCCTCCTGGTCCTCCAGGTTGGGGGTTGGAATGAGGGTGGCTTCTTATTCCTTAAAACGGACTCCTTGTAGCCCAGTGCCAAACCCGCTGCCTTGCGGTAAGGTTTTTGGACCAAAGGCTTTGTTTGAGAACCCTAATCGTTCTCCTGTCTAGGCCTGGGCAACCTGACAGTATCCTGCCCACGCAATACAATGAATCACACTTCAAACAAATTTCTGATGCTCTGGCCACCGCAGAGGATAATCAACGGTGCCCTATCTGCTGTATCGAGCAGGGTGGATAGGGGTTTGGATGCTACTGCTCAAGCCTTCCCATCTTCTTATTCCCCCTCTTGCGCTTTTTCACCCTTATCGTCCCGTTCCAGCTTCACTTTTATCCCTCCTGTTTTCAACCCCCCAATTCTCGATCCTCCCCCACCTTGCTTCAATAGTCGCTTGCCTTTTAGTTTCAACTCACATGTGAACGCGAGGCGTCATTCCTGCTTGTAGGGGGTTCCGTATGGTATGGTTTATTCAATGTTTTTTTTCGTAGTCTCGACGACCGATGTGTTTGTGAAGCTATTCTCGGTTTTCATGTAATCCTACTTGGAATACGATGTATAGGTTTATCCATTATATCTTGTGCGGGACGAAATGGAGTTATTGATAGTGGGTACTAGGTTAGTGCAGGGGTTGTGAGGACAGACGTTTGCTTAGTTCGGTAAGGTACTCAATGCTCTATCAGTGAATTAGAGGAGACTTGATCCTCACTTACCGTATTTTAACGGACAAGATCTGTCCAGAAATGTACTGGTTATTTGGTATCTAAGTTGCCTAGTCTTCAGGGTCACCCGTTGACGCTGCATAAACTGCGTTCTGACCGGGTCAAGATGAAAACTCGTTTGTCGCGCCGTTAGTGAACGCTGGAACTCGCTTCCCGATCACGTTGTTAGGGAATCAACTGTTGTGGGTTTCTAGCGTCAGTTAGATGTACCCTACCCTACCTTTCCGTAACCGAATTAGCTTCAGCTTTCTCTTGTTCATTTTTTAGTTCCTCGCGTACCGATATCGTGATTATTTACTTGACATTATCCCTATTACTTTCTTCACATAGGCGACCTGCAGCGACTACTTAGCAGTCAGTGGCTGGCCAGGGTGTGCTTCGGTTTCTACTTTGGGTCTATCGAAATCTCAAATCGCCATATCAATTTATTTGCGAGATTATCATATTGTCCCGGTCCCAACTGAACCTGAACTTGATTAGGGCGATGAAAAGGTTGATTCAAACTCTTGACGCGACTCGTTTGCCGTCTTTCTGTATAGAAGATTCGGATCCGAATAAATCAGCGGCTGGATGTCGATGTCGATCCCAGCTACAGCCTTGTTCCTCACCGTCAACTTTTTGTAAATTGTGCTTTCTCTCATCTATCCTACACTGGTTGTGTTTCTCTATGTGCTTGCGCTTTATCCTACTTGTAGTTAGTTCCCCATCACTTTTTCATGGCAGCGCGAGTCATAAGAACTGGGTCCACGGCGCTTCAGTGCTCATTTCACACTTGATGAAGCCGTTTCATTCTAGACTTGAATGACTGCAAACAACGGCATGAATGCTTTTATGCCACTTTTACCGATCAATAGATATATATTTGATCCGGTGTGTTGGGTAGAATATGATAGCGGTTGGTTACTTCTGGTGACCGCGAAAATGCCTCATCTGTTCTGATCAGCCAATCCGTCATGTTCAACTATATGTGACTATGTGAATCTCAATGTTCCACCTTTCAACTTTCCAGGGACCTCATCCACCCAAGAAGCACAATGAGCTGCCGTTTGTCAACAAAGCAAAAACTTCTCAACCACCTCGAGAATGCCGACTCAATGTTGCGGTACGTTTGAGAGAAGTCGGCGTCTATCGTTTTTGTACAGAGATATGCTCTTCATTCTCTCTAAACGACAAGTACCGGTCAACCTAGAACCTCTTGTCGAACTTTTACTTGAAAAAGACCAACAGATCAAATCCACATTGGAGGAGGGTTAGATTGCGTTTTTGATACTGTTTTCCATCTGGTTTAGTTGAGGCTCAGTGTGAGTTGCAGAAGAAAATCGACATGATTCGCTCTGATTGTTTAAAGTCTGATAAGCAAATTAGAGCTTGCCAGCTACAGCTCAAAAAATCAGAAATTCTTCTGGTAAGTCGACCCAATAAATGGACATTTTCAGAACACTGCCCTGTATTATTCCAGACAGAAGTTGAGCACAATGGCAAAAGCAGTTAGAAATCCACTGGATGTTGACGAAATCGTTCGTTTTTCTCACCGAATCAGCGCCACACATGGCGTGAACGCTCCCGATAATTGGATGCAGGGGGATCCGCGGCGTCCCTACCCCCATCCAGAAGAAATACGACGGGGGTATTTGGGTCATCTGGACGACAATGGCCAGTTCCGCCCTTCTGTACTAGAAGCATTGGCAGAAACAGCTGCGACGGCCGCTAACCTTGCGAATTCATCCACCCCATCGACCATCTCCAACAGCGGCACTATCCCTGCTTCCGTAGTGTCTGTGAGCAATGCTACTCATGCGGTATTCACGTCCGGTTCGGGTTCAATCAGTGGTTCACACAGCATGGATACATCAACACGTAGGTCTTCGTCCATTGATACTATCTGGTATGTATTTACCAGACCGGCACTCCGCCCATCGGTTGGTTTGATTTTTCATTCAATATAACGGCTATTCAATTGAAATACGAAAGTCACGTTTGCATATTACTAGTAACAGTGCTACCATTCAGCTATCACCAAACGATGTCCTAGGTAACCATTTTCCACCTGACTACTATTTCTTATTACTGTCGCTTTCGATGCCTTTTGATAAATCCCACTAAATTAACCCATCTTCTGCAGGCGTCTTTTTTTAAAGACACTCTAAAATGGAATTGAAGACATTGAGTTATTCTATTATTTATAATTTCTTTGTTTGCAATTTTAGGTAACATACTATTCCTCGTTATTTTGAAATCATTTTGGCCAGCCCAAGTTTATTTTTGGACATAAAGGTTTCCTTTTCTTTTATGATCATAAAAAGCGGATAAAATGGTAAATCAAATGATGTTAGCGTACTTAAGATAATTATTCATTGGAAAGTATCGAATATCTTGCCACGTGCGTTAATTTACAAATCTAGAGCACATTGACACATATTCATTTAAAATGTGTAATAATTATTGCATTCATGAGCTGCAAGTGTCTTTTTTAAGGACACCAGTAACATATGATACCGCGTCATGGGAATTTAGTAGGAAACAGAAAACTGCATTCTGAATTAAACGCACAATTGCTTTCAGATTTGAAGTAACAGTTTGTAATATTTCATTCGAAGAGATAATATAACAGACAGTTGCTCATTACAAAAGTATTGTTAGCCTACGTTTATACCAAAAGCGTGGTATGCCGCAGGGCATGCTCCGTATAGTGACACATCCCACACTGGGCAGAGTAGATTAGACGGCATCTTCTTTGCTTTGGCGTTGATTCCAAGTGGTATCCAGAGCAAAATTTCCTGATTCTGTCTTCAACTTTTGTCGTTTGCTGCGAGGTGCAATAAGATTTTGTGGTACATTTATCTCTGCTAGATACACCTGCAAGTAGACTTTCACTCCAGCTTGTTTGTAGGGAACCATATCATGCTGGTCTTGCTCATGCGCAGATAATTTCCTCTACAAAAACCAAGCATTGTTCATTGCAACCACAGAGAGAAATGCGAATAGCGGTCATCATCATTCTTCGTTGCAAAAGTTGATTTTATATTAAAGGACACTTTGGTTTAATCGATCCACTCCTCCCCTCGAAATGCTAACGATACCAGGTTGTTCAATAATTATCTTTTTTTTCTTCCTTCGCCGACCGCCTCTCTACCTGCAGTCAAAAGTACCACTCTTTAGTTTTCCCAGCGCCTCCTTGTCGATATGGCACTTGTCTGTCCTAGTTGCTCGAACTGTCCGCATCATTCTTATACCATTGTTGCTTAAGGCTTTCATGAGCTGCACACCTGTAAAAATGATCAAAAAAGATGTGATTGGGCCGATCCTTCTGGAGCTTGTCCTCTAAGCCGATAACAATGTCATATGTCAAACCTAATGTCTCGTCATATTTTATCTGAGCTACTTGGTAGAGCAGATAGGCAGCATAGCATAGCATAGAGGTGTTACGATGACACTTTATACCCGTATCTAATATACTTTCCTCTGATACATTGCTTCAGTCCAATGACGGCCGCAATATGATACCATGCTTTCATCCACACACAGATTTTCTTCAATGGGGAAGAATTTCATTAGTATTTCCCTGAGAAGGTTATACAGTTGTCCAACAGTTGCAAATTTATCATCTGTTTGGAGAGTCATTGTTTGCCAGATGAAGATACTTCACGATCTTATCAAATCTGTTCCGATACATTGTTTGATGCCTGCATTGTGGACATTTTGTCCAAGATCGCAATACATACGCCTTCGTGGTAATGGACTGTAGCCAGAGATACTCAAAATGGCTAGAACAGCACGCATTTCAGCCTTTCTTATGCTCAATCAGTGCTCAAATTTTGAACGAATGTACTTACTTGTCTGCCTTATCATACGCTCAATTAACAGATTTATCAAAGAAGTGTTCGAATGATTTATAAGTTCTTTAAGAATTCAGGGCACGTTCGGACCATTGTCTTCGAGTTTGGGGTCCCAGACATACATCTTTCCTTCATAGTCTTGGTCTGGCAACCTTCTGACCTTTTATTGTAGAAACAAGCGTAGGGGCAGTAGTAGTTACTGTCGCTACGCTTGTGGATGTTGCTTTCCAGGACACCGTCCGTTCCTTCTATCATAGTGATAAGATCTTGTATAGAATATAGTTTAAGATCCCTGTTGAAGAAATAGACTTAACTAATTCAAAATATTTCACACTGTAATAGTATAAGCAAGCCATAACGGAATATTCATAAAATACCTGCATATTTTCAATCCCAAGCTATATGTCACGGTATCATTTGTTGCGATCGTCCTTAAAAAGAACATTTGGAAAAGTCACACTTACCATAAAATATCCGGGTTTTAAAAATCCAAAGCTCATGAGATTTTTTCACCATTTTCTGTAGTATTTAAAAATGGAGAAAATCTGAAGCCTCAGCAGAATATGGGTTAAGGGCAGTTACGTTTGGTAGCTGTAAACGCTTACAATTGATTTGATGGGTCATATGTTTCTAACTATAATGGTTTTTCTTATCCAAGTTTCTGGGTCCCCCAGCATGATCCTACCGGGTGTGAACATGGTGTCATCTCCTTTGATCACAACACAAAATAGTGCGATCCACTGGAGTGGTACTGGCCCTTTGAATAGCACGGAAGTCACGAACACTCCACCTGGGCTTTCCAGACCGACATCTTTGGCCGCCATGCTTGAGCCGCATTCCCGCGCTAATATAGCTCCACCTCCCGCACGCAGTGGGCCATCAGAAAACCCTGCTCCACCTGGAAGTAACTCAATCAATAACAAAGGGAACTGCAGTCTCCCCCGAGCACCGGTCCCCGGTGGACATATCTTCGCGGCCACTTTATCACCCGGTTCAACTTCTACGTCACAGCAAGCCGCACAAGCTGATGTCGCTGGCCAAGGCTTATCTTTCAAGACAGGCTCAATGCTGCACGTCAGGAACAAACGGAGAATTGAGGATCTCGAAGCGATGACCTCTGGTTCTTCTTCAGAATCTTCTAATGGGGAGGACTGAGTTTCATTCATCTGTGTCCTCTCTATGTCTGAATCTTGTGAACTCGTTTTTACTCATATTACAGCTTACTTATTTATTGCCTAGCTTATTTTGGTACGTTCTCAGCACCATACGACAGAGGCTCCTATTACTGGACTTGCAAATGGAGTTGCTTTAGAAATAATTGGTCTAAGAATACATTGTATTATGCGACACATTTTAAGCACCTTTCTATTCCATACGACGCATTTGTACGGAGAGCCTTCACTACTGGCATGTCGTCAGTATTTTTGTTTATGTTTTGTCGCCAGGGTATGCTATACAGCATTCGTGGTAGAGTCGCCGTGAGTTAAAAGACTTCATGTGTGCCTTTAGCCTGTTGAAATTATACTCAGGAACAAGGCACGCACACTTAGCGAGCAGACAGTCAAATACTTTGAAAAGACAGCACCATCAATACAGGTTTCTTGTAGCCTTTACCGCATTACCTCAGCGCTGGCTCATCTGCCCTTGCACTTCAAATAAGCGAATCGGTTTGGAGATGACAGTGAGCTTGACATATGCTGTGATGTCTGAAGCCAAACGTAGTGTGCGTTGCTAGGGTAGATGCCTAGGGGGGGGGTGAGAGCAATTAACGGCGCCCAGTGTTGGACACTGGCCTAGGTTTTCCCCATCCGGTTAATGAATCCCCTACAGATATTTACATCATCCTGCATCTGACAATCAAAATATGATCTTCCTTAGTTAATCGACGATTAAGCACATGCGGCGCATGCTGTAAGCAACTTCGCTTACTTATTCATCTGTTAATCTAGCGAACGAAACAAATCGTTCATCACTGTGTTGTATTCGCTTACTTACGTTATCACAACTCAACACGAATAATAGCCAACGATTTTAAGACACTTGAGGTCTTGGAACCGATCAAACGGTATTTTGGGGTGCTTTTATTCACTTTACCTGTAACAGTTTCAGCTCTTACAGCATGTCCACTGATTTCAGCAGTCGCAGCCACTGCTGATGCATCTGCCAAATGGGTGAATGGACCCTCTATCTCCAGTTCATCGCTGTCAAGACTAGGAGAGTCAATAATATGCTGATCGTTCAGCAGATTTTAATTACAAGACTAAGTGTTGTCACGTGTGCTTGGTGCGAGGCCGACTGCGCTGCCTTATGACTGGCTTGGAGCTGCAGCTTCTCCACACTAAGATGTCCATATAGCAGCTGTTTTGGTATTCGGGTCGGATCCATGCCGCTGGTATGACCGATCTACCTCAGGTGTTGCGGCAGAAGTATGCAGTCCAATGCATGCATGCCACTGCGGCGCAGCAGTTCGGTTACCCCAGCTGTTGCGCAGAATCTGACGCAAGCACTGTTGATGGAACCGCTCCAGATGACCGACATCCTCCCCATGAAGCGACCAAGTTTTACTGCCTTATAGAAGAACGGATGGAACCGGACTTGTAAACCATCAGCCTCGTCCCAACGGTCAGCTGATAATTGAGCTGGATTCGTACGATCACCATACCCACACAACAGCAAGTTGGTACCACGATAATTCGTAGCATATTGATCGCTCCCTTCGCCGTTGTACAGCGGTAGCACAAGGGCATACTTCAAGTCAGCTGGCACCTGTTCTTCAAATCACATGCGTTGTACCAACTGTTGCAGCGCAT
Source organism: Dicrocoelium dendriticum (assembly GCA_944474145.2). NCBI lineage: Eukaryota > Metazoa > Platyhelminthes > Trematoda > Plagiorchiida > Dicrocoeliidae > Dicrocoelium > Dicrocoelium dendriticum. Next base: position 86,339,259 of record OX104064.1, read on the forward strand.
TCACCAACGCTAGTCCGCCTTGTTTCAATACCTCAGGTGGGATCTCGTCGGCTCTAGCGCACTTGCCGTTTCACAGTTGAGCAAGTGCTCTGTTCATCTCATCTATTATCTACATCTCTTGTTGTTGCAGCCTTTGTAATGCCGTCCAGTCAATGTCTGAAGGGTTGTTGAGACAGTGGAAGTGCTTTCTCCAGATTGCACCTCAACTGAATGCGGCGCCTGAAGTGGGGTCGAGCAGCGTTCTCAGCGGCTGAAACTTGGGTCCACACACCGCCTTCAAGAATGCCTTGTGTTGGCGGTAGTAGGCGTTGAATTCCATCTGCTTCACCTTCTCCGTCCACCATGCATGGTTGATGCGACGGAGCTTTTGAGTCAATCGCCGTCGAAGCCTACGAAAACGACCCGTTTATCCCAGCTATCACGGTCCGCCACATGTGCAGCGAACGCTGCATTCTCGTCTGGCACCAATGTGCCAAAAGTCGCACTGTTTTCATCAAACCAATTAGGCCGCTTACAGTTTGCGCACCCGATGGTTTCCTCGGCAGCAGCCCTTACACGGTCACGAACGTGGTGCCACAAGTCACTCACTGGGGCTATGGGTTCGACATCGCCAAGGCGGGTAAACATCGCCTTCTCCAACTCCATCCTCTTCTCAACAGTACCTATGGAATGAAGATTAAATTTGCGCTCATTCACGGCAGGTGAGCAATAAAAAAATATATGTACAACTTGGTCCGCGCCAACATATGATCAGTACCACACTCAGCTCCACGCAGTACCCGTGTCTTGCACACTTCGCGCATGTCGCGCTCGCGTACGATGACATATTCGAGCAGTTGAGCGTAACCAGTCCGTGGGTGCGTCCAGATAACAATATCTCTCGCACTCTGCAAACCGGGCGAATCTTCTCGTTCACCCAGTACTGTGCGACGGCCGATGCAGCATAACATTATCCGTGTTGGTGTATTTCATAGTTTGGTTTCGGACTAGTGTACTGCCAAGGCGTCCACACCTGGACAGCAGTAGGACTCAGGTCCTCAATCGAAGCCTTAGATAAAATATACTCTGTGAACCGAATAACGCAGGAGAGTGACCTAGTTCTTAGCTGAAAGAAGGGTGTAACCGCTTACCCCGAAATTCTTTAGCTCATTAACTGGCATCTGCTTTTGGGCCATTGCACATTGATTAAGTCATCCGTATCGATGGTGTGGATTGCTGAACATCCATCTTTTCAGGGCGAGAACCCGAATGAGAGAGAAACCATCCGGATGCTGTTGGTTGCCGACGACTACGCGTCCTGTGCACACAACGAGGATGACTGACAACGTCTGACGATGTCACTTGCCTCAGCGACGACCATTTTTGGACCTACTATCAACACCACCAGAAGTGGAAACTATGGGCTCCCGCAAACGAAAACCATTGGCGAAGGTTTGGAGGACTCAGGAACACGCTGCCAACAGGTTTCCAGATGACCACTTTGCTGCGCACCCGTTTATCGAAGGCTTGTGCGGCTTTCGGAAAGCTGGAATACCGGATACTTAGGAACCATTAGCTTAATTTCAAAGCCAAGTTCTACTGCAGCGTAACATGGACGTTCCACAAAAGGGACATCCGCTTTCTGGAATGATGTCAATACCTGCGTCGGAATCTGCACATCCGATCGTCTGACAGAATTCCTAAGACGGAGGTGCTGCACCGGAGCGGCTTGTACGGAATGGATTGTATGCCGTCACTGTGTATAAGAAATACATGAGACATAACCGCCGCGTAGATTCGACTAGAATACGGAAACACTATAAGGTTAAATTAGAACAGGGAAGCGGAATGTGAGCAAACCGAATCCACGTTACCGGGCCAGCTAAAAATGAGGTTATCACGAACAAATGACTTAAGGTGTTGGGAAGCAATGGCAGTGGATCTCCGCCAATAGCGTGAAGACATCAAGGATACCGTTGTCAGGTTCGTTAAAAAGTACTTTTGTGCCAAGATGAAAAACGCCTGTTACGAAAGCGACAGGCACAGATGAGGCTACCCCACTGACTTCAAGCACCTGTGGTCGCATGGGCCGCAGCCAAGTCGGTCTGGTCAGTCTTGAACACGGCCACGAGAGGCCAAAATCCAAGAGGCAACGGGTAGGCTAAGTGTGTTTGTCCGCACTGGGTAAGTACGGGAGGTATCTCTCAAATAATACCGTAGTAATAGGAGCAAAGTATCATAATATGTTCATCATTGTGCACGGTTCCTTGCCATGTCCGAGAGGGTTTTCAGTCATGTGTGTTCGTGATCCTTGCGCCCTTAGTCAGAGAGCCGAGAGCGCCCAACCGCAGCTAACGTCGAGTTCATTGCCTTCATACTTTGTGCCCAAGTCATTTGTTGGCCATATCGCTTTCGCTTCCAGCGGACCTCTGCGCACGCGAACGGGACACGGCTAGGTGAACGCTCACTAAGCATAGTGAGCACGTGCCCAAGGCGCCATAACCTGTGCAGTGAAATTACGCAGCTCAGTGACCCGTAAAGTCTGTCTGATCTGAAAATCCCTCGACAAACATCCTCATTCCTAATGTGATGTTGCCATCGTACACTAGCAGTGCTCTGAAGGGAACGATGATCAGAATCAGTGCACGAACAGGTCAAGTGTCGCAACGGTACAGCAGGACTAATCTCACCACGGCGTTGTAAATTCGCTCTTCACAGAGAGACTTAGCTCGTGTCGACGTCAGAGGTAGCGGAAGTTAGCAAAAGCAATCCGATCCTTAGAAACGCGTAAACATCTTATTCATTAGCGCTGCGACAGTTTTCGAGATAGGTGAACTTGTCTACCACTTCCAAAAGATGACTTGAAAGGATAAGGGCATGAGCATTTCGTAGCCAGTGCTGCAGGATAAAGCGGTCATTCCAAACTGAGAGACAGAAACCACCAATCTAAACAAGCCAGTGAAAAATCGCTGGTTATGGTGATGTCGTCTGCATACGACAAACTGCGAAGTCGGCCCACCTGAATTTCGTTGAAACATTGGTCTATGAGTTGTGCGAGCATGCTGCTTCCCAGTTGCCCAGGCTGAGGAAGAAGGCTGACTTAGAGTAGCCCACTCGCAGCTTTAATGTCATACAGACTCGCAAGGCAGCGGGGTGATTCAAATTAAAAAGTTTGTGCATCCTTGGTGGGTGAATACCCATCTACAACACACGACTTCAGCAGTGTAACAAAATATAAATCAATTACAAAATGGTACCATATAAGCGGCTTAATAGGAAATAGACAGGAATGCTATCGTACTACGAATCGGCTGGTTGGGTCTCGAACGATAGAGTTGGGGCATCAAAGAAAATGCGAAAGATAAGGGATGACCGGCAGGTATATATCAATTTGTAGTTCTGCCTAGTAGACGAAGTTCACAGACATTCCGGTAAAGCGCTACGAAGGTGATGAATTGCATCGGCCAGCGTCTTAGTTTCTTACAAAAATTGATGTGTGTAGACAGAAGTGTTGACGAAAATAGGCATCGGAACGCCGCTACATAGGGATAAGTGCCGAAATGACCTGGCAATTAACTTAACTGCTTACCCAAAAGATCGGGAAACATCAGAGTGGAGCAGTACGTCTCGTGGGGAAGAATACGAGCACTGACAGATCGAAAGATCCACTCAAGAGGGACAGAAGAGGCTCTTAGACAAGAGGCGTACATGAACACCCCAAGATAAATCATAGTTCAGTACCACACCTGGGTACTTCACTGAAGTAGCAGATTGTAATCCATCGCCATCAATAAGCAGCGTGGGGCACTGTGTAAGGAGCTGTCCGTGCCTGGTCCCTCTGTGTAGCGTAATATATATCCTGACACTTTTATGCATTAAGAGACAGATGACGAGCTTTGGACCAATTGTTGAGGTCGTTCAGATGATCTTGAAACCTAGGTGAGGAGTCGGCGGTTCAATGATCGATACCCAGCATACTCTATTAGGGTCGCTTCTGTGGGCTGACGTAAGTAGAAAAGGCGACAGAATTGTTCCCTGAAGAACACTGAAGTTAGTGGCTAGTGGAAAGGAGCATCTACCACTGAGACGGGTAATTTGAATGCGTCTAGCAAAATGATCACTCAGCAGATAGACGATGCAGAGAGGTATTCTTTGAATGAGTACAACATTTAGCAGCAATTCGCGGTTTAGACAGCAAAATGCGTTGCTATAGTCAAGAAAACACATCCGAGGGGACTTGTTCATGTGGTCAAGCGTTGACAGTACACAGAATGTACGCAGCAGACCACAGCATCTGGAGTAGACCTCGAACTACGATTAGCGAATTGAAGTGGGTCATTCGAACTAGTTTGTTACAGCATCATTTCAAGAATACTTTTCTCCAGAACCTTCAAGGCAACAGAAGTGCAAGGGATAGGGCGATATTTTTTGGATCATTTTTGGTACTGGTGCAATACTGACACTTCTCTAGCAGTCAGCGATTTTGTGTTGTTGTGCACACACACACACACACACACACACACACACACACTGTGTATACAGGCTCAAGAAACGTTGCCAAAAAGTCAGCACATTCTTTGAGTGCAATGGGAGACAATTTGTCCGGACCACTAGGTTTACCGGAACGTAGGCGCTTTAGTAAATTATTCAGTTACGCTGCAGACAGGTGTTGAATTCACAGACCCGAGGCAAACCATTGGGAGGCGGCTACCAAGGGGAGGATAAAATTGCTTTCGAGTAGGAAAAACTACTCAGGACGCCCAACGAATCTGAATAAAGCAGCACGGAGGACAGGAGAAATTTCCTATACTCCCGAACTCACCGCTGGACACACGAAAGCCGTTGACAGCCACGTGGCTCCTCCATAGGAGCAGGTGGCCACCGAAATTGTTCATTCGCCCTCCATTGGGTAGTCACTTCTGGTCGCATAAGTGAGAGTTCAGTGACCCTAGGCGCAAGACATCAACCACTATGTATCGGGTTCCACTCTCAGCTCAGTCTACCTTCCACCTAAAGAGTTTATACCAGGACGAAACAACACGTGGATTGCGGTGTTCGAAGAGCGCAGCTCCGGAACTCATGAATAAAACTTTTAAATAATTTCTGTATGGTCAGTTTCTCACAGTGGGCTCTAACAGTCGCCTTCCGTAACTGTCCTACAATATGAACAGGTCCGCATTAACAGTCGTGAATGCGGTGGAAATCCGAGTAATAGAGCTTAAATAGTTGGGTAACCTGACGGTGGTCAGGAGTTTCGATTCAGATACAGTCCCCATAGTCTTTGACCGTAGTTCAGCTCTGGAAACCGTGTGCGATCTGGCACAGGGTTGGGAGACAAACACGACTGTGTTGTTCAACCAGTCAGACCAATTTACCGATTTGTATGATCGATTCATTGGCTGCTGGGATCCTGGAAACAGTTACTCGGAATTCTAGCAGCAGGATGCTGTAGGTCTGACTTGTGCCCCCTTGGAGTTTAACGCGACAGTGCAATTAAACACTTCTCAAAGGGGCCGGTTATAGGAAGATCACTTGCCAAAGTTTGCGTAAAATTACTTCCTAGGCGAATTCACGGTGCCCGCCAGTTGCGCCAAACGAACTGAGCTCATAACAAGGAAACGTTTATATCTCATAGCCGAGCTCCAGAGGAAGACGACACAGTCATGTCGCAATTCCATGGAGAGAGAACGTTGGAACCGGCAACTGTTCCCCTGTCCGGCATGAGTGAATAACGAAGAAGTGCTACACAGCGTAGCTTAATCGGTCGTTGAAATAATCAAACAGTCGTTTACACTCTTTTTCGGCCTAGTCTCATCTAGTTAAAGCGAGGCTCACGAACATTAGTGCTAGTAGGGGGTTAGGTGCAATGACGGTCGGAACCTCAGATTTGACCGGTGCTCTAATTTAAGTGGCCGTAGTTCGATTTGTTACACATGTGGGAAAACGGCTATTCCCAAAAATGCTCCAACTAACGAACATGAGTGGAGTGAAGGTGAAGAATATTGTGACCTGACCTGAAATTCCATGATGGGCCGTAGTTGACTAACGCTTCTGCTACTTCCATTTGCTGGATCCGCCAGACTTCTGCAACCTCGCTGACTTCGTTTGTCTCGCGTCCCAAGGTGAATTATCGTAGGCAAGAAGGCGTTATGAGTACGCCGTTACGCAGTACCCAGGTTCCGCTGCCGCGCAACCACTACCAGTCGCACGCGGGCTAAGGATATTGTGAAGGTCGCCCTGCCCATACGCAGGCTCGAACACGTGCCGTCAGATTACTAGACGAGCTCGTTGCCTTTGACCTACGGGCCGGCATGAATTATCTTCCAGAAACACAACAGGGCCAGCGACCCCATGGGTATGTAGGTTGCAGGACCACGGTGGTTGCGGATGCCGCAACGAAGAATGTCGGTACGGGTAAGTGGGACATGGTGCGCAGGACATTCTAGTGGGATTGTCTAACCATGAAGTTTATCGATCATCGGTCAAGAGAGTCGTTTACCACGTCCCCGGGGGAAAGTTAAGAAGCATCAGCAGCGAATTAGGATCTGGTCACATTCGAGGCACGTGCTCAAACACGAGCGCCGGTCTGGAATGAAACCCAGCGGCCTGAAGGCTACAATGATGTGATTTATTTTGATCCATCGCTGACCAGTGGTCCGGGGGCCATCAGGTTGCCAATGTTTGGTGCACAGCTGCAACAAATGTTCACCAGTTGTTACGCCTGAAAATACTCACGTGTACATATCTCAACTCAGATTATGAGGATCTCAGTTGGCCGGCTTGCACAAAGGTATGTCTGGTAATTGGAACTGTGTCTGAGCTGCTAGCACTACGTGGAAGTGCACATCTTTGACAAAATCTGGGCTGTAGTCGGCTGCAACGATTGCAGAGCGGCTGCGTGCACTGACCTCAGTCTGTGTTGCTGTCCAGGCACACGCGGGAGATTTTACGTGCGTCCAATCACCGGGCGAAGACTCACTTCTGAAGATGAGAGCAACGCTCATTCCAGTCAGACATGTGGCTGCTGTTTCGGGAATTCCGGTTACTTAGGACGAATGACGAGAGAACAATGTAATTGTAGAATGCATTTCAATATATTGTTCAATATATTCAATATATTGTTCAGTTTTTCTATTGTGCGTGCGTGATTCTACCAAAATTTCTTTTGTTTATAGGACAGCTGTCGTAAGATATCGAGAACTTGACAGCTATCTTTGGGGTGAATGATGTCCACGGGTTTTGGTACCGCCATGCTACTGTGTTCAAAAAGCCATACTCTTGAAGTAACGCGTCAACCAGAAGACGGAGCGCTACTGATGGCACACCAATTTATGGTCAGAGCGGAAAGCGGAACATGGCAGTTTATTGTCGAAAGAAACCTCTACATGCCCACAATTGCTGCAGCACACTCCCTGTGCAGACTGGCGCGTTGCTTAGAGTTTGATTTCTTTTTGAACACTACCATCTCCAGTTCCAAATCCAGAAGACCATGAGCCACAGCTTGTCTGACCTTTAAATACTAATCAACCTTATCAGCGTAGTTCTCAAGCTACAACAACAACAACCAGCATTGCTCAACGGACCTGGGAATGCAACCATGCTGTCGCACCGTATCAGGTTCATATTGGGGGGGGGGGGGAGACAACCCACCATGACGATAACCCTTGGCTCGCATGCGAAGTAGAGCTAATCCAAATCACTCAGTGCGTTCACCCTGGGTATTGGGGTGTAGGCTACTTTCGTTGTGTACTCCGAGGTGTACGATGATATACGATCCAGGCATCGACAAAAGATGCAAATGTGAAGTTATTCTTGGTACGGGGTACGAGGGATCGGTTGGCTTCGTAACCACACTGGAACCATCAGTATTAGTCGGCACATATTCGATCTTATGTAGACTAGCATACCAGCGGAGGTGTCTAAACAGTGATTCCGCACTGCGGCTACCGCCAAAGGCTTCCGCTGAAGAGACTTATATAGTCCCTGGCATCAACAGTGCCCATGAGCACAAACGATAGAAGAGGTGACCTGGCTAGGAGGTAAATCGGGTTATCGCTCAGCCTTTAGTTTGTCTTGGCAAACAGGAAAGAGGGTGTTGGATGGACAGAGCACTTCCAAGGGCAACGCAGTCAGACTCCTCATCAGCCACATAGTATTCAAGTGGCCAAAAATGAAACATGGCTCAAAACCGGCGTCAGTGGCGCTGGATTCTGTGACCAGCCTCAACAGGCTGGCGATGGTTTCCTGACAACTGGAATGCACATGGGCCCAACAACCTTGGACTGCCTAGATCACCCGCGAGCTGCTTGTGCGCATAGTTAGGGGAGTATTTAGTATGAACTGCAATCGCACTGGCTATTGCAAATAAGTGGCATCTGATCAGTTAAAAGCGGGCTCGCTTAATGCTATAGGTCAGGTGGAGGGCCTTTGAGATGATAACTGGGTGGTTACTTCCGTTTGGATGCGCAACTATCGGAAGCAAACACTACGGTGCAGCTTCAAGTGTTTCAGATCACGACACGAGCGGCATTTGTCATACTCACAAACCGTAATTACATTTGCTCCATCCTGCCTCAGGTCAACTACACAAACGTGTTGTGTTTAGCCTGAATTATAATGTCTCATGAGTGACACGGGAATTAAAACATCTGAAGCGATCCAGTGGTCTGGAATAGTTCTAGTGGGACATCCGTTGAGCTATATAATGGTAAACGGGATCACCAACAAGTGATAAGTGCTTTCTTTCCGTTCGATCAGCCAAGCTGAGGGCCCCCACGACCAACTATCTTCGGCTCGAGACATATCTCGTAACCGAGACCAGTGGCATGCTTTGGTTTCGTCTCATAGCCCAAGTGTCTGTCTAAAGTATGTGACGTTTAGTTATCGATAAGCTTAATCGCGACTCGGAGTAGTATAAACCACAAGGAAGCTGTCCATAGATGCCAACCTATTTTCGTACACGATCAGCTGTCTTTACAGTGTATAGGCGCCTTGAGCTTAAATGCTTGTTTAGGCTATCTGGGCTTCAAATGTGGAATAATTCCCGGTTCAGTCATGGAAAGCCGGTCTAGCAAACAAGCTTGTTTTCGGTGATTCATCGTCCCCCAGCTTTGTTCTTATTAATGATTACAGAAAGTCGTTATGATCGTATGACAACGAGGCGTCTCTCTTCACACCAGTAAGATTTGGCACTTCCTCCATTATCGTTATGTTTTCTTGATCTAGCTTCCATCTTTCTGAGTTCGATGTATATCTGCAAGACACTGTCTCATGCTTTAGCTTTATAGTCCGTTCAGTATCGCGTCGAGATCTGTTGTGGTTACGATTTCGTTCCTTAGTGGTGCAGGGCAACAGCACATCGACGTGACCAGTAACTAATAAATTGATAGCCCACTAAAGACTTCCAATCGACAAGGGAAACGCAGTAACCGGAATGATATGTCGAGCGTAGTCAGATAACTTAGATTGTCATCCAAGTGTGGAATAAACATCTGACCTTTTTTTGTTCATTGTCGAAAAGGTGTACTGCTCTTCCAAAGAACATCGGCAGTACATCAATACGTCGTGACGATGCCACCCGGCAACCAGCATTGGTGTGCGGGGTGGGGTTACTACGTCGCTCGCGCATACACACACACGGTGGAATACAAGTCAGACGCATAAACCACGGTCATCGACTTCCTCGACAGTTGAGTTGACAGCGTAGGTCAGAAAGAGGAGGATCATTGCTAAGAGGTCCGGTGAAATAGGGGTACACGGGAGCAAAACCGCTTAGTATTGCCTTAGAGGAGAGTATGGCATCACTAAGCGATTCTGTATCGACTCAATAACCTTAATGACAACACCCAGTACAGATGGGCACTCGCCAAGTCATGTGAAAAGGGTGCATACAGAGTTATGGACTTGCGTAACCGTTTGACTTACCACTCCATCAAACAAGTCAAGGACAGTGATGGATGATATTTGTAGTTGGCAAACAAGAATCCACAAAGCGACCAAGGTTAAAAGAGAAAACCGTAATGCTGAGTGGAATTAACGCCCGTGATTGGCATGAGGTTTGCTTGAACCACCACTAGCTAAATGTGATTGCTTGTTCTATTCTTCGGATTTGTGATTGCCAATATGGCATTACTCCTCGGACGCAGTTTCGAGCCGTTCCACATGTTGGAACAGCCGCAAAGTATTTTTCGAGTAGGATGTGAACCGCGGTTCTTGAGTCAAACTGGGCAACAGGCGGCTAATCGTGGTCTACGGAGTTCATATTGTTCGACCAACGGCATCGCGCAAAGCGGCTCTTCTTCGACTCCATGGTTTTCAGTCTGGAGATGAGAAATGTGACTACATTATCGACATATCTTCTTCACCTGTTAAGAGAGGTTGTGGTAAAGACACCTGACATCACTGCCTCGCAATTTAAATTTCGATACATTGGTCTAAGTTTATTTGTTTGCGCTATGGCCCAGGGACGTAAACACTCGCAAAACTTGCACGTCCCTGCCGTGAGTTTAATATCAGTAGCGCATTTGTTACTGATTCTTAGGGCAGGTTTCGATGATTTTTAACAGAAACCGTTAAATCCTTGGGTCGTCGCGCAAAGGTCAAGTTCATGAAATCCGCTCTAAAAATTAATTAATTCCGGTACGTATCTTTCTTTGTCTCCGGTCGCGTGCTGAAACATAACCGATTGCCTGTATAACTGCATCAGTATGACGAAATGCATTCGCTTCGTTTCCCACAAGCACAGACAACCTACAATGCAGCCTGCATCGGGATCGACGACTGCTGATTACCCATCGATTTCATTCCCCATGTTGCACAGCCTTTCAGCTGAGTACAATTACTGTGGTTCGTTCAACACCTGTTCTTTACAAGGCGATCTGCCGTTCGCAGTGCACGTCAATTTGTGGTATTTCGTCAGTAATGAGGTTTATTCTTCCTCTCGTCGTTTTTCTGTAAGCTGTTCAGTCTCTGTTGCCGTGTGGGGCAGCCGGATTCCCGCATGCTCCAGAGACATGCGCATTTTCTATGGCAGCTTGGGCCTATCGCCCGACCGCACTCCGGTAACCTGTGATTGGTTCTATCGAGCTCCAGTTCATTCGCTCGTTCTGAACTTGCGACTTTCATATGCGAGTAATCTCATCTCCGGGCGCACTAACTGCCAACACTTGTTGATGTGTGCATCATCGAAACGAAAATGCCTCGCAGCGTGGGGTAGATGCAAGAGGAGCCATCCGACCTAGAACCACGGAAGATCTATAAGCAGTAAAAGGAAGAGGGTATTGCCGACGGAGTCATTCTTGCGCTCGGTTTCTTGCATCTAGCTCTTAATATTCATTCAATCCTGTTTAGTTTAACGCACCTCCTTCGTGATTCCACTTCCCTTACATTCTATTCGCCTTTAACCTCATATTCCCACTGTTGTTATTCTGATGTGGTGAGTCGTAACAAGTGAATCAACTGCACTTCGGTGCCCAGATCATGGTTGTTCTACTGAACTGAACTATGGGCGACAACCACCTTGGACACGGTCCCAATGAGTCGTGAAGTGAGAGCCGCATATCCCACAAAAATATAAGCGTATTGGCTCTGACCGCAAGGTAGCGAGCAACTAAGCTGCTTTTCCAACTACTGAAGTCTGGGTAGCAGAAGCCAACAACAGGAGGGCGAGAAATTGGCAGCACCAGAAGTGGCAAATGTTCAGACGGCACATGTAAGTGCCGATCAACGTTACTTATCTCTACCGCATCCAAAGGTTGCGTTCACTGAAGTACCCTGTATACAACAGCAAATTGTACTTTGCGTTTTGAGAGCGCACTACCGGTGCCTTCAGTCACGATGACCAGGTACAGTTTGGCAATGATCGGTGATCCCGAAACGCAACTTCTTTGGTATCATTAAGTAAAACAAGATACTTTTGTAACACAAAAATTGGGGCATCTGGGAAAGCGCGTAATCTCTCATTTAGGTACACTTAAAGTGCTGAGAATAGAGCAGAACTATAGTTGATGAGGTGACACTGAAGAGTGTCTGTTCAAGATCGCTCTGGGTCGTGCTACGATAAATGTTATCACATCACACCAGTAAAGGTTCATTGAATGAGTACCCAAAGTCAATACAGCGCAACACACGTGAACAACCACCAAAGCCAAAGGTGTAACATACATCCTTGTGCACATTAATTGAAACAAACTACGATTGTGTCTCTTTTTCTATGAATATCATGTTTTTATACATGAAAGCTGCCCTTTTGACATTTATTTTTTATTTATTTTGGGAATAGATATTTCATCATTGTTTGTGAATCAGACGATGTAATAACTGCGCATGTCTAATCGTTACATCACCCAAGATTGCGTCATACTTTTTATGATTAGTAAGGTTTTTGTTTCAACTTCTTGTTTTTTGTGATTCAGTCATTGAGATGGACGTGACTCCCAGAAGGCGCATGAAGATCGTGACCTTGCACGAACACACAGATAAGACCTACAGGGACATAGCAAGAATAGTAGGCGTCAGTCCGGCAACCGTCAGCCGTGTGGTCAAAAAGAAAAGGGGAACGGGATGCATTTCGCCAAAACGCAAAGGGAAATGTGGTCCTAAGAGGAAAACCACTGCCAGGGATGGCGCTTACCTAATACGGGAGTGTTAAAGATCCTCGAAAGACTAGTGACGCATTAAAACGTGATTTGGGGGAGAAAGGAATAGAAATCAGTTCTTCAACGGGATCTGGCCCCGTGCCACACATCAAAAATGGTCAAGACTTTTTTCAATACTAATCAAATAACCATCTTGGATTGGCCTGGGAATTCACCAGATTTAAACCCCATTGAAAATATGTGGTCTATTTGCAAGCAACGCCTTCGTGGCATGGACTGCACGACAAAGGAGAAAGTTAATCAAGCTTTAATTCAAGTTTGGTACAGGGACCCAAGATGTTGAAATACGCCAGATCCGTCAGGAAATGTCTTTTTTAGTTCTGGAACAGCTCTTCTTTGGAGAACTTCTATATATTGTGGAGAGCGCATCATGCTCTGGACTGGATGCAAGGCGCCGACGCCTTAATAACTAAAGCATCCCCAAGACATCTGCTTTTGTGGATGTTTCACAAAGTGGTCAATGTGACAATCACGAATCTTTTCTCCCTCTGACCTCCGAACATACTGACTTCTCTGACCATGAACACAGAAATGGCTTCCATCGCTGAATAGGACTTTTCTCCAATCTTCTTTTGTCCAGTTTTTGTATTTTAGTTCCCATTTGTAACGCTTAACTTTCACTACTTTTGTCAGAAGTTGTTTTTTCACAGGCCGTCTGGCTTTCCGACCAACTTCCAGGAGTCGCCTGCGAACCGTTGAAGAACTGATTTCTATTCCTTTCTCCCCCAAATCACGTTTTAATGCGTCACTAGTCTTTCGAGGATCTTTAACACTCCCGTATTAGGTAAGCGCCATCCCTGGTAGTGGTTTTCCTCTTAGGACCACATTTCCCTTTGCGTTTTGGCGAAATGCATCCCGTTCCCCTTTTCTTTTTGACCACACGGTTGCCGGACTGACGCCTACTATTCTTGCTATGTCTCTGTAGGTCTTGTCTGTGTATTCGTGCAAGGTCATGATCTTCATGCGCCTTCTGGGAGTCACGTCCATCTCAATGACTGAATCACAAAAAACAAGAAGTTGAAACAAAAACCTTACTAATCATAAAAAGTATGACGCAATCTTGGGTGATGTAACGATTAGACATGCGCAGTTATTACATCGTCTGATTCACAAACAATGATGAAATATCTATTCCCAAAATAAATAAAAAATAAATGTCAAAAGGGCAGCTTTCATGTATAAAAACATGATATTCATAGAAAAAGAGACACAATCGTAGTTTGTTTCAATTAATGTGCACAAGGATGTAGAGCACGGATAACGTTCGCTTCACGAAAAGCCGTTGAGCCCTCCAACCTCGTGAGGGATCTAGTGACGATGGGGTGGTGTGCAACTAAATGACTAGAACGAGTCGGAGTTTCACTTCAATAGAACGTAGTTAAAAGCATTTATTCTGTTTCTGCTGAGCAGATCCAAACGTGTTAAACGAAGTCAAAATGAGTAGAAGGAGTTACATTTGTGCGGGTCCAAATGATGTTACATTGTGAAGAGGGGATTTTGAAGCGTTTGCGCTTCCTGGTTGGCTGTTCTCAACGGTACAGCACACAACTTATCATCATGCGGGTTCCTTGTTGCATCAAGCCCAAACGACTGAGTGGAATGTGTTGGTGAACGTGAATGTTGCGTTACAACTGGTCGGGGATGTGGAGCGTAGGAATCCATGGATAAACGCAGGGGGACGCGTTCACCAGCCTCCTCTTCCAAGAACGTCAGTAGCAATTCGGTGAAAGACTAAAACAGTACAAACAAACAACAGTCAAAAATTGATCGTCATCACGTTGTTACAATAGCCACCGCATTTCTAAACTAGGCAGTACATCCTATAAAGGGGCTGGGTAGTATCTATACAGACCAGATAGTCTGCCGAGGAGTGAAGAGATTGCTATGCCTGGATGTTACTCAACAAACATATGCCGAAAGTCTCCACATACTATCAACATTCATTGGATGTAAATATGTTGACGATGTTGTCTTGGGGTGCAGATTTCCCACCACTGAGAGGTCTGCGCTTCAATGTGGTTTAAACGAATTTGTGAGTTGGTCCTCAACCAGGTCCCTTAATCTTAATGCTTCGAAATGTACTGATGTAACATGTTCATTTCACCGCCCTGATGAATTGCGAGTAATTCTAGACGCCTCTCTATTAACTTTGGAGGACAAGACCATTCCTATTTCATCCACTGTCAAATATCTTGGTGTCTATTTTTCACAAAACCTCTCTTGGTCCATGCACGTTTTGGAGACCTTTCACAAGATCAGAAGATTATCTTTTTGTGCTTTCCGACTTAAGTTTTCTGTACCGCGAAGTTTAATTTTGTGATTTGTAGCTGCATGTATACTACCCCACTGGTTCTCCTGTTCCCCAGTATTCTTCCATGGTCTACTGCAGAAGCGCTATGTCTTGGTTATGCGATCAATTAAACATATTTCCAGATGTGTTGGCTTGCCGAGAGATTCCATAGTTGATTTTATTGCTCGTAAGCATTTTGACGCTTGCATGAATTTTTCTTTTAAGGTCCTAAGTGACCGCTCTCATCCGCTACATGATGCTCTCTCACAAACGTTATCTGTCTCACACACGCTCAAAATTTAGGATTTTATTCACTTGCACTTGCCTTATTTGTCACGATTTCTTATCGATCCTATGAAAGTTACAAATGCTTTGCGCACGCGATTACTAGAATGACATTCACATACCTATGACTATTTAATACTTCTATCTGTGTTTATGTATTCTTAACTGGTCCCATCCATTTAATGTATGCGCAGTGATAATGTAAACGCTGATAATGCACCTATTTAGGTCTATGAAACCTATTTTGACTTGACTTGAAGATAAATGCTGGAAATTTAAACAAAATTATGTTGTTGAGCTTTGTGTTCGCTAGTAAAGCTGATGAACGAATGGAAGCATGCCCAAGCATCTCACTTTATTAAAATGAATTTTGTTTGCATCGGGCTTGTCCGGATGCGATGCATGTGTCTCTATTCCATATTCATTCATCCCGTTATGTAGCGAGACCGAAGTTGGAAAAGCGAATGTCGCTTGCATCTTGAACAAATGCGGGCCATTCTGATAAACATATGTACTGAGCCATACGGGTTGGCAATAAGCGGAAATCGTCAGCGTAACATCTCCAGAGATCCAAAAATTGAACGGTTATGCGCCGAACAGCACAGTGGTAAGATAGTCATCATTCAGATCCCGTGCTCATGACACTAGTGTAAACATGGCGCTTTTCTTCTTTCTAATAAGTTGCTGTCTATTACAAATGGTTCCCATTCCGTGTGAAGCCGTATCATGTTCGGTTCACTCACCGTCATGTGTCTGTTCAAAAATCTACCTTAGCCCCCTCCCCCACACACACCTGTGGAACGTTTCATGAATTCAGAAAATCGCCTTGATGTACTTCCAGTTTAATGTTTTATTTGATATTTTAACTTTTCATTGAAGTACTTAACTATATAATATTTTATGTTTGCTTTAGTGTAGTCATCATCCTCATCAATACACGCCTCCGCTAATGTGCCGCAATACAAAAAGATAAGATACGAAAAACGACAGTACAAAAATTCAGAAAATCAAGTAATGTAATGTTAAATATCATATTATTAATTTGCTACGAGACCGTGAGTGGAGGGGGAACCTAAGAGAGCCGATGGACAAAGAAACTCACAACACAGACGCCATTGGAGCCTGCTCCTAGTCATGTAAGCGAGTGTATCCAAACAAACGTGTTCATCGTCCTTCGGACCGCAACCCGGCAGTCGGGATGCACAAACCGACGCCAACTTCGAAGTGAGAGTTTTCAATCCTCTTGACCAAGTCATGGCTTAGCCTCCCCTTCTTCATTTCCATCCAGACTCCGGGCGCGCAAACAACGCACGTCGCGGGAGTCGGTGAGCTGGCATGCGCAACAAGTACCCCAGCCATCGGAGCCTGCTGCGTGATATAATGGTGCTGAGCGGATCACTCGCTCTAGAATTTAATTTTGTAACGTCTTCTTCCTCATTGCTCATATTGCTCTCTTGTTTTCTATGGACAACTTCATAAAGATTACGCCTCGACGGTGCAATCGATAAAGTATATGTAATAATATTAATGATAAGAATATGTGTATTTCTCATCAAGTGAGAAGCTGCATCCATATTTGGTATTAATCAAATACATCGGTTTACCAAGAGACTGGAAGTTATTGATTATACACGTACCTGCAGTCTGGTAGTGGCTTACGAGACTCCACAAATCAAGACTGGATAGCCGCACTGATGATGTTAGTCAGCTTGGCAACGGAACCTCTACAACAGAAACACCCATCTCGGAGAACAGGACAACTGTTAGTAGGCAGATTGACACATGTATTATGCTCCAAGTTTTCACCCATAGCACAGTTGCCTCTACTCAATCAATCGCGTCTCGGCGTATCGCAAAATCAGGTTACCTTATTCACCACATTCACATGAAAGCTATCAGGGTGCCGTATAAGCGGTTGCTGGAATAACAACACATATACAACCCACTATGTTCCTAGATTAATGCGATGGTGTAAATGTCAAAAATCCACCTCTTCGAGTGCATACAATTTATTTCGGAGAGAACGGAACTTGCTGAGACAAGAGACTCCCTGCAGATCAATGCTAAATAAGGTATGCACAAGCTGTTTGCGTGAGTGTTGCGGTACACATCCACAAGTCATGACATCACAGTTCCCTACGAACTAACATATATATATATATATATATATATATATATATATATATATATATATATATATCGTCAGCCTCGTACAACTAACTATATTGTACTCACCTATAGAATTGCAAAGCAATACCTGCAGGCGCTTAGTCGCCATGCAGCCATAAACTATGGGAAGAAGTCCAAATGAAAAAACGTGAACACAATGTAAAGTGACTGACGTGATACTTAAATACTAAATTAGCGCAAACCAGGTGTTGCGCACAACCACTTTCCAAGTGAATTCATGGTGCCGTGGGTTATGCCAATCGAACTGAACTCATAAAAAGCAAACATTTATACCTCAGCTGAGCTCCAGAGGAAGAGGACACCGTTATATCGTAATTCCATGGAAAGAGAACGTTGGGATTAGCAACTGTTCCCCTGTCCGGCATGAGTGGATAACGAAGAAGTGCTACACAGCGTAGCTTAATCGGTCGTTGAAATAATCAAACAAGCGTTTACGCTCTTTTTCGGCCTAGTCTCATCTAGCTAAAGCGAGCCTCACGAACATTAGTGCTAGTAGGGAGTTAGGTGCGATGACGGTCGGAACCTCAGATTTGACCGGTGCTCTAATTTAAGTGGCCGTAGTTCGATTTGTTACACATGTGGGAAGACGGCTATTCCCAAAAATGCTCCAACTAACGAACATGAGTGGAGTGAAGGTGAAGAATATTGTGACCTGACCTGAAATTCCATGATGGTCCGTAGTTGACTAACGCTTCTGCTACTTTCATTTGCTAGATCTGCCGGACTTCTGCCACCTCGCTGACTTCGTTTGTCTCGCGTCCCAAGGTGAATTATCAAAGACAAGAAGATGTCATGAGTACGCCGTTACGCAGTATCCAGGCTCCGCTGCCGCGCAACCACTGTCGCACGTGGGCTAAGGATATTGTGAAGGTCGCCCTGCCCATACACAGGCTCGAACACGCGCCCTCAGATTACAAGATAAGCTCGCTGCCTTTAGCCAACGGGCCGGCATGAATTATCGTTCAGAAACACAACAGGGCCAGCGACCCCATGGGTATGTAGGTCGTAGGACCACGGTGGCTGGGGATGCCGCAACGAAGAATGTCGATACGGGTAAGTGGGACATTCATTCATTCCTTATACACGTTAGCTAGTGGGGAAACACCTCCGCTATTGTGCCACAAGTGGGACATGGTGCGCAGGACATCCTAGTGGGATTGTCTAACCATGAGACAGACGTTTACCGATCATCGGTCGAGAGAGTCATTTACCACGTCCCCTGGGGAAAGTTAAGAAGCATCAGCAGCGAATTAGGATCTGGTCACATTCGAGGCACGTGCTCAAACACGAGCGCCGGTCTGGAATGAAACCAAGCGGTCTGAAGGCTACAACGATGTGATTTATTTTGATCCATCGCTGACCAGTGGTCCGGGGGCCATCAAGCAGCCAATGTTTGGCGCACAGCTGCAACAAATGCTCACCAGTTGTTACGCCTGAAAATACTCACATGTACATATCTCAATTCAGATTATGAGGATCTCAGTTGGCCGGCTTGCACAAACGTATAGCTGGCAATTGGAACTGTGTCTGAACTGCTAGCACTACGTGGCAGTACTTATCTTTGACAAAATCCGGGCTGTATTCGGTTGCAACGATTGCAGAGCAGCTGCATGCACTAACCTCAGTCTGTGTAGTTGACCAGGCACACGCGCGAGATTGTAACCGGCGAACTGTAATGGTGTCGATTTTGATGGATTCACCTTAGTTGATCATGGATCTGGAGAAGTGCAAGGCGCAAGGGTGAACGAAGCATCAACAGGGATGCGTTACTTTTCTTATGCACCATGCTGTACGCAATATATTACAATTTACTTGAAAGAAAGCAACCATTGAAGCAGGACCAGGTTGTAGATTTGTGAGAGGATTGCCGTTGTGGATGAGCTCGAATACTGTCGTATGCCTAAGGCTATGCAGACTGCCGATCGGATTTCTTGGTGCTAATTTTCTTTACGAAGATTAGCCAAGGTCTGCAGGAATAACTATTATTTCAGCTCCAACTGCAAACGTGAAGTTCAGTGGGCTTTCAAGCTAAAGTCTAGTTGCAGTGAATTCTACCCGCATCTGTTTTGGTATGTGCCCTAAGAGCAAGATATTCGAGTAAAAGACTGACGGCACTACTTTCGCTAATGCTCAGTTGAAGGAAACAATCAAAGATGACCAGAGCCCGAAAGCAATACATCACGTCACCTCATTCCGGTGCGTATGCTTACATGGCTGCAATAGGGGCCGGTGTCACAGTGAACTAATCTGTAGACTGGTGTGGGAGCGTCTCACATTCGAATCCACATGGAATGACAGAAGGATGGTGATGCTAAAGAGGTAAATAGAGGAGAGGAGAATGTTACAAACGCAGATCAGTCAAATGTGCAAGCCAGTATCGACCTGAAGATCACTGTTAGCCATGATTACGAAGGGATGTAATTTTATCTTAGGCAAGCGTTTATGATATAATTGTCTACGGTCATGGAACCTGGATCTGAAGAATGACCTGATGTTTGCACAGGAAGATTCAAGAGTCCGGACCTTCCAGGTTACCCATAACTATAATATCAGCAGATCTTTATACCCAATCTACGAGGTTTGCCAACCCTGGAACTCTCTCCCAAACTTCGTTGTTTCCTCCCCACATTGGATATTTGCAAAAAAAACGACTGGATCTTGCCCTTGGCCCCCATCACTACGTTGCCT
Organism: Dicrocoelium dendriticum; assembly: GCA_944474145.2. Lineage (NCBI taxonomy): Eukaryota > Metazoa > Platyhelminthes > Trematoda > Plagiorchiida > Dicrocoeliidae > Dicrocoelium > Dicrocoelium dendriticum. Next base: position 86,359,347 of record OX104064.1, read on the forward strand.
AAACTGTGCTACTATGGAATCGAGTGAACAGTATAGCCATCTGAAATACCGGCAGAATTATTTTTCTCTTCGGGTTTGCCAACTTTGGAACTCTACCACATTTAGTCGTTTCCTCCCCCACCAAGGATATTCTAAAAAACAGATTGGATCTTGCCCCTTGGCCCCCATCACCTCGTCGCCTAAACTGTGCTACTTCGGAATACATTAATTATCCATTCAAGCCGGATTAATATATCACCTAAACCTGAGGAGTCGGTACAGAAGTGTTTTCTTGTTTTTACTTCTCCCACGGAGCATATCAACTATAACTGCCCCATGTTGCTTCGTCGTTCGCATTCAATTCCCACTTAAACTACTATTATTCAGCAGCGTATCTGCTGGATAAACGCTCAAACAGACAACTAACCTACCTTTTGATAATTGTAGTTTTACCCCCATTATCCTGCGGGAGTTGTCAAGCAACTGCTTTTTTTACCCGGCATAAGTCATTGTTCATTGTTGTAATCGACAGTGTAGTGATTGTGTGACACTCACTGAGACGCTGACTCTATAACGTTTCAAGTAGGTTCGTGCCTGTCTGTGACATCAACTCGAGGATACTGAGTACCGAATGGACGTTGACAGAACCCGCTATCAAGGCCTACAAGTGACGACTTAAATAAACAGGTCTTCGAGCTGATACATTTGTGCGTGCGGAAAACATGGTGGCTTGGTAGCGAACAAAGAAGCACCAAATCTGGCTAACCGCAGTGGGCTATTCCAAGGTGACACTATCGTGGCTAATCTCAATGTTCCGAAGATAATGAAGTTACCTAACTACCAAACTAGGGCGTATAGACCTCTATCCCGTCTAGTGGAACACAATGGAAGCGGTATCTGCAAATATCCAAGTGATCCCAAATCGAGGCAGTAACAGCTAAACAATTTGCATTCAAGTAATCAATAGGGATAAAGGGAGCTTGAGAAAGGCAAAAGGTGAGGCAAAAATTGCTGTAAAAAGGTGTGAATTAACGCCGATGGACCGACCTTATCGGGGTATTTTGAAGAGAATGTCACATCTTTCGGTGGTCCGGTTGAGATGCGAGACATAGCGCTCTGAATCCAGCCGAAAAGTTTCGGAGAACCAAAATCTGAACCGACCTGAAGGAAGTCAACAGGGAACTATTTGTCAAACGGAAAACGGATACTGTTTACCAAAGGAGAAGCATGGATCGTGTTTGTGGTAGGCCTGAAAAAATGCAGCCAATAAGTAACCGAATAAGTGGATAAAATAGTGAGCTAGGATACACTTGGAAATTCTACACATTATGTTGTTTACAGTACAGTTTTTGCTTCGAAATGTCGTGGCAAAAGTGAGTGAAGTCGGTCAACGAACCAGCCGTTAGATAGTGTAGTGCAGATAAACAACTGTAATCCATGGACAGAAGTGCCGTGGATCTAGTTCCACTATTTCATATCACCATGGGAACACCGATCAAAAAGGTTAGAAATATAAGCAGAAAAATAGCATAGCTCTACAGGAGTGTGATGAGATCCAGCTATTCGGGGGGGGGGGGGGAGAAATGAAGAGGAGTGCTCCTGACCTCACCACTGCGCACATCCCAGCAGCCAACAATGTGGTCGTTCTCCGAGGCAAACACACAGAAAACGGCGCGAATCGAACTAGCTCAGTTCCCAGATAGGGTTCTTCATGCGGATTAAGAGCGATACATCCACAAATAGTCGTCTGGCAAGCGTGTCCAAGGAATGGAAAAGCTAGTGGGATATTTACGAGTTCAGCAGGTAGTCAAACGGGTAACTAGAGACTCAAAATAACGGATCTCAAAATTATTTATTCCGTGTTTATACGAGGTGCGAACAACACTTTGAAGGTGCCCATGTTAAAGCATAACCAGCCTCTCATTGTATTTAATGTGCAGTGACTACGTAGCCAAATCATACTGTGACATATGCCGCCATAATCAATCGGCCAGTACCAAGTCGTGGGTTTGGTAAGACTAAGTGGTCTATGGCGTTAGGTTCAGCAAATGGTAATGCGACCGCCGGGGGTAATACAGCTGCAGAGACAACTAAACCGACCGATCATTTCGAGTAATAATTCAGCGATGGGTAAAAATGCTGCTGTGTCCATCGAGTCTACTAAGGACGCTTTGCACTTCAAGTAAATGGTGAGAACTGCGGGGCCGTAACAGGCTTATATCGCCAGACCCGGACACAAAAAGAACTGCTTCGTCCGCGTACTCCAATTTTGACAACAAAAAAGATCCACTTCTTGTAAGATGATCAAGCGAATGTATTCACTGTCGTTCTGACCAAAGCTGAGTGGAATTGGAGACACAAGGAAGATTTAATGAGGTTGGACTGCCGCTTTGAACTCAAACGATAGTGACGCGTGGATTTTTGAGCAACCCATGGAGTTGCAGTACAGAGTGTTTATGACAATCTCCGAACACAAGGCATCGATAAACTGAATCAGAAGAAACTTTCAAGATCAAAAGACTATTATGATAGTCCAAGTGTTCAGTGAGCAGTCAAATCTTGGGGAATGATCTGAAATATTTCCATACAAGTCATTTTTACGCTGTACACGAATATGAATGGACACTTAATATATCGCTTTTTCGACTATCGCCGCGCCTTAAATGGTCAGCTTGGGATTATCGACGTGTGCAATCGGAGTCTGCTCGGGATCATTGATGCGAGTAATCCATGGCCAGCTTAGGGTCATTGATATCCACTCATCCTATATGCCAGTCGTCATCAGGATAAGCATTAGAGCTACGCGCCTTGTTAACACTCAATTTCTCCACGACTTTCACAAGACACCCACAGATTTTTAAAAAAGGGATGTGATATCTGATAAACACGAGTGTGAAGACACTTTATTTTTTGTATTAACTAGTGCGGTGGTGAATTCCCAAGCTAATCAATAATGCATTGCGAGTCTTTTTGTAGCAATGGTAAAGGGGTCAGCGGCTCATGCCTGATCCTATTTGCTGCAGAGACAGCAACCCCAAAGATTCAGGCGGATTCAAGTGACCAAAGTAAAAAGTTTGGCACGATGGACAGACTGAAATGTTACCCAGAGTATTCTGTCTGTTGTGCAAGCCGATGCGAATGAGTGAACAAATGGTGGATCCATCTAAATTATTGTCTCATTAAGTCATACGGGCCCCAAAACAGTGCTTCGAATGAGCTGGAACAGTCATCAACGACATGACTATTCTAGCTCGTGGTGTCTCTATGTCCACCAAGTAACTCAGTCAATCCGACGGCATCCTAGGACGTACCACCCGAACCAATCTCCGTGCTCAGACTGAACCAATCGAGGCATTAAATATCAAATAATTATTCAGACGCCATAAACTGTGTTGATCGCAGAATTACAATGGAAGACTGAATGCAGGGTGACCACTGAATTCGATTGCTCCGCGTCAAATGCATGCTAAACGCATGAGACTATTGTAGCCGGGTTCCCCATGGCATACAGCCACTTCGAGATATCCTCCAGCAAAGCACGATCAGGATAAACAACTAGACATGAAATAAGCGGTTATGGTTGGTGCATGGGACAAGATCGATGTGGTTCAGCACAGTAGTTCAGTCAAATGGTGAAACAGAAAGATCAGACTTTCCTTTGCCTAGAGCCGATTGCCACACGCAATGGTCCAGTCGCAAACGACTGACGCATCGTAAACCGAGATGATCAACAGAAAGCAGAAATCCAATATCCGCAGCACGTGGTGAACACCATCCATGGTCCCAGTGATCGATTTGGCCAAGGTTCCATTCAATGCGAGTCACGGCCCACAGAGATAGCGTATCACAATCCAATCACATAACGATTATTTCAAAATGACCCTTCAATCAGTCATTAATCGTTGTACCCGTTGCCCGTCATTACCCGGTGGCTAAAGGGGTAGGGGTCGCAACTGACATTCCGATGGTCCCGAGTTCGAGACCTGCTATCTCTCTACGCGTAGTGGCGTGCAGTGCTTAACATATTCGGTCACGTCACAATGATGGTGGGCTGTACTACCACGCGGTCCTACGATATTGTTGGCAAAAGAACGTTGGGTTGCTGGACTGAGTCTTAAGATCAACTTCTATAACCAAGTCCAAGCTGAGATTCCAGCTTCGTTTGTTCCCACGAAGTAGTCGTCAGCATACATATAAATCCTAAAGATTAGGTTAAATAAAGTACGTATTTTGCGATTTCAATCCGGGAAATCACAACGATTAGGGTTGGAATAACAGCCCTGGCTGACAAGTGCAGCTGATTACGATACAAATTGTGGAGTGTTGCGTTACGAACGAGCAACACTCATCCGCTTCGGTCCCAGTAGTCAAAGAGGTGACCGAGATTCACTCCAGCGTGCATTGCGGCTCACTTTGAGGTTGTGCAGTTGCAATCCATTCTCACACAACAAGTGCTTCAAAGTGACCCCTGATGAATCAAGCGTTCTCTTTAACTCTTCAATTAAAGTGGGACCACGTAACGTTAACACTAGGAAAACCGAGTTAGAGAACAAAAACCGCAATTTTGTCACCGCGGAGAGTGTGGAACGTTGGTGGATGAAAATAGCAAGTAATTAGATGGAGGTTACAAGCAATAGAACAAGCAGAGAGATAACTTGGAGGTATCAAGAACTAATTATATAGCAAGTCGCTTCAAGCAGATTCGGCACATGGGTTTGCTGTAATGCCGTTTGCAAATCAGCAAATGTCTTCACGCAAAAAGGCGCATTACCACGAGCAGAGTTGGGTTAATGGTGTAAAGGTAAACATAGACTTTGTTAACTCGTCAGATAACAGTGAACAGGGGAATGCTCGCAACGAATCATGCAACAGCCGCGGTAAACATTGAACTTCTGAATTAACTCACTTTGGCGTAATCTTCTTCAGTGAACTGTAAAAGGCTTCCAATGACGCGAACACCATTCTGTCGGTGACTAGGAGGCAGCTGAAGATAACTGATGATGAGGTTCTTCACTAGAACCCTGCGTATCGCAAAACAAAATGGTCAGACCTGAAGCAATGTGACTAAGGAGCAGTTGAAAGATCTACCAAGACAGTTGTATACATCATAAGAAGCAAGTGCCCAGGAAGATAACGGAAGTCGAGAGACAAACAGAAAAATTGAAAAAGAAACCACTACGGACAAACGCGCATGCAACGAACAAGGAAGGTTCACAAACTTGTCGATTTTCGAGTCAACGTCAACTGCCATTTGTGCCAACCGAGAACGCAACGCGCCAATTTGATCATTCTTCTGTGCAACTGAAATGCAGGAAATGAAGCTGTCACTAAGTACCCATACAAGTAGGCGAGTTAATCAACCAGAATGCGTGAATGCTGACAGGTAGTCAGAAATGTACAGTTGAGACAACACCCCTCGATAAATACACGAGGGAACCAGGTGCAGCCATTATAAGTAAAAAGCAATCATGGTCGAATGAAATGCAAGAAAAGTGTGGAAACAAAACAGATGGAAAACGTCTAAAGGATCATTTTCGTGTTTCAGAGTAACGGCTGTGTACTTAGATAACGACGCATAAAGTCGGGTTGTTGGCCACATGAACAAGGGTCTTAGAGCCATAGTGATCAAGGCGTCAGCCTTTAACTACTACGCCCCGAGTTCCACCCCAGCTCAGGCTATCTCTATCAGATGAGTCCAAAAGAGGACGAAACCGGTTCTGGGGTGTCCGTTTTGGGAGGAGCAACACTGTTTCACCTGCAACAACCGTCTCTCCCCGAACAATCGTCGTGTATAGTACTGAGCAAACAACAACCAGTGTCTCCATCCAGAATATCAAGCTGTGACAAATGAGGTACTCCGAAACTGCTGAAAGAGCAGCACTCTGTCAGCTAAATAACATTGAGAAAAATAAGTCGCCAGTCATGGTGGTTACGGTGCGCATCGGTACCACGTGAGACAACGAAACACAGATTACAAGACAGTAGATCAGAAGCAACATGGAATTAATAATAAGATCGGAAAGAGAGATGCACACTTTGCAGGCTTGCCTTGATTTTGGATACAAGCCAACTCTGACGCTCGCAGCTCAATTTGCGCACTCAGTTGACGCACTTCCTCGGTCAGTTTATCGCGATCCCTCACACCAGCAGCAAGATGGTCTGCTTCACGACGGGCGGCTGCTTCGCGTTGACACGCCCGCTCAAGTTCAGAACGAAGGTGCTTCATTTCAACTGCGAGTACCGCCTGTTGATCTTTAAGGGTGGATAAAGTTACGAAGATAAGTCAAATAACCAGCAGTAAATACTTTAGCACTAATGATGCTAACACGATTGCAGACGGAACGTCGTCATCAAAAGCTAGTGTAGAATGAGATATTTAAATCAATCAACAGCGTTGCAACAAACTACCACTCGAGACACTTTGGATGCTGCTTTAAAAACTGTTACAAAAGAGACCTGCTCCGATCTGCCTACATTCAATCTGCAAAATAACTCAACCAAAGGTCAGAACAAGAAGGCGCCCCAATTTCCTTCCAGTCACATATAACTATCTGTGTAATAAAAACTGCCACTCACGTGTCATGTGGCAACACTAACACGTGCGCAAGCTACGGTGACCTGAATACAGTAATGAATATATTCACATTCACTCGATGAACTATTCCAAGAGGGGCTCAAGAACGTCTAGACATCCACGTTTACAAACTTGGGTTTCGCCTCAGCCATCCACCAACATGAATCGCGTGTCCCAATATTGCACACATGCATATCGCCCATGCAAGAGCATGATTACTTTGTGCGGCGACAGTTTCTCGGATCATGACAAATACACATATTGGTATTGTTATGTTAATATTATAACAGCGAACGCTGGTTGACGCAAGACGACTTCACATACAACCTCGTAACTTAAAAGATCCCATCTACTGAGTTCAAAGTGCCGCAGAGGCAGAACGCAGCTGAGCTATTGGACATCACTGAGGCAGTCTAAAAGAGAGCAACGGCGGCTAAGAGAGGAATAGATGTACTTTGAATGTCCAGATCACCAAATCCCTCTCACAGCCTAAAGGAAGACACTTTTCATGCTTGACTGGGTAGTACCGTGTAGATTAGCCCGCTTCGCCGGCTGCTTCAGGAGGTTCCGCTGAGTTAAACCTTATGTTGAGGTTAATGTTGAACTTATTATGATACTTCGTCGCGGTCATTATCATCACTATACACAACAAATAGAGGTTGAAAACAGCTCGGCTATTGTGCCGCAATATATTAGAAAATGGATACACATAAAAATGCAACAAAAGCACGCTAGTTGAGCCACCAGTAGCAGATCGGCACCGTTATGGAGTAGCAGCCGGTTACAGTGCTGCAAAAAAGAATAATTTTATGCCTAGGAAATGAGATCGTAGTTCGAAAGGGAGGCTAAGCGGGAGGGACAAAAGAACTCAGAACACGAAAGCCACTGAGATCGGGTCTCGCTCATGTCAAAAACTGTATCCAGCAGTCCGGAGACACTAAATGACGTCAAGTTCGAAGTGACGGCCTTCATTCATCTTCACCAAGTCATCGGTTGACCTCCATACCTCTTCAATCCACACCCGCGGTGCGCAAACAACGCACATCACGGAAATCGGTGTGCTGACATACGCAACACGTGGCACAGCTATCGGAGCCTGGTGCGTAACATAAAGGTGCTGAGCGCTCATGGTTCACGCGGTGTTTCCACCAGATATGATCCAAACTGCTAAGCCAGCGGCGGTGGAACGTAACTTGTCTCTTTATGTTTGCCGATCTACCGTACAGCTGCACTATAAACAATACCCTTCAGGTAGAAAGGGGTGTGTGGGTGACATAGGTAGAGAAGGTAGGAAACGTCCCCTCGAGATTTCCTATACAATTCATGACCTTGTCTTCGATTTCATTAGTGCTGAGACAACTACCTATGTAGTTGGATTTCTGAAGTACTTCTACCCGATCCTCATCAGGTGTCAGCACAGGAGCCGGTCCCTTAGAGGGTGCAAAACAAAGTCCGAAACGGGTGATAGCCAGTGCTAATATGTCCAGTGCAGCTTGGCACGTTTGTGAGCTGTCACAAATAATGGCAATGTCGTCAGCATACTCCGGGTTAAAAAGTCGTTCACCTGGGAGCAACTCCAAACTTTCTATATCATGTCCAGTGAAGGCGATTTCTATGACTTCGTCAATAGCGAAGATGAAGAGGAAAGAAAACAACGGTCATCCCTGTCTTACACCGCTGGAGATATTGAAGGGTGGCGACACCTTGCTGCAAACCCTCACTCTGCCCGAGCTACGCACGTATAGCGCTCGGATAATGTTTACGTATTTCTCGGGCACACCTTTCCTTAACAGAAAGTCGCAAAGGGAACATCCATCAACCGAATCGAAGACACCTTTGATGTCGAGCAACACGACTACGGTCGGCTGCCAATATAAGTGACGGTGCCCCAACAACTGACGCAAGGTGAAGATGTGATCGATGCAGCCCAGACCTCAACGAAACCCGGCTTGCTCCTCACCAATCTGGCTTTCCCGAGTGCCAGTCAGTCTGTGAAGGACGACAGAAGCAAGCAATTTGGAGGCGATGGGGATCAAACTAGTTCCTCTATGGTTGTTGCATTCCGATCGTAAGCCTCCCTAAAAATTGGGACAATAAGGCAGCAGCTCTGGACAGACGGGAAAGCTTCCTGCACCCCACAGTTTCACTAATAAGTCGTGTAAATCATCAACAAAAGCAGGTCACCTGAATGTGAAGATGGCCGGATGAAGATCATCTGGTCCCACGATCTCGTTCAAGTTCAGCAGTCCGATCTCACATTCGGCTTCTGAGCGAGACAGCGGATCCGATTGCAAGACCCCAGTACTTCTTAAATTGACATCCTCCACTGATCACGAAGCCAGATATCACCTGTGTCTTTCTGGAGATTCAGAAGTAGCCTCAGCGGGTTTGGCTGGTGTAGTTATAGCACTAATTGGCAAGGCAGAGACGGCACTACTGGACTGGTTCTCAAGAAACAGCCGACTGTGTGCAGTTTGGCTTTGGGGTTCACGTAAAATCATCAAGCGCAGCGAATAGAGACACAATTTGTTTGTGATCTCCACATACGCTCCAAATGACTGCAGTAGTGGCTCTGTCAAGGACAACTTCTATCCGGAGCTACATCAGCTCTTGACTAATGCTAAAAAGTCAGATTTCGTTGTCTTTGCCGGGGATTTGAATGCACGGGTTGGCCGCCTGTTACCATACAAACGCCACCTTGGTGGATACTACGCGCTCGATGAGGACCGATCTGATAACGAAGAGGCTTCTCACATTGTGCGAAGACAACCATAAGTTTTGCCCGAGTACTAACTTCATGTGTACAAAGAAGCGTTCAGTAACGTTGCGTCCCCCTTCGCCAACACAACTGTGGTCTTAAATTGATCACATTGCAGTCAGATTCAGATGGCGTGGCATGTACTAGGCTGATGGTCCTTTTGGTCCACCTTCGTTGACTCAGATCATGCACTGGTCTGCGCGAAAATTTGCATGTGTTTTGTGGGGTCCCGAAAAACGAAGCACAGCAAGATGGATGTAAACAGCTTAACTGATTTCTCTGTCCAGGCGAGCTAGCAGTCTTCAATGACATACGAACTCAGTTGCAATCCACCGAAAGACTTAGAGCAACACTGGACCTGTATACACAAAGCGATGGCCATTTCCGGACAGCCAAGCTGCGGCCTAGCTCGACGCCACTTAGAGGCTTGGATCTCTGCTCGATCTCTGGAGCTGTTTGACCGCCGATGAGATATTTCGGCAGAATCAGATCGCAACGAGCGGCGCCGTTCTGCCAATCGGCTGCTCAAGCAAAGCCTACGCAGGGATCGCGAGGCATGGTGGTCTGCGTGTGCTTTAGAGATGCCGGCCGCTGCCCTCTCTGGCAACACTCGCATGCTTTTCCAACTCCTCAGGTTCACTCACACACACGCACACACACACTCACACTATACACGTTAGCTAGAGGTGGGAAACGCCTCAGCTACTGTGCCACAATACCTAAAAGAAAAGAAGGGAATAAGATGCTACATGTGCAGGCCAGCTGAGCTACCGGTAACGGATAGGTCTCGTTCCTGTAAGCTATCTGCCGGCTACTATGCACCAAAAAAGTAATTTCCTATGCAAAATTATAAAATGTTAAATAATGTGATCGTGGTTGGAGGAGGAGGCTAAGAGGGGTGGGGTGGGACGATGAAACTCACAGCACGAACGCCACTGAGGTCGGCTCCTAGCCATATCAACAAGTGTATCCAACCAAGCGTGTTCATCATCTTTCGGACTCCAACCAGGGAGCCGAGACGCTCCAACTGAGGTCAGCTTCGAAGTGAGGACCTTCATTCGACCAAGTCATCGCATGGCTACCTCTCCTCTTCCATTCACACACCCGGCGCGCAACCAACGCACGTCGCGGGAGTCGGTGGGCTAGCATGCGTAACACGTGGCCGAACCATCGGAGCCTGGTGCGTGAAATAACGGCGCTGAGCGGTTCATTTCCTTTTCTTGTGCTGTAAACAAGGGATCGAACACACTCGGTGTTCCCACCAGATGTGAGCTAAATTGCGAAGGCACCGATGATCGAACGTAACTAGCCTTTTTATGTCCGCTGATCTAAGGGACCAGGTTTCACAACCGTACAGTAGGGTCAAACGTACCGCTGCATTGTACATTCTACCCTTCAGGGTGGGAATTAAGTCGCGCCACCGCCATAATTGGCGAAGGCTAGCAAAAGCACTTAGAGCTTTTGCTATACGGTTCGTGATCTCGTCTTCCATCCCAGGGGCGCTGATACAACTTCCCAGGTAGTCGAATTTTTGAACGACTTCTAGCTGATCCTCACCAAGGGTTAGCGAAGGAGGCAGTCCAGACCAAGCTTAGAGGAACGTTTTGCACTTCTATGGTTCAAAGAAAAGCCTGAATTGACGGACAGCCAGTGCCAATCTGTCCAGTGCCGCCTGGCACGTCTGGGAGCTGTCACAGATGAGGGCAATATCATCAGCATACTCCAACTCAATAAGTCGTTCTCCTGGGAGTAGATCCACAGCTAAGTCGTGTCCTGTGAACGCAATTTGCATGACATCGTCAATAGCGAAGTTGAAGAGGAATGGTGACAGCGGGCATCCTTGTCTCACACCGCTGGAGATATTAAAGGGCGATGACAGCTTGCCGTATAATGCTCGGATAATATTTACATATTTCTTAGGTACACCTTTCCTGAGTAGAGTCCAAAAGTGCACGTCTATTCACGGAATCGAATGCACCTTTGATATCGAGGAACACGACAACGGTGGGCCGCCAATATATGTGACGGTGCTCCAACAACTGACGCAAAGTGAAGGTGTTGTCAATGCAGCCACGACCTCGACGAAACACGGCTTGCTCTACAAGAATATGGCTTCCACGAGTGGCAGTCAGTCTGTGAAGGATGACGGAGGCAAGTAATTTGGTGGCGATTGAGATCAGGCTGATTCCTCTATGTTGCCTTCCTTAAAATTGGGACTATGACAGAACGGCTCCAGTTGCTTGGGACAGCTTCCTACTCCCACAGTTTCACTAGTGACTCGTATAAATCATCCACAAGAGCAGGTCCCCCGAATTTGAAGAAAGCTGGAAGTAGACCATCTATTCCCGCGGCTTTATTTAACTTCAACAGTGCGATCTCACGTTCGAGTTCTGAACGGGAGGGTGGATCCAAAAGGACAACCCAGGGAGCGGGGCGGTCAGTGGCCGGTGAGAAAGCTAACAATTCCGACCGATTAAATTGCCTTTCAAAGTGGTCAGCCCAACGTTTCAAGCGTTTTGACAAGCTGTGGATGGGTTGTCCACTCTCGTCACAAATTGTTTCACTAACACCAGGTCTCCGGCTGCCCGATTCCCGTATCAGCCGGAATAACTTACGATGGTTCTCGAGGGCAGCGGCCATTTCCATCTCTGATGCACGATGAGACCACCAAGATTCGCGGTCTCTCTTCAGGCTAGCACGGAGTTTTGCCCGGAGCTCTTTGAAAGCTTCATTGTGTTCGCTTCCAGCCGGAATATGTCGGCGAGCACCTATAAGTTCCAGAGACTGCGTGAAGACACAATGTCCATGTTGGCTATTAGACTTACCACATGAGGATTTGCCTGCTGCTAGTAAGGACTTGTGAATATGAGACCAGTGAGCTACAACTGCATCCAGTGAGCGCTTACTCAACTCGCATGACAGCGTAGTTTGATAGGCATTCATAAAAGTTGGCTGCGCCAGTAGGCTGGTGTCAAGGCGCTCACAACATCGTTTTGGGTGCCCGCCAAAACGCATCCGCAGGTTAGCACATACAAGTGCATGGTCGGTGTCCACACATGTGCTCCAAGTCGAGCGACAGTTCTGAACGCAGCCTCTCCATCGGTAACTTATCGCAATGTGATCGATTTGCGTCCATAGCTGGTTCGAAGCTGTTGGGTGCCAAGTCACCATCTGGTGGGTGCTGTGTCGGAAATTAGTGCTCGCAAGAAATAAGCGAACATCTTCACACAAATGAAGTAACCGCTCACCGTTATCATTACTAGAGCCTACACCATGTTGGCCGCCCAGATGCAGTTCATCAGTGGACAACTTTCCAACTTGAGCATTCAGATCCCCGGCCAGCGCAACAGTGTCCGAGCTTCTTCTGTGGCGAAGGAGCTTGTTCAATTGGCGATAAAAGTCGTCTTTCATCGAATCATCGTTAGGGTTTGTGGGTGCATAGACAGCGATGACTAATAAACACCTGTTAGTCTCGCGCGACTTCGAAGCTTTGAACGAGCCAGCCAATCGGACCGCACACAACCGGCTACTGATTGGAATTCAGTCAACCAGAGCAGCTTCAGCCCGGGGGTTCAGGACAATGCCAACACCGGTTTGGCTGGTGCTCAAGGCTGTAATGAGAAAGTGCTACTGATGTCACCTGAAGGGGATCGAAAAGTGAGCACAGAGCTCGAGTCTTGCAGGCGGGTCTCTGATAAGCAGCAGATATTTATCGAGAGGGTTTCTAATGTTCGGGCAAGTGTTGCCTATTGACGGATCTGTAGCAATGAGCGTACATTGAGGCATGCCAATCTGAAGGACGATCGAGGGCTCTAAATGGAAGTCGATAAACTGGGCTTGGCCGTTTGGTTGGACATGGGCTTGTCGACAGGATAGGAATGACGCTCCGCATTCACATGTGAGTTGAAACTATAAGGTAAAAGCCGAGCAAAGTAAGGTGGTGGGGCCAAGAATTGGGGGATTGAAAACAGGGGGTATAAAAGTGAAGCTGGAACGGGACGGTAAGGGAGAAAAGGCGTAAGAGAGGGAATAAGAAGATGGGAACGCTTGAGCAGTAGCATCCAAACCCGTATCCACCCTGCTCGATGCAGCAGATAGGGCACTGTTGGTTATCATCTGCGGTGGTCAGAGCATCAAGAAACTGTTTGAAGAGAAATTCACTGCATTGCGTGGGCATGATACTGTCAGGTGGCCCAGGCCTAGACAGGATAACGATTAAAATTCTCAACCAAAGCCTTTGGTTCCAAAGCCTGACCGCAAGACAGCGGGTTTGGCGTTGGGATACAAGGATTCCGTTTTAAGGAATAAGAAGCCACCTAATTCCAACCCCCAACTAAGAGAACCAGGAGGTTGGGTTTGGTATGAGTGGCTCTGAAGGTGCAAAAAAGCACCACCCAGCATAGCTCAATGGATCGCTGACGCACAAACCATCGCAACACGGTAAGGTCCAGACTCATTGCGATGGCCTCAGGTCCATTGGTGTCAGTGAAGTTATTTGCGATGCAGATGAGTCTCCATTCGCCAACCAACAGAGGCGTATGGACCGCTGGGCCGAGCAGTTTCACTCGCAATTCAACTGGCATCCACCGTTCATCAGTACATGCAGTACAACTAGTTGTCCACCCCGGCTCGTCCTACTGAATCCTCTTAGCGAAGTGGAAGTCTGCCTCGAGATTCGACGCTTGGAGCGGTTCAAGGCTGCCGGCTCAGACGGACTTCCTCCGGAGCTGAACAGATACGGCGGAGTGGCGATCAATAACCAGATGACCTCGTTGTTCGCAATAATCTGGCATGAAGTGAAGGGCCTTCCTCTTGGGGCGAATCAGTTATTGTCCCGTGTTTCAAGAAAGGCACTCGCACTTTCTGTGTAAATCATCGCGGGATTAGTTTTATTTCCTTTGCCACTAAGCTAATGGCATTCATTCTGCTTCGTACACAATCCCCAATTAGTGAACCATACTACCGTAAAGAACAAGCTGGTTTCCGTCCCGGCCGCGGATGCGTGGATCAAACCTTCACGCTGCGCCGGCTCCTCGAACATCGCCGCATTTATCACAGGCCCACCATGATTCCATTTCTAGACATATGTACTACATTTGACTCAATTGATCGACCTGCTTTGTAGCGTTGCTTGCTAAAGAACGGGGTGCCAGAGAAGTATAAAGCGTGCACTTTACCTTCATACCTCCAGGAGAGTGAGGGTCTACGCAAGCTTTGCTCGCCATTCCCTGTCAATAGCGGCGTATAACAGGGCTGCCCTATGTCTCCATTCATCTTCAACTTCGCAATTGAAGATGTTCTGTCGAGTGTTCTAGGAGGTTTACAACATTTTAGCCCAGAGCTTCTACCGGGTGAGTGCGCGACCGACTTACATTATGCTGATGATATCGCCTTACTTGGTGACGATCCTCAGGCGATACAACTCATTCCGGATCGTTTGGCGATTGAAGCATCTAAGTATGGCGTGAGCTTCGCCCAATCGACGTGTAAAGTGCTGCTCCAGGATTGGCCTACACCTGCTCCCGTGCTCACTCTTGAAGATGCACAAGTTGAACAGGTAAACAGTTTCGTTGACCTGGGAGCTGTGTTTCTGCTGACAGCACTATCAACAGAGAAGTTTCTCTTCGTATCGCTAAAGCCCGATCAGCATTTGTCAATCTGAGGCACTTGTGGGGTTGAAGCGACGTCTCATTTTCGCTAAAGGGCCGTGTTTACAGCGCATCTGTTCGTTCAGTGTTGTTGTTGTTGTTGTATGGAAGCGAGTCCTGGCCAATTTGCGTGGAAGACATGTGTCGTCTTTATGCTTTTAACAACGGTTGCTCAAGGAAGATCGCACGTGTTTAGTGGCCACATCGAGTTCATAGTGATGACGTTCGACGTCGCATCTTAGGGGAATGCATTCCCTTTAAGAAAATGGTTGTGCTGCCCCAGCTGAGATGGCTCGATCACGTCCAACGCATGGAAGCTGAGCGTCTACCGCGTCGCGCTCTATTCCCTCGTCAAGGACCAGGCTGGAGACGACCGCGTGGTGGTCAGCCTTCCACTTGGCGGCAGCACGACGTCGCGTCTAGCCGCCGTTGGACCCGTACGTATTCCAGGATGGGGACCCAAGCATAAGGAGTGCCAATGGGTTAACACGCTTGAAGACAAGGTCCGCAACCGGTATCAATGGAAGCATTGTGTACGGAATTGTATTGATTCACATGTTTAATACTTCAAACGTTGAGAAGGACAAAAAAGGAGAAAAAACAGCGTGTGAAGAACAAACTAAAAATGTTTTCTTCTATTTTTATCAAAATGTTCCTTTTTTGCGGCACAGCAGCTGAATTGTGTTGTTCACCTTCAACTACTGTGCCACGACGATTAAAAAAAAAAAATGTGTCAGCTTATACGCCGTAACGGCGCTTCGCTGCCGCGCGACCACCGCCAGTCGCGCGCGGGCTGAGTATACCGCGAGGACGCCCACCCCTACGCGGATTCGAACCGGTGACCTTATGGTTGGAAAGCAAACGTGCCAACCACTCGGCCACCGGCCGATTAGGACGCGGTGATTCCGCCCCTATGCGCCAATCTCCATGGTTTTGTTGGCTCTATGTCTATTTACTAGGCTGTTGAGATTACTAATACTACATTACCCAAGGTACAGCCCAGGGAGCGGGGTGATCACTGGCCGGTGAGAAATCTAACAATCCCGTCCGATTAAATTGCCTATCAAAGCGCTCAGCCCAACAAGTTGACAAGTTGTGTATAGATTGTCCACTCTGGTCACGTTAAGTGCTGTCCATTTTCCGTAACGGATGGAGTAACTTACGATAGTTACCATGGGGTAGCGGCCACTTCCATTTCTGACGCACGATGAGACCACCAGGATTCGCGGTCTCTTTTCAGGCTAGCATGTAGTTTTGCTCTGAAGTCTTTGCGAGTCTCGTTGTGTTTGCTTCCAGCCGGAATGTGCCGGCGAGCATCCAAAAGTTCCAAAGATTATGTAGAGATCCAATGTCCATGTTAGCTGTCAGACATACCACAAGGTTTTCCCTGCTTCTAATAAGCTCTGATGTACATGCGACCAGTGACTTTCAACTATATTCAGTAACCGTCCAGGTGCAGCTCATCAGTGGACAATGTTCCAGCTTGAGCGTAGAGATCTCCCACCAGCACTAGTGTCCGTGCTTCTTCTGTGAAGGCGGAGTTCGTTCAGTTGGGGATAGAAGTCGTTCTTTACCGAGTCATCGCTACAGTTTGTAAGGCGCGTAGGTAGCAATGAAAAACAAACGCTTGTCGATCCCGCGCGGTATCGAAGCTTTAAACGAGCCAGTCAGTCGGACCGCACACATCCGGCTACTGATTGGGGTCCAATCAACCCGAGTAGCTTCAGCCCGCAGACTCGGGACAATACCAACACCGGCTTGGCCCGCACCCGAAGCCGCATCATCACCGGATAAGCGCAATGAGAAAGCAATACTAGGGCCACTTGAAGGGATCGCAAGGCGAACACAGAGCTCCAGTATTGCAGGCGGGTTTACGATAAGTAGTAGTATCGATAGAGAGGCTCTAATATTCGGGCAAGTGATGCCTGTTGGCCAGTTCGAAACAAAGTCCGTACGTTGTGGCATGATAATTTGAAGGACTATCGAGCGCTCCAAATAAAAGCCGATGAACTGGGCTTTATGGCTTGGTTAGACATGGGTTGTCGACAGGGCAGAGGTGACGCTCCGCGTTTGCATGTCAGTTGAAACTAGAAGACAGGCGACTATTAAAGCAAGGTGGGGGAGGGCCAAGAATTGGGGGTTGTAAACGGGGTATAAAAGTGAAGTTGGAACGGACGACAAGGATAAGAAAGCATAAAACGGGGAACAAGAAGATGGAAAGGTTTGAGGAGTAGCATCCGAACCCCTATTCACCTTGCGTTAAGCTATAGCGACCTAGACTAATGCTTGTTCAGCACTACACTATATCTGACGAAATCCGTCATCCTTCATTTGCTCAGTTCTGATAATCCTCTGCGTATTCTTTATTTATTTAAAGCGTATTTTCCATTTTTCGTTGTCTATCGGTTGCTAACTTCCAACCTACTAAAGATCACCCTTAAACTAGATCAGAATTAATGCATATGTTTTATTTCACTCTGTTCCATCAGTCTGCAACACGTTTATTGCACAGTTTGCGTGCTTATTTTGCTTGATATTCCCTTTCATATACCCGGTCTGGCCACACCTGATGTAAACGTTGACAAGATGCCTACCTGTCGAACAACTGCTACCTCGATTATACTGGTTCCAGGAGGCCGTTGGTCGTTCCTTGGGGAGACGGGGTGCACGGTGTGAGGATTCGCTCTAGAAGCGAATCGATTGCACACTGTCATCAAAGGTGAGGCGACCCGATCGAAACTGAATTAGAGTTCCCGCTGCCTGTGCGACTGGGAAACAGTGAGAGAGGGTGGAAGAGGAAATACGCGAGCAATACACGATGGGCGGTCGTTCATTATAGATACCCGGATCAAACCAGATTGTGGACTGTTTTTAGTAACTGAATAGGGTCCGGCACTCTTCAGAACGCCGCATCACTCTCCATCATACCCTGCCATTCGATACAGGAAGCGGCCTGTGACCGGTGTCGTCAACGGAACACTAGGATTCAGTCTCAATGTCGTGAAGGTGAAATGCCTACCATTTGTGCATGAGGATCACTCATCACGCGCGACCTCAATGTTGACATTGTCGGCTTTCACAACTGAGGTACATAAATTGGGTATGCAGGAAGTTGAACGCCGTTAAGCCCACCAAGCCATGCATTTGCCGCTAGATGCACAAAAGCATACAATGAAGCTAACGCAGAATACACGGGTATTGTTAACATGACAGGCGGTATCAACAAGTACATCCCGGAATGCACAGGAACACCTTCAGTGTGAGTGGCCCGTGCGTGAAGACGATCAATTTGTTCCATCTTGTTAACTAATTAACACAACTAATGCGAGAACTGTTGTGAAGAACACTTTTGGGCAGTATATTACCGTCGCTAGACCTAGTGACGATGAACAAAACATGATGCAAGAGGATGACTAACAGAAGGCAAGAAGCCCCACTAGAGTGGAGGGGGATAAATTTATTGTGATCCTGAACAGACGGTAGTCAAGAGCATGAGAAATTCTACTGGTGACAAAGGTGTCGAAATTCTGGCTTTTGGAATGTATGAACCAATCACTTCGCCAAAAACTGATGGTCTATCAGACAACTGTTCGGAGTCATTACCCTCACTTTCAAGAGTAATGAAATAAGTGCACCGACCAACTATACTTAGTTTCTCAAGTTCAAAACTCAACCGGCGAATAACTGGCTTATCACCCATCAACAACATAGCATGTTCAATACGCAGAGCACAGTGTGTGTGTGTGTGTGTGTGTGTGTGTGTGTGTGTGTGTGTGTGTGTGTGTGTAAAGAGTAAAACTCAGCAGAGTATATCAAAGAATGACTGTCACACCGCGGCCGCTATTAAACGTGATGAGGACGTTTGTAAAATCGAGATTAATCGCAATTTCTACTGGCGAGATTGCAGACAGAAAATTTTTGGGGTGGGTGCAATCTGTAGTAAGTTATGCACACCAAGTTCGAGGTAACTTAACGGAATCAGGTTTGATTTCTATGATGCCTAAGCATAATACGATTACTTTTGACACCGTTACATAACTGCACCGCGCTATCAACTTATGTCAGTGGATTAGAGTAGAAGAGTGATAGAGTAACTCATACGGTTACTGATAAACGTGTAACCGTGAGAATTCAGGGAGCTTTCTTCACCGAGGCCCACTCGCTAGCTACAAGCTGCAAGAGCTGTTCAAGTCAAGTTACAGTACACCTGGATGCAACACACTTTCCTTGTACTTAGCACTGTGATTCCCCTATGACCACAACAGAAGCATGTTGTTTTACGATACCTCATCCGTTTCCACAAGAATGGATCTCAACGTAGTGCGATGATTTGCGTGCCTCGGTGACTCACTGAGCTGCGCTGAACAGCACTTTACAACTGTATTCAGAGCCATTCACACCAGACAGGCCAATGGTTGGGGATCAGCGCAACTCTGCCTCAGCATCCTCCTTGTCATTCAAACGTAGCCGTGAAAGGCAACTTACGGATTATAAGCTCACTAATTAGAGCACGAGCACCATGCGTTATCTCCAACTGTGGGAGAGTATCACCCGATGTTCAATGGATTGCTGCCGACCGCCTCAAACCAGGAAACTCCTGGTCAAAGGAGTGCAAATCCTTTTAAGGTATTCATCCCATTAGTTCACAATCTATATAGCACAGCCTAGTAAGGAAAAGCACCAGACGCGTTTCGCCCTATTGGGGCTCGTCAGTGGTGCGCATGCTTTCGGTCCCCTACCAGGGGTCGAACACATGACCGCTAAAGGCAGATGCCAACTAGCCAGCAGTTTAAGCCACTGAGCCATGGGGGATAAATACCTTAAAAGATTACAACTAAAAATCCTGCTACTCACGAGTGCAAATCCGCCAACTCCTATCTGGGGTTGCCGAGGTCACAGATAGATAATGCACTACGGTCGAAATGCACACATGGATGGTTTTAGCTCTTCCAAGATCTCGAGTAATGGGCTTCAAGTAGCTCCCAAATGGACTCTCAAGTTTTACTCCTGAAATGGACGTGCTCTCCATTCCTAAGGTGGCATACTGTTGAGTCAAAAGCTATGGGGCACCTGGAACAAAATTTCTCTCATAATGGGGAACCGGAGAGTATTAACTGTCCGTATAAAACCGTCGCTAGTAACCATTCTCTTCCTTTTCCTATCTTGTTACTTTCTCATTTTTTTATGTATCCAGAGATTTATTCGTTGGATACTTCGTTCCAGAGCTGGAATTATCTACTAACATTGTAGCATTGAAGGTATATCCGTTTAATACCGTGTGGTTCACAGTAACTGCTTCATCCCAAACCCGTCTCCAGTTTAGATAGAGACGTTTACCGTAACAATTAATTAGGTAACCAAGTCTAAGATGCTATATCACAATATCAAAAAATGCTGGCAATGGGTTAATAAATGTTGCTAGCATAGGTTCCAGTAAATAGTCCTGTTCAACCGCTCATGTAGAGATGACATTTGACCATGATGCTGTCAAAATATATCCTTTGGTATCACCGTCTAACGAGGACATGTTCTGAGATGATTATGGGGCCATTGGTAGGAGAGAAAATAGTGACTGTAGAGGGAGTTCACATTGACTCACTTTGTTGAAAGCTTTCTAGGACGGATTGAAGATTTGCTAGATTGGACTCTAACGCGATTAGTTTCTGCTCTGACTTCTCCATCTCGGATTTTGCGGCATCTCGTTCCCTCTCTGCTTTACAGACACGATCCTCAGCGTTACGTCTAATGTGCTGCTCTTGCTGGAGACGCATCTCCATTTCCGCAAGCTTCTCGCGTAAAGTTACTTCCCTAGATTCAGCGTTCAAAGCCTCAGAAGTGTAAGATTCCTCTATCTGTACAATGCGAAAGAAGACGGAGCGCCCATAAGTTGAATGGTAATAAACCATAAACTATAAACCGAACTCGATGAACGTGCGAGGGAAGCAGAAAGTTTCGTTATCTTGATGGGTCATCGACTAGCGCAGTAGACACATGGTCGATCGTATGAGAACGGTACTAACAGAAGAGTAAAAAAAGCTCACGTGTTTAAAAAACAACAACACCATTAAAGTCGGAGAAACGTACCGATGGAATTCGGTCAATATATCTGTAGATACGAATATTTCAGTGACTAAGCAGAGCTCAATTATCAATGAAACCCAAAGTAGGCCTTAAACATCCATATGGGCGAGTTCTGAGCAACATCACATCGGCACTGAGGAGGTAATAAAAAGCAGCACCCAAAAAAAATAAAGTAGGCAGGTAGAACGTGAAAAGCGCATTTTCACCCAAACATATCGGCACGCATCATGTGTATCAACCCTACAGGGTCGACTGATAAAGATTTGGCATGACGGAACACCGATACGACGAGGTAGAAGAAAATAAAACTCGAACGTTCGACCGCGTATATTAAACGCATATTGTACCAGTAAGATCAGTGTATAGTGAGTGAGTGGGGTCGTTCAGAATACTGGATGCAAAGTTGAAACATACATTACCGAGGCGTTCTAATGATTCTTGGTGAGTTTAGGAGCAGTCTTCACAGATTTACCCACGGCACCGGGGGCCATATTACAGATATATCAGAATGCAGGCGCAATTATTAGGCATAAACTTCCAATCAACACTTTAGAAAAATAGTTGCAAGCAATGGTATCAAATGCAGTTTTTGCGTCAACCTAGGTCATGATACAAGCTTTGTAAGTACAGTGAATGTAAGGACGGAACTACGCTAAACCGAATTACGTCGTAGGAATTGTATAATAAATATTGATACTTCGAGCTATACACCTAGACTTTATGCAAGATCTTGGCAGAAAACGGTTGGGACAGAATTTGTAGCATAACCCTGTAACGATGATTCTAAAAAGTAGAAAAACGTACAAGACAGGGCTCACGACTAGGTCTGCGGGTGGAAACAGATAACTGTAAGACTAATGTTAACAGTAGACTGAGGAAAGCGTGACCTTGAGAAAAGTGAATGAATAGCAATATTCCATTGAGCACGTAGCGATCCAAAGCGCGAAAGGTGGAAAGAGATGCGAATAGGATCACAGAGCCATCAAGAGGGAATAATCCATCTGGTACAGGAAATCAAAGTTCTTTTGGACTTTACAATAATGATGCGGCATATAAATCATCTGCAGTACGTCGGACTGATGCGTCGCTGCCACGCAACGACCAACAGTTGCGCGTGAGCTAAGGATACTGCGCAAGTCGCCCGGTCCCCTACGCAGATTCACGGAACTCGGGTTGCAAGGCAGACGCTTCGTGCTTTCTGCCATCTGTCGGCATATATCAGGGAGGAGGCCAACCCTACTTCTGCTGACACGTTTATACCGAGAATTGGCCGGCAACCACAGCAAGATGTACTCTGGTTTGGAGACAATCGAGAGGAAATAAATGCCGAAATAAATTTGCATGACGCCCTTCAGTGCCTTTTGTGAACGGGATTGACATTTGACAATCACCAGGTGGTACTCTCCGCTCATGCCATATGGCGTCAACCAGAGTGGTCAATGCGAGCACCAATGAGTTGCCCTAGTTGTTAAACTACGAGGATGGAAGATTGTCAGGGCTAATTGCCTTCATAGGTTTCCGTAACAATACTTCGTATCTGAACTTGTCAAGGGGTTCGAGATGATGCATCAAAATCCGGGATGAAGTTATGTGGCCTTACTAACTATTCAGCCATACTGGGCCAGGAGAATTGTCCATCTAAGTGTTCAGTAGAGTTCAAGGCAGAGTGATAATTACTAAACGAAGTCTAAAGTGAAACACAGAAATTCCTTCCACTGTCATGTTTCAATACCAGTCAATTCGTTGTAGAGAAGAGCCAGATATAGGTCTAATTGCATCTATATATGCAAAGCAAATGAGGCAACGGAATTGCACATCGATATAAGTAGAAACCAATAAAGACGGCGAGAACACACGGAGCGCGCATGATTTTATAATAGGAATGAGATACGGGAGTACAAGTAGAAAATTTCACAGCAAAGATGAACATTTGACAAACCTCAATTAGATGAGACTGCAAGCGAGAGATCTCCGCAAGCAATTTGGCTTCTTCCACACTTGGATGAATCGGATGTGCAGAATCCACTACACCACCATCGATCGATGGAGTCAACGAAGCGGTGCCGTTCTCTGAGTAAGCTGGATCTCCTAAGAGTGTCTGGAACTTCAAAATTATTTAAAACTCAAATAAGGGAATGTGCCTGGATAGAATCTGTGATGTAACGGTGAACCATGCAAAAGTAAGCCAAAAGCTTGGAGTGCCGAACGACCTTGTATTCAATTGGCGCAGAGAAAAAAATATGTCCCCATGCACCGGATGACTGCTACTCGTGTTTAATTATTGGCAAACAGAGAACACTCTCAAGACACTTTGGTAAGTTAAGAAAATGTGTTTTACATGAGTATCGGACACTTGCAACTGAGTAAGTGCACAAATAAGAATCTCTCGAACGTTAAAAGTAAAAGCGTCTGTGATGAATCACATTCGTTAATGACCAAAAAAATGAGGGTAATAGGTTTGGTTATCAGTTGTGAATTATGAACAGCAGAGACCTACCGAAGGTGGAAACAAAAAGTAGCTCAAATGACGGCGTAAGCCCTACCAGATAACGGCGGATTAAGACTGGGTGAAAGCGATGAGGAGGAAACACGAGGGAAAGCCAAAAAAAGCCTGGAAGAAAACAAATGATCGATGCAAGCACCAAAGAAATAACTAGTATTTACTCAGTGTTGGTTTTCCTGAAGGTACAGCCCTGATGACCGAGCTTGCCGAGTTTCACTTAAAGGCAAATCTGTCTACCTTGAAATCGCGTGTCACAATCTAAACACACAGACTGCTTCAAACGAAAGTAATTATGGGTCAATAGCTGTTGTGTCGAACGTCGCACGCGCAGTTCGAGGTGTGCAAGTCAAAGTGTCAGATCGTAATCTTTACTCCCCCAGGTCCGACTACCAGCCCCGCTATCTCTGTCTGAAGTGTACTAGAAAGCGATAATATGATCGCGAAGCGCAACGTTTTGAGGGAGCAGCACCTATCGGCTTGTTCCGACGTTCTAAGAAACTAACGGGTCATGGGTGATGCAACAATCATAAGGGAAGTGTAAATGGTGGCAATGAAACGGAGCCTAAGGAGTTGAACAGTCACTCAGGATTGACGCGCGTCAGCGGTGGAAGCAGCAGCGACGAAGAAATACCGTGGTTATTAGTAGACAAGTGAATTAGAAACTGTCACTGGTTTAGACTGTAAACAATACGAACACCGTGAGCGCACCAGGTGTAGCGCAGAGCGAATGTAGATGGAGATATGGCGTGAAGTAGGGATGAATATTCGAAAACAAGTGTAAATGAGATAAAAACAAGGTACACACTGAGGAGTGAAAAAGTAGCCACCTGTGATGTGGTTAATTCTTTTCGAAATCTGGACACCTCTTGTTGCAGTGATTGATTGGCAGCTTTGCATGCTTGAAGCTCTGCACATGCCTGTTGGAGTTGGCTATGGTAGGCCTGACTCTCCGAGTGCTTCTCTTGAAGAGCACTGACCACGGAGGAGTACATCAATTCAATCTGTTCCGCTCTAGATTTTGAATGGGATGAAGTAGCAAGCAAACATTTCAACATGGACACAACGTCGTCGGAGTTGCACAAGACCCCATCATGGTGAACAAGTTCGTGATGGGCAGCAGTAATGACTTGCTCCAAGTCATCGTAGTGACCGCTTTCTTCCCTGGATCCCAACAATTTGGGTATCGGAGCAGCATCCACAGACTGTTCACATCCTGCAATATGTTCGCGCATCTTCCTGTTCTCCAGGGAAAGGCTTTCTATCTGTTCTTTTTGTGTGGTCATCGTCGAAAGAAGCTGACGCAGATCGTGTTCCGCTTGAGCACGGAAAACGATATGTTGGTTCAGCATTTCTTGCAAAGACGTTACTTCAGCGGACAGTTGAGTCAATCGCTCAGCATACTCCACAGCCGCATCGGGAGGATCCAAAAATCTAGGCTAAAATAAACAGTCAGACGGCAAACGTTGACACTGAGGCGCAATAAAATGATGAACATTAAATCCCATGAAGAACATGTGTGTTGTTTGTATCAAAAGTGGTAATTTAGAGTGTGCTTAGCCTTCACATGATCCATTAGGCCACGAACAAGTTACGACTGAAGGAGGAGGACATTAGTGCTTCTGGGTTTAGTGCGTGAACACACGAAATCTCGATGCCTAACTATGCAAGACACTCAAAAAATTAAGGAAAAGTATGGGCATATACTTAGAAAAATTGACGAAAAATACAACTTCTGTAAAAGACGAGACGAACCTAAACGCAAAAATAGCGTCGTGAATGAAATAAAAAACATGCTATAGGTGAAAGCGGCAGCAACAGTTGCATTCTAATGAGATAAGCAATGTATGTAAAAATGAAGATAAGCAGCGAATTCTGAGCATTCCCTTCAGATGACAAATCATATTTCAGGCAAAACGGTACGCACGCAAGCAACTAAATGTGGACTACATGGAACAATTCAATGAAAATACGGGTGCTACAGGGTGCTGTGGAATGACATTTCGAGCCACTATATAGTTTCGACAGTAGGACATGTAATCGGCATAAGTTAATTGAGTGTATATCATCAACACCATCAGCACTCGTCATTAAGTACCCCTATTTCACCGTTGTCCTTCAGATCTGGTTGTCAGGACAGAACACAAGTTCATCCGCTCCGACATATTGGGTTTACAATGAAGTGCAAAAGATGCGGACCCCACCGTACTCAAACCAAACTACAAAGCTAACCGCTTTGTATAACACGATCTTCCAGTTGTCCGAAGTTCAAGCAAAGCGAATCCATCAGAGGGTATCATAAGAAACCTTCAGGTTAGCGGCACCCGATACTTACCGACACTCTCAAACAATAAAGTTGTGGACATACTGTAAGAGCGGTGAAACGGCTTCCTCGTTTCAAAAAAGCTGACACGCAAATCAGAAATTCATCCACTAAATGACGAATGCAATAGAATAAGAGTGGATTCTTTGAGATGCATCGTAGGTTATTCCAACCGGCATTCGTTCATTCATTTCGCTCGTCAGTAACAGTTAAGATAATACGTTTTAATACTGATGAATCGCATACCGTGGGATCATGAATGGAGATAAGTGCAAGGCGCTTCGCTGACCCCGGTAAAAGGAATGTCATGAGGTAGGAACGATGACACATTCGTGAAATATATATGCACTCAATATGGTAATGAGCTCTGTTCACGAGCCTGATGGGTGTCACAAGCCAGCCATTGATTAAGAAATAATCTCCCGTGCTGTGTTCGCAACTTGACACGAAAGTTCTGAGCATTAATGCAATCAGCAATCATCACGATACACGCTTATACAACTCAAGGAAAAAGACAAGTGTTGCCGAGACTGCTGACGTCTCATGAAGCTTGAAACTGCCGCTTGATGGAGTGGAAGCAGAGTTAACGAAAAATTATCCTTCATGCTGAGTTTTCACTAAAATCAAAATACCAACTGCCACGAGAAGCGTGAATGATATATCACTGCGTAATTTCATAATGTTTCGTTCCCTGGATGTCGGATGACACAATGAGAAAGCTTCTATCAGAGAACTATTTTCCAGTATATATATATATATATATATATATATATATATATATATATATGTATGACTTGGCCGCATCCATATCCGGATTGGCCTGTCACTGCGATCTCCAGGGGGACAGGCACAGGAGATCTGCGCCTACAGCTTAATCTTTGGGTGGCTTGCACTGCACCACCCACAGTTCCAACCACATAAACCCATATCCAGTGTGAACCCGAAGGTATAAGACCGGGAGCCATGTGGATGGGAACCACGTTTCATCAACGGAGCCGGCCCACACTCTTTCACAGGCAAAAACACAAGCACGCTGTATTTGGGAATCAAGCGCACACAAGGCGGTGGCTGGACCGTGATCCGCTCTACACTGTGTGCATGGAACCACTATTCGAGCCTAACACGACCACCAGAGCCGTGCACCCTGTCCGCCCCTAGAGCCAGTATGGACGTAGTGGGTAATAGACAGATAGGCACCATGTCAACATGCACATCAAGCGCAGCCACACCGGGGATATCAGGCAACCCCAAATCACTTGAAACAACAATATAAAATGACAGATAGAATAATGCATACAGATATACGGACATAGTTCTTTATTAAATGAGCGTATGACATAAATTGGTTGCCAAATAATCCACTATATCTTCAAGGCGTCAGAAAATGTTTTGAGAAAATGTCACAAACGCGAAAATGTTATCAAAGTTAACTACAATTAACTTGAGCGACGTGTGCAAATAAATAGAAGATAGTTCAAGTAGGCAATAATGAGACAATAGAGCGAGACCACCACCTGAAATATAGACCCAACATGCAAGCAATCGGTTAGTAAATCAAATACAGCGTACGCTGCGCCGGTCCTGCCTACGTTCTGTGCAGAACCCGTCGTCGCTTTAATGGAGGCCCCGAGTGGTCTCGCCAATGGCTCACTAGGCCTTCCTGACTCAGGTAATCGCGGACCGCATGTGCCACAGCACTATGCACTCGATGTCGATGGAGTACAACCCATCGGCGCCTGTCGCTGCCGCACTTGCTGCCACTTCTCCGCATGCAGGAGCCCTTTCTCCTGCACCTTGGCAACCGCCTTCGTGATTTGATCGAGCCATGCACCCTGATCAACCGCCTTCGATTCCCATGATCTGCAATCAAGATTAGAACGTGAGAGGGTCACTTTGATCATGTCCTGGTAACGAAGCTTCGGTTTCACCACATGCCGCTTCCCAATACTCAGCTGACCATACAAGAATTGTTTCGGTATCCACATCGAACCCATACGGCTCACATGACCGAGCCACGACAGGCATCTCAGAAAAAGTATGCAATCCACTGCATACACTCCACTTCGGCACAACACTTCCGTGTCTGCGACTCTGTCGCCCCAATCGATGCGCAAAATACGTCGCAAACACTGCTGATGGAACCGCACGAGATATCGCACATCCCGCCGGTACATCGTCTACGTTTCACTGCCGGACAGCACCATGGATTTGTACACCTTCAGCTTCGTGCCAACAGTAAGCTGATGGTTGTTCCACACTCGGCACTCTAGCTTCCCGAATGCCGCCGCTGCCCTCGATACGCGGATACGCAGCTCAATATGTAGCTGCTGGTCAGTCGACATCACACTCCCAAGGTAGCAGAAGCGGGAGGTGGTTTCCAATACTACAGCACCAAGGCTGATTTGCGGCAATATTGAAGATTGCACCTCCGGTGAAGGCTGAAAGAGACAGACAGTTTTGCTTGTGTTGATGGTGAGCGCGAATGTGGCCGCTGTCGAAGCCAGAGCACTAGTCATGTGCTGCAACTCATCCGCATTGTGTAAAAACAACAGCAACATACGGATAGTTGTCTCACAGATTAGAGATCTCGCACCGAAACGACGGATGTTCAGCAACCCACCATCAATACGGTGCTCCACACGAACACTGTAAGCAAAAGCGGCATCAAAAGCACAAGACAACATTGCATGAAGATAGATATTAAACAGAGCAGGAGCTAAGACACAGCCTTGCTTCACAACAGAGACAACTGCAGTCATCCGAGGTCACTCCACTCAGCTGCAACCTCGCTCGCATACCACTGTAAATTAAACTTACAAACCTACGCGGGCAACCAAACTTACCCAACACCAGCCACAATGCCTCGCGGTTCACCGTATCAAATGCCGTGGTGAAATCAACGAAAAGCGAGTACAATGGCTGGTGTCGTTCTCTGCACTTCTCCTGTAACTGACGAGCCGCAAACACCATATCTATAGTGCTGCGACCCGAACAGAATCCACATTGCTCTTCCTCCACGTTAGGTTCCACAACCTGACTGACGAGGCAGTTGAGCAGGATTCGGGCAATCACCTTGCCCACACAACTCAGCAAGTTGATGCCACGATAATTCGTGCAACATTGCTTGCTTCCTTTACCCTTGTACAGTGGTAGCACAAAGGCATCCTTCAGCTCAGCAGGCACCTCCTCCTCAATCCATACGCGTTGTACCAAGTGATGCAGCGCAGTCAACAACGCGGGTCCGCCAGACTCGCCTTCACATCGTTCTGTTTCAGGCGATCCAAAGTAGGTCAGTCGACATCTGAATGGTTGTTCAAGAGACAGTCAAAGAGCTTCCGCCAAATCTGCATTATGTCTGTAGTCTGTGTGCAGATAGCACCTGAACTATCATCGGTTAACGTCCTCAGCGGCTCCAATCTCGGTCCATACACCGCCATCAGTGAGTCGAAGAATTCCTTGCGTTGGCGACGTTCGGCGTAACATTCCATCTGCTTCGCCTTCTCCGTCCACCATGAATTTTTAATGCGACGGAGCTCTCGGATCAATCGCCGTCGAAGTTTGCGAAACTGACTCCTCTTCCCCAAGTCACTGGGGTCTGCGACATGTGCAGCAAATGCTGCATTCTTCTCCGACACCAATGCGCCAATCGTCGCGTTGTTCTCATCAAACCAATCATGTCGCTTACAGTTTGCGCGCCCGATGGTCTCTTCGGCAGCAGCTCTCACCTGGTCGCGAATGTGGTGCCACAGGTCGCCCACTGTGGCCATGCAGTCCACATCACACAGTCGTGCAGTCATCGCCTTCTCCAGCTATACACATTTCGCCACAGTACCGAGGGAGAGAACGTTAAATTTACGCCGATTCACGGCGGGAGTGCAACACATTGATTTACGAAAATATATGTACCGTTTAGTCCAAATCAACTTGTGAACAGTGCCACACTCAGCTCCACGCAGTACACGTGTCATGCGCACTTCACGCATATCACGCTGACGTACGATGACGTAGTCGAGCAGGTGCGCGTAACCACTCCGTGGGTACGTGGGTAAGTTGCGTTATCACTCGTACTCAGTGCAAATCGAGTGTTCGTAATCGTCAGGCCGTGAGTGGCACACAGTGAGAGCAACCCGTTACCGTTCGCATTCGCTGAACCAATGCTGTGCGGACCGATAACATCTGTGCACACCGATTCATCACGCCCAACACGCGCGTTGAAATCACCCAGCAGAAACAGTCGGTCGCTCATCGGCACAGACCGTATCACGGAGGATAGCTGAGTGTAGAATTGATAACCCGTGCCATCAGGATAACACATTGTCGGACCGTACGTGCTTACAAGAGTAGCAAACTCACCTCTTCCGAGTCATAGGCGAACAGTCATCAGTCGCGAGCTGATGCCTGTTGCTTCACCCAACAGCTGGCGATGGAGTCGATCGGATAGGGCAAATCTGACCCCATGTTCACGTGGTGTTGAGGCGGCGTTGCTCACCCAGTAGAATGTGTATCCAGCACCTGCTTCATGCAAGTTACCTCGCACAGCGAGTCGAGTCTCAATGAGCGCCACAATATCAATGTAGTAGCGCGCAGTTCCATCGCAACAAATGCAGTGCGTCGCTCCGGGGGCTCACTCCAGTTCCGATCCATAAGTGTGCGCACGTTCCAGCACCCGATGTTGAGTGCTGTGCGCGTAGGCACACGATTGCATTGGTGGACAATCGCACGCGAGGTGGCTGATGTGACTCGGAGGTTTGCTTGAGGGACTCCACCCGGAGCCTTTGGCTCAATAGTCTGGCCCACAAGGCAGCGCGGAGCAGATCCAGTTCGGGAATGTGATGGCAGTGATATATTGTGATCTGTTTGGCGGCCGTCACACGCAGCCTTTGAGGTACTGGAACGATTCATATTTATTTTGAGACCGTAATAGAATAAGCACCTGCGACCACGGCCAGACGCAGGTGGGTTTGGGCGGGTAGTAGCAAACCGGAGGTGCCTCCCACCGTCAGAGACTGCTTGGCGCTCGTGCTCTACGAAAATCGAGCTGTGAGATTATAATCCGTAGACCTGTTGTCTCCCATGGCTAGGTTTTGCGAAAAGATGGTCATCGACCACTTCCTAACCTCCGAAAAGGATGGACTAAGATACTGGCAGAGCGCCCACACCTGACAGGAGAACGATTCGGGTCCTCAGAGATTATACGTACCATTAGACATTAAGTAATAGATGTTGAGGTTGAACATGATTGTTGCCACTAATGTCTGTTGCGCGTCATAACACTGAGAATCCGGGTCGCGGGGTCCGCAGCCTCGAAGGCGGACCGGTGCGACGGATGCCAAGCTTGAGGTTGTATTATTCATGTTCCTTCTCCCCGTCATTAGTTGTCCACCGCCGCAGTTTTTGCACCAGCTTCTGGGGAGCGCAAACAACGCTCGACGGGGAAGGCGATAGGGTGGCACATCCAATACGTGGCCGAGCCAACACTTGCGGTGTCGGAGGCGTGGGGTATTTGCTCCTAGCACTCGGTCTCGTACTTCTGTGTTGTTTAGGCGATGTCACCGTACGCGAGCAATCCTACGCGGACGACTGTCAAAAACTGACAGCCGTTTCGTGTCTTTTAAGCAAACAGGCGAAGTCTCACAGCAGTACAAGAGGACCATCATCATCATGATTACACACTTTAGTTACAGGTGGCAAACACATCAGCTACTGTGCCACAATACATAAAAAAGAAAAAAGCCTACAACAGGTGTACACTAGCTGAGATACCAGTAACGAACAGGCATGGTTCAGGAAAGATACCAGCCGGCTACATTGCAGCAAAAATTATTATTATGAAAAATTTACACTGTGCTAAGAAATGAGATCACGGTTAGAGGGTGAGAATAAGAGGGATGGGGAGGGACAAAGAAGCTCACAACAGTAACGTCACTGAGGTCGACTCCTAGCCAGGTCAGCAAATTTGTCCAGCCAAACGCGTTTATCAACTTTCGAACCACAACCAAAGAGCCGAGAAGCTCCAACCGTGGTCAACGTCGAAGTAAGGTCCTTCATTGCTCTCGACCAAGTCATCGCCTGGTCAACCCTCCTCTTCTCCCATCCACAGTGCGCAAACAACGCACTTCGCGGGAGTCGGTGGACTAGCATGTGCAAAACGTGACCCAACCATCGCAGATTGGTGCGTCAGATAACGGTAGTGAGCGGTTCATTTCCCTTCCCTGTGCCATAAACAAAGCGTCGAATACGCTCGTTGCTCACGCGGTGTTCCCACTAAATGTGAGCCAAACTGCGAATGCAGCGGTGGTCGAAAGTTACCAGCCTCCTGATGTCTGCTAGTCTAAGGAGTCAGGTTTCACAGCCGCAAAAAAGAGTTGAACGGACGGCTGCATTGTACACACTACTCTTCAGGGAGAGAGTGATGTCACGCTGGCGCCATAGGGGGCGGTTAGCAAAAGCATCTCGAGCTTTTGCTATACGGTTTGTAACCTCGTTTTCGATCCTTAAGGCGTTGATACAACTTCCCAGTAAGTTGAATTTCTGAACGACTTCCAGCTGATCCCCCCCCAGGGGTCAGCGCAGGAGGCAGTCACTGCCAATTCCGGAGGAAAGCATTGTACCTCCAGGGTGCAAATCATAGCCTGAATCATCTGACATTCAGTGTTAATCTGTCTAGTGCACCTTGGCACGTTTGTGAGCTGTCACAGATTAGGGCAATGTCATCAGCATACTCCGTCAAGAAGTCGCTCACCTAAATCTAGCCCGGTGAACGCAATCTCCATGACCTCGTCAATAGCGAAGCTGAATAGGAAAGGTGACAAAGGGCTTCTTTGTCACACACCACTGGAGATATTGAAGGGTGGCGACAGCTTGCCGTAAGCCCTCACTCTGCTCCAGCTACGCACGTATAGCGCTCGGATAATGTTTACATATTTCTCGGGCACACCTTTCCTTAACAGACAGTCACAAAGGGAACATCGATCAACCGAATCTCAGGCATCTTTGATGCCGAGGAACACGACAGCGCGGAGCCGCCAATATATGTGACGGTGCTCTAACAATTGACGCAAAGTGTAGATGTGTTCGATGCAGTCCCGACCTTGACGAAATCCGACTTGCTCCTCACCAATCTGGCTTTCCCGAGTGCCAGCCAGTCTGTGAAGGACGACAGAGGCAAGCAATTTGGTGATGATGGAGATTCGACTGATTCCTCTATGGTTGCCGCATTCCGATCGTGAGCTCCCCTTGAAGATCGGGACAATAACAGAGCAGCTTTGGTCGGGTGGGACAGTTTCCTGCCTCCCACAGTTTCAGTAATAAGTCGTGCAAATCGTCAACAAGTGGTCCGGAGGAAGA
Organism: Dicrocoelium dendriticum; assembly: GCA_944474145.2. Taxonomy (NCBI): domain Eukaryota; kingdom Metazoa; phylum Platyhelminthes; class Trematoda; order Plagiorchiida; family Dicrocoeliidae; genus Dicrocoelium; species Dicrocoelium dendriticum. Next base: position 86,392,557 of record OX104064.1, read on the forward strand.
TCATCTGGTCTCGCGATTTTATTCAACAGTCCAATATCAAGTTCGACTTCTGAGCGAGGGCAGATCCAAAGGGACAGTCCAGGGAGCAGGGCGATCAGTGGCCAGCGAGAAATCTGACAAGTGCTTTACAAAATGCTCAGCCCAACGATCCAAGCGTTTTGACAAGTTGTGTATAGGTTGTCTATTCTCGTCACGTTTAGTTTCACTAACAGCAGGTCCCATGAGGTCCATTTTCCGTATCTGAATAACATCCGATAGTTACCGAGGGCAGTGACAACTTCCCTCTCTAATGCACGATGAGACCGCCGGGATTCGCGGTCTCTTCAGGCTGGCTCTGAAGTCTTTGCGAGTCTCTTTGTGTTTGCTTTCAGTCGGAATGTGCCGGCGGGTATCGATAAGTTCCAGAGACTGCGAGGATAGCCCATGTCTATGTTGGCTGTTAGACTTACCACATGAGGATTTGCTTGCTGCTAGTAAGGTCTGGTGAACATGCGATCAACGACCTACAATTGCATTCACTGAGCGATTGCTTAACCCGAATGCCAGCGTAACTTTATACTAATTCAGAACATCTGGCCTCGCGATCATACATTCGGCAATGCATATGCAGGGAGAACATTAAATGCCCCAAAGTTCACATAATATAAAACGAAGTAAAAGAGTTCATAAGCTAAAACGACAAATGTACCTGACGGTGGTAGTAGCGTAGCACACCTTAAGAAAGTAAAAATGTACTTGGATTTAGAGTTATTGAGAGAGAATAAATCAGACAATAGCAGATTTTCGTGGAGCGCAAGAGCGAAGATTTCATAGGTCAGATAAGCGAATACGCTTAGAAATCAATGCCTAGGTGAGTATACCCTCCCCCCAAATTTGCCTAAGCATTTCAAACGAGTCGTGTTTAAAAGAATGATAAAAGAGTGGCAAATTTCGCATAAATGATATTTGTAAATAATGGATAACAGACAGGGTTTGCAGACAAAAATAACTGTGAAAACCTGAATGAAAATACTAGCCAAATGTACGAAATATGCATGCGGTTTCCTACCTTCAACAGTGCATATAGAACAGCATCCCATTCTTCAGGATCCCAATTCGTCTTACAAAAATCTTCATCTAACGATGCACACAACTGATGCGCTAGTTCGGTGATGCCTTTAGCTGACAAGCCAGCAATTTCCTCAGTGGTGCTGCCGCCTCGAGTATCTGAGTTTTTGTTTGGAACCTCAAGAGCTTCTGAGGCATTATCGGGGCTAATATGAAGTTTCTTCAACTGGTTATAAGCCGCAAGCTCGGAGGAAATTAGGAAATTCAACTGCGCTTCTGGGTCTGTAGGAGGCCAAGGGTGGACAATATCTGAGGGAGGCGTCCACCAAGAAGACAGTGGTCGGGACATCAAATGTCTCACTGCGAATACCAATGACCGCTGTAGTCGGGCGCTAGTCTCTTGAGTAGTCTCCAGGTCAAGGATATGTGCCTTACTGATTCGTTCATTCTCGCAAAGACGTTCCTTTAGCTCGTTTATTGTTTTCTTCAGATTAATCACAGAAGTTTTCGAAGCCTAACAAAAACAAAACAACAAATTGAAATCAAGTCTGCAAGAAACCAAACGCACAGCTATTGAGAAAACAAAAAAATCCCTGACATGTACATGACCTGAGCAGCACACCGGAATGAAGCCACAGGAAAAAACAAAAAATAGAACAGCAGAACACTTCGAAACGTATAACGCGAGACACTCATCGAGTCAATACTCTAACTGTGCTGTGAGGACATAAATGGATTCGGAGTAACAGATCGCAGAGGAAGATCATGCCCTCTGTGGCTAGCATAATAGACCACATGTGGAAAAAGTATGGCGGTTGCATCAATAGTGCATCCAAAGCAAATGAAATGTGATATACAGTAAAAAGGTGACACATCGTGTATGATGTCATCGAAACGCGTTCATGGTCAGCGCAGTATGTATCAGTATATATCATGTGTCACCTAGCGTGATGAAATAATAGAGTACAGTAATACCGTGCATGAAAAATATGTAAATGCTGGGCGCGTTCTTATGGCAAACTGTCGCCGCCCTTCATTATATCCAGCGCTGTGAGAAGGCTTCCCGCTGTCACATTTCCTTTTTAACTTCGTCATCGACGAAGTCATGGGAACTGCATTCATTAGACACAACTTGGAAGGTGTGGACTTGGAGTACGCCGATAAGATCGCCCACATCTCTGATAGCTAACGAAGGTGCCAAGCAGCAGTGAATACATTAGTGTTGGCTGTCAGTCGGTTCAGACTATGCTTTGGAACATCGAAATGAAAAGTCCTCCAACGAGGTTGACAAGGACCCATCTCTGTGCTAGCCCATGATAGGTATCAACCAGAAGTCGTTCAGAAATTCAAGTATCTAAGTAGCTATATTAGCGCCCATGGGATCGAAGATAAGATTATCAACCATATCATAATCAACAGCAATACATCATCCATTTGGATTGATGTTTCGATGCAGTACAACCACCATGACCTATTAAGCCATGATTCCGATGACACAATGTCTGTAGCACAGATGGTGTTTAATATATATAATATACGGAACGAAGAATAAGAAGAGGGGGAGAAAGGGGGCCAGCGTAAAACCTTGACGCCCTAAACAAACACACAGGGTCAAGACGCCTACACTTTGTCAACAACATACCATCACATACAGCTGGCTATCTTGCAAATATAAGGTGGCATCAGTGAGACAGCTTCCTTGCGGGTTTCACTGCCCTAGTCATTACCTCGCAGATAATCCGGCCCAAAATATACTTTAAATAGCCAGTCAGACTACGAGACTACAGCAGACACGCCACTAGTGTCGACTGCGAGCTAGGTCCTGTAAAGTATCGAGCCAAGCACAAGGCGAGTCAAGTGGACTCAAGCGCCACGCACCGACAGCGCCCAATTTAGTCATCAGTGACTTCATTTCTTGCTGCCAAATCAAGTCTTGTCCACCTCAAGCTTTGTGCTAGGATACACCGGGCAAACAAAACAAGGCCTCTTAGGTAAGTGGCACCCGGACATCCGTAGTACGTGCGCAAGCCAACGCAGCTTATTCAATGCTATCTGCTAATCTAAGATACTAGACTGATAATCACCCGACACCAACAATGCTTCGCAGAGTGATGAGCAAAGACTTGAAGACGCCCCATCCCACAAAGTGTAGGACGGCCCTCACCGTGGTATTCTAAACATGGCCTTTAAGACAGAGGGAAACAACATTCTGACACCAAAGATGTCGCAGATCCAGGAAGACAGTTTTGGATTTTGTAATACGTGGACTGATTTCAGTGCTTATGCGCTTATCGTTGCTGATGCAGCTGCCAAGGCAGGTGAAGTGAGCAACTGTCTCAAGTTCCTCAATATCAAGAATCAAGGAGTCTTCAAGCGGCTGGTGGTCGTGCAACAAGCCTTTGCACTTTGAATGCGTGAAGCGCATACCAAATAATGGGATCACTCATTCAGCGCTGACTGGGCCGCCCCAACATCGCTGAAAAGTAAGACAATATAGTCTGTATAATCAAGATCAAGTAGCTTTTCACCGTACCTTTTCGGTCCGTAGCCTAGAGGTAACGAGCTTGTCTCGTAATCTTGCGGCGCGGGTTCGAATCTGTATAGGGGTAGGTGTCCTCGCGGTATATTTAGTCCGCGTGCGACTGGTAGTGGTCGCATGGCAGCGAAGTGTCGTTATAGAGTACAGCTGACACATTAGTATTATTATTATTATTATCATTAGTAGTAGTAGTAGCAGTATTGGCTTTCCGCCAAGCAGCACACCAATATCTGCATCGTAAAGCTTCGAAAAGGAACACTCCATGATGGAGTCCACGTTGAAGTTGAACAAAGATGGGGAAATCGAACAACCATGAAGAATGCCACATGTCGGGAAGATATCGGGTACGTCACCATAAACCCTGACGCGGCCTGTGATGCTTGAATACAGGGAGTATAAAATGTTCACACATTTCATGGGAATCCGGGACAACAGCATGAAAATGTTTAAGCGCTGTGATTGCGTTTCGGACTTCGGCCTCCGACGGAGCCCCTAAACTAACTGGCGATGGCTCAGCTTGCACGACCTGAGTAGGAATAGGTCAGGAGCAGGAGGTCAACTGAACGGAATTCGAAAGTGCACCACCCAACGAGATATACGGCGCTACTTACTGTGAATTGGGGTACTCGTGCTGTTGCTGACTGTCTCATTGACGCCTAGTTTCCTGCGACCAGTGGTGCGGATCAGCTGAAAGAGTTTACGGTAATTGCGCACTGCTCCTGCCTCCCCCATTTCTTGAACCGTACTAGTGAACCAGGCTTCCTTGTCAGCACGCAGGCTCCGTTTCAGTTCGCGCCTAATAGTCCGTCTGGTCGCATTGTGCTCAGAGCCGACCAGGTTTCTTCTGGATTCCAACAGGTTCACCGACATCACGGATATCCAGTGACTGGTGCGGTGACGACTGATAGTGTCAAAAGCAGATGCTCCTGCGTCGTGCATGGCGGACGAGATCCTATTCCACTGAAGCTCAGTGTCATTAGTACAAGGGTGTAAAAGTTCGGTACGCAGTACGTCGTGATAGGCTTGCCTGACCGAGGGCTGAGACAATTCTTCAGTCGTGAATCGGGGGAGAGGCTTGATGCGCCTCCCGGTAAAGTTCATGGAGAAATGACAGCGTACCAAGGTATGGTCAGAGTCGACGCAGGAATTCCAGTACAGGCGACAATCCAGGATGGAACCACGCCACCTGTAACTTATGGCAATATGATTCACTTGGGTCCAACGCTGGCCAGCTACAGGAGGACGCCAAGTGGCACTTCGGCGTCCACTGTGTGTAATAGCAGCGCTATTAAAAAACAACTGGTGGTCCGCACACAGTTGCAGCAGACGCTCGCCGTTGTCAGACGTTTCAGAGTTAAGCCCATAATTACCACCCAACTGAGCTTCTGAAGAGCTCGGACGCTCTACTTGTGCGTTCATATCCCCTGCAAGAACTATGGTATCTGAATGGGCAACAATATGAAGCGGCATGTTCATTTCGCGACAGAAGATATCCCTGACCGCATCAGAACCACAGTCGGTGGAGGCATAAGCGGAAACCACCAACAACAAGCGTCTGGTAGTACTTCGTGAATCAAGCATAGTTGTTGTCCTCCAACAACCGCACACAAACGGCTGTTCACTAGAATCTGATTAACGAACGATGACTCAGCCTTGGAGCTTGATCAGTGGTTGCCGCAGTAGCATCTTCAGATGTGTATAATAAATAGGGTGAGGACAAGCCGAGCGCAATTAGTTCAACATGCATGTGATTACTGGCTGGAAGCAGCAAGTAGTCGTTTGTGTAGCTGCATCTAAAGTTACTCAGGGACAAAGATCCAGTACGTTGTGGTGTCGGCAAAGTGTTTGTCCAGGAATTTCTTAAATTCCGACGACTTCGCCCCAACTACGAGCTGCGGCAGGTCGTTCCATACATTCGCCAACCTGCGTTCGAAACAGAGTTGGTGAGCGACCCGCTTCAAATCCGATACGACAAGCTTGTACCGGTGTCCTCGTGGACTGCTTGGTGTGCGCAGATGAAGCAGCGGCTTCAACATAGGGCAATCTCCCAGATGTAATATCCGGTGCGTCACGATGAGATCAATCCGCATTCAACGATAAGCTAGGGTGTCCAGCCCTAGTTTCTTACACCGGTCTTCGTACGGCACACCTCGTAAGTTGGGAATCAGCCTGGTGGCTACATGCTGCACTCGCTCAATCTTTTCTACTTCGCCTCGGGTGATAGGACAATACGCGGCAGAGCCATACTCTAGCATTGGTCGTATTAATGAGACGAAGAAGCGTGACAATCTCTTCGGACCAAGTGCTGAAGCTGCGCCTGAGCGCCCAACGCATACGAAGGCTGTTTTGGTAAAGTCTATTCATGTTGTCCATGGACTTGATGTCGTAGCGTGATAGTACACCGAGATCTCGCACGACAGGCGCGAGAGGCAACGGTTGACCGGCCACCGTACAGGTTCGACTGTGCTCACACTTACCCAGCCTCATGAATTGCGACTTGACCGGGTTGATCCTCTGCAGACCAAGTGGAGAGACGGTCGAGGTCCTGTTGAAGCAGATCACAATCATTAGGTGTGCGGATTGCTCTCCATACGTTCAAGTCATCTGCGAACAACGCACAATGTGATTAGAGTAGATGGGGTACATCGTTTACATGGATCAGAAACAAAATAGGCCCCAGTACAATGCCTTGGGGCACTCCACTGCTCGATGGATAGCAGTCAGTTAGATGGTTGTCCACCTGGACTCTCCACATTCGATCAACAAGGAAATTCTTGATCCATCGATGCAGCGATCCACCAACAACGCACACCCTCATCCTGTCCAGGAGCACTGAATGATTTATCTTGTCAAAAGCCTTACTAAAGTCAATGTAAATGACGTCGACCGATTTGCCTTAAACAAGCGCTTGTAACCATTCGTGCCTCGTCAACAGTAGGTTGGTGATGCACGAGCGACCTTTCATGAAACCATGCTGTGCGGGTGTCAAGAGGCTTTTCGACTCGAGCAGCTGCAGAAGACTCTTCTGCACGATCTTCTCGAGCGTCTTTGCCAAAACAGCCGTCAGGCAGACCGGCAGACAGTTATCCACTTTGCTTGGGTTACCACCTTTCGGTATTGGCTTTACGACTAAGCATTTCCAGTCGTCTGGTAATAGTCCAGTGGATACTGACCTGTCGAACAGCTCAGTTACAGAAGGCCAGATGATGGGCGATAGGGACTTGAGGATCAGTGGGTGGATTCCATCTTGCCCGGCAGGCTTCGTCCCGTCAAGACTTGCAAGACGCTTGCGTACATCTTCCATGCTGCAATCCACGCTGTCTAGTTCAGCGGGAGCGGTACTCGTCGAACTAGTTACAGACACCTGATCACTTGCAAACACGGAGGCGAAGTGCGCCGCCAATGCAGACGCACGATTTGTGCTCGAGGTTAAGGGCTGTCCAGCTGAGCCTTCCAACACTGGCACATTGCTTGCAGACCTCAGGCGCCGCTTCACATAGGTGGAGGTCCTCTTGGGAGCAGTTTTTGCGGCGGTTGCAAGCTTCTCTTTGAAGCTTCTGTGCTTTTTTGTCTTCGCGTTGTTGCAGATTTCGCGGTACCTTGTACGTCTTGTACTCCTCGGCACAGATAACATGAAGTTGTGCTATAGTCTGCGTTGTCGTCGGGCCAGTTTGCTGTACTCCTTGTCGAACCAGTGTGAGTTGACTGGCCCAACTTTCCGATAATTAAGGGGTACAAATCAGGCGCACAACAATTTCACTCCCACTTTAATGATAGTTCAACAGGTTTCAATAGACGAATCCCCTGGTAAAGACCAGTTCATCTGGCTCGCTGCTCGAGTGAACCCATTAAAGTCCGCCTTCAAATAGTTGATGGCTGGCTCCAGCGGGGGAGAATAACGCAGCGGACGCTCCAGGCTGGCTATGATCATCGAGTGATCACTCGCTCCCAGGGGCTCAAAGACTAGAATATCATGCACACGTTGCTCACAGATGGTCAAAAGCAGGCTTAAGCACGATGGAGTCGCGCGCGCAGTTATGCGCATCTGTTTGTTGATGTGCTGTGTGGTCCCGGTTTCAAATATCAACGCCGTAAACTTCCTCCAGACTTCACAATGGCGGGGAGAAGTTCAGCCTCAGACCACTGTATTCGGGGTAAGTTGAAATCGCCCATAAGCAGGAACAGCTGACGACTCATTTCGTTGCGGATATGCGGCAACCAGTCCAAACAGCGGTTCAGTGGACTGCGATATACCACGCCTACGAGCATCTCGCAGCGTCTGAAGTGAATCGAACCCCATAACTGCTCACATAGACCATCAGCGCTTCGGTAGGAAGACTGTATGTAAACCAGAACACCACCACGATCATTTGATGGTCTAGCACAGGGAAAGCAAGAGTAGCCGCAGATTTCCACATCTTGAGCGGTTCCGTCAGAGTTCAACCATGTCTCAGCAAGGCCTAATACGTCTGGCCGTAGAGGTTACAAACTATTACAGCTCATCGCGTTTGTTCATCAGACTGCAGACGTTAGTAAAGGCTACGTGCAGGCCGCGGTAGGAACTGCTGGGTGCGCCTGAAGTATCAGAAACCAGTTGATCCGGATTCGCGGAGGAATGTGGGTGATTACCCGAAAATTTACAATACGGAGATTTGTTTCTCCATCGGCCTGCCCTCATCCACGTCGAGAAGTCTATCAATCAGGGTTTGCAAAAACTCGACGTCATGTTCATAGCGCACCTGAGGATTGGAGTCACAGGATTCAGGTGCTTGAAAGACCATGAGGCTGCGGCGCCTCAGATCGCTGGACATTGTTCTTGGTTTCTTTGGTAGTAGCATTTTCCATTCGTTATCACCAATTTGTCTATTGCAAATTAGAGTTTTAGTGCCAACTGAAGAAATGGTAGGGCTTGAAGCCGAGCCTGCCGGAGCGTTAGCACTTTGCTCCAGGGAAAGATTCGCTGTCGTACTAAGTGCTGGCTGTTTCTCTGATTGTCGTGCAGCACAAATCGAGCTGCGCGTTTTAGCACACTTCGCTCTACTGATCCGCTTGTCAGGCTTCTCGGTTTTATTCGTTTCGGATATGCAAAACACGTCAATACCCAGTGTGTCCAACGTGCGTGGGAGTGCAGCCTGTTGACCTATTTGTTTTAGAGTGCGAACGTTGAACGCCGTCATGAAAACGACAGAGTGGCATTATAAGGTGCTGTTACTGGTAGGCGTCCGATGAGTGTTGTGGGAAGGTGGCTGCAGACGGTTCTACTCCAGTGGCACTCCGATTGCTGTCAATTAAGCTAGGAATTACAGTAGGTAGGTTAGTAATGGGGGTCGGGATGGGAAATAAGGAAGCGCCAGCAGTAGCATGTTTTCGCTTATCCGCCCTGCGGTATGCAGCAGACAAGGCAACCCTTGATAATCTGCGAGACGGCCGATGTAGGATGAAGTTTACATTTGATGAAAAAGTCATGGTTGTATGTGGACTGAGATACTACAAGGGCGCCCAGACCTAGACCTAGGGTCCTCAACCAAAGACTTTGGCTCAAAAGCCAGTCCGCAAGGCAGCGGGGAGGTGGAAATGATTCAGTTTTACGGAAATGGACGTCATCCCATTTCAAACCCATAACAAGGAGGACAATGAGACTGAATTTGTCTGACCTCTCACCAGTGACCAACCTGATGGAAGTAGCTCTCAAGGAGCCCGGAGGCATCACCCAGTATAGCTCAATGGGTTAAGAAGGTACGCAAACCGTAGCACGACGTTAAGGTTCAGAATCGCTGCGACGGATCAACTGTATATCAACAGAACATCGAAAGCGCGAGGTGATTTTGTCAATCTCCGCCACCTGTGGCCCCGGCGCGGCATCTCGCCCTGAAGCGCAGAGTTTACAGTGCAACAGTCCGTTCAACCCTCCTGTACGGTTGCAGAACCAAGCTCATCCGATTTACAGACACAGAGGCTAGTTAGGTTTGATCATCGCTGTCTTCGCAACGTAGCTTACATTTGGTGAGTAATGAACTTGTTCGGTGTCGCGCATTCGGTGCAGGAATAGGGAGTGAACCGCTTAGCACCGTCATTTCAAGCAAAAGGCTCCGATGGCTGGGCCAAAGTGCAAATACCAGCACACCGACTCCCGTGACGTGTGTTGTCCGCGCGATCGGGTGGAAAAAGAGGAGGGGTGGTCAAGCGATGACTTGGTAAGAAGGTACGAAGAACCTCACTTAGAACTTGGCATCGGTTAGTGTCTCTCAACTGTCGGGCACGTTTGGTTGGTTACACTTTTTGACATAGTGAAAAGCCGGCCTCAATAGCGTTTGTGTTGTGAGCTTCACTGGTTCTCCCCTCCCGCTTATCTTCCAATCCAATTATGGTCTCACACTCTGGGGATCGCCACTGAAAAAAGCGACATGAGTAGCATAGTCCGAATCAGTCGCGCGGCTACCTGGAAAAAGCTGTACACCAGAATGTTGAGTGCCTCTTAGAGTTCGCAATAGGATATCCTCAATCGCAAAATCGAACAGAAATGGCAACATTGGGTATCCCTGTGGCACATCGCTTGTGAGGACGAATGGAAGAGCTTGCCGCAACCCCAAGACATTGAAGTACAATGCTTGAAACAAGGGGGTATACGTTTGCAGACATCATAACGCAGGCCGATCGACTGAGTAGAACGCAGCGTGGATGTTCCAAAAAGGCAACATCGATAGGCTAATGGTGAGGCTACTCGAGGAGTTGGAGGAGTGTCAACCTGTGGTTTACGCATCCTTGACCAGGGCGGAAACCAACCTGTTTTTCACGGGAGTATAATTCTCGACTAGGGGTTAGTCTGCGAAGTGGAATGGATGTTAAAAATTTGGAAAAAACGGAGATGAGAACGATTCCTCTGTGGTTAGTGTATAAAGCACGGGCATCCTTCCCAAAGATCAAGACGATAGACTCGCACCAAAATGAAACATTTTCTTTACATCGAAAAACGAACAGATGGATGGGTGTTCAGCAATCCACCATCAATACGGTGCTCCACGCGGACATGGTAGCCAAGCACATTGAAAGTACAAAGCATCATGGCAGTTAAGTAAACAAGATAGGGACCAAGACACAATCTTGCTTTACACTAGAGACAACATTAGTCATCCAAGAATTGTCCACACATCTGATGAAAACCATTTTACACCAAATGTGTCTACAACTTGTGAGTGTCAAATAGTCACAGACAGGAAAGTATTATGTAAAAAAGACAGTCACGACTGTGAAAGCATTAATGCGGTTTTCCACAACGCGCAGCATGTTCATCCCAGTCCCAGGACACGTTCAGCCCGGAGCATGTGTCGCACCCCCTCCCCCATTCACTGGTCGCTTGTCCAAACACCATGTTTATGCGTGCCATTAAACTCTCACCCTGTGATTGGACTATCCATTGATTGGTCAACGCCATTATTCTTAATACTCGTAGCCCTCAGGTGTGGTGACTTGTTCATTTGATTGTCCGGCGTAGACAACTCGTCCCTCCTATTGTTTACTGACACCTTGTTGTCAACTTGCATACACCGGGATACTGAACAATTGAAGTATGTCCCAATCATCAACTGTATATATTGTAATAGTACCGTAGTATTTGTGATCCGACTTGTTTTGATTTCGGGATCTTTGGCTACGCGTTATTCAACGTTCATGTCATATTTCGACATGAATGGGGTAAAGCAATCAACATCACCCCCTGCCGGCCCGCAGGCCTTAAGGATCACAAGCCTGCCTTGCAATCCGAGGGTGCGGGTTAAAGTCTGTGTAAGGACCGGGCGACCCTCACGGTATCCTTAGTGCGCGTGCGACCGGTTGTTGTTGTGGGGCAGCGAAGCTTCGGTAGTGCGTACCGCCTGATGCCTTTACTGTCATTCAAGGTTAAAGCAGCCAATCGCAGAAGTAAAGTTGAGAAAGTTGCCAATGCGCAAATAAAAGGAGGTAAAAGAAAGAGGGTGGCAACAAAAATGACGCAGCAATGGAAAAATGGAGTTCCTTACATGTTCTTTACAAACGGCCAAAATTCTTTCACAGTGACACTTCAGATTTTCTCGGATTTCATCGACTTTGCGCGTGACTTCATCAGAATCATTGCACGATATAGATGGACCGTGGACATTCGGAGTGTTGTGGGGAGCGTACTCATCCGGATTTGACGTCACGGAGGAGGGTGGTGACGTATCATTGATTAAATTTGAAACTATTTCAACGAGCGCATTTACGTCAGATTGCATATCTTCTGCAAGCTGAAGAAAGAAGTCCTCCAACAAGTGTGACTGCGAAGGCAAACCGCATATATCAGGCAAACGTGAGGAACCAACGTCTATACCACACAACGGGGACAGTGATTCTGATTCGGTAGAAGAGGAGGAGGGCAAATTGGCGGCCGCCAAAGATGCTTCAAACAATTCAAAGCAAGTTTGAGTTCCAATGGCGGAAAAACTCTGATGGACTTGTATCCCAATATCCTGGGTTTGGAGAAGACCCGATGGTGGCGAAGGAGAACTGAATACAAAAGCAAATAAGCATACAGAAAGATTGATCAGCTGCAATGTAATTAAAAAGCGATGGAGCGGATCTGTCTAATGGCAATCAAGCAAAAACATAATAGTAATAATAACAACAATAATAATAATACTAATAAAAGGTATATATTTTGTAGTACCGAGAAAGCGAGCCCACAAAGGGACGGATCATATCATCGACTTATTGTCAGTACCTATTGACGTAGTGAAACAGCCTGCTAGAAGAGACTGCCAAATTATTGAGGGGCATGTCTGCACGTAAATAGGTGTCTGGATTGTAGTACGGTGAGGATACGGCGAAGAGGAAAGTATAATCGGCAAATATGCTTCAAACGTGACAACACCAGTAAGGAATCCTAGCCAGAGACAGAAGTGTCACAGGGAAAGAAAATGGGAGCCAACTTCCGGATGGTGGAGGCAGACCGGGCTAAGATGATTATTGATCGGCAGAAAAAATTGTGATCCTACTAACAGTTTGGTGAGATTACACAGGATCCTAGGCTGTTGTAAACGGCTCCTGTGCAAAGTGCAACATTTTGGGATACTCGGAAAATAAAACCTTGCGGTTGCGGTAACCAGAGCAAAGTGCGACACAATCGCGCTGGGTTGACACATCATCACGTCAATCATACTGCGGTGCCAGCGCATCGCTTAGATTTACTAGCTAGTGTTTGGGGAAAGGCCATCCAATGCCTCACTGGTGTCATAAAATAAAATCTCGTTTGTTGGATTGTCATGTACCCTATATGCAAACAAGTCGGCTACATAGGAATATACTGTTTTTTCTTATGGTGACCAACAAAATGATGGGGTAGTTGGATGGAAATACTCACCGAAAGCATAAATCATGTTTGTGTCATATTACCTGATGAGAACTTCGGGAATGACCACCTCAGCGGTTGGACACTATCGAACATGGCGACGTTGCCAAATCAGTGGTGCTCCTGAGTAAATTTATGTATTTCTGACCTACAGACACCGTTTGAGTTTATTTCGGGCCAAACACTCTCACGGTATTAGTTACTATTACTGTTACTTTCATTCACCAAATGTTCCCGACAAACCTTGAGCAGACACAGTCGCGTATGTTCGCAAAATCTCTGCTCCGTCACGCTGCTGTCCGCTCACTCGGGGCGAGGGGCAAAGTTATGAGCGAGTTCAACATGTTACCACAAGGCTCATCCCCAGTTTACGAGGTGTGCCATATGAAGACCGATGCAAAAGACTAGAGTTGCGGGTTGACCTCATCGTAACGCACCGGATATTACATCTGGGCGAATGCCCATGTTGAGGCCTCTGCTGCATCTGCGCACACCAAGCAGCACACGAGGACACCGGTACAAGCTTGTCGTACCGGATTTGAAGCGGGTCGCCCACCAACTCTGCTTCGAGCGGAGGGTAGGGAATGTTTAGGACAACCTACCTGCAGAGATAGTCGGTGTGGGAGTTTAAGAAACTCCTGGACACACTCCTTGCAGACTAGAGATATCAGGAATAAGCATCGTAATAATTTTTAGAGTTGTTTGAAAAATATTAGATTTAGCTACCCAAAGGCACCTCTACTCGCTGCATTTCCTCAGTATCAGTATCGGTATGACATATGAGTGCCCACACTCATTCGGTCGGGCTTAACGAAAGCTATGTGACCCACTCAATCATTTGGATATAATCCGTATGGATCACCATCCCTCGGCAATTTGCACCATCGGTGTGTTCCGTGTCGAAACTCAGGCGTACAATCACAATTCAAAGACCGACAAGGCCAGTTTCGTGTTAGGCCTGGCGACTAAACGCCTTAGAAGTACAACGCCACCGCGCGGTCTTAGCCATGAACTTCACTCTCACCCACTGCTCTACTGTTGCTAATGTGTATGAGATCGCCGATCATTTGAAGCGGTTTGTCTGATACCCCCTTCACTTACCCTATATTGTCGGCCGTCTTGCCAGTATCATGTGACTGGACGTTTGGTCAATACACTGGCCGGTGCGGTGAAATATTTGTTCTAACGGCTATACGCCCCACCAACCGCGGTTGTAACAGGAAGCTCTCTAAAGAGCTCATAATCATCTATCGGTTGCTCTGCAAGGTAAGTATAATGAAAATTGATTCTATCTATACGGTCATTTCCGCATCACTCGCAAGCTACCTGAGATCAAATTCACTTGGCAACAATCCGGTATTCGCATTCACCGCAGCCCATCCGATAAATCGCGTGCAACCACGCGCGTAAACCTGCGCAAGTCCACTCGTGCCTCTTCTAGCCGTCCACATCGGACTGCGCCCTGCATTCAATCACAAAATTAGTAAGGTCAGAGTTCAGCCGGATCTTCCACTAGCAGACGGGCTGAAGTTGAAGGCCACCAAAGATCAAAAAACAGCTAGGTGGCTGATGAGTAAGGCATCCGTCTTATGGGTTTTAGGTAGTCAGCCGGCCCACCAAAACATATCCTGGGAGCGCACGACCCAGGGCTGAGGTAGTACTAAGCAATGTGCGTAGCCTAAGGAACAAGGTGCACGAGTTGAGTCTAGCTGTAGACAAATATCGTTCCGACATACGTACTTTCAATGAAACGTGGTTGTCACCGAATATCACGGACGGTGAAGTATGTTTGACTTCCTACGAGCACTGCTTAGAAGTGAACACTCCATTGGTCGTCAAGGCGGAGGCGCTGAACTTTAGGTGAGCTATAAATCAGATGTGTTGGGGACTCATACACCTCAGTCGTTGGATCAAACTGTTGAAGCCATGCCGGCTGTTATGTTCACTTCCTCTGCCCGGTTCACAGTAGTAGAGGTATCCAGCAATCCTGGAAGAACTTCTGCAGGTATTATTGACTTTATTCGCACTCAGGCTGCGAACAGGTATCTGGTTCTAGGGGATTTCACCCTACCTGAAGTCTGTTGGGTTGATCTTTCGTGCAATTCGGCGTCAGGAAAGTTCGGTGCAGACATTATTGAGCTGATCTCCAAAGTGCCGTTGCACCATTCCGTGAACTTCCCCATTAGGTAAATAGATACCCAAGTACCATCCACTTTAAATCTGGTTTCGCCAAGTCCACCGACTTCGTAACTGACGGCTGGAATGGTACGTATGCCTATCCTTACTGTGTGCTCTTTCAAGGCGCTAACACACTGTCGCTGAATTACTTCTAATAGTTAGCGATCGGACTATAGTGTAACGGGAGCTAAGGCTTCAGTTCTGAACTGTGGGATCTCGGTGGCCGACTCTGTCATTAGTCTGAGAAAATTCAAGCAGATTTCTGCTCCCTACACTTCACTCATGAGGAAAAGGGAGCAAAGGGCACGGCGTCCATGGATAGCTTCCACTAGCAAATACCTACTCACGAAACGATATAGATGCCTGTGAACCTACCAAGCAGCTCTATTAGCTAGCACCTACGACAGTTATCGAGAAGTCAGAAATAAATATAAGCAACATCTCAGGACTGATCGTCTCCAATACCAAAAGGCTTTGGCTGACTCGGCCGCAGCTAATCACAAGGTCTTCGCTTACGTAAAGAGACACAGCGGTGCAAATCTGTCGATACGCATGCGCACACCGACGATGATAAGGCTTGTGTACATAGCGAATAGTACAGAGCCTTCGTTCCTGAGACCTCTTTCCCATAGATCGAATTGGTTTCAAGGGTTCCAGAGGATGCTTGTTCAGCTGAGCTTAGTTTAACGGAGATTCAGATCGTGGGACTATTGCAAGGCATAAACCCCTATAAAGCCTCCGGCCATGTGTCAATTCATCCGAAGCTAATGCATGAGATGGCCGCTGAACTAAGTAGTCGTCTCATGCGTGTTTTGAAAAGCGCTTGAAACCTGCGTCTTACCTTCGAAATGGAGGAAGGACATGATTTGTCCGATTTGTAAGAGCTGTGACAGATATCTGCCTGCGAACTACCGATCTGGCAGTTCGACAAGCGTAGTAAAGTTGTCTAAAAATCTGGTGACTTGTTGGAGAACCACCTGAACAAATTTAACCTTCTCAGTGTCGCGCAACATGGATTTCGCGAGGGATTTTTGTGTTAGACTAATCTACTTGTGGCTCGTGAACGCTGGGCCGAAGCGGTCGACAGTGGAAACACTGTAGACGTGCTATTCGCGGACTTCTCGGAAGCTTTCGACACTGTTTCTCATTCTGAACTGTCATTAAAGTTGTGGCCTTACGGGATATCTGGTAGCGCCCTTAAATGAGTGTCTGCTTTCCTGTAGGGGAGGGAACAGTGTGTACACGTGAAGCGTATTATTTCGCTTAGTCAAGCTTTTCTTAGTGGTATTCCGCAAGGCTTACTACTGGAGCCATTGTTGTTCGCGAGAGTTATGTGAATGAGCCGCACTGGAAAACTTGGAGTGTCGTCGCTAATGTCTGCCGCTGACTTGAAGCTGTGAAATATCGTGGATATCTCTGGGGGTTCTGAGGCAATTCGAAATGCCTTAGATAGGATCTGGGAATGGTCTGCCTTATGGTTGATGTCCACAAGTGGGGTTAAGTGTTCTGTTCTCCGAATAGGAGCTACCAGTTGCCGGCGGGAGTGAAATCTCTGTCGTTACTCAGCAAGTAGATTTAGGTGATGTCCAGTCATCAACCCCTCATTCTGGCGACAATTGGAAGAAAGCCGCTTGTAGGGGTTTGTATGATGTTATTTATCCGCCATTCTTTAAAGACTTAACGGCAGATATGTTTGTGAGCTATTTTCGATTTTCCTGCGACGTCACTTGGAAACTGTATCCAGGCTTGTCTACCATGTCTTATCCGAGACAAAACAGACTTGGAAGAGGATTTTACGAGTGAATACCAGATTCGTGCAGGGCCGACGGGGACAGAAGTATCCCGAACGCTTGTTCAGTTTGGGGATGTACTCAATGCAATGATGGGACATGATACTCACTTACAGTATTTTGACAGGAAAGATTGACTCAGTCTTGTCTCGGCTATTTAGTTCCTCTAAGTTACCTAGTCTCTGATGAAGCTGCACAAACCACGCTCTGATCGGATTAAGGTTGAAACTCGTTTGCTGCGCCGTTATAGAGCGACGGAATTCGTTCCCTAGATCATGAGGTTAAGGAAGTTATAGTTAAGGATTTTGCACGTCAGCTCGATGCTATGAGTCGCAACACCAAACCTTTCCTTGCTCCCAAGTGATATCTTCAGTTTACAGTTTTTCATTGTTGTTTCTTCATATATCTCAGTAGCATAATTATTTGGTTACGTTCTTCTTTTTGCCTTCGGACTTTACTGTTTCCTCCGTTTACTTCACGTAAACGGCCCAAAAAGGACTGCTAATGCAGGATAGGTGAGTAGTAATTGACTGGTTAGGTGTGATGCGATCTTCGTTTTAGGTTCATCTCCATTTCAAAACCCTTCGTCAACTCCAGGTTCAACGACCCGCTAAAGAAGGAATACTCATGGGATAACCCTAGTGTTCCAGTCTCACTTGATCTTAGACATGGAACCAGAAAAGGTGGGATCGGTTAAATTTAATGAAAGAAAACAAGTGATGAAATACTGGAGTAATCATTTTTGGTCACTCCTGCTCCCCCCCCCGCAAACGTCTGCATTTGAACATATTTATTTATACTTACGAGGGTAGAGCAATAACTTTCCGGATACGCAGTACACACATTAGGTGCGGATGACCTGGTAAGAAGAATGTGAGCTGTAATCCACTCTGAACATTGTCCACTGATTTCAACTCCCAGAACCCTATATCAGCAGCCAGCACAGCTCACAATTCATAACGGTCGGTATACTCTGGCTGTAAGTATGAAACTCAGTCGATGTCACTGGAGGATGATGATATTCTATGAGTACAAAAGTGGTTTAAAGCAGCACCAGAATGTTGGGCGATTGCGTGCCGCGTTTGGTGATGATGCGCCTTCAAGAACCACCGTGTTTGAGTGGTTTGCGGAATTCAAGCTTGGTAGGCGATGCTTGAATGATGAGGCAAAGTATGGTAGATCTTCGGAGACCACTACTGCGGACAACATTGCTGCTGTGCAAGTGATGCTGGAGGAGGACGTGCGATTAACTGTGGTAGACCTGGGGAAAGTCATCGAGATCTCATCAGGATCAATTAGCGCCATTCTGCAAGAGAACCTCGGCCACGGGAAGATTTGCGTACGTTGGGTACCCATCAGCACAGTAAGGACCAGAAAGCAGCTCGAGTAAATTGGGGCCGCACCATATTTGCCAGGTTTGATGGTAGACGCTCCACTGCTGTTTGGGAAATAATCAGTGGTGATGAGACCTGGGTGTACAGTTTCGACTCAGAGACCAAGCAACACTCGGATCAGTGGACGGCCGTTGGTGGGGCGCCGCCTCAGAAATTCCAGCGTGAGCGCAGTGTGCCATAGTAGATAGTGGCTGTGTCCGAGATCAAGACTGGTCATGTGGCTACTGTACCGCTCGTACGGCAACACAGAGTCAGAGGAGACTGGTAGGCCACCCACCGTCTGCCACAAGTGTTGGAAGCTGTAGGCAGGCATCGTACAAGGACTGGAGCTCGAGGGACCTTGCTGCACTATGACAACGCACCTACACACAGGTCCCATGTCGCCGTAGATGTTGTGGCTAGAGAACGCATCCAGGTTGGTCACCCATCCTACAGTCCAGACATGGCTCCGTGTGACATCTTTGTGTTCCCAAATGGCAAGCGCATGATGCGTAGAATCCTCTAGGAGACTCCACATGCCTTTAGTGAGCTGCTTGAAGGGTTACCTGCTTCGGCATGGTCTAGCTGCTTCTGCAAATGGTTTGAACGCATGGAAATTTGCAAGAACGCTGGTGGAAAATACGTTAAGAAAATGTACCGCTTATCTTTGTAAAAAGTGAAATTTTATGCATCCGGAAATGTTTTGGTCTACCCTCGGGTAGTCGAGCATAAAACATATGTAATATACCGAATCTGACCCTGCCTGAGTTCATCTCGCAAAGTTGAGAAAAATACTATTTATTTATTCCTCCGTTGATTTATTTAAAAACACGATCTCACACCAAAATGAGAATGTGAAATAATCGCTCAGATGACAGAGGGTTTCATCAAACTGATGATCGTGTAGATTTGAGAACAATGCAGTCGGAACCAAGGATAGAGCTTCAAAATTAGAGAAAATGGGGGTCAATAGAAGTGTGGGGTTACGGTCTAGTTGAAAATTCATGCGCCACTAAGGTAGAAGCAACACGCGAAAACTTACCGATATGGTGGAAGTCCCTCATTGTCATAAGCTGAATTTGTAAGACATGTGAATGAAGAAGGATCGCTAGTTAAGCACGCATGAAATCAAACGTACTATAGCGAATAAGGCACGAAATGAGATTTCTCAAAGGTTCATAGTGAGGCGAGGTAAATGGATAAATGAGTTGCAAGCTGCTCTTCTATACGTTGTAGAAGAATCACGATGCAAATGACGGAGAAATGGTGCGGCACCCTAAAACACTACGATCTAAGCTGAGTGACTCTAAGGACTGTTGTGGGCAGCTAGTGTATGAAGCTCGGGGAAAAAGCCATGGATTCGCACAATCACGCCTTCCATCAGTGACAGACTAGTGATGTGTAAGTTAACTGACTAGTCCTGTGATTTGATCCACTGAACTGAAGCAATAACTTCAAAGACGTATACTTGTGTGCGTTCAGCTAAATGCATCTAGTGTGATTATGGCGTTCTTCTGCAGCATGAAACCACAACTAGATCCAGTTGAGAAACCTCGAAAGTGATGCGCATGAGGGTTAGAGTTAAAAGGAACCCAGTTATAGTGGTCCAGTATCTAAGGAGAAGCAGCGTACATACTTTAAGCAGTACTGTGCTTGGCCTCAGTGACTGTCATCATAAGTGTAACTCATGATGTTCACATGGCCAGTAGGAAAAGATGCGTATAACGCATGTGAACACACAGATATAGGCGACCCACCTGTTGATGTTCCAGACGATTCTGTTTGCGTGCAGACTTCACAATGTGCCTACGAATGATTAGAAGAGGAAAAGTGCTTTGTCAACGAAAAGAAACAGTATCCACTAGCATTCTCGAGTTTAAATGACAGAGTAGTGTCGCATAAAAAACCAGAAAAATGAGACATGCGACAAACAAATCGTAAGGTTAATCACACAATAAATGTGAATACTAACCGAAGTTAGTGGCCTTTCATCCACCCGTGAGGGTTCAGGGGCATGCGAATATTCCGTCAAACGGTTAGCTAAAAAGCGAGGTGACAGCACGGAACTGGGTGTTTGTGAAACCGGTTACAGTTTGGTAATTAAGAGACGACATCAATAAAGTAGTAATAATACGGGTTTACTCAACCTACTGGGTCCCTTTTTCTTTGAAATACGTTGGCAATTGGGAACAAAGCGCTCCAGAGGAGTTGTGTTGCTGGGGGGGTCAGTCTCAAGAGAAATAAGTGAGTCTGAAGTACTCGAGGACTGTGCATCAATCAGAGAAGTTTCTTGTTCCACTCGTCCCCGGAGCAATTCAATTTGTATCTTGGAGGCTTGCAGCTGTTCGTCTAGACTGTTTAAATGCTCCCTCTGTCGTTCACGTTCAGCAGCCACCTCAGCTCGTCGTGTATTGTCCAGACACACTAACTGCTGTTTAAGATCCTAAACAAAAAAGGTCAAAAGAAACCTAGTATTAAATGTGATTGGAGGAGAGAAAGAGAAAATTCAGAAATAAAAGTAACGGTCGGAAAAAAGCTCTAACCTCTGATTCATGAACGCTTGGTGGGATGTGTGAGTTGAGACTGGAATGCATAAGATACACTCACAGTTAGACAGTAACCCACCGAAACTGGTCCTATCTAAAAGAAAGTGGGAGGTCGGTGCTCACAGACTTGCTAAATTTTGAATGAGGCATTTCCCTCGCCCCACGCAGTAAACACATGATAACCTAATGAGCATAAGGTCAGATAAATGTCCGGATAGGTACGTCGTGCGCTGCTGCAGAAAAGATAAGCATGCAGACAATGCCTGTGGCGTACATGCGTAAAACCACTAAGCGTATTTCACTGCATTTTGAATATAAACACCAACAACTACGTAAAAGTATTCGAAACAATGACGCAGTCCTAACACGAAGGGTCAAGGATGGGATGCGCCTTCAACAGTGCACTGAGTTGCGAAAAGCGGTGCGAACCATTTCGGTCGTCCCAGTGTCCCTGTATATGGAGGCGTGCTGTTATCTAACGAGGTTCTGGAAATCTCACCGCAGGCACTAGGAAACCCTCTGTAGTCTTCCGTTGGGTCTGGATTAACAGTCGAACATCATCGAAGTGTTCCTTGTGTGTGGGAGTGGACTGCGATGCGTAATCCGTTGCCCACCGCGACCAAGTGGCTTAGGAGTAAAGGCTTCGGCTCGTATCCCAATGTCCACGCGTTCCGGTTGTAGTGCTGCTGCTATCTCTGCCCAACGAATGCAAGAAAGTACAAAATCGGATGTGGAGTGCACAGTGTGTTGCGTGCACGCGACGTCCATATAGTCGGGCATTACTTCCAGGTTTGCGTCTCAATCAGACATGCATTCTCCAAGATGCTGTAGCAAGTTTCAACCAATGTTCATCTCCTCAACCTTCGGTCCTGTGTGCATTAGTATTGGTTCTTCTGTCGTCAGTTGATTATAATTGGTTAGATAAACCTCTCAAAAATGCAAGGCAGATGTACAGACACAGCTCCACGGAAAGTTCTGAAATAGCTGTCAGTGAAATGCAAGAAATAGAACGTCGAACTTTGAACTTTTGTATCGCACATTAACTTGTCCGTATCTTCCACACGCTTTTCAGCCGGTTTCCTCTTGTCTGACAATATTGCATGTAGTTAGGTAAAAACCAGAGGTTGTCAGATGTAACTGAGCAACCGATGCCCCAAATCGAGTACAATGGTTAGGAACAGTGTGGGAGAGGTCTAACAATGTTTATTTTGGAACCGGTTTATCAATCCAAAACACACGTACTAATATGTCACAGCAGATTAATCACGCGAACTTATTCAGCTCGGCTGTTTGTAGCTCAATAAGGACGGTGCTTTTTAGTGGCTATTCGGAAATGAATCTGGTAACATCCACCTGTACAGGGGCAACATCCACAACAAAAACGCTAAGGATGGAAATCGCCCACGCAGCACGTAAATAGCAAGTTACGCCATTGAAGATGGGAGGTATACTCACCTCTATTTCTTCTTCAAGTCCAGCAATGACCAAGGGTTCGATGTGACAGGTTTCTCCTGATTTAATCTGGTCACAAATAACCCAAAGGTCGTTATTGTGTGGAAAAGAAGGATAAGAAGGCAACCAACAAGTTTAAAATTGACAGAAGTGACTAGTTGCCAATAGGTGATACGCCGTCAGTCTGACGTAGGTAAAATTAGGGAACCTAACATTAGACTGCAACATAGGGAACGGAAGCAGCTATCGACGTCTTGCGGTAAAGAAAGAACTGAGCATATGGTTTACCGCATCAATTTGACTATCAGCAATGCCTAAAGGCCGAATCGGTGTGTGAATGAATGAAGGAAAGACAGGATTGGAGGAGTGCAAATAACGAAGTGTAAGGATGAAGGGACATTAAGAACCCGTGAAACGGGACAGAATGAGAAAACAAATCAAATTATCAGAGGGAATCCATCGCTGCCGGACGAGTGCAAGCAAGTAGGAAACCGTTGGTGGAGTGCGCGGTGTTGCCAGCGGATGGAACATCTACCAAAAACTGAGAATACTCGTGTTCTGATAGGAAATGACAGTGAAAACCACGAAAAATCTTTCCAAACGTACCTATTACATCCTTGCATGACCTCCAGCCATTGCACATGTAAAATAGGATGCATCCCTTTGTGGGCACGGTTTTGCGGTCTATTATACTTCCGATCGACATTCGATAGTTGTGTTCGAACACCGATGCCTCTAAAGTACTGCTAATATCTTATGGGGTAACGAATGAGCAAGTTCAAAACTCGCCGTTTAATGCTTCCTGATGTTACGTTGGTGTGTCTCTGTTGAACTCCAATCAACTTCGGCCATTCGGTACTGTGGTCTGCATTCTGGCAAGCCGGCTACCTCAATGCGTGCAGTATTTGCTGGCAGCCCTCTTAGTTGAACCCATGAAGAGATAAGTCGGTGGAATAGGAAACAGCATGAATAAACTTATCGAAAGGAAGATAAGTGATGCAATGTGGCGGATCCATCGATGGAATTCCCGAAATTAACCCCATCAGTAGTTAGGTTATCTACCAGAGATATAGTGGCGCTCTGGCAATCGGTTCCAGATTACATACACTTAGCAAACCCATCTGATGATCGTAACTTTCATACTCTTCTTGATGTATCACTATTATTAGTGACTGTTGCAGTTATCATTTGTTTGGGAAGGTGAATGAAAGTAAATATTCAGAAAACTTCGGTGCAAAGAACCTAACTGAGTAATCGTAGTGTACCGAAAAGTGCACATTTTGCCACTTCTTTCCAAAAACGATGGCCAAATAAACAGCACAAAAAGTAGGGCAGTACTTGGTTTCGTGAGTTGTTTGGCCCACGTACGTATCCTGATACGGCCCTCGCCTATTCCTAGACCTGTGTGTCACGTATCGACTTTCTGATCTATGGAGGTTCGGAATAATCTGCAAGAAGTGGGCCGAAAGAGCCTAAGGTAATAGATACGAGTAGGCATAAGGTCACATATGGTATTCTAACACGATGAGAAGGGTACACAAGAAGTGAGTCAAATTAGGCATTTTGGTGATACACTCGTTTGCGGTGTTTTGCAATGATAGTACGCAATTCGGGTTCAGATTTACTACACCAGAAAACATTTCCACCGTTCATATTGCTGCGATAACCTGATTGTCTCTGCTGTTGTCAAATGTATGCCCAATGCTGCTACCAAATGATTTAGCCTAGTCTGGTGTCAAAAAGTAGGCGAACAAATAAACAAACTCTGAAAAAGTCAGATAACCTAATACTCCTAGAGTAGAAGAATTCCCAATAACTGGAAAAAGGGTACCAACAGTACACCGGTACGCAGTACCGACACTTTGCTGCTGCGCAACCACCAACAGTCGCGCGTGGACCAAGCATACTCTGCGGGTTGCCCGGCTCGTACTCGGGCCCTCGGATTAAAAGTCAGGCTTATTATCCTTTGGGCTGCGGGATGGCAGTAGAGCACGGTTGAAGACTGTCAGCGTCATGGTTACATCAAACACGAGTGCTCAACTCAAACAACACGCGATGGTGGGCTAGGTAAAAACCAATGCATACCAAAGCACTTTGGCCACATGAATACAGCGTGATAAATGAAACATCTAGCTAAATACGAACATGTGGCGGGTAAATCTAAGGACAGATTAAAAAGGCCAACAATGAAAAATACCATCAGGCATTGCACTGATGTTACGATGCAAAGCTAAACGTTGTTGGGCTTCACAAGGCTAGAAACTAAACTACGAAGGCCTTTGAAGGCCGCTGGTGGAAAATCTAATATGAAGGAGAACATGTCTGGGTAAAAGAAGGTATTTGTCAACATGTAAACGGGGGAGGCAAAAGATGCCTTTTGATTCAAGTAGAGGAAGCGTTTGAATATAACTGGCGATGCTGATTCAGACCTTTTTCGCTAACTGGCGCCATCTCATAGCTTCTGCACGCAGTTGCGACACTTCATCACAAAGTGCTTCCCAGTCAGCAGTGCCTTCACAAATAGCGTCGCCAAAACAGGAGTAATCCTCGCTAGCCAGTTCTACGAAGGGTAAGAAAAGCGAGCATATCGATAAAGTGATAATACAAGTGAGATTACGCATAAACAGATGCATCTACTTCTCAAACAGCCAAGGATTCAGTGTTTAAGATTGACACAGATGGGCTAGGCACGAATGTAAGCCTGAGGGGAAACAGGGAGCGTTGGATGAAGTGTGAAAATATGCCGAAGAGAGGACGATACGTGTGCAATGGCTGTTGTGGTTCCGTGCTTTGACTCTCATTATGTGGAGGGCTGCTGCTCTGATCTCACCCATCGGGCAAATGGCGAGAAGCTTGGGTTGACTGATCGGCTCATGCAGTACCAGCATCTAGACCATCCTTATCTGCATTTTGAGTTGAACTAATGAATACAGGAAAATAGCATCCACATCGACGGGACAGTGCATATAGAAACGTGAATACGTATACTACATAGATATGGATGCGTAGAGTGCCAAGTTAACTCTGTATAGTTCAAGTGCCAGCCGGACTTTGATTGTGGACTTCGGGGACACTACCTTACATCATCGAAACTGTTGCCGGGTGTCAGCGCAGTTAAAATAGTCAAAACAAACAACGAATGAAAAATACAAGTGCCGGCTGTAATGGTAAGAAGGCCTGACGAGAAAGTTATACAATCGTCCTCCCATGAAAGGGAGGATGTATATTTCCTGTGAAGCGTAGTGATTGGTATGGAACAAAATGAAGACATGATACCCTCAGAGGGGTTGAATGCGAAAAATCAGTGGTAGCGCCTACAAGATGGAGTAATTTAACAAATACGTGAGAACAGTACGAATGGTGATGCAACGATTGATCAATGCAACCAAATTCACTTCAATGCATGATAGTGAACGGAAAACCGGCATCTTCGGTTGCCATTAAAATGAAAACAAAGAAAAACGAAGACAAACAACCACAAACAACACAGAAGCATCCGCAATAGGAATACTATGATAGGAAGAATGCTAGCCAGACTGAACAGGACGAATTCAGGAGTACGCTGACTTCATCCACCGATGGAAACCAACCCTAGTGTTGATGCACGGTGGCAGAGATCTCGGTACAGCAATGGATCGATGGGGCAATAATCAACAGCATCAACACATAGTAATATCTGTCTGAAACCAGCAATTTGTAGGTCAATAGAGGAAATGACTAGAAAGTGGATTGAAAGCCGAAATAATGAAACACCTATGCGCACTGAGTAAACTACTTGCCAACAACATCGTCACAAGCGGCTGGCTAGCGTGCGAAGAAAAAATGGCGCCAGCCAAACAGACTACTTGTGACTTTCGATATTCCGGTGCATTATCCTTAGTGTGTCACTGATAGCACTGCAAGATGCAGGTGATCCAAAGGGGATTATATTCGGAAAATGTATGGTTGTAGCTGACACGACCCGCTTCCTTTACGGTGTGACAAAACGGAACAAGCCGAAAAAGCACTTCCCGAATTAAGGAAGCTGGAGATTGAACTGAATGACATGAAAACTATGACACCTTCGTCCTCATGGATGTCGACTTCCCCAAATGTACTGCTTACCGAAGATCCATAAGGAAGGCGTTCCCCTACGTTCAATCGTTGCAACGGTTGGCGCACCATATCAAAAGTTGTCACGATGGTTAGTCGAACTTACTGAACATATTCAGCGTGAACTAGCCGGGTAGTCTCAAAGATACGTTCGAACTGCTCAACAAAATACGGCATTTGAACTTAAAACGGAAATCTTGTCTCGTTTGATGTGCGTTTAGTATTCACGAGTGTTTCCTTAGAATAGACTCTGGCCATAATAGGCGTGTACATGCCTGTAAAGTTCGGTTCGTATCCGAAACCGCCATTACGTTTGTACGCCAAGGACGTCGTTTGGGTTCAACGGCACCCTGTATCAACAGACTGATGGTGCAGCCATTGGCCGTCCATTTGTACCTGTTTTGATTGATATCTTTATGGGCCCCCATGAAAACCCTAGCTACATCCTCATATAGAAAAAGTGCATTCCTATAGTCGCTAAACAGAGCACACTTCCGTCATCGTAAACATTGCCGAACAAGCAGAATACCTACTGAGCTCTAAAGCACTGCCACCCCCGAAACCGAATTCACAATTTGAAGCATTGAGTTCCCTGTATTAACTTGAACAGCACAATGCGAAGACGAATGGCGCATGATGGTACCATTTCGTGCCCTCTGTTCACTTGCAAACGGACAACGTATCAAATGATAAGGTGACAAAAAGAAATCAATAAGTTGAAAGCGTGAGGTCACATGCAAGCGAAGTAAACGTTGGCTACAGGTTGAGGAGGAATTATTAACTCCAAGGGAGTTTGAGCGTAACGAACAGTTGCTTCTGGACGCACAATGTTGGAGAATGCTTTTTTATGGCTATTGCCACGGCAAACTTGAGGACTCTGGCGTTACGATAGGTTAGACTAAACGTCGAATTGGGGTCCACCTGATGACTCGTTTCCATCAGGTGTTTCGCAATCGAAGTGGCAGGTATGCTGTTTGTCGATACAGGTCCCGTTTGCGGCTGCCTTGTAAAGATAACGACACGCTTTCGAATGTGCTCCCCAATCCGCTTACACATGCAACGGTCTGTTCTGCCGATGTAACTGCTTCTACAGTTACAAAGAAATCGATAGATACAGTGCGTTGTGGCGGAGAACGGCTTAGTAGGCTTGACTGGGGGCAGTGGCAGCTTCTTGGTTGTCCAGATAAGGCAGAATTTAGCGGCACCGAATGCACACCGTATTGCAACTGCTGTACGTCGTTCTACCTGCCTAGCCAGAACATCCCCTTTGAAGGGTAGTCGCAGATAAACAGGCATTTTTGGTACAGTAAGAACGAGTCTTCTAGTGCCTTCCATTCTTTGGATGTTAGCCCTAAAAAAGCCCAGCAGTACACTCACTCAAGCTGTGAGTCACAAACCTAAATGGATAGCAGAGTACCTTAATTATAACAGTTCCTGTCCAGTGAATTAGAAACAAGTTCGGGTTAGTGAGGGCTTTGCAACAGCTCGCCAGATGTGCTCTGAGGAAGCGATCGAATGTGAGCTACATTACGTGAAAAGTTTATAGCATGCCACTAGAATGTGAACGCGGAGATTAAGAAAGAACGGATGGCGAAAAAGAAAGTAAAATATGAAGCAAGTGTTCACAACGTAACAGTTCAAAGAAGAGAAAAATGACAGATTTTAACCGTCCCCGTCAATCCATAAAACGTTACGCTGCTGAGCATGTAGTTTTGCATCTCGATGTTAAGTTATCGTTCAAATTCATCCTGGACATTTACTTATGCTGTCACGTTTCTTTGCGAACCACATTTGTCGTGCTTCGCGACATCAAAGCGGCTTTCGATTCGACTGATCGATGTGCCCTTTGGGACTACCTAGTGAGCAAAGGTATGCCCGATAAATATGCAAATGTCATAAGAGTGATGGTCGCGCATAGTTCGGGCAGGTGGGTTTACGAAAAACTGTCGCCGCCCTTCAATATCTCCAGCGGTGCGAAACAAGGTTGCCCGCTGTCACCTTTCCTCTTCAACTTCGCCATTGACGAAGTCATGGAAACGGCGTTCGTAGGGCACGACTTGGGTGTGGAGCTCCTTCCAGGTGACCGACTTCTTGACTCCGAGTATGCCGACGACACTGCCCTCATCTGCGACAGCTCCCAAACGTGCAAAGCAGCCCTGGACCGAGTCGCACTGGCTGTCAATCGTTTTGGGCTACGTCTCGCTCCATCGAAATGCAAAGTCCTTCTCCAAGATTGGCAGGAACCCACATCTGCGCAGACTCTTGGTGGTGATCAGCTGGAATTCGTTCAGGAATTCAAGTACCTGAGCAGCTAAAAAGTGCCCGTCTGATCGAAGATGTGGTTACGAATCATATAGCAAAAGCGCGAGGTAGTTTTGCTAATCTCCGGCACCTGTTGCGCCGACGCGACCTCACTCTCACTTTAAATGACAGAGTTTACAATGCAGCCGTCCATTCAACCCTCTTATAAGGTTGTGAAACCTGGCCTATCAGGTCGACAGACATAAAGAGGTTAGTCACGTTCCCGCATCTTGGCTTTCGCAGCTTAGCTCACGTCTGGTGGGAGCACCGTGTGAGCAGGAAACGTCTTCAGCGCCGCGTCTTCGGTGGGGAAAAGGCGAGTGAACCCCTCAGCACCAGTATATCACGTACCAGGCGGATGCCCGGCCTACGTGTTGCGCATACCAGGACACCGACTCCCGCATTGTCCGTTGTTTGTGCGCCGCGGGTGCGGCTGGAAGATGAGGAGAGGATGCTAAGAGACAACTTGGTCGAGAGAAAGTAAAACCCTCACTTCGAAGTTGGCGACGGTTGGTGCATCCCGACTGTCTGGCTGGGGTCCTAATGACGAGGAACACGTTTGGTTGGACACAGTTGCTGATATGGTGAAGATCCGGCCCCAATGGCGATTGTGTTGTGAGTTCCTATGTACATCCCCTCCCTTTAGATTCCTCCTCTAATTATGACCACACGCGAAATATATAATGTAATAAATAGCATTACATTACTAGTGCATTGTTAGAATTTTTTAGTGTAACTTTTAGAATCTTATCTTTTTGAATTTCGGCACATTAGATAAGGTGGACTGGTGTTGAGGACATTTGCCTACTTCACTGTACTTACGGTAGCGAGCACGCCGGCCTAACTGGGAGGAGAGCGTCCACAAAGATCATAGAGCATATTTTGAGACACCTAGTCGCGAATGGTCCAAATCCGCCCGCTAGTTCGATCACCGGACACATGCATGCATTTCGCATTGTATTTTCAACACCATCAAAAATAGTCAATAAGCATAGATACAGCTACCATCGGATGCAGTCAGACAAGTTTTGGTGCGCAGAGTAAATGACCTAAGTCAAACGCTAAGTCCGGGACAGCATTAAACGAGGAAATAATTAATTTGAACATACACCACTGGCTTCATTCGACTTATAGCGACGGCCTCAGAAAATCGAAGGAATAGGGGATAAGCAATATGTAACACAGTTTTAAACGCTTAGCTCAGCTCTATCCGATGACCCAATATCAGGTGCTTGCCTATCGAAGAAACCTGCGCCCAACGCGAACTTGAAAGTTGAAGAGGATTGGGAGTCTGAACAATTTCGCGTTGTACCTATCGATACCATTTCTCGATTGATTACAGCCTTAAAGTAATCTGTTTAATATTTTACTCATCAGCTTTCGTCCGTAATGCAGAAAATTTAATCAAATACTCATCTAAATTTAATCCAGATCGCACTGAGGGGTCAGCCGTGGACCTCGCATGAGAGACTTTACGTACGTGTGCGTACGTGTGGAATGTGTGAGCGGTGCAAAATTTCGGGATCATTACTCCTAATGGCCTGAGTGGGACAACATGATAGCCAAATGGCGGACATCGCTCGCGCTTGGCATACAGGGGCAGCAGTTTAGTTCTGAAACGTCAAGCTGATTTCAGGCGTCTGACTTATACGTGGAGACGTTCATACGGTTCCGATAGTTCGTCTCTGGTCAGCGGAGATGTCACTTCTGCTTTCCCCCAGTTTGGTTGCACGGGGACCGCACGCAGTAGGCAAGGCGAATAAACTCTCATAGTTCACATACCAAGTGTGTCTTTGCTTAGATTTATATGGTTTCTTTAAAGTTTCGATCACACTACGTGCGATGGGAAGAAGAGGAAAGTATGCTTGTCATCCGCCCGATGTAAAGGCGCTTATCCTGAAGACATATGAAGATGGCAATGACTGGAAGAGTATTGCATCTCTGTTACAGGTAAATGTGAACACATGTAACAGCTGGATCAGAAGATTAAAGTTGAATGAGCCGGCAAGAAATCGTAGCGTGTCGCGCCGAAAGCGTCTTTCAGATAATCACGTGGATTGCTTGGTGGAATGGGTGGAATCGGACCCTATGGTTAACTTGGCAACTCTTCGGTTACGACTGAAGGTGGAGTTCGAGGTGGACGTAAGCGTCAGCACAATCGCTCGCTACCTAGACGGTCGCCTCATGACAATGAAGAAATTACATGAACTACCGGAATCCATGAATACGATGGATAGCAAAAGGCTAAGGAAGGCGTACGTGTTGATGAACTTGGAGGCAGAAAGACGGCGAGCAGTATGGATAGATGAGACGAATTTAAACTGTTCTGCGCTGTCACAAGAGGACGTTCAGCACGTGGCACTCGTGCGTACTTCACGGTGCCGAAGACTCGGGGACAAAATCTGCACCTGATCAGCGTGATGAATGAGGATGGATTGAGGATGGATATTCTGTCCTAAGAGGCAGTTCTAATAAGGATGTGCGCGGTGGTTGCGGCTGCTGCTTGATACCCATGCATCCATTACGCTGAAAGCCGTCTCCTTATTTGTGATAAGGCACCATGTCACAACGATCCCGAGCGTAGTTTACAAGAGGAGCCTTACAGCCCAGGAAGGCTACCACGACTGGCACCGTAATCTCCGCAACTGAACCCGTTCGAAGGCATTTGGAGTATCATTAAGGTCTATGTTGACCAAACCATGAGGCGGTGATATTCCGAAATGCTCCGAGGGGATCCTGATGGCGTACTGAGCAAGACTGCATGGAAGATGCAGTTCTTGGGGCAAGTTGTTTCAGAAGCACGTACCTGCGTGACGCTATACCACTGTCAAAAAATGGTGCATGTACGAAATAACTATACACGTCCTTTGCATCTACTCGATCTGTAACCCGTTCAACACCACTAATATATTTCTTGTTAACGTGCACTGATGTTTTTATTTAAAAGCAATGTGAGGCCACCCCGAGTGGAGTACACCGTGGCTTTCAGTTAGAAGTGCCTCTGGCTCTGCGTAGGTTCACAACGGGATAGCAATAGATGCTGTAAACTACGATTACAGTGGGTTCTCGTTGCAGTGATAGACCACGGGTTGTTATCCGGTCGTTAGGTAGTAACATTGAGAGCCACCGATAGTACGAAGACATGTCACATGCCATTCCAACTAAATTAGGCCAAATTGTACATGTTACTGGGCGTATATCATAGATACTGGTTACAAAAGGTGTCGGTGTTGCTGTATAATCAATACATACGACCCGACCGAGAGTCTCTTCATCAAAGTGAACTACGGTCAAAGTTCATCTGATGCTGGCCGGCACTCCGCCTAGAGGAATGTGGCCACCAGCCTCACCAACCCATGACGAGACTCGCGACAAACTCGGGCTGTTTACACAAACTGGGTTTCAGCCGACTAACTGCCGAAGCTTCAGTGAACTGAAGAAGGCGGGCGACACTGTTGGGTGATTATGCTAAATGATTCACGAGGATTTTCACACATGGAGCAGTCAAGCATGTGTCGGGATCTCGGACTGGCAGGCAGTGTTTGACCATTCGCGACCAGGTTTTGAGGAATATGCTCTAAAATTTTGTGGACAATGTTCACTCAGTTCGGCCAACATACTCGCTATCCCAGGTACAGTGAAACAGTTAAATAACTGAGGCGGTAACTCGAAAGTCTGGCCTGTCCAGGTTGGATTTAAACAGCAACTTGTTATCTTGGTGCAAAAGCACACGGTCAGCGGCGTAATAACACATTTTCATAGATTGACCGTGACGGCATTGGAATCGCCTGTCATTTTGTCTGCTTTTGAATGGTAGCGTTATGGATACTCTTTCCTTAGGGACGTTGAGCACCCGTTCGTTCCTGATACTCGCGTCCGCCTTTGAGCGCCGCCCTGTGGATTTCTCTGGATATCCGTTTTCATGTAATGACTAGGAAATTCGTTGCAGCCATAGTGCTCCCGCCCCCCGTAGAATTTACGTCAAGAAACGAACGCTCTATATGTCCTATCTGACGTGAGTAGCTAGTTTAGAAGGAAGAATAACCACACGTCAACAACGTGTACGCCTTTGAGTGTCTGAGTTTGTGACAGGTGCTGGTTGGAGATGAGGGGGAGCAATAGAGCTGCACATCGGTTGGGTGGGTGGAGTGCTCTTTGGCGGAGTTTGTTCAGCGGCAGTGTCGGGAGTAGGCTGCGGTGACTGGAATTCGACGTAGGCTGATTTCAGGTGATACATACTAGCAGAGTCTGTAGAACCATTTCTGTCCAATACGAAATTCGTCTCTTTGCGAGCGATCATTCTGAAAGAGCTTACCTAAGGCAGCGACAAATGCCTGCAAACCACATCAATGCGCACGAAAACGGAGGGGAACGTGTGCAAGTCGGGGTGAATGTGTTGTTTTGAGAAGTGAATCGCGGTGACGTCAGAAGAATGGTGCTGAAGTTTCGTTCCAGTCGCGCAACACATTATATATATATATATATATATATATATATATATATATATATATATATATATATATATATATATATATGTGCCCCATGCTAAGGCTGATGCTGCATTCTTGATGCTTATTCACCGCAGTTGGGCTAAACCAACTTACACTTAAACTAGGTCTTTTTAAGCTGGATACATATCATTCCACTTCATCTGGTTTATTCTGCCTACCTGAATAATGTTCTATTAAGTGGCCACGTCGCTTACGCTAATTGCGCTTATCTTCGGTTATTTTGTTGCGTCTGTAGCATTTTACCTAACTTGTGGACATTTCTTACTTGTTGCGGATTCGTTGCTAACCAACTTACTTCATATGGTAATTTAGCGAAGAGTTATGCCACCGTATCTGTATGCATTATTGGATTTATTTTATTTCAGCTTGTCGTTTAAAGTGAATGGCTGTTGGTTGATATCCCCGGTGTGGCTGCGCTTGATGTGCATGTTGACAAGGTGCCTACCTGTCTATTACCCACTACCTCGTTCATACTGGCTTCAGGAGACAGTTGGTCGTTGCTGGTGGGGACGGGGTGCACGGTCCTTGTGGCCGTGCAAGGCTCAAAGAGCGGCTCCATGCACTCAGTGTGGAGCGGACTACGGTCCAGCCACCGCCTTGTGTGCGGTTGATTCCCTAAATAGAGTGTGCTTGTGTTTGCCTGTGAAGGAGTGTGGGCCGGCTCCGTTGATGAAACGTGGTTCCCATCCGCATGCCTCCAGGTCTTATTGCTTCGGGTTTACCCTGGATATGGGGTGTGTGGTTGGAGCTGTGGGTGGTGCAGCGCAAGCCACCTATGGTCCCTTTGTAGGCGCAGGCGTCCTGTGGCTTACCACAGTGACAGGCAAATCCAAAAACGGAAACCGCCAAACATATATACACGCAGGAGAGGCGATGGTGCGCTGAGGCTGGTGGTGGCTAGATCCTGACAGATGGTCTAGCCACTGCTGCTACTGCTGCGCCATAGTCTCATGTCCTGGGCGCCTCCACGTGGCGACCGCTGGGTGGGTGTTGGGTTTCGCCCTTCTCCCTGCTAAGATCCAGGACACCAATCCGCATGAGTCGGCTAACTGACCGTGTGCTAGACCCGCTGCATTTCGGGTGTTCATTTAATCGAACGCTTTGGCTGAGGACCCGAGTCGTTCGCCTGTCAGTTGTGGGCGCCCTGGCAGTATCTTAGTCCATCCTCTCCAGAGGTTAGGAAGTAGTCGATGGCCCACCTCCCGTAAAACCTAGCCATGGGAGACAACAGGGTTAGAACGGGTTAGAAGCACATAGCTCCACTGGCGTAGAGCACGAGTGCCACGCATTGTCTCTGACAGTGAGAGGGCACCTCCGCGTGTTCAATGGTTTGCTACTGCCCGCCTCAAGCCAGGCAGTCCCTGGTCAAATTGGTGCAAACCCGCCAAAAACCCACCTGCGTCTGGCCGTGGTCGCAGGTGCGTATCCTACTACGGTTGCAAAACATATAAAAATTGTTCCAGTACCTCCAAGACTGCGTGTGACGGCCGTCAAGCAGATCCTTATCTCTGCAATCACATTCCCGAGCTGGATCTGCTATCCACTGCCTTTCGGGTCAGGCTATTGAGCCAAAGGCTCCGGGTGAAGTCCCTCAAGCAAACCTCCGAAGCACGTCCACCTCGCGTGCGATTGCCCACCAATGCAATCGTATGCCTGCGCGCAAAGCACTCAGCATCGGGTGCTGGAACGTGCGCACACTACTGGACCGGAACTCCGCTGAGCAACCCGAGCGACACACTGCACTCGTCGCGAAGGAACTGGCGCGCTACCACATCGATATTGCGGCGCTCAGTGAAACTCGGCTCGCTGAGCAAGGTAACTTGCATGAAGCAGGTGCTGGCTACACATTCTACTGGGTGGGCAACGCCGCCTCAGCACCACGTGAACATGGGGTCGGATTTGCAATATCCGATCGCCCTCATGGCCAGCTGGTGGGTGAACCAACGGGCATCAGCTCGCGACTGATGACTGTTCGCCTACGCCTCGGAAGAGGTAAGTTTGCCATCCTAATAAGCACACACGGTCCGACCATGTGTTATCCTGATGACACGCGTGATCAATTCTACACTGAGCTATCCTCCGTGATACGGTCTGTGTCGAGGAGCGACCCAAGATTCCTACTTGGTGATTTCAACGCGCGTCAGTGTGGCAGATGTTATCGGTTCGCATGGCATTGGTTCAGTGTATGCGAACGGTGACAGGCTGCTCTCACTGTGTGCCACTCACGGCCTGACGATCACGAACACTCGGTTTGCACTGAGTGCGAGTGATATAGCAACTTGGACGCACCCCCGGAGTGCTCACGCTCACCTGCTCGACTATGTCATCGTACGTCAGCGTGATATGCGTGAAGTGCGCATGACACGTGTACTGCGTGGAGCTGAGTGTGGCACCGATCACAAATTGGTTCGGACCAAACTGTACATATATTTTCGTAAGTCTATGTATTGCACTCCCGTCGTGAATCGGCGTAAATTTAACATTCTCTCCCTCGGTACTGTGGCAAAACGTACTCAGCTGGAGAAGACGATGGATGCACGCCTGTGTGATGTGGACTGCATAGCCACAGTGAGCGACCTGTGGCATCACATTCGCGATCAGGTGACAGCTGCTGCCGAGGAGACCATTGGGCGCGCAAACTGTAAACGGCCTGATTGGTTATATGACAACAATGCGACGATTGGCGCATTGGTGTCGGAGAAGAATGCAGCATTTGTTGCACATGCTGCAGACCCCAGTGACTTGGGGAAGAATGGTCAGTTTCGCAAACTTCGACGGCGACTGACCCGAGAGCTCCGTCGCATTAAAAATGCATGGTGGATGGCGAAGGCGAAGCAGATGGAATGTTACGCCGAACGCCGCCAACACAAGGAATTCTTTGACTCCTTGAAGGCGGTGTATGGACCGAGATTGGAGCCGCTGAGGACACTGATCGATGGTAGTTCAGGCACTACCTGCACACAGACTGCAGACATAATGCAGATATGGCGGAAACACTTTGAATGTCTCTTGAACAACCGTTCAGAGATCGACTGGCCTACATTGAACGGCCTCAAACAGCACCATGTGAAGACGAGTTTGGCGGACACACCGACACGGGATGAGACGCAGAGAGCACTTGCTCAGCTGCGAAACGGCAAGTGTGCCGGAGCCGACGGGATCCCGCCTGAAGTATTGAAACACGGCGGACCCGCGTTGTTGACTGCGCTGCACCACTTGGTGCAACGCGTATGAATTGAGGAGTAGGTGCCTCCTCAGCTGAAGGATGCCCTTGTGCTGCCACTGTACAAGGGCATAGGGAGCAAGCAATGTTGCACGAATTATCGTGGCATCAACTTGCTGAGTTGTGTGGGCAAGGTGATTGCCCGAATCCTGCTCAACCACCTCGTCAGTCAGGTTGTGGAACCGAAAGTGACGGAAGAGCAGTGTGGATTCCGTTCGGGTCGCAGCACTATAGATATGGTGTTTGCGGCTCGTCAGTTACAGGAGAAGTGCAGAGAACGACACCAACCATTGTACTCGCTTTCGTTGATTTCACCAAGACATTTGATACGGTGAACCGCGAGGCATTGTGGCTGGTGTTGGGTAAGTTTGGTTGCCCGCGTAAGTTTGTAAGTTTAATTGAATGTCTGCACAGTGGTATGCGAGCGAGGATGCAGCTGAGTGGAGAGACCTCGGATGACTTTGCAGTTGTCTCTGGTGTGAAGCAAGGCTGTGTCTTAGCTCCTGCCGTGTTTAACATCTATCTTCATGCAATGTTGTCTTGTGCTTTTGATGCCGCTTGTGCTTACGGTGTTCGTCTGGAGCACCGTATTGATGGTGGGTTGCTGAACATCCGTCGTTTCGGTGCGAGAACTCTAGTCTGTGAGACAACTATCCATATGTTGCTGTTTGCTGACGACTGTGCGTTATTTTCACACAGCGCGGATGAGTTGCAGCACATGATTAGTGCTCTGGCTTTGAAAGCGGCCAAATTCGGGCTCACCATCAACACAAGCAAAACTGTCTGTCTCTTTCAGCCTTCACCGGAGGTGCAATCTTCAATATTGCCGCGAATCAACATTGGTGCTGAAGTATTGGAAACCACCTCCCGCTTTTGCTACCTTTGGGAGTATGATATCGACTGATCAGCAGCTACACATTGAGTTGCGTATTCGCTTGTCGAAGGCGGCAGCGGCATTCGGGAAGCTAGAGTACCGGGTGTGGAACAACCATCAGCTTAGCATTGGCACGAAGCTGATGGTGTACAAATCCATGGTACTGTCCGTTCTTCTATACGGCAGTGAAACGTGGACGATGTACCGTCGGGATGTGCGATATCTCGAGCGGTTCCATCAGCAGTGTTTGCGACGTATTTTGCGGATCGGTTGGGGCGCCAGAGTTGCAGACACGGAGGTGTTGCGCCGAAGTGGGGTGTATGCGGTGGATTGCATACTGTTACTGAGACACCTGAGGTGGCTCGGTCATGTGTGGTGTTGGATTCGACACGGATAGGGAAACAACTCTTATACGGTCAGCTGAGTATTGGGAAGAGACATGCGGGGAAACCAAAGTAACGTTACCAGGACATGATTAAAGTGAGCCTCACACGTTCTAAACTTGATAGCAGATCATGGGACTCGAAGGCGGTTGATCGGCGTGCATGGCGCGATCAAATCACGAAGGCAGTCGCTGAAGTGCGGGAGAAAGCCCTCATGCATGCAGAGAAGAAGCGGCAGTTGCGGAAGCGGCAAGCACCAATGAATTGTACTCCATCGACATCGAGCGCATGGTGCTGTAGCACATGCGGTCGCGAGTGCCTTAGTCAGGCAGGCCTAGTGAGCCATGAGAGAGGTCACTCGGGACCACTGCCGAAGCGACGACGGGTCCGGCAGTGAACGTAGGCAGAACCGGCGCAGCGTTTGTAGGTACGCTGCATTCGATTTACTAACCGCGTGCTTGCATGCTAAGTCTATTTATTTCAGGTGGTGGGTTTTCAATTTTTTACTAATGTTTTCTCATATAAATGTCTACCTGTTGTCTCTTCTATGAACATGCACACCTCCCTTAAGCCTATTGTAATCGATTTCCATAACATTTTCGTGTTCGTGGCATTTCCGTAATGTATAATTTCGGACCTCGTGAAGTTATCTAGGATTCGTTTGTAAACAACTTATATCATAACCTCATTAATTTAAGGTTTATGTCACCGTTTCCTTAGGCATTACTCGAATTATTTTCGTTGTGTCGTTCTCTCAAGTGATTGGCCGTTGCTTGATATCCTCGGTGTGGATGCGCTTGACGTGCATGATGACAAGGTGCCTACCTGTCTATTACACTATCTATCATGTACATATATATATATATATGTACATATGTATATATATATATGCGATATAGAAGCAAATGTTGGTAGCTCAGGTTGTTTAGTTGATTGGCTGATTGTTCGCTGAGCTCGGCAGGTTGACTGCAAACGTTTCGTCACCACTCGAGGTGACATCGTCAGTGCGAGTGTATTTAGCAGTGTGGCGCGTACGAGGCGTCGGTGAGTGTGAGTGATCGATCTCCTAGCCGCTACTCTGAGTTTGGATTGTTCGACGAGCACATGACCACAGAAATCGATCTCTGATTCTCACCTCGTAGTGTACGCGCGTGGGACTCTTCGCTTGTCGTCGTTTGATGCAGTAGTCTAGCGCTCTTTTCCGTTAGATTTCTTCTAGTAATTCGGTGATCTTTCATTCGTAATGCCGTATATATAGCATCTATTTCAACATGTCGGTTTATTGAACTGTCGGTAGAATACCATGCCTCCAAGAATTCTCTAGCTTGCCTCGAATTTCCACGGGCTAGGATCTTAACGTTCTCTAGATCGAAGTGGTGGCCTTCTTGGTCTTCATGCATGGAAACTAATGAATGCGGGTCGTGTCTCCGTATGGCCATTCTGTGTTCGTTGATCCGTGTTGATAGTTTCCTTCCAGTTTGTCCGATGTAGTGTTTGTCACACTCTTTGCAGTTAATTTTGTAGATGACATCATTCTGACTGCCTTGTTTAACTTTGTCCTTCGGTCTTGAAAGCAATCTTCGCAGAGTACCTGTTGGTTTGTGGGCTACCAAGATTCTATGTGGTCGTAGCAACCTTGACGTCAGTTCGGATACATTCTTGATGTAAGGAAGGGCCACTCGTTTATCAATGTATATATATATATATATATATATATATATATATATATATATATATATATATAGGGTTGGCGGCATCCGGTTTCGGATTTGCCTGTCACTGTGTTAAGCCACAGGACGCCTGCGCCTACAGAGGGACCATGGATGGCTTGCGCTGCACCACCCACAGCTCCAACCACATACCCCATATCCAGTGTAAACCCGAAGCAATAAGACCTGGAGGCATGCGGATGGGAACCACGTTTCATCAACGGAGCCGGCCCACACTCCTTCACAGGTAAACACAAGCACACTGTATTTGGGAATCAAGTACACACAAGGCGGTGGCTGGACCGTAGTCCGCTCCACACTGACTGCATGGAACCAATCTTTGAGCCTTGCACGGCCACAAGGACCGTGCACCCTGTCCCCTCCAGCAACGACCAACTGTCTCCTGGAGCCAGTATGGACGGCGTAGTGGGTAATAGACAGGTAGGCACCTTGTCAACATGCACATCAAGCGCAGCCACACCGGGGATATCAAACAACAGCCAAACACTTGAAA
The DNA here is from genome assembly GCA_944474145.2 of Dicrocoelium dendriticum. Lineage (NCBI taxonomy): Eukaryota > Metazoa > Platyhelminthes > Trematoda > Plagiorchiida > Dicrocoeliidae > Dicrocoelium > Dicrocoelium dendriticum. Next base: position 86,432,450 of record OX104064.1, read on the forward strand.
GAGAGAGAGAAAGAGAAAAACTCGGTAAATGCATAAGGAAACGGTGATATAAACCTTAATTAAATAGCATATGTAATAAGTTGATTACAAACAAATCCTAGCTAAGTGCACGAGGTCAGGAAGTATAGTTCACGGAATGCCACGAACGCAAAAATGTTATGGAAATCGAATACAATTGGCTGAAGCGATGTGTGCAACTTAATGGAATAGAGTACAGGGAGATATTTATATGAGAAAGAAAAGCATTAAGGTAAAAACTGTAAACCCACAACCTGAAATAAAGAGACTTAGCATGCAAGCACGCGGTTAGTAAATCGAATTCAGCTTGCCTACAAACGCTGCGCCGGATCGCCGTAATTCTCTGTAGGACCCGTCGTCGCTTCTGTAGTGGCCCCAAAGGGCCTAGCTCATGGTCCACTAGACATTTATGAAAGAAAGGCATTAGGAGAGAACCGAAAACCCACCACCTGAAATAAAGAGACTTAGCATGCAAGCATGAGGTTAGTAAATCAAATGCAGCGTGCCTACAAACGCTGCGCCGGTTCTGCCTACGTTCACTGCGGGACCCGTCGTCGCTTCGGCAGTGGTCCCGAGTGACCTCTCTCATGGCTCACTAGGCCTGCCTGACTAAGGCACTTGCGACCGCATGTGCTACAGCACCATGCGCTCGATGTCGATGGAGTACAATTCATTGGTGCTTGCCGCTTCCGCAACTGCCGCTTCTTCTCTGCATGCATGAGGGCTTTCTCCCGCACTTCAGCGACTGCCTTCGTGATTTGATCGCGCCATGCACGCCGATCAACCGCCTTCGAGTCCCATGATCTGCTATCAAGATTAGAACGTGTGAGGCTCACTTTAATCATGTCCTGGTAACGTTACTTTGGTTTCCCCACGTGCCGCTTCCCAATACTCAGCTGACCGTATAACAGTTGTTTCGGTATCCGCGCCGAATCCATACGGCTCACATGACCGAGCCATCTCAGGTGTCGCAGTAAAAGTATGCAGTCCACTGCATACATCTCACTTCGGCGCAACACTTCCGTGTCTGCGACTCTGGCGCCCCAACCGATCCGCAAAATTCGTCGCAGACACTGCTGATGGAACCGCTCGAGATATCGCACATCCCGACGGTACATCGTCCACGTTTCACTGCCGTATAGAAGAACGGACAGTACCATGGATTTGTACACCATCAGCTTCGTGCCAATGCTAAGCTGATGGTTGTTCCACACCCGGTACTCTAGCTTCCCGAATGCCGCTGCTGCCTTCGACAAGCGAATACGCAACTCAATGTGTAGCTGCTGATCAGTCGATATCATACTCCCAAGGTAGCAAAAGCGGGAGGTGGTTTCCAATACTTCAGCACCAATGTTGATTCGCGGCAATATTGAAGATTGCACCTCCGGTGAAGGCTGAAAGAGACAGACAGTTTTGCTTGTGTTGATGGTGAGCCCGAATTTGGCCGCTGTCGAAGCCAGAGCACTAGTCATGTGCTGCAACTCATCCGCGCTGTGTGAAAATAACGCACAGTCGTCAGCAAACAGCAACATATGGATAGTTGTCTCACAGACTAGAGTTCTCGCACCGAAACGACGGATGTTCAGCAACCCACCATCAATACGGTGCTCCACACGAACACCGTAAGCACAAGCGGCATCAAAAGCACAAGACATAATTGCATGAAGATAGATATTAAACAGGGCAGGAGCTAAGACACAGCCTTGCTTCACACCAGAGACAACTGCAAAGTCATCCGAGGTCTCTCCACTCAGCTGCACCCTCGCTCGCATACCACTGTGCAGACATCCAATTAAACTTACAAACTTACGCGGGCAACCAAACTTACCCAACACCAGCCACAATGCCTCGCGGTTCACCGTATCAAATGCCTTGGTGAAATCAACAAAAAGCGAGTACAATGGCTGGTGTCGTTCTCTGCACTTCTCTTGCAACTGACGAGCCGCAAACACCATATCTATAGTGCTGCGACCCGAACGGAATTCACACTGCTCTTCCGCCACGTTAGGTTCCACAACCTGACTGACGAGGGGATTGAGCAGGATTCGGGCAATCACCTTGCCCACACAACTCAGCAAGTTGATGCCACGATAATTCGTGCAACATTGCTTGTTCCCTTTGCCCTTGTACAGTGGTAGCACAAGGGCATCCTTCAGCTCAGGAGGCACCTCCTCCTCAATTCATACGCGTTGCACCAAGTGGTGCAGCGCAGTCAACAACGCGGGTCCGCCGTGTTTCAATACTTCAGGCGGGATCCGTCGGCACCGGCACACTTGCCGTTTCGCAGCTGAGCAAGTGCTCTCTGTTTCTCATCCAGTGTCAGCGTGTTCATCAGACTCACATTCACATCGTTCTGTTTCGGGCCATTCAAAGTAGGCCAGTCAATCTCTGAACGGTTGTTCAAGAGACACTCGAAGTGTTTTTGCCAGATCTGCATTATGTCTGCAGTCTGGGTGCAGGTAGTGCCTGAACTACCATCGATCAGTGTCCTCAGCGGCTCCAATCTCGGTCCATACACCGCCTTCAAGGAGTCAAAGAATTCCTTGTGTTGGCGGCGTTCGGCGTAGCATTCCATCTGCTTCGCCTTCTCCGTCCACCATGCATTTTTAATGCGACGGAGCTCTCGGGTCAGTCGCCGTCGAAGTTTGCGAAACTGACTCTTCTTCCCCAAGTCACTGGGTCTGCAGCATGTGCAGCAAATGCTGCATTCTTCTCCGACACCAATGCGCCAATCGTCGCATTGTTGTCATCAAACCAATCAGGCCGTTTACAGTTTGCGCGCCCAATGGTCTCCTCGGCAGCAGCTGTCACCTGATCGCGAATGTGGTGCCACATGTCGCCCACTGTGGCAATGAAGTTCACATCGCACAGGCGTACAGCCTTCTCCAGCTCAAGACGCTTCTCTATAGTACCGAGGAAGAGAAAGTTAACTTTACGCCGATTCATGGCGGGAGTGCAATACATAGATTTACGAAAATATATGTACAGTTTGGTCCGAACCAATTTGTGATCAGTGCCACACTCAGCTCCACGCAGTACACGTGTCATGCGCACTTCACGCATATCACGCTGACGTACGATGACATAGTCGAGCAGGTGAGCGTGAGCACTCCGTGGGTGCGTCCAAGTTGCTATATCACTCGCACTCAGTGCAAACCGAGTGTTCGTGATCGTCAGGCCGTGAGTGGCACACAGTGAGAGCAGCCTGTCACGGTTCGCATTCGCTGAACCAATGCCATGCGCACCGATAACATCTGTCCACGCTAACGCATCACGCCCAACGCGCGCGTTGAAATCATCCAGCAGAAATAGTCGGTCGCTCCTCGACACAGACCGTATCACGGAGGATAGCTCAGTGTAGAACTGATCACGCGTGTCATCAGGATAACACATGGTCGGACCGTACGTGCTTATAAAAGTAGCAAACTTACCTCTTCCGAGTCGTAGGCGAACAGTCATCAGTCGCGCGCTGATGCCCGTTGGTTCACCCACCAGCTGGCCATGAGGGCGATCGGATATTGCAAATCCGACCCCATGTTCACGTGGTGCTGAGGCGGCTTTCCCCACCCAGTAGAATGTATAGCCAGCACCTGCTTCATGCAAGTTACCTTGCTCAGCGAGCCGAGTTTCACTGAGCGCCGCAATATCGATGTGGTAGCGCGCCAGTTCCTTCGCGACGAGTGCAGTGTGTCGCTCGGGTTGCTCAGCGGAGTTCCGGTCCAGTAGTGTGCGCACGTTCCAGCACCCGATGCTGAGTGCTTTGCGCGCAGGCATACGATTGCATTGGTGGGCAATCGCACGCGAGGTGGACGTGCTTCGGAGGTTTGCTTGAGGGACTCCACCCGGAGCCATTGGCTCAATAGCCTGACCCACAAGGCAGTGGGTGATTCGGAGGTTTGCTTGAGGGACTCCGCCCGGAGCCTTTGGCTCAATAGCCTGACCCGAAAGGCAGTGGATAGCAGATCCAGCTCGGGAATGTGATTGCAGAGATTGGGATCTGCTTGACGGCCGTCACACGCAGTCTTGGAGGTTCTGGAACAATTATCATATGTTTTGCGACCGTAATTGGATACGCACCTGCGACCACGGCCAGACGCAGGTGGGTTTTGGCGGGTTTGCACCAATTTGACCAGGGGCTGCCTGGCTTGAGGCGGGCAGTAGCAAACCATTGAACACGCGGAGGTGCCCTCTCACTGTCAGAGACAATGCGTGGCACTCGTGCTCTACGCCAATCGAGCCAGGTTCAACGTGCTTTACATTTCGGACCAAGCAAACATTCTGCGTTCTCTAACTAAAATGGTCGAAGGATGCCAATGAAAGCAAACCAAAAAATACCAGTTGTGAATCTCCATCACTAGACAAGCCGCGACCCTTCTGTGCAATACCAACCGAGCTGCACACATTTTGTATAGACGTCATCCATGGTTGGGTTTTAATTGTACAAAAGTGACAACCAAACTTAGCGCACATGTAATCAGTGACGCGACAACACTGAATGGCTTCGAAAGGCGTCTGGAGGGTGCCACTAACATAGCTCAAAGAGTAGAAGAGATACACAAATCATTGCACGACAGCTGAGCTACATCGCAATGAGGGGACACATCTGCAACGACAACCCGTCGTAGGTGAGTGGACATTTTATTGGCCATAAAGTGCATCGCTTGATCGAGGTGGTGACAAAGTAGTGAACGAACGTGTATTCCCATCGGAGACAACTTGTAGCGTCTCTAAACTAAGTCAAACGATCATCATCACCATCATCATCATCAACAACAACAGCAGTACATCAGCCTTTTGAACTGATGCTTCGCTGCCATACAACCATGAGGACCTATGAAATAAAGAATAAGAAGAGGGAGAGAAGGGGGACTTACCTGAAAACCTTCATGTCCTAAGCAAACATTCAGGGTCAAGGCGCCTACACCTTGTGTAGACAACATTCCGTCACAAACAGCTGGCTATCGTGCAAAGATAAGGCGGCATCGGCAAGACAGCTTCCTTGCGGCTTTCACTGCCACGCATCATAATCAGCCATTACCCCGCAGATAACTCAGCACCAAACACACTTTAAACAGACAATCCAATTAGGAGACGGCAGCAGACGCGCCACTGGTTTCAGTTGCGAGCCATGTCCTGTAAAGTCTCGAGCCAAGCACAATGCGAATCACTTGTACTCCAGCCCGGAAGGCGAAACGGACCAACGGCACCCAGTTTGGTCGTCAGTGACTTCATTTCCCGCTGCCAAGTCAACTTCTGTCCACATCGAGCCTTGCGCCACCCTACACCTGGTAGACTGAACAAGGCCCTCCTGGGTAAGCGGTGACCAGGCACGCGTAGCACGTGCCTGAGCCAACGCAACTTATTCAGTGCTATCTGTTATTCTAGGGAGCTGGCATGATCATCACCACCTAGTACTCGCCTACGCATATCATCGTTGCGGACACGCTGGTGTCATCCGACTCCAGCAATGCTTCGCAAACAACGATGATCAAAGACTTGAAGGCGCCTCAGATCTTCAGACCGAAGGGGCCAAGTCTCACTACCATACAGCAGAACGGCCCTCACTGTGGCCTTGTATACACGGCCTTTCAGACGGAGGGAAACTCCCTTCTGTCGCCAAAGATGCCGCAGGTTCAAGAAGGCAGCTCTGGTTCTTGCAATGCGTGAACTGACGTCAGTTTCTATGGGCCCATCATTGCTGACGCAGCTGCCAAGATAAGTGAATTGATCAACCATCTCGAGTTTCTTGTTAGTAAGCGTCAAGGGGTCATCAAGTGGCTGGTGGTCCTGCAGCAACACTTTGCACTTTGAAGGTGCGAAGTGCATACCAAATAATGGGACCACTCTGGATAGGCTAATCAGGGTTGATTGTGCCGCCTCAGCATCGTCGAAAAGCAAGACGATATCGTCCGCATAATCTAGATCAACTAACCTTTCACCAGGCAGCACTTCAACGCCTACATCGTGAGATGCATGATAGAATCCACGACGAAATTGAACAAAAACGGGGAAATCGGACAACCCTGACGAACGCCACTTGTGGTCGAAAAGCTATCCGATAGGGCACCGTAAACCCTGACGCGGCCTGTAGTGTTCGAGTATAGAGCACGAAGAATGTTCACATATTTCGTGGGAACACCTTTCGAGCAAGTATTGCGAACAGAACACATTGATCGACTGAATCGAACCCACTCTTGAAATCGAGGAACACAGCTAATGTCGGTCTGCGGTATGCGTGGCGCTGCTCTAGCACCTGCCGCGAAGTAAATATATGGTCTATACAGCCATGTCCTGGGCGGAAACCAGCCTGCTCTTCTCTAATCCGAGATTCCCGTTCTGCAGTGAGGCGACGAACGATAATCGAGGCCAATAATTTTATCACAATTGGCGTTAGGCTAATACCCCTGTGGTTAGAACAGTCTGTGCGACTGCCCTTTTTGTATATTGCCACTATAATCGATTCGCTCCAATTAGCCGGCACACTCTCTTCGTTCCAGATACGTTCGAATAGGGAGGTCAGTGCTTTGCAGAGGACCTCACCTCCATCCTTAAATAGTGCAGGTGGTAGGGAATCCGGGCCAGCGGCACGAAAACGATTGAGGGCTGTGATCGCGTTTCGGACCTCGGCCTCCGACGGAGGCTCTAAACTAACCGTCCATGGCACGTCCTGCATCACCTGAATAGGAAGAGGTCCGGGAGCAGGGGGCCAGCTGAGCTGATGTTCAAAGTGTTCAGCCCAACGAGCCATACGGCGCTCCTTATTGTGTATCAGCGCACCCGCGCTGTCCCTGATTGTCTCACTGACGCCTGGTTTTCTCGGACCAGTGGTGCGGATTAGCTGGAAGAGCTTCCGGTAATTGCTTACTGCTCCTGCCTCCTCCATTTCTTGAGCCCGACTGGTCCACCAGGCTTCCTTGTCAGCAAGTAGGCTCCGCTTTAGTTCACGCCTAATAGCCCGTCTAGTCACATTGTGTTCAGAACCAGCCGGGAGGTGCCTTCTAGCTTCCAAAAGGTTCTCGGGCCTCTCGGATATCCAGTGACTGGTGCGGTGACGACTGATAGTGCCACAAACAGATGCTCCTGCGTCGTGCATAGCGGCCGAGATCCTATTCCACTGAAGTTCAGTGTCATTAGGACAAGACAGCGAGAGTTCGCTATGCAGTGCTTCTTGATAGACTTGCCTGACAGAGGGCTGGGACAATTTCTCCGTTGCCAATCGGAGGGGACAATTGGTGCGCCTCCAGGTAAAGTTCATGGAGAAACGACAGCGCACCAAGGCATGATCAGAGTCGACACAGGTACTCCAGTATGAGCGGCAATCCAGAATGGAACCGCGCCACCTGTAACTTATGGCTATGTGGTCAATTTGGGTCCATCGCTGACCAGCTACAGGTGGACGTCAAGTGGCACTTCGGCGCCCACTGTGTCTAAAAGCAGTGCTAGTAAGAAACAAGTGGTGCTCCGCACACAGTTGCAGCAGACGCTCGCCGTTGTCAGTCCGTTCGGCGTTAAATCCATACTTACCACCCAGCTGAGCTTCTGAAGAGCTCAGACGCACTGCAAGTACTATAGTATCTGCACTAATTGCACTGCGTCGTAGCGCGTTTAGTTCGCCATAGAACATGTCCTTGACAACATTAGAACTGCAGTCGGTGGGACATAAGCGGAAATCACAAACAAACAGCGTTTTGCATTACATCGTGAATCAACCTTAGTTGATGTCGTCAAACGGGCTGCACATAAACGGCTGTTCACCGGAATCCAATCAACCAACGATGACTCAGCCTTGGAGCTGAGAATGATACCTACACCAGCTTGACCCGTGAGTGCTGCATCGGCGTCTCCGGATGCGTGCAACCAATAACGAGAGGATAAGCCGGGTGCAGTCAATTCAATAACCCCGTTAGGGTCATTAATCCTAGTTTCGGTCATACAACATACATCAATACCCAGTGTGTCCAAGGTGCGTGCGAGTGCAGCCTGCTGACCCGTTTGTCTTAGAGTGCGAATATTGAATGTCGCCAATGAAACGGGATAGCGTGGTCTTATAAGGAACTTTTGTCGATAGGCGTCCGATAGGTGCTGTGGGATGGTGGCTGCAGATGGTTCTACTCCAGTAGCACGTCGGTTGCTGTCAATTAAGCTGGGAACTATAGAAGGAAGGTTAGTAATGGGGGCCGGGATGGGAGTAAGAGAAAAAGGTGGAAAAGAAAGAAGGGAGGCGCCAGCAGTAGCATGCTTTCGCTTATCCGCCCTGCTGTATGCAGCAGATAAGGCGACCCTTGATAATCTGCGCGACGGCCGATGCAGGATGAAATTTATGTTTGAAGAAAATGTCATGGTTGTATGTGGGCTGATACTGCCAGGGCGCCCAGACCTAGACAGGAGGACGATTAGGGTCCTCATCCAAAGCCTTTGGCTCAAAAGCCTGTCTGCAAGACAGCGGGGAGGTGGCAATGATTTAGTTTTACAGAAATGGACGCCATCCCATTTCAAACCCCCAACCTGGAGGACCAGGTGACTGAGTTTGTCTGACCTCTCACCATTGACCAACCTGGTAGGAGTAGCTCTCAACGCGCCCGGAGGCATCACCCAGTATAGCTCAATGGGTCAATGAGGTACGCAAACCGTCGCACCACGTTAAGGTCCAGTCTCGTTGCTTACAATTCGTAGCCCGTTGTCTCTCTTAGGTGAGTTTGAGGGGACAGCATCAGCACTGAGAAGTTGATAGAAAATCACTTGACTTGGGTCATATGAAAGAGAATAAGCTACTTACCGGCGTACTGCTCTCATCGCAGACAAACGACGAACAACAAAGTCAGTCTCGTCGTTTACTATGATTTTCAACCGTTCGACAATCTATCGATGGTAATAATGAGTGCTGAATTCACCGGGTTTAGCCATGCTTTCTTAACTGGTTCACAGCCAAAAGAATGATTTGACCTATGCGGTTTGTGGCTTCTGGTATAGGGAACTCATCGGGTGTTCAGAGGTGACAAACCATCGAGGAATATAAAAATTCACTCAACCCTATCTAATTCAGCTCAAATATAAGTGTGACAGTTTGGAAAGAAAATATTGCAATCATGTCTACTTGCATCAACTCCTTCTGATGATGTTAAGGCTTAACCTAGTTGACATACAACCGTTATGCTGTTAGGCACGATAAAGTTGGAAATTACCGCTTATAGCCCATTAGGCACCGGAATTAGGCAAAACATCATGGTGTGTCAGATTTCTTGCGGAAATCTCATTCACAGGTCTGTGTTGGGGGTTAAAGCGAGGTAGGTATAGTGAAGGTTGAACGGATGGCAGCACTCTCGAAGCCCGATGAGATGGTCTAGTATGCAAACTGAGCCCACCTAGAAAGTTGATTTTCAACCTTGGTGGCTCAATCTGTCTCTCCGACTAATACACTGATACTTGCCAGGCAATAAGAAACAGCTGAATCACGACGGTTTTGTGTTACGACAAGTAATGGGGGCTAGTAGCCGGCGGAAATTCAAAACGTAACCGTTGAAAAAGTGAGTCAGCCGAGGCTTACCGGTGGCGTTTGACCGAGCGTTTGATGACTGGCCTTCCGGTTCACCTCGCTCAATCGATGTTTGAGCTCTTAATTTTGAAACCAACGCCTGGAATGTGAAATAGGACGTGTATATGAAAAACGGCAATAAACAATAAGCTAAAGGATAAAAAGTAAATTACACACATCTTGCACTCGCATTTGACGAAAAGAACAACCATGAGCCGTGACGATTAAGCAGCTGCTAAGACTGTGGAACGTCAAATTATGATCTCTGAAAGCGCTTTTGGGCTATTAGTCTAAGTAAGCTGAAGAGCTAAGTGGGTCATAAAGTAAATTTTCGGTACGAATGGAAAGCTCCTGAAGTCAGCAGAAAGGCGAAGTAGAAAGTAATAGAGCGCAATCGATGAATGGAAATGTGACCACTCGTAGAGTATGAAAAATAGTGAATGCAGCGCAACCCGTTTTAGATACTTGTCACAGCGACATATGTGTAATTATGGCGTACAGGGATTGACCTAGAACGTAGGAGAAGAGATTGCAATAATATATGACCCGTCTGAACTGTATGTACGCGGGAAAATTTAAACGTAGAGAATTTCGACGTAAAACGCTTTCGGTCTAAGTAATAATCACAAAACAATGCCAAAAATGGTGGATGCCACAACGCATACGTTAATTACCACGATAAGCATCAGAATGCCGAAAAAGTCGCAGATAAAGCAAATACAGACATGTTAGCCGGAGACTCAAAGTTGGATGGTGAGTTTGGAATCGGAAACGCCGCGCAAAGTGAAAGAAGAACTCTACTACAAATCAACAGCACAATAGGAAAAAAGATAAATGTTGACTGCCCAATGCGTAGAACTTAGATTACAACGAAGTTTGATTATTTGTGTATTTACATGGTACACACCACTGAATGGAAATTTCCAAGCGCCATCAGAGCCACTCATAGCGCAAAGGCCGATGAGAAGGCACCGGTGGTCGAAGGTAACTAGCTTCTATATGTCTAGCAATTGAATGGGTCAGGTTTCACAACCGTACAGCAGGGTCGAACGTACGGCAGCATTATAAACTCTGCCTTTCATGGCCAGTGATGTCGTGCGGGTGCTTTAGGTGACGAATGTTAGCAAAAGCGTCCTGAGCTTTTGCTATACGATTTATGACCTCATATTCTGTTCCACAAGCGCTGGTACAGCTGCGCAAGCAGTTAAATTTCTGAACCGCTTCCAACTGATCCCCACCAAGAGGCAGCGCAAGAGCCGGTCCCTTTGTACTTCGAGGGTTCAAAGCAAAGTGCGTAATGGCTGACAGCCAGTGTTAATATGTCCAGTGCAGCTGGAACGTTTGTGAGCTGTCACAGATGATGGCAATGTCGTCAGCATTCCCCAAGTCAAGAAGTCGATAAAATGGGAGCAGCTCCACACCTTCTACGTCGTGTCCTGTAAAGGCAATCTCCATTACTCCGTCAACAGCAAAATCGAAGAGAAAAGGTCACAGCGGGCATCCTCGTCTTACACCGCTAGATACTGTGCCCGAGGTAGGACGTATAGCGATTGGACAGTAGTTACATTTTTCTAGCGCACAACTTTCCTGAGAAGACAGTCTCAAAGGGCACATCGACCAAAGGAATCGAAAGCACGACAACGGTGGGCCACTAATATATGTGACGGGATTCCAACAGCTGATGGAAACCAGGCCTCGACGAAACACGGCTTGCTCCTCACGAATCTGGTCCACAAGAGTGCGAGTTAGTCTCCAAACAGTAAGAGACACAAGTAAGTTGGAGGTGATGGAGATCAGACTGATTCCGCTATGATTATCGCATTTGGAAGGTGAACCTCCCTGGAAGGTCAGAAGAATAACGGAGCGGCTCTAGTCGGATGTGACAGTTTCCTGCACCCACAGTTTCACTAATAACTCGTGTAGATCATCCACAAAACAGATCCTTCGAATTTGAAGAGGGTTAGATGAAGATCAAGTGGTCGCGCGGCCTTGTTCTACTTCAGCAGTCCGACCTCACAATCGAATTCTGAGCGAGCAGGTGGATACAAAGGAACAGCCCAGAAATGTATATATGTATTGGCAACAGTCTAAAGAATAGACATGGAGCCAAACAAAACCAGGAAAAACATAGGAATATAGGTTTGATCACCACATTATCATCAAGGCGCATTAGCTGAAGGTGAGCAACACATTTCAGTTATTGTGACGAAACGAAGCAATGCGAGCACTGGCCAGTGAGAAATCTAACAATCCCGGCCGATTAAATTGCCTTTCGAAATGCTTAGCCTAACGATCCACGTGTTTTGACAAGTGCACAGGCTGTTCACTCTCCTTACAAAGAGTTTCACTAACGTCAGGTCTCCTGCTGCACGTTTCCCGTATCAGACGGAAGAACTTATGATGGCTACCAAGGGCAGCAGCCACTTTCATCACTGAGGCACGATGAGACCACCAGGACACGAGGTCTCGCTTCAAGCTAGCACAGAGTTTTGTCATGAAGTCTTTGCGAGTCTCCTCGTGTTTGCTTCCAGCCGGAATTTGCCAGCGAGTGTCCACTTGCTCGATTCACTGCGTAGAGACCTAGCGTCCATGTTCGCTATTGTATCTCCCACATGCAGATTTCCCCATTGCTAATAAGATCAGTTGAACATGCGACCAATGACATTTAGTTGTATACAATGAGCGCTTCCTCAACCCGAATGCCAGAGTACTTCGATAGGCACTCAAAACATTTTTGTTCGTCAGTTCGCGGGTGTCTAAGCCCCACAGCGTCATCGCACGTGTCCAGCAATACACAACGACAGATCAACACATACAGGTGCATGGTCAGTATGCACACATGTGCTGCAATTCAAGTAGCAACTTTCAACGTAACCTCTCCAGCGGTAACTGATCTCGATGTGGTCGATTGGCTTCCATGGTTGCTCTGAGGCTGATGGGCACCATGTGACCTTCCAGCGAATGCCGTGCCGGAAGTTATTACTCTTGAGAAACGGCCAAGCATCTCCATACAAATGAAGCAACCGATCACCGTTATCATTATGGGAGCCTACACCGTGTTTGTTTGCCAGTACCATACTACAAATCACATGTTGATGACACTTTTGCTTTTGGTTTGTCGGAGCAGCAGCTCCCAACAGTGCACTTGCTAATCTACGGGTTACATGCGAAGCAGAAGAGTAGAATTATCTACTCTATTTGGACACCCTGATCAGTCACAGGGATGGTGTTCCGTTTACTGGAAACGAATCTGGTCCGGCTAGCACTTGCACTTCAAGAGCCACACAACAATGCTGTCATCGCCATTATCATTATACACGTTAGCTAGAGGTGGGAAACACCTCAGCTACTGTGCCGCAATACATAAAAAGAAAGGAAAATAAATACAACAGTTGCATGCCAGCTGAGCTACCAGCAACGGATAGGCATCGTTCCGGTAAGCTACCAGCCGGTTACTAGGCAACAAGAAAAATCACTATGTAAAACGATATTGCACTATGAAATGAGGTCGTGATTGGAGGGGGAGGCTAAACGGGATAGGGAGGGACAAAGAAACTCACAGCAGGAACGCCACTGAAGTCATCTCCTTCCCATGTCAGCAAGTGTCTATAGCCAAACGTGTTCATCGTCTTTTGGACCCCAACCAGCGAGCCGTGACGTTCCAACCGAGGCCAGCTCAGAAGTGAGGGCCTTCATTCCTCTTGACCAAGTCATCGCTTGGCCACCCCTCCTCTTCTCCTATCCACATCTCTGGTGAGCAAACAACGCACGTCGTGGAAGTCGATGGCGCTTACTCAACTCGCATGTCAGCGTAGTTTGATAGGTATACAGAACAGCTGGCTTTGTCAGTTGGCTGGTGTCAATGTGCTAACAGCGTCGTCGTGGGCGTCTGCCAAAACGCATCCGCAAGTCAGCACATACAAGTGCACGATCGGTGTCCACACATGTGCTCCAAATCGAGAGACAGTTCAGGATGCATCATCTCCAGCGGTAACTGATTGCCATGTGATCGATTTGCGTCCAAGACTGGTTCGAGGCTGGTGGGCGCCAAGTCCCCCTACGGCGAGTGCTGTGTCGGAGTTAGTGCTCGCAAGAAATAAGCGAGCATCCTCACACAAATGAAGTAACCGCTCACCGTTATCATTACAGGAGCCTACACCGTGCTGACCGCCCAGATGCAGTTCATCAGTGGACAACTTTCCAAGTTGTGCGTTCAGATCCCCAGCCAGCACAACAGTGTCCGTGCTTTTTCTGTGGCGAAGCAGCTGGGTCAGTTGGCGGTAAAAGTCGTATTTTACCGAATCATCGCTACGGTTTGTGGGCGCGTAGGCAGCGATGATGAATAGACACCTATTAGTCCCGCGCGACTTCGAAGCTTTGAACGAGCCAGCCAATTGGACCGCACACATCCGGCAACTGATTGGAATCCAATCAACCAGAGCAGCTTCAGCCCGGGGACTCAGGGCAATGCCAACACCGGTTTGACGGATGCTCGAAGCTGCATCGTCACCGGATAGGCGCAATGAGAAAGTGCTGCTGGTGTCACCTGAAGGGGATCGCAAAGTGAACACAGAGCTCGAGTCTTGCACGCGGGTCTCCGATAAGTAGCAGATATCAATCGAGAGGGTCTCTAATGTTCGAACAAGTGCTGCGTGTTGACCGATCTGTAGTAATGTGCGTACAATAAGGCATGCCAATCTGAAGGAGGATCGAGGGCTCCAAATGAAAGCCGGTGAACTGGAATGAACCGCTTGCTTGGACATGGGCCTGTTGATGGGAGAGAAGTGACGCTCATCGTTAGCATGTGAGTTGAAATTAGAAGATAAACGCCTACCAAAGCATGTTTGGGGAGGACCAAGAATTGGGGGGTTGAAAACTGGGGGGATAAAAGTGAAGTTGGAACAGGACCATAAGGGAGAAAAAGCGTAAGAGGGAGAATAAAAAGACGGGAAGGCTTGAGCAGTAGCACCCAAACCCCTATCCACCCTGCTCGATGCAGCAGATAGGACACCGTTGATTATCCTCTGCGGTGGCCAGAGCGTCAGAAAATTGTTTGAAGAGATTCATTGTATTGTCAGGGCAGGATACTGTCAGGTTGCCCAGGCCAAGGCAGGAGAATGATCAGGGTTCAGACAACAGTCCTGTACACGTTGGCAGTTGTGAAGGCCCCATTTAGTCGTGTCAGACTGATTTACTCGGCCGACGTTTTACACGATGGGCCGGTGTTAATTACATCAACATTCATGGCAAACGGCTACCCTAGAAGATTTATCGATAAACATCGGGTTGCGAGCGCTGGGGGACTTGGTGCACACGGCAGCCAAGAATAAGGTTTATATCGAATTACCTATCAAAAGTGATTTAACCACGCTGAAGGCAACTAAGCGTATAATCTCGGCTACGCGACGCAGCTATGCTGTACAACTTGTCATCATGGACCGAACCCGAAATTTGCGCGTGCCTCGAACGATGGAAGCCCAGCCTATCGGGGCCAACTCACCTTTTGTATACCAGTTCGTGTGGGACTACGGAGCTACTTACGTAGGCAGAACTGACAGGACTCCGAATACACGAATAAAGGAACATGTGTCTAGATGGGCACAGCGCGAAATTGCTCAGATTGCCAACCCACTTCAACTTCCGTGTTCGCGCAGGCCGCCCGTTTCTTCGATAGGCAAGCACCTGATATCAGGTCATCGGGTAGAGCTAAGCTCAACGTTCAAAATCGTGTTAGGTTAAGCTAATCTTCTATTTCTTTGACTTTCTGAGGCTGTCATAATAAACCGAATGAAGCCAGCCCTGTGCGTATAAAAAGACGTCTTCTTCGCCTTATCATTCCACCGCAAGATGGATAACAGAAATATTCCAACCAGTACGCAATTGTGGTTGTATACAGCAACAAACATTCGAAATCGGTAACCGAATAGAAAAGTTAAACGTGAACGATAAAGTGGGGCTGTCTTTTGCGGTGGAGTCACTTTGCTCTAACGTGCCCCTGTTAGAGACCGTGACTTTCATGTGAGTACGTCACTGAGAGAAACGTAAGTGTTAAAATTCCGGTACGGACACTGAGAGTATTGATCTTACGGTGCAAATTCAATACACAATTTTTGATTGATGGGACCTGTTACAGACAGATGGATGGGATCGCAATGGGTTCTCCTCTACGTCCACTCATGGCAAATATTTTCCTTAAAAAACAACGCACATACCCCATCCTTGTGACCATCGACCGACCGGAAAAATGCTAAGATTGACTCATTGGAGCGGCAACCAAGACTGAATGTTTTGTTTGTTCAGGCATGTGCCACGTGTACGCCCCCACCGTTTTCCAAAAGTAAATGTTTTATAGCCGAATGTTCGATCGCGTAAGTTTTTATGTGGATCGCCATCGAACTGGCAAGAGGAATTAAAATAGCCGATGGCATGACCGGTTGCTGTTATATCGTCTGCCGACTCAACACACGACTTAGTCGATGGATTGTGTGATGTGATATACGGCCGCCACCAATGATGCAGCTATTGTTGCGCCTTATATGGATCGCTTGTAAATTTCAGAGCTATCAGCGGTGCATGGTTCAAAAAATCGGGGTAGTAAGAGCCAGAAAGAATCCGTTGCACTTATGCCAACATTTCTTCACACCAGAATGGTCTTTCTGACCATGTGTTGGCAAGGTTAAAGGGTGTTGGGTACGAAGGTTCACGCAAAATGCATAGGTGTTATTTTGTTCACCTTCAATCCGCTTTTTTATGCACTTTCGCCAGGAGCGCTTACAACCGGTGGACACGATAGCGAAACAGGGATGCAGATATTAGTAACCGCTGAAATTGAGGGTCATAGAATTACCGAGTATCATAAATATCCCTCGTTACATTAGAGCATTCCTCATCCTGCATTAATGTCCGCAATATGAACTATGGTTTCATTAGATAAAACAGTCGTTTTAAAACTAATATGGTCAAATGTGAGTCATGCCGTATGCGGCTCTGTTAAGAAAAGCTAAATAGTGGAAGAACGTTCAAAGCGTAATTCGGTAGTGACAGTTGCGGCACTATACCGATTGTACTGTTGTTTAGTATAAAGGGAGAGTATAGGTCAGACTGTCGCCGCCCTTCAGTCTCTCCAGCGGTGTAAGACAACCATGACTGTCACCTTTCTTCATAACTTTGCTACTGACGAAAGTATGGAAAACGGGCTAAGCAGATTAGACTCAGATGATCCCAAGTGACCGACTTCCCGAATCGGAGTACGTCGACGACGTTGTTCCAATATGTAACAGTTCACAAGCCTCTTATGGAGAAACGCAGAATAGAGTAACACTGCCTGTCAATCGTTTCTACTCATTCTTGTCACTATGCAAGCGCAGAGCTTTCCTCCAGAACCAACAGAAACTAGCCCTTAGCCTTAGTTAGAATCACCCAGAAGTCGCTCAATATTTATTTAAGCGTTTGTGGTATAGATGGGTCACAAACCATATAACAAGGGCACGGGCGCTCTTGGCAGTCTCGTCGCTTATGGTGAAGAAGCAACACCACGCAAGCCATGTCATCCATGCAATCCTACTGTAAGGCTGTGAAACCTGCCTCATCAGATCGACAAACAGAAAGCGGCTAGCAGCGTTCACCTATTGGTACCATCGTAGCTTATAGATAATGGGAACACGGAGTGATGAGGACGTTCGCTGTCATGTTTATAAATAAACATAAATATTTTATTATCGACAAAGCGAGGTAGGGGTGTAGGTGAACTGCGCACCACCGTTATTTCAAGTACCATGCATCGATAAATGGGCGAAGTTTGCGCGACCGGGGTCTGTATGGGAGATGAACACGCAAGTTAGTGACTTGGTCAAGAAAAATGAAAGCTTGCACTTCGAACTAAGCACATGTTGGTGCCCCTTGACTTCCGAGTTAGAGTATGAAATGTGATAAACCAGTCCGCTCGGAGATACTCGTGTCATGACCAAGGGAAGATCACAGTGGCATTTGTGTTGTGAGTTTCCTTGCCCCTCAATCTCTAGTATAGTCATCACAGTCAAAATCTCAATGCTAACAAAAAGTTAAAAGCTGATGATACTTGGCATTTTGTTTTCTTTTTGCAATCACTCGACTGATCAGTGTTACGGGAAAATGGCTAGGGCGTTTCGCACCTCTAATTTGTCGAATGAAAGGATGAATATATCGTCAAGATTATATTCTGCTGTATTGGTGGAAAAGGTGTTGAAACATCACACAAGCCTTAGGGATGAGTGTAGCGGCTAAGACAGAAAGGTGGTCACTGGAAGTGACAACTACCTAAGTAAGCGAACACAGATCTATTTTTGTGGTTCGTAAGAGAAAGGGAGAACTGATGACAGCCCATCCAATTATAAGAACATTGCTTCGGGTGCATGTGAAGATGACGAAGAGTAAGGCTCGGTGTCAGTCTGTGGTACTGCTTCGCCTGCGGCACTGTTGCTTACGGTCTGCTAAGCCTGGTGCTCAACCCAACAGTGAAAACTAAAAGCCAAGGCTCTATATCCTGTGGAAATGACAATTCCATTTATAGATCAACCATTGTCCGTATATCTTCGTTATCCTGACTTCAACCAACGTGAACGCGTTTCGCTGGCGTGGTCCACCATATTTGACCGTCTGTTCGTGTCAAGACACGGCCCTCGTTCATTCAGTCGGCCTTCACTAGAGCTTACCAGCCAAGCACATCGCGTTTGAGTTGCGCATTTGGTCGGCTGTACACGCGCCAGGATATAAACCCTATCACATGAGCGACGTTCGGCACTGATACCGTACCTGTGTTCCAGGGTTGGTCGGCCCTTCGTGTGTCATGTATGATGCCCATTCAGGCTGTCTACATGGCTTAGTACCGTAACGCCGTGTGGGGGTATTCATTTCGTTTGGCCTTCTAGGACAGTCTAGTCGTCAGCGTTTGCAAAACATCTGGGCATGGCCCAGGTAGAAACATGCCGTCCTAGTAACCCAAGCTAAATAGTGACCATGCATACAGGGAACCCAAACACAGGCAGAGAAAAGCAGTGTGTATCGCAGATGGATTCCGGAAACACTTACCCACTACTGAGGTTATTTACATCGTCCAACACAAGATGGAGTCACGCGTCCTTTATGGTGGCTAAGAGCTAACGTTACACAGCCAGTAGATTGTAACTTCGATTGCTATTTAAACAGCTGTGAAAAATGATGTACCTAGAAATCCATTCCACTAATGAACATGAAACCAACGTCGCGGCGAGACTGGACCTTAAGGTGATGCGACGGTTTGCGTGCCTCAGCGATCCATTGAGCTATGCTGGATGATGCACTTGCACCTTCAGAGCCACTCATATCAGATTAGTCAATGGTTAGAGGCATGAGAAAATCAGTCTCCTGGCTCTCCAGTTTGGGGGGTTGAAGTGAGGGTAGCTACTTAGATTACATAACGGAATCTCAGTAACCCAGTGTCAAAACCCTGCTGCCTCGTGGTCAGGCTTTGGAACCAAAGGCTTTGGTTGAGAACCCTAATCGTCTTCCTGTCTAGGCCTGTGCAACCTGACAGTATTCTACAAATGCAACACGAAGCTTCCTTCAAACAATTTCTTGATGCTCTGGCCGACGTAGAGGATAATCAACGGCGCCTTATCTGAAGCAGCGAGCAAGGTGGATAGGGGGTTTTGATGCTATTGCTCAAGCCTTCACGTCTTCTTATCCCGCCTTTTGAGCTTGTTCATCTTTATCGTCTCGCTCCAAGTTCACTGGTATCCCCTCTGTTTTCAACCCCCAATTCTTGTCCCTCCCCCATCTTGGTTCAGTAATTGTTTTTCTTCTAGTTTCGATTCACACGCAATCGTAGAGCGTCGCTCCAACCCGGTCGACAAGTCCATGTCCAGCCAGTCAGTTAATCAGCTTCTATTCGGAGCGCACGATCCTTCCTAGGACTGGCATGCCTCAACGTGCGCATTTTGTTGCAGATCGGCTAACAGGAAGCACTAGCCCGAACACTGGGGACCCTAACAATCGATATGTGTTTATCAGAAACTCGCTTGCAGGATTCGTTTTGTAACAAACCTGCGATCCCAAACGTGGGACAATGGCGGTATTTTCCCATTGCGCTTGTCCGGTGATGACGCGGCTTCAAATGTCGGTCAAGCCGGTGTGGGAGTTGCTCTTAGCCCCCAAGCTGAATCAGTCCCGATTGATTAAATCCCAATGAACAGCCGCATGTGCGCTGTAAGACTGAATGGCTGGTTCAGAGTCTCGAAGTTGCGTGGGAACAAACAATGCTAGTCTGTCATTGCGACCTACGCGCCCACAAATTGTAGCGCTGACTCGGTGAAAGATGAATTCTATCACCAACTGAACGCGGTCCTCCGTTACGGATAATGTACGAATCCTGTGGTGCTGACTGAGGATTTAAACGCCTAAGTTGAAAAGCTGTCTACAGATGTGCTTCAATTGGACGGCCAACACGGTGTAGGCTCCTTTAATGATAATGGTGAGTGTTTGTTATACCAGTGTGAAGTTGCTTGTCTCTCTGGCGAGCACTAACTTTCGACACAGCACCTGCAAAAGAGTGACTCGTCGCCCACCAGGCTCGGACCTGCATTGGAAACAAATTGATCACATCGCGATCAGTTACCACTGGAGAGGCCCTGTTCAAAACTGTCGCCCCATTTGGACCACGAGCGGGGACTCTGAACACGCAACGAGACTGGACCTTAACGTGGTGCGACGGTTTGCGTACCTCATTGACCCATTGAGCTATACTAGGTGATGCCTCCGAGCATCTTGAGAGCTACTCCTACCAGGTTGGTCAATGGTGAGAGGTCAGACAAACTCAGTCTCCTGGTCCTCCAGGTTGGGGGTTTGAAATGGGATGGCGTCCATTTCTGTAAAACTAAATCACTGCCACCCCGCTGCCTTGCGGACAGGCTTTTGAGCCAAAGGCTTTGGATGAGGACCCTAATCGTCCTCCTGTCTTGGTCTGCGCACCCTGGTAGTATTCCAGCCCACATACAACCATGACATTTTCTTCAAACATAAACTTCATCTTGCATCGACCGTCGCGCAGATTATCAAGGCTCGCCTTATCTGCTGCATACAGCAGGGCGGATAATCGAAAACATGCTACTGCTGGCGCCTCCCTTCTTTCTTTTCCACCTGTTTCTCTCACTCCCATCCCGTCCCCCATTACTAACCTTCCTTCTATAATTCCCAGCTTAATTGACAGCAACCGAAGTGCTACTGGAGTAGTACCGTCTGCAACCATCATCCCACAGCACCTATCGGACGCCTATCGGCAGAAGTCCCTTATAAGGCCACGCTATCCTGTTTCCATAGCGACATTCAACGTCCGCACTCTAAGACAAACAGGTCAACAGGCTGCACTCGCACGCACCTTGGATACACTGGGTGTTGTGTGTCCGAAACTAAGGCCAATGATCGTAACGGGGTTATTGAATTGACTGCACCCGGCTTATCCTCTCGTTATTGGTTGCACGCATTCGGAGACGCCGATGCAGCACTCACGGGTCAAGCTGGTGTAGGTATCATTCTCAGCTCCAAGGCTGAGCCATCGTTGGTTGATTGGATTCCGGTGAACAGCCGTTTATGCGCAGCCCGTTTGAGGACATCAGCTAAGGTTGCTTCACGAAGTAGTACACAACGCTGTTTGTTCATAATTTCCGCTTATGCTCCCACCGACTGCAGTTCAATTGCTGTCAAGGACACATTTTGTCACGAACTGAATGCGCTATTACGCAGTGCTACTAGTTCAGATATTATATTACTTGCAGGGGATATGAGCGCACAAGTAGGGCGTGTGAGCTCCTCAGAAGCTCAGCTAGGTGGTAAGTATGGACTTAACGCCGAACGGACTGACAGCGTTGAGCGTCTGCTGCAACTGTGTGCGGAGCACCAGTTGTTTCTTAGTAGCACTGCTTTTAGACACAGTGGGCGCCAAAGTGCCACTTGGCGTCCTGTAGCTAACAAGCGATGGACCCAAACTGATCACATTGTCATAAGTTACAGATGACGTGGTTCCATTCTGGATTTCCGCTCGTACTGGAGTACCTGTGTCGACTCTGATCACGCCTTGGTGCGCTGTCGTTTCTCCATGAACTTTACCGGAAGGCGCACAAAGCGTTTCCCCCGATTGGCAACGGAGAAATTGTCGCAGCCCTCCGTCAGGCAAGCCTATCAAGGCGCACTGCCTACTGAACTTTCGCAGTCTTGTCCTAATGACACTGAGCTTCATTGGAATAGGATCTCGGCCGCCATGCACGACACAGGAGCATCTGCTTGTGGCACTATCAGTCGTCATCGCACCAGTCACTGGATATCCGAGAGGTCCGTGAACCTGTGGGAAGCTAGAAGACACCTCCCGGCTGGTTCTGAACACAATGTGACCAGACGGGCTATTAGGCGTGAATTAAAGCGGAGCCTACGTGCTGACAAGGAAGCCTGGTGGACCAGTCGGGCTCAAGAAATGAAGGAGGCAGGAGCAGTAGGCAATTACCGCAAGCTCTTCCAGCTAATCCGCACCACTGGTCCCAGGAAACCAGCCGTCAGTGAGACAATCAGAGACAGCGCGGGTGCGCTGATACACAATAAGG
Organism: Dicrocoelium dendriticum; assembly: GCA_944474145.2. Classification (NCBI taxonomy): domain Eukaryota; kingdom Metazoa; phylum Platyhelminthes; class Trematoda; order Plagiorchiida; family Dicrocoeliidae; genus Dicrocoelium; species Dicrocoelium dendriticum. The sequence goes on from OX104064.1 coordinate 86,454,605, forward strand.
AGCGCCGTATGGCTCGTTGGGCTGAACACTTTGAAGATCAGTTCAGCTGGACCCCTGCTCCCGTACCTCTTCCTACTCAGGTGATGCAGGACGAGCCATGGACGGTTAGTTTAGAGCCTCCGTCGGAGGCCGAGGTCCGAAACACGATCACAGCCCTCAATCGTTTTCGTGCCGCTGGCCCGGATTCCCATTCACCTGCACTATTTAAGGATGGAGGTGAGGTCCTCTGCAAAGCACTGACCTCCCTATTCGAACGTATCTGGAACGAAGAGAGTGTGCCGACTAATTGGAGCGAATCGATTATAGTGGCAAT